>OZ018303.1:20841585-21504369 GCA_963969485.1 Nomada goodeniana
CACTGCATTATGACACAATAAAACTATTTTGTCATAAGGCATCAGATCGACTTACTTCCCCAAAATTCGTTTGCACTAAAAGACTGATTAAGTATATAGTTTACCGGGAACTATCCTTTATACTTAGGTTCAAAAGTAGGTACGATAGATTGATTAGATTAATTTGTTTTTATTGCTAGATAATTTGACTGAGATTTCGATTTTTGTTAACTTAAAAATGTTTAGTCGCGTTGATTAAAAATTATAATTATGCAATGTATATGCATTATAACACAAAAAATAAACGACACCCAATTCGTTAAATATATAATGGCGTCGTAATGCTGGCTCAATGATTTCCAAACACAAATTATTTACAATAATTAACTATAAATTGCCTTGTTAAGTTATTAAACTTCTTATGTATATAAGCTATTGAAACCCAGAAAGTTATTGCAATGCTGTGTCAAAGTTAATCTTGATATATTTATCAAATATTCATAATGAAATAAAACGTGCTACTCAATTCATCTACATACACGAGTATCGTACTTTTCTAATTACGTACTTTTAATACGATTAACGTAATGCTCAAGGCTAAAAAAGTATATTGCGTAAAAAGGAATTAGAAATGCGATAACTTTCCAGTGAAAAATCAGACGTGTATATCGTTTCGTTTAAAGACATTATTACAGGTACTGCAATCTTTTAGACAGTTAACGAATAAGATTCCAGTAACCTGTTAATATTATGAAGCGTTAAATAAATTTTTATGAATCGTATGAAGATGAACCATGATCATGAGCGGGGCTTGGAGGCGTCGATGGGTTTGAACTGTTGTTAGAAGCTATTGAATGTCTTGGACTACCGCCAGTGGTGTGTTCCTATACCAAGAAAAAGTTTTGTATAATTTGTTCAAAAAAGAAATTGTTTTTTCAAATTTCTACAACCCTGCTGCAACATTGGTTAATTCTCTTATCAAAGGAAATGAAAAACATACCTTATCATGTAATGATGCAATGCTGCCAAGAGAAAGCGGAGTATGCGATCGTAAATGCACAGATTCTGAATCAACTTGGTCCACAGGTGTTCGTGGTAACGATGGTGGAGTAGCAGTTGGTCGTGGTGGCGCCGGTCCTCTGCGTGATGATGTTGAACCTGAGAAAATAAATAAATAGGTAACACCAATAATAATAATAATAATAAATTACAACAACGTTTAATATACCGTTATGCGGTGAATATCCCGAATTTCTGGATATGTGAGAACTAAGTCGTCGCGTATCAGAAGGCGGATGCCTTGGTGGCAGAGGGGCCGGCTTACTCGATGCTTGAATTGCTGGGCTATATAACTGCATAAGAGGAAAAGTGAGGAACAGTTTTCTAAAAATATTGCTTCCCCATAAAAAAATATCTTAAATTCTTACTCTTTGTTGGCTGCTGTGAAGATGAGAACTACTATGATGACTGCTATGTTGTTGATCAGCAGTTTCGAGTGTAGTAGGTAAATCTAGCAGTCGCTGAATCTAATATCAAATATAAATATTTATTTTATGTATATAAAAGGAAGGTATATTATGAACAATGTGAAAGAGAAAGAATTATAGGACAACTTACCTGTATTCCATTACCTGGCCCCAAGTGACTGATATGATTGAAATTCGTCGGTGCTGATATCATTTTCGAGCGTCTATCTGTAGGCCGAACAGCTCTATTCCCTTCCCTTAATGAAAATCTTCTTCGCGGTCTTGTCATTTGTCTACCGCTCGCGTCTAGAGGTGTTAAATTTAGTAGTTCTCCTATTATATCAAACCAATTAAATATTATACTTGATAATATTACATTTACGAACAAAGCATTATTGCATGTTTGCATTAATAAAAATATACTAACGTTGGTGTAAATTGTTCAGAAAAATAACATGTGGCATATCGTTAATGATACAAGACGTTAGAGAGCCAAAAGTATTTAATGGTCGGGCTCGTTTGACATTAAGTGTTTGCAACCAATCTCCAGTTGTACAGTCGAACACATCGATGTGAGTTTCACTGTAAACTAGCAAATAACCTTCGCAATGACCTATAACACAAATGTAATGTTGTAATTACATTTCAGTACTTATAAAATTTCACATTACACCCCTTGAAAATGGTACTTACTAACTGCAGTTGGAACAGCCGGATACATAATTTCTCGATCTCTACTCTTTCTACCTTGGCTGTCGACATAAACTGCCAATGTATGGAAGACTAATAAGAATTCACCGCGAGGTAATTCAATGCAGCGTAAAGCATCCACAGCACTGTACGTGAGAAAACCTAAGAGAGTATTCTCAGAATGGACCAATGCTAAAGAGTATGAAAAGAAGGATTAGTGTCTATAGAAAAAAACCAAAAAATTATTTGATTATATTTATACATACAAATAGGGTGATGGTCTCCTAAAATGCTGTAGATGGAAAATCCGGAAGGATATCCGACACAGAAACGGCCTTCAGAGAGAATTTGTAAAGTTTGTGCGTGACATGACAACATCAGTTCGCGTATGCGTTTGTGACGTGTTTTCGTACGCGTGATTTCATAGACAATTACTTGTGATGCATTCTACATTTTAAAAGTAATAACAAATGATGGTATTAACAATAAATGATGTCGGTTGTAATCAATTTTTAGGGTTATTGTATAACATTTCATACCTGCTTCTTTATGGCAACGCACAAACAATAAGTCAATGGACTACGGCGGACTATCCCTGTCGTTAAAGTTATACATCCCTTAGTTTCCGCAACTTTAATCCATTCAACTTCGTCTCCATCCAATGCACGTACTGGGACCAGCCGTACATGACGTTGTTTTCCACTTAAAACTACTATTAATTGTTCTTCTGTTACATATTCCAGTAAATATATTTTCTTGCCTTCTCCCACTCTTGCAATTTCTAAAAAACGAAGTATAAATGATAGTAACATCATTTTATAACATTTATTTGTCATGTGTATATGTATATAGCAGAACGCACCACTACGATCTAAATCTAAACAGAAGAGGCCTTCTTCTGTACCAATGACTAGACGATCTGGATCAATAATTGCTCCTGACATCACATTTTTAATGAGCGCCAATGTATTATCTAATAATTCTTTTGCTCTAAAAATCTGCGAAGCAAAAAATAATATAACAGGGTTCTTCTACATTTTCCCTGACATCACGAATTGATTGAAAATTATTTTACCAACCGTTGTATTAGGAAGATTATTTTTCTTTAGTATTCTATGCAATTCACTTAAAGCGACTACCCATTTCGTTTTCTCACTTTCAGTGTCTGCAAGCATTAACGTGTGATTCCTTAAACCTGGTGGTTCTAGCAAAGATGTTGTTATCTAAAACAATGTAAATTATCGACAAAGTTAAACAAACAACACACTGCAAGAAATTGTAACAATCGCATAGATTCGTGATATAATTACCCTAAATATGCACGGAATGTCTTTCTTTGTAGCATGTATGACATCCGAATCTCGAACAGAACTAACGCTAAATTCTTCATCTCGCATATCTAGGACTTGAGACACATATACAGATGGTAATGCATTACGATCTGGCGAAATATCGTACAGAAATAATTTGAAGTCACAGACAACCACAAATTGACGAACCCAACCCTTTTTCACTCCACCCATTTTTGGCACTTTAACGTACCCTTCGTAAGCAGTACCTATTCCCCGTGTGGGATCAATGCCCAATGGTCTTTTTGCTGAAAATATTGTTTATCATTACACTTTGCTAATTGACTTTTCGAAGTAAATAATATCAAGTAATTTATATTGCAAAGCTTACTTTGGTCATGCGGCACAGGGCACATTGGTGGAACCTTGTCACAACAGGGCATATGACATGCGAAACCACAAACTTCACATACTACTCCTTGCCTCGTTAAACCCACCATCAGAGAAGTACAATGATTACACTTTGTAGGGGCTGAAAATGTTCTTACTAAGAATTGATGAGATTTTGGCTTTGGTTGAAGATTGGTTTGTCCGTGAGACGTTGATGATTTATTCAGTAATTCATGAGACAATGGAGACGTTGGATCCTGAAATTGAATGCAATATTAAATTTGATGTTTAAACTTTAAATATTTTAAGTCTACCATATAAGACTTACAATACTCAATTCGGATAAATTGCTTTTACTGCTGGAAATGCTTGGTGCCCGATTATCCTCGATGTCAGCTTCTACGCTATCTGCGCTTCCATGTCGTGTACTGCTTGCAGTTTCTTTCAAAAAATGTTCCAAATATGACATTTGAGACGTAGGACGCTCTAAAACTAAAATACAGAAGAAAATGTTACAAAATGATATCCTTTTTTTTAATTATAATAAATTAAAATCATTCTTAATAATGTTAAATTAAGAAAAGAAGATCGGTATTATATTTATCTATAATCCATTGCAAGTACAAAGTAAAGAATTGTAATTTTCTTTCTATAAAAAAAGAAGAGTAGATAATTCAATTAATGTAAAATTCATAACATGTTTTTAAACATTTTTAATATAATCACTCCACTGCAATTCGCATCACACAAAATTCTGTTAGAATGGTAATCGTTATTGTTGCAGATAAAGGTTTGATGTTTCGTTCGTCGTCAGAAGTAGCAAGCATGTAATGAAATATACCAGAAAATCAATCAGGTCAAAAACAGTCTAATGGCGAAAACATTCAGACACAACATACCTGTTAATCATTTAATTGCAAACCGATAGATTATCAGCTACTAAGATTAACAAAGAACAACCATCACCTAAAACAATGAAGGACTACTGACACTATCCTTAATTGGGGGGGGGGGGGGGTTGATTATTTTCAACATACATGAAACACATAATTGATTTTGAGGATAATTGTCATTAAAGTCAATTACAGAGCTATGTTTCATGTAAAATATACATTCCAATGCTTTCATGAAATAGAGATCAATTGTATACTAATCTAATATGGTGAAGAATGTATATTCCAATAACTAAGGAAACATAGCACTGTTGTGTAATTAACAACCCAACTGTCTAGTCAATCAAAAACCGCGTTTTATTTTGTTGCCACATCATTTACCGGGTGGCGATACGATGGCGACGGCATTCTGACTGATGAATGTGTTGACGGGAACGAATCTAGTTAATAAGCGACATGTCGTGACGCGGGGAGCACGCATTACTGGTAGGGGTGACGACGGCTGATGTACGATGATGCGTTGGGGTTTGGTGCAAACGATGTTTGAAGATTTGCTTGATGTATTGCTGGATAGGACAGCTGTCACAAATACAGTTTGAAGATGAGCAACAAGAGGCCCCACACACAGCTCGTTACGCCAATAAACAGAGGCACTTTGTAGTCTAGAAATCAGAATCGCATACCGTACCGGAGAACCGAATTACTATGCTGGATAGATATCCAAATAGTAATGCTCTCTATTATTGGTAACTTAAGTATTGACAATAATTGTAAATATTCTGCATCGCATGTAATTATTTTTGTTGCTTAGAACAGGAAACACAAACATAAGAATGTTTGTGTATATCACTCAAAATGTCTTGTTAAGATATTAAGATCAACCTAACAATCTCAGAGTACGTCACATTCTAAAATTCAAGTGCCTTATGTTTCGCCAAAATAATAATCGACTTATGCTGATACATATATGTTCAATGTTATATATATATATATATATATATATATATATATATATATATATATATATATATATTGAATTGTAATGTATTTCGAATGAACATACATATTTCTTTTGTAATAATATCTAAGAAATTTATGCTCACTTAGTAAACTTGCCTATTATTTATTGCACTTTTATAGTGGTAACTATACTTTGATAATATATTTAAATGTTCATCTAAATACACACACTTTAAACATACATTTACTAACAAAAAATTTTCTCTAAATACTCACACACTGATTCATACTGATTCAATATCAAGCCATTAGTTGATCTAATAAACAATACAGGAAAATCGATATTTTTCTAGCCGAATCAAAGAGATTGTTAAATCATAGTCACAACTATAATGGCTTATCTTGGTAAGAATATAAAAAAATCTAATATACTAAAAGAACTATAAATATATGCATAAGTATGCAAATGTTGAGAATCACGTATGTGATTCATGCATTTTCGAAACAAACATTTATAATTCCAGTGCTAACTAATATTTATTTTTATTAGATGAAAGAGAAAAGTTGCTAGTAAACAAGCAAATTTTAAGAATTTGTGTTCAAAGAAGAATGAATGCTATATATGATTCTCGTTATAAATTTAATATAACAATTCTTTTATTGTATTGAATTTTGTATGCATGCAAACTTGCTCATTAAGAAAAACAATCTAGTCAACTACATCAAAAAATCGTATCTAATTAATTTGTTGTATAAATGTTGCAATAAGTGCAACTATATTTGGATTTCAGAAAATTATATTCTGCGCCTGTTTATTATGAACACTCGATAATATAAAAACCATATAAATCATGCCACAACAAAGAGCTTCAAATAATATTGAACATAATTCTTGTAGAAAAAAGAGTAATAAAATATATTCACCGCCTAAACATTATTCGTGAAAGATTAAAAGATTTACAAATTACGTACATGGCATGTATCGCAGCAGTTTGTATGATAATTGTTGATACAAGATTTTTATAAATACGCAAATATAAAGTTCTCACGAAACTTTTCTTTGTAGTATTATCAATTGAAATGTACTTACAGCCATCGCCTGTGTCAACCCTTGCTTGCAACTCTTTTATTTGCATTTCTTTACGTTTTATTTCGTGCGTTAGTGTATCGAACCGTTGTCTAAAATCTCTCAATTCCCTGTGAAAACGTAATAAATCATCGTTATTGATATACATTATATGTAATGAATACATAAATTAATTAGTGTAAAATATGGTCATTTTAAGCATAATTACTTTTGAGCAGCAATTAAATCTGAACGTGTCTTTGTAAGCTCTTCAGATATTGCCTGTTTAGCTTGTATTTCACTTTGCAAAGAACTTTGTAGATTCAAAAGTTCCATTTTGTCAAGTTTCTGCGATCTGCGATTTCGCCAATTTTTATCTGCCATTGTAGAACCACTGCCTACACTACCCACGCCCCCAGAATGTTTCAAAAATTCTAATTCTTCCGTCATTTTCGTAGCTAATGCCTAGAATTATTAAACCATCGAATTATAAGTTGTTTTGAAATTAATTAATATGTACGGTTATTAAAAAGATATAAGATAAAAAAGTAACCTGCAAATATCCTCTAGCATCCTTTTCATCAGATACCCACTGAATAATTTCAGTAATCTGAGCCTCCCATTGTGCAATAGCTTCTTTCTTGTTCCTTAGTTCTTCATATTCTTCTTCCAATTGTCGCCTTTCACCTTGTATTCTGTTAACGCTATCGGTAAGGGTGTTCAGTTCTAACATAAGCTTTTTGTTCTCTTCGACTAGCATAATTTTCTCTCTCTCATGACGTCTATTCAATTCGTTTATAGTTTCCTCGCTATCTGTAATGTTTTCTAATCTTGCAGCATCTAACTTCTCTTTTGTTAGCTGGACTTCCCTTTCTAACAAATCCCTCCTCGTTTCAGTGTCATGTAATTGTTCTTGCAAGCTACGAATCTCAAGATTAAACCTACCTTGTTGCTGATTCAAATTTTCATTATATTGAACTTCAAGTTTCTCTACCTCCGCCTTTAACCTGTTAATTTCTTGCGTAGCTAATGCGTGATTTGCACTCGCATCATTTCCTATAGATCTCTGCCTAATTTTTTCCGTTTCTTCTTGCATTTGCTTGCAATATTCCTCGCTTCGTTCTCGTAACTTTCTTTCTTTGCTCGTCTCTGCCATTGCCTCTTCGACTCTATTTTCTAATTCTCTGCGCAGTTTTTCAGCCTTTCGTATGTCGTGTCGCAAACTATCAACCTTCTGCATTACAACCTCCAATTCTTCTTCTTTATCCCTAACTTGCCTGGATAACTTTTGTTTCTGTTGTCTTAATTCGGATAATTTGTCAGTAACTTCGGTATATTCAGCCATTGCCAGTTTCCGTTGCGTCAGTGCATCCTTCAATTCTTTATCCTGAAGTTTAAGCTTCTCCTGTGCATCTAACTTATCCTTAAGAGCTTCTTCCTTTTCTAATCTAAGAGAACGTACTAATTTCTCTAACTCCCTCAGTTTTGTTATATCGCCGTTATCTAAGTTACGTAATTCACGGGGGGTCTCCACGGACTTTAACTGTGATTCTAATTCTGAAAATTAAGGTATTCCACATGAAATAATATTGATGAAAGCAACGTGACATAGAAGAAGAAATGTGTGCATTTACCGCAGTTACGTTTAGTAAGTGTATTTATTTCATCCTGAAGTTTTCTTGTTGCATTACTGGAATCTGGTGATACTCCAGGGGCAGAATGACTCACACTAAGCTGCTTCTTCAATTCTTCGAGTGTTTGCGTTAATTGTGCATTTTCTTCCTCAAGGATCTGCATACGCTTATCTTTCTGAGTTATTGCAGGAATACAACCCAGATCCGATATACAGCTGTAACTTACAAATATGGTAAAATGTAAAACCGGTGTATGGTTCTTAAGAACGACGAAATAAAAACGTACTGCTTACCTTCCTTGAGTGAATGTAAAACCAACGAATGGTAAATGAAGTGCTGAAAATGCAGAATTTGCTGCTGGTGGAACAGCATCGGAACTACGAACATCCGTGTCATCAACATCGAAGTTTGATGTATCGGTTGGTGAGGAAACTTCAGGAATGTAAGGTGCAGTACTGTCTCTAAGAGTATCCCAATTTACTCCATCAAACCATGGATGTTTCTGTATTATAAAATTAAGTGTTAATTTTAATATTTTTAATATTTTACGATTTGTTTGGGTAAATTAAACGCATATTATCACCTTAAAATCGTCAATTCCATTTTGACCTAATCTAAACTCCGAGCTACATATTAATTTTCTCATTAAATCCTTAGCTTCTTCAGAAACCTCATAAATATCATCTGCCGGGAAGTCAAAGCAATTCTGAAATTAAATATAATAAACGTTAATATCTGTAATATTTGCAAAAAGATAATTGAACTTATCGTTACGATATTATTATAAACAGTTGAAAGCATTCAATCACCTTATGATTCATAATTTTTCCGTAAGTTTCGACTAGAGATTCTGCATAAAAGGGTGTTTCTCCATACAACATTTCATACATGCATACTCCTAAGGACCACCAATCACATTCAGGTCCATATTGTCCTTGTCCATCTTCCATTGCCTACAATTGATATTATATAATTTGACTAATAACTATATAACGTTTATGATTTTACAAAAAATAGTATCTTACCCGTAAGATTTCTGGTGAAATATAATCTGGTGTACCAACAGCAACATTACTTTGTACAGTACCGTCTTCAAACAACCGTAAACAAGATCCAAAGTCTGCTAATCTAATGTGACCATTTGCATCTAATAAAACATTATCAGGTTTAATATCACGGTGTACATAACGTAAGTCATGTATGGACCCAATGGCTAGAACCATCTCAGCTATATAAAAACGAGCCATATCTTCGGGGAGACGATCTTCAAATTTGCTCAATAGTGTTAAAAGATCTCCGCCACAGTAATAATCCATGACCAAGTACTGCATATTAAAAAAAAATTGAGAATTATATCGATGTCTATAGTCGCTAATAATTCCTATTCAACACGAACTTTACCAAATTATTGTCATCTTGAAAGGCATAATGAAGATTTGTGATCCACCTTCGATCACCATAAACCAGGACATCTCTCTCCTCTCTAAAGTATGCAGTTTCTGCCCGCTTTAGCATTTCCCACTTGTTCAATATCTTCATTGCAAATACTTTGTCCGAACCACGCATTCGCACAACGCATACTTCACCAAATGCACCTCTACCAATAACTTTTACTATTTCGAAATCCTCACGCGCCAATTGCAAACTCTTAATGCAAGTAGCCACAGGTTTCACTACAAAAACATTCGAATTTCATGCGTTAATATACAATGCTTCTTGGTAATAAAAAAATTTTTGATAAGTAGGTGCATATAATGTACCAAATTCAATAAAATCTGAGACAGTCTTCTCCCGACGTAAGGAAGAATTGCAACATTCATCGTATAAGACGAGCAAAATATCAATAAGTGTCTCGATAGAAAATGTATGGCTCACTCTTCCCTCTCCTTGCACAGGACCGCCAATAAAAAGGAATTCTAATTGGCGTAACCTTCCTCCCATGCCTATAAAAATAATTTGTATTAAGCGCCAACAATAATTCGTGTAATTTGGATTGATAGTTAATACATCACAATGATTATACCATTGATTTTAAGTCCCTTTGGCATAATATCAGGAGGAGGTTGATTATATTGTTGCTGCGATGGATCTGACATGTCTCTTTTTTGGAACAGCTGCCTCTTACCAAAACCTTTGGATATTACTTCTGTCATTCTTAGTAATATTACTCGATAATACTTCGAACCACCACATTGTGATGCGATGACTGTCCTAAAACATTTAACATTGTAATTTGCTTATCAATAATTAAATAAATCTAGAAACGTATTTTTCAATGGTATCTTTTATCTTGAAAAAAGAGACAAATATTTTAGATATTGTCATGCAACTATTCTGCACTAAGTATATTTATGGTATATATAAATTTGTTCCTCATCTGATTTGTTCAACTGAATATACATACATCGTAAATATCGAAATGTGACCAGAGGTTTATTAATATATGTAACAAATCACCCACTCTATTAATTACTCGCATTAATAATACCAATTTATAAAATCGTTTGGTGATTACAAATAGAATTATGTAAATAGGTTGAAAACAATGTTATTAGAATGCACGAATTGCATTAACCAATATTTCGAAAGAAAAGGAGGTAAACCCCCCCAAAAAACAAAAATTACACACGATAAGCATAATTGTACATTAATTATTTACCTTAAGAAGATAATTTTCAATAGACATATCTAAAGGGGATCACTTTCACTGATGAAACATTAATTTTGTTTACAAATCGTAGATAAATCGTTTCTCGATCATGTTATTAGTTAAATTACCAGCACGCTTTGCACTTCTTTTATCCTTATCGCAAAGAATGTCAAAAATCAATTCCCTTTAACTTTACTGGTATATATGTAATGTCCACACGCCACTCTACGTGTAAAACAATCGAGTCTCATTTAATTCATCATCGGCCATCGTGCCGGAATTACTCACGTCGGAAATTACGTAACTGCTATAAAGATAGCCAAAATATTTGGCGAAGAAAACACGCAACAAGAGAAATACGTGTAAATAAAACGTACGGAGACAAAAATAGTGCAACGGGGTAGGGCACCGCATTCGCGACCAGACGAATTCAACAAAATCACTAAGACAACTCGTTATCATAGAGAGGAATCGGTATTACATAGCAAAACTATAAGCTACTTGTTTTATGTAAAACAGTTACACGATGAAACGTAGATAAATCTTATAGCCCATTGTTCCAATTCTTGTTATAACCTCGTCGCGGCACTTACACTCTCAACCCGATCAAATTTGTGACGTAAAATTCCTATCGCATGTGAGAAGGATATTTTGAGTGAAAGGCTATTTCTTTGCCGATCCGGACCGTTTCCTCAAACGATTTCAGCATATCTGCCGAAACGACGCTCCCTGCTGTTATATCGGTTTAATTGTTTATTATGCGCACCATTCGATTATCACAAAACATCTTGCATGGCCACCTCCAAACCCCCAACAATTTGGTTGACCCCCTGGTAGGCCCCATATAGGAAAAAATATGGCAGTCCTACGTCATTGAAAGTACCCATGACAGTTCAGCATATAGATAGGTTTTACCTACTGTATGAAAGTTTGCAATGTTTGCATTGCGAGTTTACAGCGACAATATTTCTTTCCATTAAATAAGAATATTTTCTAGAATTTTTATTTACTATACGAAAATAAAATTTAATATCGAAAATGAATAATTCTGTCTCCTTTTAAGCAAATGTAGATGAATCAATAGATGAAACAATGGCTGAGTCAACTTTATGCAAATAAGCAGCTCGAAAACACAAACTGCTTTCGTTTCCCAAGTTATTTAAATAAATATTTTAATACTGTAAGATGCAAATGCTGGTATTAGTTATAATTCCGAAATTCAATCCTGCATGCCATTCAAAAACTAAGCAGCTGGTTTCTGTTTATTATTACACACCATTAGTTGTTATTCAAAATTGCACAACTTCGATCATGTGCACAGTTGTCAAATTAAGAATATTATTCGTAACTTTGTATCACAAAAAAACAAAAATAAATATTCTGTGACAAATAAGAAAACGCATAAATATTTTAGCGCTGCAATCGATGCAGAGTTGCCGATCATCTTCCGTATTTATTATACGACTTTCTGATTTCGATTATTCTTATTATGAAAAATTACAGGAAACGTAGTTAAAGAATATTTGACAAACTTTCATCGCAATCTGGATGCTATTATTCAAGTAATTACAATAATTCGCACTCAGTACATTGTGGAATGTGCGAGGAGGAGCTACTGTGTTACGCAGCTCTGCATGATGCCAGCCGAAAAATACGTAATAAACACGAAGAATTCGTGTCTTATGCATTATCGAGTTAACATTTTACCACTCGACGTGAGATATGAACCGTTTAACTGGAGTACATTTATGGATAAACAATATAAATCTGTATTTCTTATTTTTACTCGGTAGCATGTATACGTGGCAACAGAGCAAAGTTGTTGAGTGCTCTGTCACTTCCTAGTCAAAAGAAATTCTTCGGGCACAAACAATAATATATTTACACTGTTAAATTAGTGAAATACGGTGTATCGCGAAAAGAATACGACCAAATATTGTGCCGATATATTTAACCATATGTCAAGGCATTGGTAAAGAATATTTCTGTGTGAATATTAACATATCAGCAAGCGTCGGTTTATATATTACATGTGCAACCTGTGTTAAACTCATCACGGTTATTATTACCTATCTTATGAATATACCTGGAAAGAAATATCATTTTGAATCTGATCGAAATATGCTGCACGTCACTTAGTAAATTTGGAGAAAAATATATATATGGACATATATTCTTGTACGGATGAATGTGTAAACATATACACATACTTATTTACGTACATGTACTAGTGTTGGAAAATAAAAACATTTACAAAATCGGTGTAAACGAGAAATTAATTATTCCTGTAAGTCTTAATATTATTCACTTATTATTATTCTTATTCTTATTATTTTATATTATTTCATTTGGAATTAATTAATTATACAAAAATGGGCACACCAGTTCAATAACAAAAAGTGTTGTTTGTAATTGTGTCAAGTAAATTTATATATTTGTAACTTATATATATATTTCAACTGGTTAACAAGAAACAAATTCAACCTTGCATAATGTGAATATTATAATTTTCCTAAGAATATTTTTTGTGTATAACAAACATAAATCGTTTATCCTGTAATTTAATTTATAATCTCTAATTTTGTTCATACAGGTGTATTGTATCCACTGAAGTATTTATGACTTTTGTATGTACAATAAGCTGATGTTGACTGCATCCCACCTATTATTTACATGGTATTTTATTCTTTGGAATACTATATGTATTATGAAGATAACCTGATGAAAGAACATTATGAACTAGAAGAAGAGAGCGGCAAGTACAGTGCTGCTAATGGTGCTTTGGCACTGTTACTATTGTCCTCCTAATAACACAATGGAGGAACCAGCAAAGAAAAAACAACGTATCGAGAACAATGAGGTTGAAAGAGATACATTGTCAGATATCGAACAGTTGCAGAATAGTCTATTGGCGCAATGTTTATGTAATGTACCAGAGAGCAGTCTCCGCAAACCATTTACTAGTGCAACAGTGGAAGTTGTGGATGGTACATTTAGATCTTCATTGCTATCGGAATGGGAACCTGATCAAACTTTAGAGTTTATCAGCGCGTTGCAGCTCCTATTTGATCTGGCCATCAAACAAAACATCAGAGGTGTTATGTGCAGAAGAGTGGTTGATGTTTGTGATGCGCTGGCGCGAAACGAGCATGGCATTGTAGATCAAATAATTGACCTTTCGGGCACAACGAATAAATTTATATCATTCGCTGCTAGTAGGGTTCTCGCATCATTTTTCATTATAACGAAGGAAAACATTGAGACATCATGGCTGGAAAGGTTAACGCAATCTTTAGTAATCACTCATTCACCAAGTCAAATGCTGTTCACATTGGATGTTGTAAAAAGAGTTGTAGAACACAAGGACTGCAGTATTCATCCTCTCGAGGACACAGACAGTATATTGTCACCATCGCATTGTAATACAATATCAATATCGGACGCAGAAAGTTTCGATAGTACACCAGTGAAAGCAATGTGTGTCAAAGCGTTAGAATCAAAGTGGACTGTACTAGTATCAAAATTTGATGCTATTCTTAGTTCATATACACCTCAACATGAATCAACTGTTATTACATTTTTGGATTTATGGGAGTCAATTATTTCTGTTAAAGCTAACTTATCAGTTATTGATACGAAACTTTTTTATTCTCAGTTGGACAACTTGGTTGTACTTTTAAATGCTAATGTTCCTGGTGTAATTTGGAGACATCTCCTTGGATTGTTTAATGAGGTCTTGTGTTACGGAAGCACTCTGGCACTGCAAGATGTATTACCCGACGAACCATGTTCCCTAGCACATCTGATTGTAAGAGCTGTTAAAGATTGGAGGCTGTTAGATGCTATACCCTATCGACATGGTTCTGGAAGATTTGGAGGAGGCTCCGGAGAAGGTGATAGTCCACTTCTACAAAAAATAGTGCTCTTAGTTTTGAAAAGTGTTGCCGTGACAGTTAAAGAGACACGCAGCGATTCCAGTGATTCTTCCCTGGGTTCCGAAGCAGAAGATCTTGATGCTGATATGGCAGTTATTGAAAGGAGCATTAGGGAAGTTCTAAGGCAGCTTGACCAATGTGTCAAAACATTAATGCCATTTCATCCTGAAATGCCACTATCGCAATGGGTTGTGCAAATGTTTCATGATCAAGATGATTTTCTGATCGAAGGGATGGTTTGTTGTTTAGATGTAGCAGTTGGTTTATTTTATAGAGGTCCACCACAAAATGATCTTGGCCATATGCTTAGTCCAACATTAACTTTCGTACAGTTCATTCATGCTGTATCGCACGATCCAGATGTTTTACTAGATTTACTGGTTAGTAATGAGACTTGCTTCTTATTATATTTACTGAGATTTTTGAAATATGTTAAAAGAAATTGGACGGAATTCATCTCGTGTTGCGGTCGAGAACTAGATGATACCATGACAATATTAATAAGACTACGTTTAGCAATCGATAGATTAGTTTCTAAAGCTTTGTTCCCTTATAACATAAATCCAGTTCTACGTTTGTTAGAAAAATGTGAATCCTTCTATGAAGGAAATATAGAGAACTAATTATTCGATTGCATAATGAGATTCAAAAAATATTTGATTTAATAGAGCAATGTACAAACTGTAATCATAAAAGATTTGTCATCCTGGCTTATTTTATTAGCCGGAAAATCATACAAAATTGTACAGCCTTGTTAACTTTATTCTGACAAATGACTGAATTAAGCTACTGTCCTTTGTAGTATTGAATACCTAGCGTAATATTAGTGGGTTCAGAGACAAACATTTTTATTTATTATACTTAGCAAAATTTTAATCATCCAAAACTGTTGTTGAAGTTTCACACAAGAACTATATTTTGCATTTCATAGTTGAAGTATAAATGGGTGGAACTAGTACAAAGATTAGCTAAAATTATATGCTTCACAATGAAATTGCACTTTTTTGGTGCTATGAAAACATATTTGCCAAAGCACCATTGGAAGTTAAATTTAAATGTATACTAATAGAATAGTATTTATATGTACACATAAAAAAGCTAAATGTACAATTTGCCAGTCAAATAGATTCATGTATAAGTTGGATTGCCGCATACACTATTACATATAATTAGCCATGTACTTTTGTACATTGCAGAACTAAATATTTTAGAAATATGCGTTTGATTATACAATACGAATTTCTGAATGCACTTAAAAATACATATAATAGGAGAATCATCAGTTTCAAAAGGGCAAGCTATTAAAGCATTTATATATATGTTTTATAATTTAAAATTATAACATGATTCTATGACACCTTTGTTAAAATTGAATGTTTATTAAAATTAAACATTATCGTATTATTATGAATTATTAACAATGTATAAATAACAATATTGTATAATATTGCGACTATAAAAATGTAAAATTACTGGCAACATGGATAGAAGTCATTGACATTTAAAGTTATGCCAGTATTAATAAATTATTACATAAAAATGGCAATGGTTGCTCCTAAGTTAAAGTTAAGAACAATACTTTGCCAAGATTATTTTGATATTGTAAACGAATTAAAATATTTGTACATATATATATGTAATGTTAATTATGCATATCCTACAATTAACTCTGTAAGTATAATACATGTAATACACTAAAAAAAACTACATATTTTTACTTTTATAATCATGGTGCAATTTTATTTATCATTTCCCTTTGTTGATATTTGAATATGTATTATAAATCGCGTATGTACAATGTAAATTTGTTAAATAATAAATTATATATATATATGTATAAACGTATATAATTTATTATTTTTTAAATACATACATTCAGGTATCTGCTCGAACGATCATAACTCTTGGTCGAATCCTACCAGGGGAACTAGAAAACAAGCAACGAACTGACCAGAACAACGGATAAAGAGCTACTAATGATAAGCCGGGAATAGTGGGATACCTGCCCGACAAACTTTATTACTAATAATAATTTAATTCCTTAAATTAAACGATACAATTACTTAAATTCCCCTACCTTGATTATCTTTTCTATTTTTATTTTCATGTACTAACTGTTACGATGATTAATATCATATATCATATATTTGATCATATATTTGAAATTAATAATGATTAAAAGATTTTATATACACTAGTCACATGTTATGATACAATAAACATTAGAATAATTCTATGCATATATATTTACAATTATTGCAATATACATTTACATATGATTTGTCTATAAGAAAGTTTTTAATTAATCTTATAATTTTCTGGTACAAGTTTCCATCCCTTATTATTAATGTAACACATAAATAAACATAAAATTA
Organism: Nomada goodeniana; assembly: GCA_963969485.1. Classification (NCBI taxonomy): domain Eukaryota; kingdom Metazoa; phylum Arthropoda; class Insecta; order Hymenoptera; family Apidae; genus Nomada; species Nomada goodeniana. The sequence goes on from OZ018303.1 coordinate 20,858,913, forward strand.
AATATTCGGCGATTAATTATTTCGATAGGGCTTTAAAAAACACATATTTCTTCCATTATTTAAAGTAGTTGCAAATGATATTTATAAATGTCTTTCAAGAATAATTAAAAACTTTTACTTAATAAGAATTTGTTCTCAGCTAAACATATTTCAGTTTCTTAACTTGATATATATTTTAAAGTATGCGAAAATGCATGCAATTTGCAAAATTGAAACCTTATATTATCTTATAAATAGATAACTCTTTCAGTTTTGCTCTATATTATTTACGAAAATAAATTACATTTTATGGTTACGAGCAAACTAATAAAGAAAATATTAATATTCTAAATATGTGTGTAGTATACTCGTTTTAGCTACTACCATGTACTCTTTACATATCCATTGCTTATGTATTTTTCTTATTTTTTTAAAATGAGAGTTATTCACATTTATGATCGTAAATATGAGATACGCTAAAAAGGTTATCATAAATACCGTATTTTCACATTTTGAATTTCGTACTGTTTATGTCTAAAGTTATTGTATTCTAGTATTTGTGGAAAATGTCTTCCATGTTTTAATATGTAAATAAAACTTAATTCATGTATTTACATATCTAAGCACGTAACTTAGAATATCATTCTTGTAATACATATTCACCAATTTTTATACTTATTCAAAGAATCAGCTAGATATCATTTTTCTAATTATCATTTTTCAAATGAAATAGCGTAACTATGTAAATTTGTATAGAATTAAGTAATTTTGATCGAGGTATGCGTAGCATTTATATGAATATTCTTTAAGAACTTTAAGTAACAAATCATAGTTTTGAATAAGTATATAAATACGTAAATATGGAATATAAAACGCATAACAATGTCAATCTTTTAAATCAATTCCGTTAAATATTATATTTGTATATAAAATACCTTATTGTACGATAATTATTTTCATATAAAAATTGCATCCTTTACGTATATGTATATATGTAACAAAATCTTACTTGTACAGCTCATTATTGTATACACTGCGTTGCGACTAATGAACATTCTAATGCATATATAAATTAAATGAGGTACACTTACGAATTTAGCCAATTATAAAACATAAACCTAATAATATAATTATTAATTACATGTATTTGTACCAATGCTAATGTACAATATACTTTTATAAATATGTATATGAACAGAAAAGAATCTGTGCTTAAGTTGCCAGTAATATATAGATATATAATATGTTTTGAAGCACACAACAATTGCATGACACTAAGTATTCACACTTATTATACATATATATATATACATTAGATATATATATATAATAATATATATATATATATATTTAATATATATATTAAAGCACATTAAAATATGAGTGCTTTATGGTTGTCAATTATAGTAGTAAAAAATATTTGAAATTATCAAACATGTTATTTGAACTAAATAATTTGAACAAAACGTGCAATTTAATAGAATAGATATAAAAATATAAAAATTTGTGGTTATCGAAGTATGCATAAGTAACAAAAAATGTTAAAACGATGTAAATTACTTGTAAGATATGAATTATGAATAGTTTGAACAAAAATTTGATGATATTACTTTCAATCGAAAATTTCTCCTGCTATATTCAAATGAAACATTTGTATTTTTAATATCATAACAAAATAAATTACTATGTATCGTAATCCTCATCCAAAGTTGCAGTATGAGCAAAATTTGATGTTGGCTGATTATTTGTATTTACACCAGATGTATTTGTACTTAAATTCATAGGATTAACTTCTGTATAAAAATTAGGTTGATTAATTTGAAATGATGCAGGCACAGATATTTGGAATTCTGGAACTTGATGAACAGATGTATTTTTAACCATTTCATTCATAGCACCTGAATTGAACATTCCTCCTGTTCCTCCATTGTCTTTTGAATTTTTATATTCAACATTTACTTCAGCAGTTAATCCCATTTGCTGTTTCTGAATTCTATAAAAATGTAAACCAGTATATTTATCATTTTAAAACTGCAACTAAATTACCTGACACATTTATTATCACATCACACTTAAATGGTCAATTATTTCATTCACCTAACCTGAACAAGAATTTAACCAAAATTGGAGAAAATGTGTAAAAACTTACCCCATTTCTGGATGTCGTAATATAGGTGCACATATCGATGGGTTTGATACATTTGTATTTAATGGAGCAGGTGTCAAAGGTGGCGTAGGCACTTCGTCATCAGGTCCTGATACATCTGGTATGGATTTCACTAAATCTTTTAAAAAGTCAAAGCGGTTTTCAGACAAAATACATTGCTTCCTACAAACAAATTTACTTTACTAATTACCAGTGAATAAATTACAATCATAGTTTCTAAATGAACTATTTGCATAAAATTTTACTCACATGTGAGACGGACTTAAAGTTTTCGCATTTTTGGCACATGTAATTTCCATGGTTTTTGTAAGCAATGAATGCACGAAGAGCTCTAATGTCCTAGGTATTCAAGTAGTTAAGGACTTTATTTTGCAAATATAACTCATCATTAACTGTTTGCACTTTTACAACATAAACAATAGAAAAAGATACTATGTTCTATTAATATAATAAATAAAATTATTTGTATTGTTGATTTAAAAAGGATATAAATTATAATAGGAACAGCTTGTGCAACCTTTCCAACTTCTTCATCGGTCTGCATAATTTTTTTTATTCGACCCTACATATATTTGTAAAGTCAGGTTAGGCAATATATATATATACATTGAAAAATATTGTGTACACGAATATTTTGTTTTACAATCGAGATATTGTCACTATTTAAAGGTTGTACACGTATCGCAGCACATTTCTCGTTAAAAACCGTTAGCATGTAAAATGTAATTTCCATAAAGTGTCAATATTTTGTATAAAAGATCATATTCAAACTGTACACAGTATTTTTGATACTCACTGCTGGAAAACGTGCATTGTATTTTTTCTTTTTACTTGGCATTGTGGTAAAAACTGTTACGGTCTTAGACCACGTAACTTTTGTATAAATAAAACAAAGAATAAAACTTTGTGAAGAAAAAACGCGTTTATATTGTATTTGTAGGTATTGAAGTGTTCCGAAACTTGACAGGCATCTGTAATCGGTATTGTCAATAAGTCGTAAAAGTATTTTATGTTCGTAAATGTAACGGTTCACGCATAAAATATAACAAACTAAACGCAGTGTGTTCTAAAAAAATTATCCCACGGCAGATAATTTAAAAATAACTAACTCATAATAAATAATTTTTTAAGACAAGACTAAATTAATTTCAATGTCCATATACATATACATATAAACTGATAATGATTTGGTTTAGTCTTACCAAATAATATAACTTTAGGAACAACGAACTAGTTACAAGTTTGAATTGGAAATTTCCGAACTCGCGGTTGAAATGATTTATTTACAAATTTCTTTGACCGTATTTCTTTGATTATAGTATCATTTTTATATGATTTCAAATAATGCCTATATATGTACGCGCAGTTTCAGCTGGCATATTTATAGATGTTGCATCAAGAAAGTTCTACGGTACGAAATAAGCATTATTTTCCTGTATCCTACGGGTTTCATTGATACAACAGAATTTGCCTTACAATGGCAAATTCGGGCAACGATAGAATTGTTGTTTTAATAGACATGGATTGTTTCTTCTGTCAAGTTGAAACAAAACTTCAGCCTGAATATGTCGGAAAACCACTTGCTGTTGTACAATATAACCAATGGCAATTCGGAGGGTAAGATATATATTTTCATCGGTATAAATTTCTCAATAATAATTAATTGAAGATGTAAACGTTGATGGTATAAAATAAAATGCACTGAATATTATGAATGCACCGAAATTAATAAAATATTAATGTTTATATCAGAATAATTGCTGTTAATTATGAAGCAAGAGAATATGGCGTTACAAGACATATGAGAGGCGAAGAGGCAAGAGAGAAATGTCCCGACATTGTTTTAGCTAGTGTACCATGTCTTCGTGGAAAGGCAGATACATCAAGGTATATCAAATGAATATACAGTTAACATTTTTTATATATATCTAATTTTTAAACAAGATGGATTATTATATAGATATAGAAGTGCTGGACGCGACGTTATTGATGTTATAAAAACCCATTGTAGTATAGTGGAGCGTGCTAGTGTAGATGAAGCCTATTTAGATGTTACTGATTTAGTTGATAAAAGGATGTTGACAAATAATATTTCATTAGAACAATTAACATCAAACCTTTCACATACATTTGTGGTCGGACATTCAGAAGTTGGAAATAACGATGAAGGTGAGGAAACAATTATAAAGTTTGATTGCTATAAATGTATTTATATGCATTTATTATATATGCAAGCACAGAAGAGAGAAGGATAGGTACAACAACTTGGATAATGAATGTCTTTGAAGAATTTGAAGTGGTGCAAGCTCAAAGACTTGCAGTGGCTGGAGTAATAGTTGAAGAACTTAGATCTGATATATTCAATAAAACAGGATATAGATGTTCCGCTGGTATTTCGCAGAATAAGGTAGGAAAGATCAAACAAAGGAATGAAGAAAAAATCCTAGGCAAAACAATATTTGGAAGTGTATTTTAATATCGCTTGTGTTTAGATATTAGCTAAATTGGCATGCGGATTGCATAAACCAAACAGACAAACTATATTACCTGAAAATTTTGTACCAACACTTTATTCAAAATTACCAGTTAAAAAAGTTCGGAATCTTGGCGGAAAATTTGGCGATGTTGTTATCGAATCTCTTAATTGTAATGTTATGGGCGACCTATTGCAGTACTCACTGCAATTTTTGCAGAAACGTTTCGACGAAAAAACAGGGTACGTATGTGAGAATGTACATGATCTGCAAGTGTGCATGATATTGCTTCTGAAAGTTTGTAAATTGGTTTATGAAATATTTTAATAAATACGATATTCATATGTTTATTTAGATTATGGTTGTATAATATTGCTAGAGGCGTAGACAATGAGCCCGTTACTATGAGACTTGTATCAAAATCAATTGGGGCATGTAAAAAGTTTCCAGGAAAGCAAGCTATTACTTCATTAGATGTGGTAATGGAACCAATAAGATCTGTGAAAAATAAAAGTTATTAAATACATAAGGATAACATATATTGTTTTCTTTACAGTTAAAACATTGGACCGGTGAATTATCGGCAGAAGTTTGCGAACGCCTTGAGCAAGATCTTGAGGAGAATGAACGACGCGCGACATTAGCTACAGTGTGCTATCATTATTATCAGAACAAGAATACTGTATCTCAATCAAGATCGTATGCATTAAATTCTTACAAAGCAGAAAGGATGGCAATACGTTGCGTGGACATTATATGTAAATCAACTCAATGTCCAATAGCATTTGTAGGTATATCTGTTGGAAAATTTATCCCGGTTAAGGGCAGTGAAAACTTTCGAAACTTTTTTAAATCGGGGAAGTTAAAGCAATATCAAGAAGCAAATTTTCCTACGGAAAATAAACCAGAAACTGCGTGTTCTGTAAATGGTACTACCGAAACAAAAATAAATAACTTAGAAATAAGTAATATTAATAACATAAATTGTAGTAATGATAATTCAAACACTGCAACTGGCGAATTGAAAGATGTTACACAGAATTCTAGAGTCAGTGTCCAATTAAATGAACAGATGCCGAACATAAAAATGGATTATTCACCTACATCTAGGCGATTAGATAACTTAATTAATTCATTAAATGAGCGAAATAGCAAGAAAACATTTTATAAGAATAAAACAAATAGCTCTAGCTTCAGTGATTCCTTAGATCAAAACGATTTTAAGGAATCATTTTTTATGAATGTTTTTAATTCCGAAGAAAGTAAATTAAAAGACATACAAACGTGCAATATGGAATTAATTGAATTAAATGACAATAAGAATATTGAAAGTACAACAGTGAGAGATAAAGAAAGTAACTGTGATGGAATTTCAGATCTGAGTAAAAAAGACTGGCATGGTGAAAAAGTTACGAATAACAGGGTTCAAACAGAACCAACTATAAGTCAGACGAACAATGCAAGTAATTCGCAGAATACTATAAAATTAAAAGAAATATTTCCCGATTTAAACAACATAGACGTTAGTGTGCTTGCATTGTTACCATTGGACTTGCAAGAAGAAGCAAAATTGTATACGAAACCAAAAAATAAACAAGATAATATGAAGGAAATTGTAATGAAAACATCAAAGGGAAAAGGTAGATCTAAGACAAATACTTCAAAAAGAAAAAGGAATAATGATATTTCTAATTTCCTAGTAAAAAAAACGTTAACACCAGACTCTACTAAAATTCCCTCTAAACAATGTTCACAGTGTTATCAAAGGATACCTGTATTAAACTACCAGCAACATTGCGACTTTCATGTAGCTGAAAGTTTGCAAAGAGAATTAAACAATCCAATGTTACAAACTTTAAATATAAAGAGAAAGGTCGATAGAGATGATGCAGATGGAAGTTCTCTTAAACGTCGATAGACTATAGATATGTTCTAAGATTATCAAGAGTCAAAGCTCTAAAACATTGTCTTTCGTAAATTACGCGGCCATTTAATATTTCAGTGATAGACTAAAACAAAAATGAAAAATGTTTTGTAAATTAGTGTATATATGTATAATTAATAGCCAATTTTTTTAAACGTAAGCAAACTTATGAATTTCTTTTTTAACAGACTACACAAAGTATTATTTTTGTAGAAGTATTTTTATTCTTTTAACAATATTTAAATCTGATATGACGAAAATTTTTTCCCATTTATGCATAAGTTACGATGTATTACGTATTAAATGTTACTGCCTTGTTGAAGAGTCTCAATAAATTGTATTTAAATAATATAATTTAAATGTCTTCTGTTTATAGAATAGAATATATACAATGTGTCCGGTTTAAGTGAGAACAATTAAATAGCTTGAAAAATATAAAAGATCAATGTTCTTTGACCATCAAGTTCAGGGTCATTTATTCGTAGATATTTTATAATATAATTGTAAAGAATTAGCACAGCTAAAAAATTATATACATGTATAACCGATATTTAAAAGTCGATTTGTACTTAAACAATCAAGTTTCGCAAATTCCGATCTTATACTTTCTTTATATGTTCTCATTGAATCTTGAAACGTAGATATCGTTGTTCTTATTGCTTCATTAGATGCTTTAAGTAATTGAAATGCTATAAAAAAGTGAAAATAACACAAAAGGAACACGGTAAAAATTTTAAATAATCCGGCAGCTCTAAAATATTACCTTGTTGTTTGTCGATTTCTTCTTTTTCGATAGCTTGTATTAATTCATGCAACAGAGTCAATAATTCTAACTGTCCTTGTGACAAGATTTTCAGCGATGATACTTTTCCAAATCTTTTGTCATGCTTTCTTATATATGTATCTAATTTAAAAACAGCTCCCTTTTCAAATTTTCTATGTATTGCGAGTTTGTTATAGCGCATATTTTCGTGCATCATTTCTAAATATAAATTATATTACATTCAAAAAAAGGAATCGCGAAAGATTTCTCTTTTGTTTTTAAGCACATAATGAAAATGATCGTTTTTATCCATAATTAAACAGCAAGGATAAACAAAGTTATTAGCGATGTGGATTATGAAAAAATATGTATTTATAAAACTATAATAAAAATGTACATATATTTTAAATCTAATAATTTTTTTTAAAACTTTAGGTGGTATTATATCCCTTTTTCCATACACCATCTTTTAGGTATGCTCTTATCATAGGATTGCAGAGCATCGTTTCAACAATATTTTTAAACCCTAATTGACTGGCTAATACGTATTTACATTCCACATCTGGTAATTCCGAGATTAAAATTTTCATGTTGTCAGTCATAGTATGGGTAATACTCTTTTCTAGCCTGTATCTATAAGTAATCTAATAGTTAAAACCCGATAGGGATTTCTCGGAGAATAAACAAAATTATTTTAAATGAATTTTAACTTGCCTGCGTGCACAATCTCGTACATGACTAGGTGTCAGTATATTTATAGTTATAAAGTCTTTTAAATATTTCGTTTCACCGTTTAATATACAATGATTGTATATCAAATTAGCCCAGTCTACGTGATGAGTGTATGCATGTATGACAGTAAGAGCTTGCGAAAAACTTAGGTCTTGGCATAGTACTTTATCGATATCTTCAGGTTTTAAATTAAGTATATTGATACTTTGCTGATTATAAGATACTGTATTAAGTAGAGAGAGTTGAAGAGCAACTAACTGTACTTGATCAGAACATTGGCTGGCCAGATTTAATTTGTTAGCCTGTAAACATACGTATTAAAAGTAAACAACAAGCTTTTGTTCAGAATAGTTCAGAATGATACCTTACCTGCAAATAATGTTGCGACGCGTGCGTGTAATTGATTACAGCTAATTGTAACTGTTTTTGTACATGCTCTGTTTTAGTGAATTTTATTTCATATTGGAGCGTACTTTGTGTTCTTCTATGATCTTTTGTTACATCTGATATTAAAGTTTTTATTATATCTTTTGCTTCATTCTCCCACATAAGTGCAATTTCGTGGTATAATCGAAAGTGTAATGCCACTAGAGTAAAAAGGTCCTTATTTTCGGGGCAATGTCGTTTCAAGAACTCCAAAAGTGCTGTTTTCAGACCAGTTACCTGCAATATATTTTGTAGTATATTTAATTTAATTTATTATAATATTTCAATGTATTTCCGGAGATAGTGAGTACAAAAAAACCTTGTCCAGTCCTTTTCCAAGTAACGATTCAAACTGATCGTTTTCTTTCAATATTTGAAATATATAATTCATTTCTGTAAAACGACCAACGCCCGTGATAAGACGTACCTAGAATCATTGGACAAATATTGCATGACTTATGTATGTCTAAATGTAACAGCTTGAAACTTAGTTTTAACAAGTGACAGACATACCAATAGTGTCCAATGTTTAAGACCTTGTAAAATATTTGCAAGATTTTGACATTTATGTAATACTGATGCTATTCCCTTCATATTGCAAGAAGTTGCAAAACAATCATGAGCTCGTATTAATAACTCAACAATTGTCTTCAGCATTGATACTGAAAAGTAGGACGAAGTTATGAGATCTTCAGCCTTGCAGAAATATAATTATGATAATAATATTAATTTATTATAATACCGTTTCTTTTTTCACCATGGGAATGGCCAAGCAATCTATTTGCGATTTTCAAAAGTTGCCAGCCAAGGAGTGACACATCATTGCATAATTCCATAATCGTACGAAAATTTGTATTTAAGGAGTAACCCCATAAGCAAATATTGTCGTCATATCCACCTGCAATAAGCGAGTACTTATTACGATCGTGTATACATTTACAGCACCGTTAAAGACTGTATACCTTCCACAGCGCGGGTAATATTCGCTGTAATATTTTCGGATAAAAATGCTGCAATTGTATCGTTGCTTATTTTATACGCGGTGATTATATCATTAATAATTTCGGATTTATCCTTAATATCACTTTCGGTAACTTCTTGTAAAATTTGTTTAGGATTACTCAGCATTAATAATGACTGATAACTTTTTCCCAGTTGTATTGCTAACTTGTAACATAGAACAATCCTGAGACATACGTCTAAACCGTGTTCTAAGTTGCCCAGTGATGTTTGTAAAATTGTTAGGCATTCTATTTTTATTTTATGAGCGTTCTCATCCTTCGATCTACTTATTTCATTCATGTTGGTCGAAGTAATTACTGTAACAAAACACTTACCATAAATACATGGTCTATAGTAATTTACTATAAAATGGATAACTGGGATGGATACGTACGCGAAGAGGATGCAGAAAATCTTTGCAAACTACGATTCGTTAAGGCACTATACTTTTGCTGTTTATTTATATCCATTTTCAAAAGATTTTGGAGCTCAGCAGTTAATTCCTTGGGTGATATTTCGCCTTCTGCTAAAGTTAAACATAACATCAGAATCTGCAGATCCTGTAAACAAAGACGAAAATATTAATAAAAGTGTATCTTAATTGAAGTTTAATGGGGCTTACCTTATGCTTGTAGTTAAAAATGGTACTTATTCTTAATGCAGTATCTAATTTCCCCAAATCGATTAATTTATTAAGTAAACTTTCAGTTGCATTTTTCTCATACTCATTCGTTAATTCGTAGCCAAATTTCAATTCATTTAATCCAGACAACAATTCCGTTTTTAATTTGTTGAAAATATAAGATCCATTTTCTAACTGTACATTATCAGTGCCAGCTAGTATACATGATTTCCACATTGCCATTTCCAATGTGTCGATGTTTTGCCGTTCCGTTTCTATATTTTTTAATGTTTCGAATGCTAGCTTTAATATGGCATACCTGTAAAAATATGCATTCGTCATTCAATTAAATTTATTTCATATCGGTACCATCAATTAAAAATAAAATTAGAAAAATACCTTTCTTTATGAGAGGAAACTTTTTCTGCGTGCTCAATAAAGAATTCTGCTGACTTCTCATACGAAACTTTAAACATTTTAAATTTGAATGCGCATTCATTCCAAAAATTGTCCTCAATTTTACCATTTTTTTGCATATAACGTTTAAATTTATTTCGATACTGTAAATATTATTGGGTAAATAGCATGTAAGTGGTAAATATAACAAAGAAATATAGAAAACAGAGGTAGTACCTGGGCTAAGATAATCTCAGATGAATTTAATTCAGCTATGCTTGACAGTTCTAGTGCACTATCATAATTCTCCGTTCTTAGTAAATCGTTAATACATCTCTGAATTTCTACATCAAAATTATGTAAATTGTCTGATTTTGTGAATGCAGTAAAGTTCAATGTAACATTAGTTACTTGGAGGAGTTTTATAGCTTTTAGAAGAGTCTGAAATTTTGGGACGAAAACTGTGAATGAACAAAAGCGTTGTTTTGTAAGTAAGATTAGCGAAATTCGTGGAATGTAGAATTATTTAAAATCTGTGTACCTGGAAAATTCGTATGGAAGTTGCATCTTATTAAAAGTTCGAGAAACTTTATTTGCAAATGCGTGCTTCTTAGAATGTGTGCGAGTGTTGCGATAATGCATTTAATTGCAACATTGATGACCCAATGCATATTGTTTAAATAAGTGGTATCCGAACAGTTCCAATCCATTGCTTTCTGAGAAACGTACAAGTATGGTATTGTCCCGTCTTATTATTATACTGAATATTTTTAAAAATATGTCATACATACGTTACTTTTCAGATTTAAACACAACAATTTAAAATCCAATAAATTTTGTTGGCATCCTTTGAAATCTCCATAAGCCGCACATTGCGTTAGAAATTCGAAAAATAAATTAAAAGGATTTTCCTGTAATTGAATATTGTGTCAGAAAAGAAGTCACTGTTTTTCATATAGAGCATAAAATACTTACAGGCATAAAAATTTTATAAGCTTTATTAAGGATATTAATGTATCCACATGATACCACTTCATTTAATAAGTTAGAGACTTGGTTTGCTGTCCATACTTGATGTTCCAAACATTCCTTATACCTAGAAAGGATTCCTTGATCTGCAGTGGATATCACAATCCATGAATAACAATACGCTGCAGTTGAGGATGGCTACAAAATTTTTTGTATAGTATAAAAATACACTTGTGAAACATTTACATGTAATTGAGACATTGAGATCACTAATAAAGTACCTCGTAACAAGTTGCTAATACTGTTAAAAAAGGTCTTAAAGTTATCCGGGACGAACTTATTAAAGCACCAAGTGGATCTGGACTTTGATGACATTTTAGGATAATCGACCATAAATCATCATCAGCAGAACAAATATTGTCATTTACAGTATATTCGCATATACTATGAGAGTCGGAAATGCTCGCAGAGTCCGCTGATACTGGAGAACCAGAAACGGGAGAACCCTGTTTTATAAGAAAATAGTATAACGTTTAAAACAAGCTATTGTACATGCATGCTACTTGCTACCTACAGTTTGTTTAACACCAATTTTATAATACAGCGTCTGTCTCGCGTCTCGTGATTTTAATTTCTGTTCACTGTAAACAGCTAACTGGGATTTCGTAAGCTCTGTATTGCTCAAACAAGTTAATAAATGTTCTCTTAAAGTTGTATCCTCAAAATGTTTGGTATTCTCCAATATCTGAAACCAATAAAATATGAAATTTATTTTTTAGGCCAATGCGTATAAATGAATGACTAGCCAAATTATTACCTGATTCAAGGGGTAAGTAAAGATATGACAAACAAGGACAAATTCGAACCAGAAGTTTTTGCTGGCTAGAAATTTTAGGAGAATAATAGGCAAAGGAAAATCGTGCACACTCGCGAATCGTACAATAATTTCCCATATTTTTAATATATTTATAAACTGCGGACTATTCTCCGTTAAATCGTCGGTCAAATATTGTTGAAAACTACGTTCAAGATAGGACATTATAATCTTCAAATCGCCTTCATTTCTGTATAATACATTTTCTAATAAATTTCCTGTAAACGAAAGTAATGCAAAACATTAAGTATTTATAATTCCAATATTTGCCAAATATTTGATGAGAATAATTACCAATAGGAACATCGATCTCATTATAAACGTAATTTGCTGCGGTTATGTGAAGTTTTAAATATTCTGAATCATATCCTAAAATTTCGATGAAAGAAATACATGAGCATAATATTTCTGGCTTATCTAAATTTCGTAAGGCAAGAATATGAGCGTACATAGCAGCTTTGCGTTTCCTAAAAGCAATCAAAAGTAAATGCGTGATATATTATACAGCAATATTATATAATATTATCAGATTACCTTCTAGTAGAAACATTTCCAACAAGTTTTCCTTGGTAATGTTTTAAAATAAATATAGCCATATTTGGACGGGCTTCTTTTAAATAATATTCATATGTTAATGCTTCAATATATCCATACTTCTTAACAAGGGTCTCATTAGAAAAATTCGGCATTTCTTCGTTATTGAAACGCCATTTATATACTTGTTTTACATTCAAGTTTTTATAACCATCCAATAATTCATACATTGAAACTTCTTTCTTTGGCTTATTATCGATGACACATTGAAGAATTGGCACACGTTTCAATGTGTCCTGAAGGAGTTCATATGAAATGTTGTAGGCACCTAATTGCAAACCATCTTTATTCATAAATATATTTCTCAGTAGATTCTCTTTTATTTCAGTACTACTGTTCTGATTATTTAATGTGACTTCTTTAGAGAAATATGCACATATTAATAATAAAGCTACCAAATAATTTTGCTTTAGATACTCATTAACGTCATTAGAAAGGTAGCGAATTGTTTCAAAGATTCCCTCGATTAAAACATCCTGGGGCTGTCCATGACTTTCGCACATCTCTGTTAATGCATCATACAATTCAGCAATTTTAGTTCCATCTTCATGATCATCCGTTTGGTTTAAACAATGCGCAAGGCACAATGCTTTATCTATTCTCTTCATAAATTCAGTGCTACTAATACTACCCGATTTGCATGACAATATTTGATTGAATTCTGATATCGTCATTGCACTGCCGAACACACGAGCCAGTAATAACTTTAAATCTTTCTGTTCATTTTGTACTAGTATTCCATACCTGAAAATTAAATTATACATAAAAAGATACATGATTAAATTTTTTTGTTTGTACCAACATTCAATGAGCGCTTTCTAAATACACATACCTACAAAGATGATTTTTAGTTAGCTCTTTTACAAGTGTACTAGCATTGGATGAATCAATTGCTTCAATCATACTTGGAGTTATGTCCAAAGTAGTAAATAAAATCTTGTATTCTTCATTAATCTCATTTGATTCTACTACTGTATCAGCTCCATAAAAAGCATTAATCCAAAATCTTAGCATTTCAATTTTATTATTCAATAATAAATAGTCCCATAGCACAATATTTGTAATGCTTTTAGATAATGTTTTGTCATTTATAGAAAAGTACAATTCAGTACACAATGCCTTCTTCACAATTTCTGGCAGCTTCATAACAGTTTCAATACATAAAGAAGAGCTTAAGCCATCGTTGACTCTTAAAAAAAATATATATCTCGTTGTTGTTTTTTTCTAAAGCATTCAGCGTAATACCTATATAAATACTTACATATACTTTTGTTCGAATTGAACAATATTCTTTATCACGTTCCACGAATCAATGTGTTCACTCTCAAAGCGTGCCGCACTTATTAGATATTCCGACAAATAATTCCTCAGCATAGAATCGTTGCAATTTACACAAATTTCGAATACATGCTCCACTGGATTCTTCTTCTATAACGAAAGAAGAAAAAGGAAATGTACAGAGTACAAACAATCAAAGGTATTAACTGGTAACTTCGAATCAATATACCATATTATTCAAGATATGGGAAGCCCTATAAATCTGACGTTTCTTCAATAGTTCTAAAACCCAGGTTTCTATTTCTGTATTGAAGTAATGTTGTACATCTTCAATGGAAGAATTCCTTCGGAAAGCTAGACATTTGTAAGCAAGACTGATGTGCGTGCCTTTTGCAGATGCTTCTCGTACCAATTCCCTGTCCCCTAATGTACGCCAACCAGACCAAACGGCTGCAGCTTCACCGGTAAAGCATTCAACCGGAATGCCACCCACTGTCGTTTTTTCTGTCATTCTGTTAATATTTTTTTTGTAGTCGGCTACACTGTTCCTCTAAAACAACAGTTTTGTAATATAAAATTTGTACACTGCGTGAAATAACGAAATTTGCCAAATATAGAATAATAATTCGTCCACTTTGCAATTATTATGTAGATTGCAATATTAATAAACCCATTTGTTATTGTATTAAATACAAAATCATTTTTAAACGATGAATAATATACTGCAAGGGCACAGCAAAAGTTCATACCTGTTACTTTGTACAAACGAAACGTTGATGATACATAACAGCGCATCGCTTTTGTATACAAAGCGATAAACACGATTTGACGTATTATTACTGTGCATTAGGTACATGCTGGTAAGGAAAATTCTTATTACGAGGATACACTAAAATAGTTGCATTTCTTGTTGATTGGTGGTGCTGGCTGCAGACAGGACTTGAGACACTGTACGAAAAACATAAGGATCTAATCTACATAAGTACTATTTACTTATTGTTAGTACGCAAATTGATATATAAATTGCATTCAGCATAACTGAATAGTTTTGTATTCGAATAAATAATGATATATTATTCGATAAATTTAACGATAAATATTATGTAACTCCCTATAATAGACATTGAAATTAAATAATTTCAAAGATATGCTTTTTTCATTCCCGAATTTTAAGCATTTGATCATCAATTTATCGCCTCCAGAACTCGAAATAATTGCAGTGACCCGGAGTGAATTTTTGCCGATTCTTCAACTGTTAATAACTGTTAAACCATAGATGCCATATTGTTGCACCTGTTGGAGGAGATAGATATGGGCCGTAGCTTTAATTTAAGACAAGTCCGGTTAAGAAATACGCAGTGGAAGCGGAGAAAAGGGCAATTGTTTAAATTAACGATGTAATCCTGAAATTTGGTTTTGAAGGCGCAGCAAACTGCGAAAAAAATCGCAAACGCGAGATGGCGCCACTTGTACCGTTATCGACGTATCGTTACCGACAAAATTGCAAAAAATTATTATCTCAGCCCCTGGAGGTTGTTTTAATTTACACGATTTTTAATTGACAGGGAAACGAATAAGCTACACGATAAAAAATACCCCGTTGCTGTAATTATGTGCAGTTGACCGTAATAACAATTTCAATTGTTTAATTGTTTATAACAAATGAACGTCACGTGGAATAATGTTAACACGTATTGGAGATGGTAGCTTATACCTCTGGCTTTACTTTATGTCCTCTGATAATTGTTGTGGCTCGCCGGAAAGTCGATGTAATCGTATTTGTTTATAATTTCTTTAATCAAATTCCATTATGTCGCGTTCTGCCGGGCCGATTTTAATCAACAATGGCTTAAAGTAAAGCTATAGATTCAAGGAACGATTTGTTCCTATTTTAGAACGATTCCCGTATATAGTTCCCCTAGAATTTTGTAACGAATATTTAACATGTTTATAAAATGTAAATAGCGTATGGAACATTGGTGAAGAATTTATTATCGTGTAGCAGCATCCTGTACCTTCATTTTAAGCACACTATCATTCATCTAACTGCTCCAGAAGGCGGAAAACGCAATAGTTTAAATTATCGATGTAATCCAACAAGCTGCTCGAGGTACGGCTGACGAGAGGGTGCGACGTGTTTTGTGTGGTAATAAAAGTAAAATAAAATTGAAGGTTCTGTATCTGAACTCTTGTCTGTTATTTCCTATCTGTGCGGTGTCGGTGAGAGGAATGGCGCTACTCATCTTTCATTTCTCATTGTATATTTAACTCTTCTTAAAATCTATTATATTTTTCTTAAGAAGATAGTAGTTGAATATTTCTCATAGAATGCATATTGTAGATTGTTTACAAAATTCATTCTACATACTTCTATCGTACGAAGACGATTGCGCAGGTTAATTTGCATTTTTTTCGAACTCGATCCGATATGTCTAAGCCGATATACAGCCGTTCAAAGTTTCGTCCAAATCATGAATGAAGGTGGCGAGTGACCCATATAAATTCCCAGAAATGCGTACGCTGCTACTACGGCTGAGTAAGCAATACGCGTGGGAACGTCCTTGCAAGGCCGCGAAGATGCATTGGCGTAATGCTCAATTTATTTCGATTTCCTCATAAATTCGTCAGTGTTTCATAGGCGTAACTATCAATTTTTTTAATTTCATTGTATTTAATTCTTCTTCAAATATCCTTTCTTTTCTATGATTTGTTCATTTTCGTATAAAATAGTATTTTATTTCACATTCGCGTTGCAACCATAACAATTACATGGAATTGGATGAAGTAGCAGCAACGACATAGTAGCCTATAAATTCAATTATCTCACCTTTTGCTATGTCTACGTTCATCGACGACGTCTACAATTAAAGCTCTGGAGTCGAGGAATAATTTTTTCCAATTTTCCAATAGTCTGCATGTATAGTTACTGTGGAATTCTCAAACGAATTATTAAATTCTTTATAAAAAATAAACAGCGCTAGTAGCATTTGTTACTCGTTTTTTTGCCGTTTACTGGCATCCTTTACCTTATTTTTAAGCACTCGATCACTACTCTAACGTTTCTAGAAGACAAGATCATTGCAATGACCCGGTGTGAATTTTCGCCAATTTTTCATTAATAACTTTTAAACCACGAATGCTATATTGTCGAGACCCCTTGAAACCCAAAACTGCGCTAATGACACCGACGAAATATAGGAATAGACAAATTGGCCAATGTATTTTTCCAGTCCGAATTCCCGTGGCCGTAATGACACTATACCATTTCTATGACAGTCCAACGACACCAACTTTTATTTATTTTGTAAAGTCTATTAAATTGATGGAGCAGTTAATCACTTATTACACAACGGCAGTTTGGAGGAAACTTAAATAAGCCAATGATGTTTTAAGTATCTGTAAAGAGATCATAGTTTTTAATGACAGATAAGTAGTTCTTTAGATTCGAGATTTTCAGTCACTTTAATATTAATAACTCACATTTCCGAAAGTAGATAAGGATAAATCAACTACCCTGCCAGCACTAATTTTCGCCGGGTTCTTCGACATGGCAATTATTAAAATGATACCACGTACTGTATTTGTAGGCAAATGGTACCAGTCGATCATAAAACTGGATAATCCAATGCTACCAGTCTGAGATGTATGGAAATTAGTAAAATTCCACATGGATGATAAATATATACATAATAATGTACAATAAATAAATATTTCTAAAAACGAATTTTCATCTACTCCAATACTAGCAGAACCATTGCTTTAAAGTGTAGGACAAAAAATGGTTCATGTTTGTTTTTCCGTATTCAAATATAAATAAGATGTATATTATAATTATTGAGCAAAAAGCAATATTAAGGTTGAAACTACATGTACATCAATATCAGCGAGTAACAATAGAAGTTAGTTTACGGCGGTACGGGTACGCCATCGATTCGTAACACACATAAAAAAAATGCAAAAAACATACCATTTCCATAAGAAGTTCTCCAATGTAACAAAGTATGAATATATTGAATGACAATGATACGAGCAACATTGTATACGTCGCAAGGCTAATAGCATTACTCTGTTCCCAATCCTACAATGAACAACAATATCACATATCTGTACAACTAGTTATCATAAATGCAAATGAACGCACAACTATGCAATAGTATTCCAGTAAACATATCATGAAAGTGGAACCAACGAATTCCAAGAAGCATACTTCTTGCAAAACAGTCTCTACCGTTGCCGCAAATCTGCAATTAAACCACCGTACAGCACCAGTCTTATTTTATTAACACACTGACTGCGGGATCGGCATGTGCATCGAGCGGAATGTTTGATACCCTTTGCTGTCTTAAATGTCCCGCAGTCGGCGTGCTAATCCATAATATTCGAGAACAACACCTTTACCTCAAAATTCTTAAATGGTGTTCAACAATTTCTATCAATCGTGTGTCCAGATCAGAAATTCCCTTTGCATATTTACCATCAATAAGATCGCTCAATCGATACTTAACGATACCGATTTGACCGCAGGCGTGCGTTGCAAAAAGTGCGGCCAAACCGCAAGCACCAGCTGTTACCGAATACATCACATATCCGCACATGCAATGGACAACGTACACCAATTCGTAAATTGGCTCGCTTTGAACGTCGTACAGGGCACTGTACGTTGGATAGACCAGTGGCTTGATGGTACGATTGTACTCATTTTTTAAAGTGCCGATTGCGTATTGCAGAACCGAGTGATAGATTGTGCCACCGGTGTACATGAACGCGGCACAAATTATGGTTAAATTTCGACCCATTTTTCCATACTTCATCATCATCTCGCGATCCACACGACGTTCCACCTGCGGCATTCAATGTTCAGTTTGTTTGACTTACTTCGAGTGCAACTAAACGTGTTATCCATTTTAAACGCACCGCTTGGCCTTATAGTTAATTCTTATACATTGCTAGTCTCACAGATGCAATTGTCACCGCTGACACTGACCTGTTCCCAATCTGTCTGCACTTGATTGATGCACTCCTGGATCTTCGGTTTTCTCGCGGTGAGCGCCCAGTGTTTCATTAACGACGTCAAACAGAAACTTAGTAAACCGCACAATTTTAATCTGGCTATTATATCCTTTTCCTCGAGTACAATGTGCAGCACGGATGGTATTATGGCGAATAGTAGTACGCAGTTGCTCAGAAGGATAGCAATTTTTTGCAAAAGTCTGCTCAAACCCTTCACTTTCACCGGCCAAATGCCAATAGATTTCATGATCCACTTTGTGTATTTTGTTACGTACAGGATGTCATTTTTGTAATTCTCATTTCGCTCCGTTAAAGAGGGATGCATATTCATAGGCTGCCGGTAGGCGACTGAACGCGGTAGAGCTGCAGCATTGATTGCAAGGTTATTGAGCTTGTGCTTGTAATACTGTGTGCGTGCATCCCATTGTGCAGTTTGAAATCGATTATTGTTTGTCAGAGAAGGGAACATTTGCGATTACAGTGAAAGCCACTCTATGCTATAGAGTCTATCTCTCAATTGTTCAATTTCAATAAGCATAAGTGTACTATGCACTATGAGTAGGAACACTTGTTACAAAGATATATACCTTTATGTGTACCTTCGCAAGAAGTATTCGTAAACAATGATTAATAATGGTTAAATAACGAATTTAGGTGATAATTAATTAAGTAATGCTAAATAAAATAAAGTTGAATTGATTTCCATTAAACTAAATTACATTATAATTTTTTCACAAATTAAGATAATTGTCTGTACCAATATATAATTCAGAATGTTTGTATGAATATTCAATTAATAATATTGGAATATACTTGTACTTTCAACATAGTTTCGCGTGAGAATTATTGTGTAGTGTTATTTCTTTTCAGTTTAAAGTAATTATTAAGTCTATCCGGAAATAATGTTCTTCTTTGCACGTGGAGAATTTCGATCTATAATGGGCAACTCCTACGTTCGTCACGCAGGCGTAGCCCTGCCCCAGGGGGTGGCTTTTGAAGTTCGTTGGCTGTAATACGGCACATGCGTTCTACGATATAGTTGCATGGAACGTGTATGACGTTAGTTGAAATAAAGGCAGGCGACTATCAACATTGTGTTAACTGTTATGCGCCCGTATCGCCTAATAGTACATAACGGAGGGATTTCTGGTCCAGTAAGCCATGGAATTTTTTAATTTTGGAGGTACACATCATACAGGTGAAAATATAGATATATATTGTAATGAATATCATGTGGAAATTATGTATATATACTTATATACTGTACCGAGATTTCGTTCATAAATGTTTTTACAATCAACTGAACCGTGACCGTATTTCTCTACAGGTGAATAGTTTAAGCACAGTCCATTCTGCAGAATCTGCTACCACATAGTGGATATCTCATATTAATAGATGCGCTTGGAAACATCTATGAAACCTCAAGGAGGATTCCTTTCAATTGTCTACAGGTCGTAAGTAAAATAAAATAATACATGTAGATTTTCTTTGTAACACTACTCAACAAAATTAAAGGATCACTAACCTGCGACCGAAAAATGGCCGAGCTTTGAGCTCTTGTAACTTTATGATGGAAAGTCGTAGTGCATCCTGCTCAGGCTTGTTTTAAAGCGCGAAGCTTCCAATTCATGCAACGAATAAGAAACTTTGTCCTTTCCAAATTTGTCTAGATTCAAATGTCTCTACAAACATTGAGAAAGTTTTCTCATGAATCAAATCACCGTGATGATTCGAAGATTGAAGTCTCACCTTTTTTCAGTCAGAATTTTGTTCTTACAACTTTTCCGCCACAATTTAATGATCCTTTTAAGGTTGTTCACTAATGTATATTGAATGGGTTTTAATCAAATGTCGTTGTGCTGCAAAAGTTATTATTACTGCTGAAAATATTTGGTAAAATTCATATTTTGTTATTTTCTCCATTTTGCGATCTTTACAAAATGATTATTTAGAATCATTCATGTACAAAATATTTGAAGTTACTATTTTCGGTGGCTATAAATATTACATTGATGAATATTGTTAATAAATCATCTCATCTGGAGCAGAGCGTTTAAAATAATATTTATTCGGGTCACATGGTGGCAGCCTTCTTATGGTAACACCAATAAACATAAATGTTATTACAAGTTGGTAACTGTTCTAAGTAAATTCAAGTAAACCACCGACGTCTTCACTACCTGCAAACTGATTAATGCTACACATTTGCTTATCTAGTGCACGTAAGGTTAAATTCGAAGTGGCCTTACGGTGCTGAACGTGTTCAGTGACAATTCTATGATTTTCCCGGCTGTAAGTTTTGGTGGATTCTGCGATATTGCGTTCACTAAAATTAGATCATAAGCCCTTCTAGCCGGAAAATTGTACCAATCCGTCTCGTAGGAAGCTGTGCCGATTTGACTGCACTAATCGTGATCATAATGAATCATTAAAACAAGTTTCAAACACAGACAAAACGAGCCAAAGCTTTTGCGGAGTACCTGTTCAGAAAGTATCTCGCCAATGTAGCAGAATATAAATACGTTAAATGTAAAGGAGACCAACAAAGTTACATACGTCATTATCGCAATCGCGTCGCTGTTATTCCATTCCTGAAATACACTAATGATACAAACTGTTTAAAACAAGCCACACCGCCGCCGATACGATGATTTACCATAAAACAATAATACTCGAGCAAACACAGAAACAACGTGGATTGAACAATTTCTGTGAAACATATTTGGTACAGAGCGCCCTCGACCCGCCTCGAAAAACTGAAAATTCCACACGCATTCACCTCTAAAAATCCTTTCACTTTGCAAGACCCTAAAAACACTCCGTAACACTTCAGTTCTTCGTCTCCGTGGATTTTCAATTTCAATTCAATACGTCTTACCTCAGTACCCGCGCGTGATCTCGAACGATGACTGCCACGGTGTTGTTGACCTCGCCCATCTCGTCCCGTCTCTCCGCTAGCTCGTCAAACTTCGCCATCTGTATCTGTATCTGTCCGCAAATATGAGTGACAAATATCGCGGCCAAACTGTACGCGGCCGTCGTAACGCTGTACATAATTATCGCTGCGAAACAGTGAAGGCCGAACACGATTTCGTACGCAGGACTGGACTGCGTGTCAAGGAACGAACTGTAGCCGGGATAAGCGAGTGGCCTATAGGTGTAATTGCTCCTGCTTCTCTCAGCCGACAGGAATTGCATCACGGTGTGATAAGACATACCGCCGGTGTAAAGAAAAACGGCGCACAGCGTGATAAGGTGCCTGCTGAAGGTCGCGTACTTCAACATAATAGCACGGTGACCGGGATTCACCACGGTTTTCCAATCCTCCTCTACGTGCTCGATGCATCGTTCGAATATGGTTCTCTTTACGCCGAGGTAGCAATACTTAAGGGCGGACGTGAAACAGAAGCCGACTGGGCCAAGAAGCTTCACTCTTGCGGTCACACTTTTCTCGACGAAGAATATGTAGTGGCCGCATGGCAGTACGACGAAGAGCAGACTGGAGAAGCATATAGCCATCAGGGTGGCACCGATAATTCGTTCGAATTTGCTGGTACGTGCGCGGAGAAGAGGCCACACGCCGATCGGTTTCAGCAACCATTGTGACATTTGCAGGGAGTAATGCGCATCCTCCTTGTAATGAGAATTCGTTTGCTCGTCGTCAACGTGCATGTTGTCTGCACCGATGCGCATTATCGACTGAACGGAAGCATTGAAACTTCACGCGATAATCGGTCGAACGTACGCGCGGTTATACCGTCTTTAATGAATGCACACGGTGAAGCTTTATCGCGTGCGTGACACACGCGGACGGTAAGAAAGGGGCGCGCTTGCCAATAATTAGTTTGCGTTTGCTACCGTTCTTTTTCATTGGGCAGGGATGTAGGGCCGTGTGTAAAGAAAAGTGCTACGTGGATGCATCGGCGGGAAACTTTTCTATTATCCGGTGGTCGGGAGGTTGTGTCGGACAGTGTGAAACAAGGAATTTTTCGAACAATATGTTACGTACCTCTTATGCCTGCTTTAATGCCGTTTTATTGTAAAATTCGTACCCGTACAATCAGATTCATATTATTGCATTCATGTTTGATTTTAGGAGACAATTTGGAAAGTACTCGAATACTTACGACCAGAAGAATTAAGATACTTATCCCCATTGATTTTTTGGCATGCTTCAAGTAGACGATCTGTGTTCCCTTTTTTCCCGAACTTCTATTGCATTGTACTGTCACATGCTCGCAAGATATCTGTAATTATTTTCGATTGCTTTTTAATCTTGGCAGAAATGCAATTATTTTAAATACGTTTTATTATGATCGTTTACCATTCGGTCACGGCTCGACATAGATTTAAATAAACCACCGATGATTTTAGTACCTGAAAAATGATGCGAATCTTATTCAAAAATTAACGGCACAGTGCGGAGATATTAAAGACTTCTACGTACAGTACTGAGAGTGTTCACAGATATTTCAAATATTTTTCCTCCGGTGAGCTTAGGTGGAAAATTTGATACTGCGATCAGCAGTATCAAATCGACACCCTTTTTATGCGATAGATCGTACCATCGAGTATTATAAGTTGCCCCGCCAATTTTTCCGCCCTAATAGGGGACTAATTATTTTTATTGTAAAAAAAAAAAAGAAATCTTTTGTAAAAAAAAAAAAATAATAATCTACAATGGAAGAAGTGTAATCGACAGTTTATGAAATACCTCTTGAACAAGAAGCTCGCCCGCGTAACACAGTATCGTTATGTTAAAGGTTAATGAAACTATAAAACCTGCGTAAATCGCGATCGCTATCATGTCACGATTCGCCCATTCCTGAAAGCCGTAATTTCTTTCGTCATAAACAGTCCGTACAAATTGGGATCCAATAAAATTGTTCCATTACCACTATGCAAAGGTACTCGAGGCAACAGATCATAAAGGTCGATCCAACTACTTCCAGGAAACATATTTCCTGCAACGCCTTCGAGACCGCCTTCGAGTATCTGAAAGTATGCATTCGCATGCAAACGTAACTTGCCCGCAATATTATTTACACGCGTCTAATCGCATTTCAACACATTATCAACAAAAAGAAAACGTGCGATATATTATCAGTACACTCACCTCAGAGCATCCACGTGTCCATTAACGATAACAGCCAAACGACTTACGCCTCGATCCTTCTGCGTCTCGCTCTCCGCAACCCAGCACTTCAATCGTTCCATTTGAATCTGAACCAGTCCGCAAGCATGGCAAACAAAGAGCGCCACCAAACTGCACGAAGCCACCGTTACACCGCTGGAGAAGATGGAATACACGTAATGCATGAAGTATATGAACTCGTACGTGGGCGTAGCGTATGCGTCCACAAACAATTCGTAGCCTGGATAAATCAACGGTTTCGCCGTGGAATTTTCACCGGTTTGAAGCGTGTTCGTACATGCCGGTAGAATTATGTGATACAATATGGCAGAGGCGTAGAGATAAACTCCGAACGAGATGGACAATTTCTGCGCTACTGCCACGTTGCCTATCATGATGGCGCGATGCTCTGCTTTCTCGACCACCTTCCAATCGTTCTCTATCTGTCTGATGCAACGCTTGAAGGCAGACGATTTCAAGCTGATGTAACCGTATTTGATCACGCAGGAAGCGCAATAGCAAACAGGACCGATGGTTTTGATTTTCAGATTCAAATCCTTCACGTAGTATATAGAATAATAACCGGCCGGGAATAACACGAATGATAGACTGATCAGGCATATGTAGATCAGTATCATGGAGACGAACTTTTCCCGATTGCTGGTGTGGCCGTAAATTAGGGGCCACAGGCCAAGCAATTTTAAAACCATTCGACAGCACTTCAGCGTGTCGCGAAGGTCGCTCTTGTAATAGGCGTTCATTCTGTTGTTTCGATGAACGAAGGAGATCCCGACGGTGGGAAGGCAAGGGCAAAACTGATCTATAGACGCTGTCTGTACACAATATCGCACAGAACGCAAGCGCGTGAAAATGATTGCGAGTTCGTCGGATGAAGTTACGGGATATTGATCTATTGAACGGAACGATAGAAATGCAAAATAATAAGTGTGTGCATGTCGGGTACGAGTAAGTATTAATGAACACGCGCGGGCAGAAAAGCCGATGAAACGAAGCTCGTCATTTTTTTTATAGGGTGGTATAGGTCCCCTTGTGCACTCATCGGTCAATAGCTTAGAAACAAAGGGTTCGTGATGGGTTTCATGGAGTTTACAAATTTTTTATCGCTGAACAGAGCAAATGGGGTGGGAGGATGCAATCGTTCCCTTTCGAAGTTCTAGAGTCGCGCGTTTTATATGTCTTCGTTAAACCATTTACAGCTTCTGCAGCAAATATTATAGTATGCCGTTCGGTACAGCGATCACGGCAGCGACGTGAGTATTATAATTTTCCAATTAATGTTTTACAATGTGACTTTGAAATATATATTTTTCTCCAAGGATTAAAGGCCTAACACAATTCTCTAGTTCTTACGAGTTAAAATGGATATTCTGTTTCGTATTTGCTGTTTTTGCTGTTGCGTCCATTGTCAAAGGGATAGGTAATATTTCTTTTCATTTAGCGTAATCGTGCCGATTCAATCGTATCGTCAGATTTTACTAAGGTTGTGGTTCTTTAGTATTTATCTCAATTTCGTAAATTAACATGGGGTAGATTTTATATTGCGATAGTTCGAAGCAGGCTGAAATATGCCATCGACGATTTTAATATCTGTAACAGAGAATATTCCGATTTGAACGAGAATTGTACGATTCGAACAGATTGCCGAACAAATGTTATTCGTTACTTACGGAGCAGAAGCTGGGTAAGGATAATTCGAAGATTTTTCCAGCTGTTAATCTCGTGAAAGAGTTCGATACGGCGAGTATCAGTATCAAACCCTGAGCGTTCCTTTCCGGTAAACGGTACCAGTCGATCATATAAGCGGCCACGCCAATTCTCTTGTACTATGGAATTAGATAAATCATGTAAAGACTATACGTCCACATACAGGTAAGACTAAGTAATAAAAATACCCATGTACAAACGGATTACCTCTTCTGATATAATTTCACCTATGTAGCAAAGTATGAAAATATTGAATGTAAAGGACATGAGCAATGTGCAGTAAGCCAAAGTTGCTACGGCGAACGTCGTGCTCCCATTCTTTGAAAACTGACAACAAAACACGATAAATACAATTTAGCGACCGCTCCATCTATATCAGAATGATGTCGTTACCGTAAGTAAATAATATCCTAGGAAGCATATATTAATCGTGCATCCTATCACTTCAACGAAACATATCTCGTTTAGAAGATCGTCCATTTTAGATATAAAACTGAAAATCGTTCATATTTCCCCATAGAAACTTGCAATACACCCCTACATATTCCTTACTATGATCAAATTTGAACACCATTTACCTCAGTATCCGGAAATGATGATCGACGATATCGCCCAATCTTTCGTTCTGCGTGGCGAAGTGTTTCGTCCCACCTGCACCATCGACAAGCCTGTTCAGCTTGTGTATAAGGATTCTGCATTGGCCACACGCGTGCGTTGAAAACACTGCAGCCAGGCTACAAGCGCCAACGGTGACAGTGTACATAACGTAAGCAGCGAAACTTTGCAAACATTGAACGATCTCGACCGAAGGACTGGTTCGTGGATCAAGAATACCACGATAGATTGGAAACGGCTGAGATTTGACTGTCTGGTTATCGATGATTTCGGTGGGCTCCGTGAAGAAAGGCATTACAACGACGAACACAAATCCCGCCGAGTACATGAATCCGGCACAAAACATAGCCATGAATCGACCCATCCTGGCGCTACTCCTCAAGATCTCTCTGTTCTCTTTGCAGTCTTGAAGAAGAGCCCAATCGTGTCGTATATTCTCTATGCATTTGGCAATTTGGTTGCCGCGCGACACAAGAATACAATGCTTTATCACGGCCATCACGCAGAAGCTGCCCGGGCCGATCGATTTGAGTTTCATAACGATACCACCTGTCTTGTCTAACAGAATGCACATACAGCATGGTATCAGAAGGAAACATATCATGGAGATGCTGATTAATTGGAGGACCACGGAATGGACTTTTTCGGCTTTGCTAGCGCACAAAGAACGAGGCCAGACGCCGATCGCCTTAAGAACCAATCGATTTATCTCGACACTGTACAACCAGTCTGCGCTCGTCGAATCATCTTGCGGGACACCTGCGTGGCTCATATTGATGCTAGCCTGTCAAAAGTGCACGCACAACTGACAGGCAAGTTGTACGGCGATGCATTGATTATCGAAAGTGCGGTATCGCGCATGTGCTACCACTTTTGTTCTTTTGTTGCATCGAAATAGATTTACATTGCTACCCGTCGGCACGACGGAAGGACGGCTCCTCCTAACCACCAGTTGATTCGAACGGTCGAGGGCAGAGAATTTCCTCTTTGCCAGGTAAAAATTAATCAACTTATATATGTCCTTCTATGTGTAATAGTTTGTTGGTTGGTTGTAAGGATTTAATGTGCTTAGGAGGAAATTTCGGCTAACCGCACGGCCACAATTATTTTACGTTTACGATAACCATGTTATAATCTTTTTTAATTTCTGGCGTACTTGTCGTTTGATTGGCAATATGTACCTCAAGGAATATCATGTGTATATTATGTCTATTCTGAACGGAGATTACCTTGATACATTTTTCAATTGAATTTCTTTACAGGCGAATAATTCAAGCAGCCCAGTCAAATCGGCAGATTTCCTGGGAAGATTTCTGGCAATTGTCTGCAGTCTGTTGTAAGTAGAACAAAATAATACGTGTGAATTTAGTTAAAATATTGAATGGATTTTGATTCAATGTCATATTTTAAATTCATATTGTGTTACACTCTGTACATCCTTTTATTTTGTGACGAAATGTTCAATATCAAAAGAACTATTTAAAATCATTCATGTAAGAAATATTTGGAATATGTATTTTCGGTGGATATAGAGAGGTGTGTAAAGAAAAATCGAACGTGGATGGAACGACGAGAAATTTTTCTGCTATTCGATGGTCAGGAACTTGTACAGGGTAGATCGAAATACGTGATTTTTGGTACAAGATTTTGTCGTACCTCGTTATGTTTTCTTTAGTGTTATTTCATTATATTATTGCATGTTACGTACACTATATTTTATTTTACGAGTCAATATAAAAAAGCAATACTTTCTCAATCGATTCCTTAACATGCTTTTATGTAAGCAAATCATGTTTCTTTTTTTCGCGCAGATCCATTATATTGCATTTTCGCGTGCATGTATGGTATCTGTAAATATATTTAATAAATTTTTAGATTTGCAAAGAATTAAATTATTTTAGAGATAGTTTGTGTGATCGTTTACCATTCAGTGACAGCTCGACACAAATTTAAATAAACTACCGACGTCTTTAGTACCTGGAAAGTGATATGAATTCTATTAAAACATTTTTGTTCAGTCACGAGCAATTGAATACTGCTACTTACAGTATTGAGAGTGTTCATAGACATTTCAAATATTTTTCCACCGGTGAGCTTAGGTGGAAAATTTGATATGGTGATCATCAGTATCAGATCAAGGCTCTTTTTCGCTGATAGATCGTACCATTTAATGTTATAAGTTGCATCGCCGATTTTTTCGCCCTAATGAGTGACTAATTATTTCTACTCGTCGAAAAACTAAACCACAATTACAAAAGTACGGTTTAACGTTGTTCAAATACCTCTTCGACAAGAAGTTCACCCGCGTAACAGAGTATCGTCATATTCAAAATTAACGAAAGAATAAAACCGAGGTAAGTTGCGGTCGCTATTAGATCACGGTTTGCCCACTCCTAGAAACAATAATTCCTTTCACCATAAATACCATTTACCGATTACCGCGTCTGTGTAAGATCGATCTCCTTACCGTAAGCAAATAATATCCCAGGAGGCATATATTAATCGTGCACCCTATCACGTCAACGAAACATATCTCGTTTAGAAGATCTTCCACTTTGGATGCAAAACTGAAAATTCCACATACAGCCCTGCATACATTTCATATTACGATCAAATTAGAAAAGAACGTTTACCTCAGGATCCTTAAATGATGCTCGATGACCTCCCCTAATTTTTCTTGGTGCGCGGCGAAATTTTTCGTTCCTCCTATACCGTCGAGGAGACTGTTCAGCTTATACACAAGCATTCTGCATTGTCCACACGCGTGCGTGGCAAACACTGCAGTCAGGCCACATGCACCAACGGTGACAGTATACATAACGTAAGCAGCGAAACTTTGCATACATTGAACGATCTCGACCGAAGGACTGGTCCTTGGATCAAGAATACCACGATAGATTGGAAATTGCTGAGACTTCACTGTCTGGTTATCGATGATTTCGATGCGCTCCGTGAAGAAAGGCATTACAACGACAAACACAAATCCTGCCGAGTACATGAAACCTGCATAGGACATAGCCATCAGGCGACCCATTCGGGCGCTACCCTTCAAGATCTCTCTGCCTTCTTTGCTGTCTTGAAAGCAAGCCCAATCGTGTCGTATATTCTCTATGCAATCGGCAATTTCGTTATCACGCGATACAAGAATACAATGCTTCACCATGCCCATCACGCAGAAACTACTTGGGCCGAACAATCTGAGCTTCATAACGATGCCACCTGTCTTGTCTAACAGAATGCACATACAGCATGGTATCAGAAGAAAACATATCATGGAGAAGCTGATTAACTGGAGGACAACGGAATGAGCTTTTTCAGCTTTGCTAGCGCACAATGAACGAGGCCAGACACCGATCGTCTTAAGAACCAATCGTATTATCTCGACACTGTACAACCAGTCTGTGCTCGACGAATCATCCGAGGCACTGCCGTGGCTCATATTGATACCAGCCTGTCGGAAGTGCACGCACAACTGGTAGGCAGGTTGTACGACGATATATTGATTATCGAAAGTTGCGGTGTCGCGCATGTGCTACCACTTTCGCTGTTTTGTTGCACCGAAGGAGATTTACATTGGCACCCGTCAGCACGGCGGAAGGATGGCTCCTCCTAACCACCAGTTGATTCGTACCGTCGAGGATGGAGAATTGACTCTAATCCAGGTAAACGTAATCAACTTATACATATACGTTCTTTTGTATGCAACAGTTTGTTGGATGGTTGTAAGGTTTTAATGTGGATCAATTATTTTATATTTAAGGGAACCGTGTTTCAAACTTTTCTCACTTCAGGCGTACTTATCGTTTCGCTGCATGTACTGCAATGAATATCATGTGTATATTAGATCTATTCTGAACAGAGACTAGCTTGATATATTTTTTTCAAACGACGTTTCAATTGTAACATTACCGTTTTTCTCTACAGGCGAATAATTCAAGCAGCACAGCTAATTCAGGATAATTTCATTCTAAAAAATTGAATGGATTTTAATTCAATGTCATATTTTAAATTTATATTCTGTTACACTTTGTACGTCATTTGCATTTTGTGACGAAATGTGCAATATCAAAATAATTATTTAAAACCGCTGATGTAAAAAATATTCGAAATTTGTGTGTTCGGTGGCTGGAATACTGTGTATAAAGACAAATCCAGCGTGTATAGAACGACGAGAAATTTGTCTCTTATTCAATGGTCAGGAATTCGTGCAGAATAGTTCAAAGTGCAACATCGTATTCACTTTATCAAGAGAGAAAAAAATATTATCTTCAAATTCATCAACACACTCACCTCAGCGTCTCTACGTGTTTATTAACAATAACAGCCATAAGCACTTTTCTCTTCCGCAACCAGGTACTTTGCCCGTTCCACGTGTACCTGAATCAGTCCGCAAGCGTGGGCAAAAAATAGTGTTACCAAGCTACACGAAGCGCCCGCCACACTGCTACAGAAAAATTAATACAGATAATGCATAAAGTATTTTTGCACCTGTTCGATGTAACGCTTGATAGCAGGTGTTTTCTAGTCAAGGTAACAGTACTCAGTCATCAATGATCCATAGTAGCAAACCGGACCGATAGTCTTGATTCATATGTTTATATCTTTCACATGCAATATCGACAAATGTCCGGCCGGCAGTAGAACAAAAAAGATTGCTGGCTTAACCGTAAATCAAAAGCCACAGCCTAAGTGGCTTTAAAAGTAATCGGCAATACTTTATACTCCACTGTAGATCGCTATTGCAATTAATGTTCATCGCGTGTTTAAATAATATAGGTAGATCCTGTGAGATGATCTGAACGCTGTGCATGGCTGAACTATAAGCGTTGCGTGACAATAGTATCCATAGAGCTTGCGCATATGGAAATTATGTGTACGAAGAATGGAATTACGCGATATTATATCTATAGAAAGCGCGCGGGCAGAAAAAACTGTGAGTTTATGGCCATACGTTGTCTTTTTGTAGAGTGGCATATTGTACCCTTATGCTACCACCAGTCAATAGCGTGCAAAAAAGGGGTCATGACGGGTTTTTCTGGAGTTTATAACTTTGTAGACGGCCAGCACCGTATCATTGTGGGAAGAAGAATGTCATAAAGAAGGGGCAATATATATGTGTACTAATGCAAGCCTCGCATTTATTCGGGGCCCTATATCCGTAGCAATGTAAGTGTTAAAATTTGTCGATCAACATTTTACAATTTAATTTCTAAAACTTTGTTTCTATATATTTTCCCGATGCATCGAAGCGCAACACGAGTCTCTTGTTTTGGCATGAAGTTTCAGATAATTCCTCGAGCATCCAAAGAATTACGCTCAGCCAAAGTACGAGATTTTCATCTTCGTAGAATATTGGCAACTTTGTCAGAAATCCGTGACCGTTCGCAGCATGTTCAGGTAAACCACTGACGTCTTCAGTACCTGAAAATTAGGAACACTCTTGGCTGTTAATAGTTTCATATGTGAATAGGACGCTGAATCAGTTTTGAGCAACCTACGACACCAAACGTGTTCAACGATAGAATGATTATTTTGCCAGCCGTGAGCTTGAGCGGAAACTTCGACATAGCCAGCAATAGAGTGATGTCACGGGCCTCTCTTCCACGCAAATTGTACCATTCTGTTCCGTATGAAGCTGCCGCGATGTTATTGCCCTGGTACAATACTCATGTCTATTATGCCAGCAGTGAACTATTTCGAAAAAACGATTGCGGAATAAGGCGGACAGATGTATGGATGTATAAGGCTCCGAGTATCTGTTGCATGTAAGTACCTGGTCGAGAAGTAGTTCTCCCACGTAACAAAATATTAGTATGTTGAACGTGAACGAAAACAAGAGAGAGACGTACGTTAATATCGCGACCGAATCGCTAGTTTCCCATTCCTAAAAATTTTCGAACTTAACAAAAATGATACTCGTCCTGTTTTGTACAATAGAATAGAATCAAATTCGACAGAGTGTTGGATAATAAATATTTCTTAATAATTTTCAATATTTTTTACCATCATGCAGTAATACTCGAGCAAGCATATAATCAGCGTGGACACTATTATTTCCAATAAGAAAAATTGCCGGAAAGTTTCTTCCACGTTTCTTATGAACCTGAAAATGCACAGTCGTCACTATAATAACATTACTTTAAATAATTACATTAAACAATTAGATTAAATTATTACATTAAATTATATTAAGGATGTCGCCTTACCTTAAGATCTTCACGTGGTCTCTCACAACTATCGCCAAACGAATCTGGACACTGTACTTTTCCAACTCCTGCCCCTTCTTTGTCAAATTTTCCAATCGCAATGTCTGTATCTTAATCTGGCCGCAAACATGGGTAGTGAAAATCGCTGTCATGCTGTATCCAACCATCATAATATTATTCGTTACCAGAACGTACAAGCAATGCATACAATAGACAATCTCATACGCCGGACTTTTCTGGACGTCGAAGAACACCTCGTAGCCGGGATAAGTGAGCGGTCTTTGCGTATCGTTTTCGTCTTTCTTCGATAGAAACGGCATAATGGTGTGATAAGACAAGCTACCGGTGTACAAAAATATTGCGTACACTTTGATGAGATTTCGGCACATGGTGACATGTTGTATCATAATATTACGATGATCTTCGTCTTGCAATAGTTTCCAATCGTTTTTCACTTGTTCGATGCAACGTCCGAATGCTGAACCCTTTACACCCAGGTAACCGTACTTACACTGGGATGTTACACAAAACGCCAACGGCCCCAAGAATTTAATCTTCGTGTTCATGTCTTTCTCGTAGAAAAGCACATAATAGCCGAATGGAACGATAACGAATTGCAGTATCGAACAACAGATCAGGATCAGAAGTGTGGAAGTTGCTCGTTCGAGTTTGTTCTTACTTTTGTAGAATATAGGATAAATGCCAAGCAGTTTCAAAACCCAATGGCAAAATTGCAAGGCCCGGTGTATATCTTTTTCGTAATGTTTGTTCGGTGGACGATCCTCAGGGGGGTTGGAGGACGGCATGATGACGCCTCCGATGCACGGCGCCGACTGAACCCGCCGAACGACGTTCACAACGTCGGTGAAGGGTCGATCGACGGGACGCAAGCGCGAAAATGTTCGAATGAAACTTCATTTCGTGATCGATAAGCAAGTTTTACTACAATCATCTGAGGGAAAAGTCTGTAGTTGCCGGAGGTCGTGGTTCTTTATTGAATGGCTTGGGGTGGACAAGAGAAAAGCTGTTTAAGTTGGTTTTCTTAAATATTGTTTTTAGTCAGAATAGAATAGAAGTGCTACGAATTTGTTTTTGCCATCATGTCCATCGACAAATAGGAAGGTAACGTTTCTTTTCGTTTAGACTTATTATTGTATCGATTAAATCATTGCATTCCAGTTTATGAATTGTTCTTTTAATTGTATCTTAATTTCGTAAATTAATTACTTTTATCGAGTTCATGCCGTGATAGTTCGTATCAAGCTGAAATACGCCATCGAAGTTTTTACTACCTGCAATAAGGGATATTCGACTTGAATGGACATTGTATATTTCGAAGGGATGAATAACTATTGTCCAATACTTACGGTGCAGAAACTGGGTAAGGATAATTCGAAGATTTTTCCAGCTGTTAATTTTGTGGTAGAATTCGATGTAGCGAGTACCAGTATTAAATACTGCGCTTTCTTTTTTGGTAGACGGTACCAGTTGACCATATATGCTGCTGCACCGATTCTCCTGCACTGTGAAATTATATAAATGATATGCACACCGTAAGTGCATCCAGGTAAGATTGATTAAGAAAAATTCACACGTGTATACGAAATACCTCATCTGATATAATTTCACCTATGTAACAAAGTATGAAGATATTAAACGTAAAAGATATGAGCAATGTACAGTAAGCCAAAGTTGCTACAGTTTCGTTGTGCTCCCATTCCTATAATATATAGGATAATACCATATAGATAAATACCATTTAGCGATTGCTGCGTCTGTTCAACAATGATATCCTTACCGTAAGTAAATAATATCCCAGGAGGCATATATTAATCGTGCATCCTATCACTTCAACGAGACAGATCTCGTTTAGAAGATCTTCCATTTTAGATACAAAACTGAAAATTCCACATACAGCCCTACATACATGGCATATTACGATCAGAACACCGTTTACCTTAGGATCCTTAAATGATGCTCGATGACATCCCCCAATTTTTCATCGTGCGTGGCGACATTTTTCGCCCTTTCTATACCATCGACAAGCCTGTCCAGCTTATGCCCAAGGATTCTGCATTGTCCACACGCGTGCATGGCAAACACTGCAGCCAGGCTACAAGCGCCAACCGTGACAGTATATATAACGTAAGCTGCGAAACTTTGTATCCATTGTACTATCTCGACCGAAGGACTGGTTCGTGGATCAAGAATACCACGGTAGATTGGAAATGGCTGGGATTTCACTGTCTGGTTATCGATGATTTCGATACGTTCCGTGAAAAAATGCATTATAGCAGTGTACACGAATCCTGCCGAGTACATGAATCCTGCACAGAACATAGCCATGAATCGACCCGTCCTGGCGCTGCTCCTCAAGATCTCCCTGTCTTTTTTGTTCTCTTGAAAACGAGCCCAATCGATTCGTATATTCTTTACGCATATAGCAATTTCGTTACTACGCGATACAAGAATGCCATACTTTATCACAGCCATCACAACGAAACTTCCCGGGCCGATCGATCTGAGTTTCATAACGATGCCACCCGCATTGTCTAACAGAAGGCTCATGCAGCAAGGGACCGAGAGGAAACATATCATGGAGAAGCTGATTAACTGGAGGGCCACGGAATAGACTTTTTCGGCTTTGCTAGCGCACAAAGCACGAGGCCAGATGCCGATCGCCTTAAGAACCAATCGATTTATCTCGACACTGTACAACCAGTCTGCGCTCGACGAATCACCTGCGAAAGTGGCGTGGCTCATGTTGATACTAGCCTGTCAAAAGTGCACGCACAACTGACAGGCAAGTTCTACGGCGATGCATTGATTATCGAAAGTGCGGTATCGCGCATGTGCTACCACTCTCGCTCTTTTGTTGCATCGAAATAGAATTACATTGGCACCCGTCAGCACGGCGGAAGGATGGCTCCGCCTAACCAGTTGCTTCGAACCGTCGAGGGTGGAGAATTTACTCTATTCCAGGTATACTTAATCAACTTATACATATATGTTCTTTTATATGCAATAGTTTGTTGGATGGTTGTAAGGATTTCATGTGGATCAATTATTTTGCATTTAGGGGAACCATGTTACTAACTTTTCTCAATTCAGACGTACTTATCGTTTGGGTGTATGTACTGGAATGAATATCATGTGTACATTAGATCTACTCCGGACAGCGACTAATTTGATATATTTTTTTTCAACCGATGTTTCAATTGTAACATTAGAGTCTTTTCCTACAGGCGAATAATTTAAACAGTACAGCCAATTCAGGCGAACTTCATGTTACATTCTATTACACTCTGTACGCCTATTCATTTTGTAACGAAATATGCAATATCAAAATAATTATTTACAATCACTTATGCAAAAAGTATCGGTAATTTGTATTTTCGGTGGCTGTAGAGCTGTGTATAAATACAAATCCAGCGTGGATAAAACGCCGAGAAATTTTGTACTTATTCGATGGTCAGGAATTTGTGCAGAGTAGTTCAATGTGCAACATCGTATTCACTTTATCAAGAGAGAAAAAAATATTATCTCCAAATTCATCAACACACTCACCTCAGCGTCTCTACGTGTTCATTAACAATAACAGCCATAACCACTTTTCTCTTCCGCAACCAGGTACTTTGCCCGTTCCACGTGTACCTGAATCAGTCCGCAAGCATGGGCAAAAAATAGTGTTACCAAACCACACGAAGCTCCAGCGACGCTGCCAGAGAAAAATTAATACAGATAATGCATAAAGTATTTTTGCATCTGTTCGATGTAACGCTTGATTGCAGGTGTTTTCAAGTCAAGGTGACAGTACTTAGTCATGAATGATCCAAAATAGCAAACCGGACCGATAGTCTTGATTCATATGATTATATCTTTCACATGCAATATCGACAAATGTCCGGCCGGCAGTAGAACAAACAAGGGACTGGTCAGACATACACCGAGTAGTATTATCGAAATGAATATCTCTAGATTGCTGGCGTATCTGTAAATCGAAAGCTACAGCCTAAGGGGCTTTAAAAGTAATCGGAAATACTTTAGGCTCCACTGTAGATCGCTATTGTAATTAATGTTCATCGCGTGTTTAAATAATATAGGGAGATCCTGTGAGATGATCTGAACGCTGTGCATGACTGAAATACAGGCGCTGCGTGAGAATAGTATCCATAGAGCTTGCGCATATGGAAATTATGTGTACGAAGAATGAAATTACACGATATTATATCTATAGAACGCAGCAATTGAAATAATAACAGCGCGCGGGTAAGTATTAATAAACGTGCGCGGGTAGAAAGAACTGTGAGTTTATGGCCATGCGTTTTCTTTTTGCAGAGTGGCATATTGTCCCCTTACGCTACCACCAGTCAATAGCGTGCAAAGAAGGGTTCGTGACGGGTTTTACTGAGTTTATAACTTTGTAGACGGCCAGCAACGTATCATTGTGGGAAGAAAAGTTTAACAAAGAAGGGACAGTATATATGTGTACTAATGCAAGTGGTGAGCCGTCCATTTGCTAGAAGCCTCGCATTTATACGGGGCCATATATTCGTAGCAATGTAAGTGTTAAAATTTGACGATCAATATTTTACAATTTAATTTCTTAAAATTTGTTTCTATATATTTTCGAGATGCATCGAAGCGCAAAATCAGTCTCTTATTTCGGCATGATATTTCAGATAATTCCTCGAGGATCCAAAGAATTAGGTACAGCCGGAGTACGACATTTTCATCTTATAAGAATATTGGTAACTTTGTCAGAAATCCGTGACCGTTCGCAGCATGTTCGCAGCAATAGAGTGATGTCACGGGCCTCTCTTCCACGCAAATTGTACCATGCTGTTCCGTATGAAGCTGCCGCGATGTTATTATGCCAGCTATTATGCTATTATGGCTACTGGCTATTATGCCAGCAGTGAACTATTTCGAAAAAACGAATGCGGAATAAGGGGGACAGATGTATGGATGTATAAGGCTACGAGTATCTGTTGCATGTAAGTACCTGGTCGAGAAGTAGTTCTCCTACGTAACAAAATATTACTATGTTGAACATGAACGAAAACAAGAGAGAGACGTACGTTAATATCGGGATCGAATCGCTAGTTTCCCATTCCTAAAAATTTTCGAACTTTCGAGTCGGATAATAAATATTTCTTAATAATTTACAATATTTTGTATCATCATGCAGTAATACTCCAGAAAGCATATAATCAACGTGGACACTATTATTTTCAATAAGAAAAATTGCCGGAAAGTTTATCCCACGTTTTTGATGAACCTGACAATTCATAGTCGTTACTTTAAATAATTACATAAAATTATTACATTTACCTTAAGATCTTTACGTGGTCCCTCACAACTATCGCTAATCGATTCTGGACACTGTACTTTTCCAAGTCCTGTCTCTTCTTTGTCAAGTTTTTCAATCGCAATGTCGGTATCTTAATCTGGCCGCAAATGTGGGTAGTGAATATGGCTGTCATACTGTATCCAACCAGCATAATATTATTCGTTATCAGAACGTGTTCATATCGTGTTCATGTCTTTCTCTTAGACCAGCACATAATAGCAGAATGGAACGATAACGAATTCCAGTATCGAACAACAGATCAGGATTAGAAGTATGGAGCTTGGTTGTTCGAATTGGTTCTTACGATTGTAGAATATAGGATAAATGCCAAGCAGTTTCAAAACCCAATAGCAAAATTGCAAGGCCCGATGTATATTTTTCTCGTAATGCTTGTTCGGCGGGCGATGTTCAGAGGCGTTGGAGGACGGCATGATGACGCCTCCGATGCACGGCGCCGAATGAACCCGCCGAACGACGTTCAGAACGTCGGTGAAGAGTCTATCGACGGTACGCAAGCGCGAAAATGGGTGAATGAAACTCCATTTCGTTATCGATAAGCAAGTTTTACTACAATCATGTAAGGGCCAAGTCTGTAGTTGCCCGAGGTCGTGGTTTTTTATTGAATGGCTTGGGGTAGACAAGAGAAAAGCTGTTTAAGTTGGATTTTTTAAATATTTTTTTTAGTCAGAATAGAATAAAAGTGCTACTAATTTGTTTGTGCCATCGTGTCCATCAACAAATGGTAAGGTAACGTTTCTTTTCGTTTAGAATTATTACTGCATCGATTAAATCATTGTACTCGAGTTTATTAAACTGTTCTTTTAACTGTATCTTAATTTCGTAAATTAATTACGGTTAACGAGTTCATGCCGTGATAGTTCGTATCAAGCTGAAATAAGCCATCGAAGTTTTTACTATCTGTAATAAGGAATATTCGAATTGTATGGATATTGTATGTTTCGAAGGGATCGATGAGTAAATATTGTCCAATACTTACGGTGCAGAAGCTGGGTAAGGATAATTCGAAGATTTTTCCAGCAGTTAATTTTGTGGTAGAATTCGATGTAGCGAGTACCAGTATTAAATACTGCGCTTTCTTTTTTGGTAGACGGTACCAGTTGATCATATATGCTGCTGCACCGATTCTCTTGCACTGTGAAATTATATAATTTCATCAATAACATCCAGGTAAGATTGATTAAGAAAAATTCACACGTGTATAAGAAATACCTCATCTGACATATTTTCGCCTATGTAACAAAGTATGAAGATGTTAAACGTAAAAGATATGAGCAATGTACAGTAAGCCAAAGTTGCTACAGTTTCCTTGTGCTCCCATTCCTAGAAAAATAACAGTAAAACGTGATAAATACCATTTAGCGATTGCTGCGTCTGTGTAAGAATGATATTCTTACCGCAAGTAAATAATATCCCAAAAGGCATATATTAATTGTGCATCCTATCACTTCAACGAAACATATCTCGTTTAGAACATCTTCCACTTTAGATACAAAACTGAAAATTCCACATACAGCCCTACATACATGTCATATTACGATCAAATTAGAACACCGTTTACCCTAGGATCCTTAAATGATGCTCGATGACATCCCCCAATTTTTCATCGTGCGTTGCGAAATTTTTCGCCCGTTCTATATCATCGACAAGCCTGTCCAGCTTTTGTCCAAGGATTCTGCATTG
The DNA here is from genome assembly GCA_963969485.1 of Nomada goodeniana. Taxonomy (NCBI): domain Eukaryota; kingdom Metazoa; phylum Arthropoda; class Insecta; order Hymenoptera; family Apidae; genus Nomada; species Nomada goodeniana. The sequence continues at coordinate 20,898,857 of OZ018303.1, forward strand.
TCCACACGCGTGCATGGCAAACACTGCAGCCAGGCTACAAGCGCCAACGGCGACAGTATACATAACGTAAGCAGCGAATGTTTGTATCCATTGTATTATTTCGACCGAAGGACTGGTTCGTGGATCAAGAATACCACGGTAGATTGGAAATGGCTGAGATTTTACTTCCTGATTATCGATGATCTCGATACGTTCCGTGAAATAATGCATTATAGCAGTGTACACGAATCCTGCCGAGTACATGAATCCTGCACAGAACATAGCCATGAATCGACCCGTCCTGGCGCTACTCCTCAAGATTTCTCTGTCTTCTTTGTTATCTTGAAAACGATCCCAATCGATTTGTATATTCTTTACGCATTCAGCAATTTCGTTACTACTCGATACAAGAATGCCATACTTTATCGCAGCCATCACAACGAAACTTCCCGGGCCGATCGATTTGAGTTTCATAACGATGCCGCCCGCATTGTCTAACAGAAGGTTCATGCAGCAAGGAACCGAGAGGAAACATATCATGGAGAAGCTGATTAACTGGAGGGCCATGGAATTGACTTTTTCGGTTTTACTAGAGCACAAAGCACGAGGCCAGACGCCGATCGCCTTAAGTACCAATCGATTTATCCCGACACTGTACAACCAGCCTGCGCTCGAGGAATCACCTGCGAACTTGGCGTGGCTCATATTGATACTAGCCTGCCAATAGTGCACGCACAACTGACAGGCAAGTTCTACGGCGATGCATTGATTATCGAAAGTGCGGTATCGCGCATGTGCTACCCCTTTTGGTCTTTTAACGTTCGAAATAGATTACATTACTATCCTTCAGGACGGTGGAAGCATGGCTCCGCCTACCCACCAGTTGCTTCGATTCGTCGAGGGTGGAAGATTTATGCTTTTCCAGGTAAAATTAATCAGTCGTGCTTTTGTATGTAAGAGGGACTGGGAGGGTAAAAATTGTGGAATATGTATATATAACTTGTGTAAACGGCGTTATTTTTATATTTTACATGAAACTTGACACAAATTGTTTTGTTCAAATGTGAAGGTTTGATTACGGAGTCACGTTATGTCGTTTGGCGCAGTATGTTTAAGTATGCGAACGCTGTTTTCATTACCTGCAAGTAGAAGTTATTGGATGAATCTTCCTATGGGAACAGTCATACAGTAACTCGCAGATTTGTTCACATATTTTTAGAGAAATAAATATTTTGGCACTATGCGAACGAATTTTTTAGTTACCGCAGTTTTTCGGGCGGGATAAATAGAGAAACTTACATCCCCGAACGTGTATAAAGACATTTTAATGAATTTTCCAGCGGTAATTTTGATCACTACGCTGGATCTTGAGATGATCAGGATCAGATTAAGGACATCTTTTTCTGGCAGATAATACCAATTTGTCATGTAAACTACATCACCAACTTTCTGAGACTGTCAAGAATTTCAGCAGGTGAGTGTTGATTATATTACTAAGTAGCCGTATTAAAGTTATCGCATTATGATATCGTGTTTATATTACCTGTTCCATTAATATTTCACCGATGTAGCATACTATAAAAATATTGAAGGACATAGATATAAGAATAATGATATATGTGGCCAAGTTCTGAATATCATGATCGGCCCATTCCTAGAAAAAGATACTCTGCATTCTCAATTAAATCAATTATAACATTATAACATTGTAACATTGAATTATTTGAAGAATTCTTCTTTTCATTTAAGTTTATTGCTATGCACAAATCCGTCAAGTTATTGCACGCGGTAAGACGTGCAACGAATTACACAAAATTCGAATCATTCACGTGTAATTTAGACAACAATGATAGCTGTGGCAGACGCGAACAAAAACAGTCTCTCAGTAATAATACTATTATTGCATTACTTCTTTCTGTAATGATGAAGCGCTTGCTAAAAAAAAAAAAACTAAAATAAAAATTTATCAATCATAACCATACTCTAGGAAGAAGTAGTCGCAGAGAAATCTTTGCTTTCATTGCACAAAATAACACACGAGTATACACTGACACCCAAATTTTTCATTACACATATTTAGCATACCGTAAGGATATAATAACCTAGCAAACATATAGCCATTGTACACTTGAACAATTCCATAAAACATATTCGATTCATCACGGTCTCTATACCTGCTATGAAACTGTAATCAACAGAAACAGTGAGACAAAAATTTACAGATATACTCGAACGGACACTTAAGTAGCTGCGAATAACTGTTACCTCAATGTTCTGAGATGATGCCTAACGACCATGCCTATTTCATTGAAACAAACGTTCCGGTTACGGTCCCCCGATTCATTCACGAAATCCGTGATCCATATCATCAGCACGTTCAATTGGCCGCACGCATGAGCCGCGAAAACAGCAGCCAGGCTGAAAGCTCCGACGACGCTCGAGTTCACGATAAACCCCGAGACAAATTGCGACACGAGGACAACCTCGTTCGTCGGACTGGTGTCGACAGCAATTAATTTCTTGTAGGCTGGACACGGCAACAGACGTATGATCCTGGTGTCATTGCCGACTTCTATTGTCTGCGTGGTGAACGCCATTAAAACGCAGTAACACAATACACCACCCTGCATGAATGTCACACAAACCGCAGCTACGTAGCGACCGATTCTCGCGTTCCTCAACATTACTTGCTGTTCCTTGCCCCTCGTCATCATTCTCCAATCGTGTTCCATGTGCTCCAAGCAAAGGCTTATCTCTTTACCGCGTAGCAGCAACGTGGTGTAATTAATTCCACCGACGAACCAGTGACCAAGGGGGCCGAGCACTTTAAGCTTCATACGGATATTCTCATCTTCCAGAATAATGTGAAACATACAGGGGATTACGGTTGACAATATTACACAGTAACATATTACGATTAAAATGAATGAAGTGATTCTCTCGAGTCTAGACGTGGGGTTTGTAAGGGGCCAGGCGCCTATTGGTTTCAGGAACCATCGATTTAATTGCAAGCTGTAGCCGTAGAGGGTATTGAAGTCTGACTCGAATGCAATGGTTTTCGCAGTCATGGTTGGTTGTTCGTAGAAGTCTGGGAGGGTACTGAATTGGAATATTTTGCATGGAAGGAGCGGATGCACCTGTTTGTGCAACGCTTGCGCAGGTTTTGTGGTACGACTATTCACCGATCGATATGTCTGTGCGCCGTAACAGGTTGCAGTGGCGCGTGCAACTATATTTAGAGGTTCCCGGTACAGCTGACGCATGAACGTGCACGCAACAAACTTTTTACTCGAGTGGCCACGGTGCTTTTATTATTATTTTTTTTTTCCGGAAGGGTTCAACTGTTCGGAAAGTTGCACGATACGTCGAGAACGGTGTAGAAGTCACGTTGCGTCTAAGGAAGGCGAGGTAAATTCTTCAATGGTAAATATTATTTTATTTTCAGGCGCAATAATTATGTGACAGTGTTAATAATAATTAGATGGTATGATTTTCCTTTCGTCAGATTTGTTGAAATCGTGACTCAAGGTGTGTAATTTTTGTTCAGTATGAAATTCTAGCTACATTGTTGCCATTTCCTTGTATTACAAATCTTACAAATTGCTAATACGTATCGAGGGTGCATATATGTTTTACGGGATCACTTTGTTACGTCACTTGACGCAACAAATTCAAATAAGCGAAGGCTGTATTTACTACCTGGAATTGCAATGGTTCCAATGAGAACAGATAAATCAGTGCGCAATACATAAAGAGCAAGCTAACTTACATGGCCGAACGTGTAAATGGACATTTGGATCAATTTCCCGGCAGTCATTTCAACCACCAAATTCGATCTGGCAATGATCAAAATCAGATCGAGGATTACTTTATCGGGTAAATAATACCAGTTCGTCATGTAAACCATCTGACCAACTTTCTCACTCTGTTAACAATTCAATCGATTAGTCCTCGTCGCGATTTTGATCGATTGCTTACACTTAATCTATTTGTGCGGCTTTGTGCATGGTTCATTAGTCCCTAGTACCTGTTCCGTCAACAATTCACCAATGTAACATATTACGAAAATGTTGAAGGATATAGATACGAGCATCATAAAATACGTGGCCAGATTCTGAACGTCGTGATCAGCCCATTCCTGAAAAATTTCACAAAATCCATAAGTACGCGTACTTGCAAAAATATTTGCTGTCTCCAGAAAATATCTCGTTCTGCTCATAATGGAAACCACAAACAACTTTATCGTATACCGTAAGAATGTAGTAGCCGAGTATGCATATGTCTAGTGTGCATCTAATTAATTCCAAAAGGCATATCCGGTTCATCACCCCTTCTATGTACGATATGAAACTGTAATTAAAGTAAACATCGTCGCACTGAAATTGTCCACCAGATACAAAAGCATCAATATAAAAAGGTTATTACGTTAACGCCCTTATATGGTGCTCCACGATCACCCCCATTTTCTTAAACGACACTGCCCTCTTTTCCATCCTCGATTCGTTCACAAACTCCGTGATCCATACCATAACCACGCTCAATTGGCCGCACGCGTGTGCAGCCAAGACCGCGGCGAGACTGAAAATTCCTACCGCGCTCGAATTCACGATAAAGCCCGAGAAGAATTGCGTGATGAGCACTATCTCGTTCGTCGGGCTATCGTCGACGTTTAGCAACCTTGGGTACACCGCACACGGTAACATGTGCACGACCTTTGTTTCGTTTCCTATTTGAATCGCCTGCTTGTTCATGGCGGTCACCAAACAGTAACAAAAGACACCAACCTGCATGAAAACGGCGCAGGATGCCGCGACATAGCGGCCGAATTTCGCGTTCTTCAGCATCACTTGTTGGTCCCTCTCCTCGGACACTGTTCGCCAATCGACTTCCATGTGTTCCATGCAATAACGTATATCTCTGCGTCGAAGCAACAGCGTGGTATAATTCACGCTGCCGACGAACCAATGGGCCAGGGGGCCGAGCACTTTCAGCTTCGTATGAAAGTTCTCGTCTTGCAGAACCATGTGGAGTAAACAGGGAATGACGGTGAACAACATGGAGCTGTAGCAAATGATGATTAAAATGTGCGTTATGATTCTTTCGTGTCTCGTTGTGCGTGACGAGTGGGGCCAGGCGCCTATCGGTTTTAAGAACCATCGATTTAATTGAAGACTGTAATCGCTGTGGCTATTGTAAATCGTCTCCGTTGCTATGGATTCGCTCGTCATCGTGGCTACTCATCGGAGGCGCGGAAAGAACTGAATCGGGTATTTTGCCCAGACGGAGGATTGTCGTTACACTGGTTTGAACAACGCTTGCGCAGGTTTTTTTTATACTACCCTAGGTTAATCGATTTGGCTGGACGGTAGAACTTGTTGCAGTGCGATGCGAAACTGATACTCATTAAAAAGTTGAAGAACGCGCACGCAACAGAGTTTCCCGTGACAAGTTCGCGTGGCGAGAGTGAAACCGTTCGGAACATTGGTAGACTTGTGGGAATAAATGTTTGATATATTTAGAAAACGATACGAGGATGATACGAGTGTTATATGAATTTAGCTTGAAGGATGAAAGGGGATGGTAAGCTTCTTCGTTTTACTACGGCTGCATTGCCATGCAACAGCAAGTTTTACCGTACAAATATTAATTATATGGTTTGATATGCCATGAGGGAAAATTATCCGGTTAAGTATAATTTTGTGTTGATTCAATCGAATGATTAAGATGCTAAGCTTATTTCATAACTAACATGCCTCGTAACTAATTATGTGATGTAACACAGAGACACGGTAATATTCTGAATGATATACTGTTACATACATTGTTTAGCATTAATAATAATTGTTAAATGCAAATTTCATATATGTATAACATTCGTGATGCTCTCTATATTTAAATACTGATAAATTTCTGTCTAATTTCGTTACGAAGGTACTTTATCATGTGAGTTGACTCAAGATATTTAAATACGCGAAGCCAGTTTTTAATACCTGGAATGGTAAATAGTATCATGAGTTTGCGCACCTGTAAAAAAAAAACAAGTTAACTTACATCACCGAATGTGTAAATTGATATCTCAATTAATTTCCCAGCAGTTAGTTGAACCACCATGTCCGATCGTGCAATAATCAGCATCAATTCGTGGACCTTTTTATCTGGCAAACAGTACCATTCTGTCATATACACTGCTTCTCCGACCTTTCTGCACTGTTAGCAATTACTTTGGTAAGCCTTAATGATTATTTCGATAGCTTTCATTTATTTTCACTGCATACAATTGAATCTATATGGTACCTGATCCGTTAGCAAATCACCAACATAGCATATCAAAAATGCATTGAAAGTATTTGCGGCGAGTATTACGAAATATATGACTAGACTGCGTACATCACCGTCGGCCCACTCCTAAAAATAATATGTCAATAAATATAAACATACTTATATTTCTCAAAGAATTGAATATAGTTTTGCATCAATTGAAACCGTTGCAGAACACTCGATTATAACTATTACTCTACAAAAAAAGATAACAAAATTCTTTATTTAAAGTAACTTCATGTGTACCATAAGAATATAGTAACCGAGCAGACAGATAGACAATCCACACCTGAACAGTTCCATAAACCACGTGAAACTCATCGTCTCTTCTAGATGCGATATAAAACTGCAATTGACGTAAATGAACGCAAAAGTAATCTTTAATACAATAATTAAGCAATACAAGAAACTTACGTCAATACTTTGGTATGATGTTCCACGATCACCTTTATTTGCTTAAACGGCGTGGTTTCGTTTTGAATGTCCGGCTCGTTCACGAATTCGGTAATCCACGTCATAAGCACATTTAATTGACCGCACGCGTGAGCGGTCAGAACGGCTGCGAGGCTGAGAATTCCAGTCACGCACAAATTCACGATAAATATCGAAATCATTTGCATGCCAAGGACAATTTCGTACGTAGGACTGTGATCGACAGCGATCAGCTTTTTATATACCGCACCAGGCAGCATGTGTACAATTTTCGTCTCGTTCCCAACTACGATATCTTGCGTGGAGAGTGACGTTAGTACAGCGTAAAACATAATAGCACTGTGGTAGATCACCCCACAGAATATGGTCACGTAACGACCGAATCTCGCGTTCTTCAGCATCACATCTTGATCCTGTCTTCTTGTCATTATCCCCCAATCGTATTCTATTTGCTCCACGCATTCACGAACGAAACTGTTACGTAGTATGAAAACGGTATAATTGATACCGCTGATGAACCAATGGCTCACAAACCCAAGTACTTTCGTTTTGACATAGAAACTTTCATCCTCTAAGATCAGATGGAGTAGACCGGGGATTAAAGTGAACAGCATGAAACTGTAGCAGATAACGTTTAAAATGCGTTTAATGACCTTTCCGAGTGAAGTAGTGGAGGACGTAGCTGGCCAGACGCCTATTGGTTTCAGATACCACCGATTCAACTGGAGACTGTAGTCACTGCTCCTTTCGAGATTCGTTTCTATGATCACAGTGCTGACTGTCATCGTGAAGTGATGGAGACAACTGAATCTTGCGCGGAAAAAGGTGGTCAGTGCTGAGCGCTTGCGCATATTTTTTTTCATGTTTGCTGCTAACTGATCGATTCGTCTAGCCCGTGCAACTTGTTGCAACGGTGCACGCATCTATCTGCGTTTAGGAGTTGCCAATGGCAGTCGTGTGAATTAAAAGATGTGTTTATGGTGGTGCTTTTCATGGGGTTTACGTATTTAATATGTAATTCGACGCAGCCAATTCTATGAAACATTTCTGTTCCCCATTGGATGTTTTGCAGGCAGGGTATACAGTAAGTGTTTGATTTGTTCATATTACTGAATAGCTACTGTAAATATTGGTACGATTTTGTATTATTTATTTTATATTTATTTATACATATTAATATTTATTTAACACAAACACACGATAATATTCCGAATTATATACTGTTACATACATTGTTTAGCATTAATAATAATTATTAAATGCAAATTTCATATATAACATTCATGATGCTCTCTATATTTAAAAATTGTAAAATTTTATGCCTAATTTCGTTACGAAGGTACTTTATCATGTGAGTTGACTCAAGATATTTAAATACGCGAAGCCAGTTTTTAATACCTGGAATGGTAAATAGATTTATGAGGTTCGATGTGCACCTGTAACAATCAACAAGCTAACTTACATCACTGAATGTGTAAATGGATATTTCAATTAATTTCCCAGCAGTTAGTTGTACCACCATGTCCGATCGTGCAATAATCAGCATCAATTCGTGGACTTTTTTATCTGGCAAACAGTACCATTCTGTCATATACACTGCTTCTCCGACCTTTCTGCACTGTTAGCAATTAGTTTGGTAAGCGTTAATGATTATTTCGATAGCTTTCATTTATTTTCACTGCATACAATTGAATCTATATGATACCTGATCCGTCAGCAAATCACCAACATAGCATATCAAAAATGCATTGGAAGTAATTGCGGCGAGTATTACGAAATACGTGACTATACACTGTACATCACCGTCGGCCCACTCCTAAAAGTAATATGCTAATAAATATAAACATATTTATATTTCTCAAAGAATTGAACTGTGGGTTTCGAATATTCCAACGTCAGAGATCCCTGTTTAACTTCAAGATATCGGAATAAGGAGTGGCTATAATTTTGCATCAATTGAAACCGTTGCGGAACACTCGATTCTAAATATTACTCTACAAAAAAAGATATAAAAATTCTATGTTTAAAGTAACTTCATGTGTACCATAAGAATATAGTAACCGAGCACACAGATAGCCAATCCACACCTGAACAGTTCCATAAACCACGTGAAACTCATCGTCTCTTCTAGATGCGATATAAAACTGCAATTGACGTAAATGAACGCAAAAGTAATCTTTCATACAATAATTAAGTAATGCAAGAAACTTACTTCAATACTTTGGTATGATGTTCCACGATCACCCTTATTTGCTTAAACGGCGTGGTTTCGTCTTGAATGTCCGGCTCGTTCACGAATTCGGTAATCCACGTCATAAGCACATTTAATTGACCGCACGCGTGAGCGGTCAGAACGGCTGCGAGGCTGAGAATTCCAGTCACGCACAAATTCACGATAAATATCGAAATCATTTGCATGCCTAGGACAATTTCGTACGTAGGACTGTGATCGACAGTGATCAGCTTTTTATATACCGCACAAGGCAGCATGTGTATAATTTTCGTCTCGTTACCAACTACGATAGTTTGTGTGGCGAGTGACGTTAGCACAGCGTAAAACATAACAGCACTCTGGAAGATTACCCCGCAGAATATGGTCACGTAACGACCGAATCTCGCGTTCTTCAGCATCACTTCTTGATCCTGGTTTCTTGCCATTATCCTCCAATCGTATTCCATTTGCTCCACGCATTCACGAACAAAACTGTTACGTAGTATAAAAATGGTATAATTGATACCGCTGATGAACCAATGGCTCACAAATGCAAGTACTTTCGTTTTGACATAGAAGCTCTCATCTTCTAGGATCAGATGGAGCAGGCTGGGGATTAAAGTGAACAGCATGAAAGTGTAGCAGATAACGTTTAAAATGCGTTTAATGATCTTTCCGAGTGAAGTAGTGGAGGACGTAATTGGCCAGACGCCTATTGGTTTCAGATACCACCGATTCAACTGGAGACTGTAGTCACTGCTCCTTTCGAGATTCGTTTCTATGATCACAGTGCCGACTGTCATCGTGAAGCGATGGGAACAACTGAATCGTGCGTGGAAAGAGACGGTTCGCGCTGAGCGTTTGCGCATATTTTTTTTCATGTTTGCTGCTAGCTGATCGATTCGTCTGGCCCCTGCAACTTGTTGCAACGGTGCATGCATCTATCTGCGTTTAGGGGTTGCCAATGGCAGTCGTGTGAATTACAAGGTGTGCTTATTGTGGTGCTTTTCATGGGGTTTACGTGTGTAATATTTAATTCGACGCTGCCAATTCTATGGAACATTTCTGTTCCCCACTGGACGTTTAGCAGGCAGGCTATACAGTAAGTGTTTGATTCGATCAGTTTACTGAATAGCTACAATAAATATTGATACGATTTTGTAATATTGATTTCGCGTTCAAGCTTTAATTTTGACGCAATCAAGTAACCACAATAACATTGTTTCAAACTAATGTGAGATAACTCCACTTTAATAATGCGACAGTTAGTAATTTATAGTTCACAAGCTTTGCGAATAAACAAATTGTACTCTGCAATTAGTTTTAATATTTGCCTTTAACATTTAATATTATTTTTTTTAGCAATTTACCAAGAATTATTATTACTTTATAGTGTCATTTGGGATAACAAATTTAAATAGGCGAAACCAGTTTTCAGCACCTGCAAAAGAACTTCGTGAGAAGAGAGGATAAATGGACGAGCACGGACCACGCAGACTTACATCACCGAAAGTGTAAATGGACATGTGAACTAATTTCCCGGCGGTGATGTGAATCACCATACTCGACCGCGCGATAATCAGAATCAAGTCGAGGATACTTCGTTCTGGTAAATAATACCAATCCGTCATGTACGCGACTTCACCAACTTTTTTGCACTGTTAAAAATTCAATTTATTAATCCACGTCACTATTGCGATCTGATTCCTACGCGTTTCTTCGCGTTAACAACTTTACGATACCTCTTGCGTTAATCTTTCCCCAATATAACATAAAACAAAAATATTGAAACCGATAGATGTAAACATCATGATATAAGTGACCATGCCTTGCATGTCGCCTTCTGTCCATGCCTACAAACAAGTAACAAGTCTTAAAGAATTGCACGCCACACAAATTATCGCAAATATAATTGCAGCAGAAAAATGAAAAGAATGTCAAATAGATACGATAACTATTTCTGTTGGCAATATTCCTAAGGGTGTCTATACCATATACCGTAAGAACGTAGTATCCAACCAAGCATATATCCATTGTGCATCTAAACAATTCTAAAAAACATATTCGGTTCATCACATGCTCGATACGCCATATGAAACTGCAAGTAACACATGTATAAAATAATCTAAGCACGAATTATGTCTAAGCGTAGAATAATAACGGAAAAATCTTACTTCAACGTTTTCTGATGATGTTCAACGAGCAAACCGATTTTTATAAAATGACCCTTCCGATTTTTATTCTTCGCTTGATCGACGAATTTCGCGATCCATATCATCAGCACGTTCAATTGGCCGCATGCGTGAGCAGCTAGAACAGCGGCCAAGCTGAAAATTCCAACCGTGCTGGAATTCGCTATAATCGCTGACCAAACTTGCATGAAAAGAACGATCTCGTTCGTAGGACTCTCGTCGACGTTTAACAACTCTTTGTACACCAAGCAGGGTATCGCGTGCACGACTCTCGTTTCGTTTCCTACTTGTATGATTTCCGTGCTCACCGCTGTCACCAAGCAGTAGCCCAAAACACTGCCCTGCATGAACGTCGCGCACACAACAGCTACGTAGCGGCCAAACTTCGCGTGTTCCAACATCACCTGTTGATCCTCCAGCTTTGTGACTATTCGCCAATCGCTTTCCATGTGGTCCATACATGAACGTATATCTTTTCTGCGTAGCAATAACGTGGTATAAGTGGCGGTGCTGACGGCCCAATGGCTCAAAGGACCGAGCGTTTGCATTTTCGTAAAGACACTCTGCTCCACCAGAATCATGTGCAATATAGAAGGAATCATGGTTAATATTACGGAGATATAGCACACGATATTCAATATCGCCGAAATAATTTTGTTGACTGACGAAGCGGTGGATGGATAGGGCCAAGCGCCTATTGGTTTCAGGAACCATCGATTCAATTGAAGACTGTAGTCGCAATGACTATTGAGATTCGTCTGTAGAATCGCCGAGTTGTCTGACATCGTAGTTGACCATTGACGTGGGGGGAAACTACTGAACTGTGTTTTGGAAGGGGCAATGTGCAGGCGGTACAGACGCTTGCGCATATTTCTTTTCTGGGGGATTGTTGGTCGATCGATTAGGTTAGTCGTTTTAATTTCTTGCAGCAGTGTATGAAATGTTGTAGGCCGAGCAGTTGAACGGATTGGAGGATGTCTGTGGCACGCTGTGGCACCGTGCTCGTTCTTTATAGTTATATATTTATATGTAAGTATACAAGATACAGAGATAGACAAGTTCACCGTTTTTTAATACCAATTTTTTATTCAGACATAAGATTTTGAGATTATAATCATGGCTACCAATGAACGCAGAACTGTTTCGGTGCATGTTTCTGGACATTCTAAATACCTACTGTATGTTTTCGAAGGCTAGAGAACTATCTACAATATTTGCAAAATCGTTTGTTACGTCATCTGACGGAGTAAATTCATGTACGCAAAAGCGCTTTTCATCACCTGAAATAGCAAATGATATTCTTTGCGGAATATGTTGACAGGAAAAAAAGGAAACATTAGAGAATACAAATTAATCGACTTACGTCACTGAAAGTACAAAGGGACAAGTGAACTATTTTTCCAGCAGTGATTTGAACGACGACACTTGACCGTGCCATGATCAAAATTAGATCAAGGATACTTTTACCGTGCAGGTGATACCAGTTTGTCATGTAAACCACTTCGCCAACTTTTTCGCACTGTTAACAATTTACTCAATTACTTCGAATCATGGTCGTCATGAGTCGGGCTTAATGCTGCTATGCGTTTGTTACGAGCCGAGGGCTAAGGGGCACAGCTGCGCGAGCCGAGGATCGGTTGTTTAAGAGTTTGTTAGTTACGGACGGCCAGTGCGTATTTCGTCACTGGAAGCCGCGTAGATAGGAAGTGCGTGAACTTGCCGGTGCCTGTTTCATCACCGGGTGTCACAGGAAGGTAAAGGTAATCGTGGACAAACCAACGCCTATTTCATCGCCGGGAGCCACAGGATGGTAAGATTTCGTGGACAAACCAACGCCTATTTCATCGCCGGGAGCCACAGGAAGGTTTTCGTGGACAAACCAGTGCCTATTTCATCACCGGGAGCCACAGGATGGTAATCGTGGACAAACCAGTGCCTATTTCATCACCGGGAGCCACAGGATTGTTAGTAAAAATGGACTCGTAACTTATAGCGATACACCTCGAGCGGTTAAGGTGTATCTGTTTGGTGGGACGTTACTGCTAATGATTGTCAGAGGTGATTCAATGAGAAAAATGCGTATGATATTATTAAACGTATATTTCCTACTCTTTGGTTATTCTACAGTTTGATTATTAACTACAAAATCCACATTTCTCAATCTGTACGGATTGGAAATGTATACTGCCCAACAAAGGCCTGACGATATACCGTAAAATAAGTATTACGTCTTTAAGAAATGAAACGTATAAGAATTGCTCGAAGGGGACTCGGAACCCGATCTCGCTGAGCAACAATATCAAAGTAGTCGATACGGAACGTACTCGAAGCTAGATTAATACTGAGCCGCCGAGAGCAGAATTCGTGCCCTTTTTATACTCGATATCCGGACCAAAAAGCTGGTGGGGGCACGGAAAATTCCAAGGGAGTCCGGAAAGATTCCCCCAAAGGGTCACGTCATCGCGACGTCGCGGAAGGGGCAGACTCGACTGCATGCACCCTCGATTTCCAAATAAGGGCATCATAGAAGGAAGAAATGAAATAATACTTCCTACGTAACATCTCCCCCTTCAGATGAAACATCGTTTATTACGATGCTTTCACCCTTTTTTGGGAATCGTAAGCGCAGGTGTAAACATGCAGTCGAGTACTTACGCCTTAAGATGGAAATCCAGATCTGTCGGCTGCTGCTGCTGTTCGATGTTGGACGCGGCTCGTCCTCGTCCCCGAAGATATTGCGTAGTTTATTTTCCTCCTCGTGTATGTCGATTATATCCAATTGTTGATCCTTCTTGTGAGTGAGCGGCGATTAGAGATGTGGTAAGTAGACGTGTTTTAATTTGTCCTGATGTTTCCGAATTGTTTTATGGCTATCTGTTTCCAGAACCACATTATTCAGGTCCGTAGTATTTAGTATTTTATACGGTCCAATATAATGCGGGTCAAATTTGCTTATGCGAGGTTCCTTCTGTACATAAACGTATTCTCCAGGTTTAAATTCTCTTGGTCTTCTATGTCGATCGTAATAGCGTTTGGACCTTTCCTTTGCTTTATTTAATTTATCGGATGCTTGGTTTCGAATTTCTGTCATCTGTTCAACAAGATTTGTGAGGTAGGTTCCATAGGTTTCTAAGTGTTGTCCAGACGGAAAGGCACTCGGTATTCTTGCTTGTTTACCGAAGATCAGTTCATGGGGCGTAAAATTGGTTGCCTCGTGAACGGAGGTGTTGTATGACAGCATAGCAAATGGAATAAACAGGTCCCAGTCTTCGTGTGATTCCATGTAGTGCCTCAAGTACTCTGCAAGAACAGCGTGACTTCTTTCCAATGAACCGTTCGTCTGCGGTCTGTATCCTGATGTCGTTATTTGTTTGATTTTAAAGATTTCTGCCAGATGTGTCATTACCTTTCCAATGAAACTAGTTCCTCTATCCGATAATATTGTACGTGGAGTTCCATAAATTGCTATGAAATGCCGGGCAAAAGCGTCAGCGATAGTTGTAGCTCGTATGTCCGGTATGGCAACCGCAATGCAATATTTAGTCAGATTATCTTGCATCGTTAAAATGTATCTATTTCCGCAAGGTGTTTCTGGAAGAGGTCCGACTGTGTCCAACGCAAGTTTATCGAAAGGTTCTAAAGGTGTATCGGTAATAATCATTGGTTGACGGGTTTTTGCTCTAACCAATTTCTGTTCCTGACAGCTCCTGCATTTCCTGATGAAATCTTGTATGTCGCTCCTCATTTTCTGCCAATGGTAATTTGCTTTTAACCGGTTGTAAGTTTTCGTGACACCCTTGTGTCCTCCTATTAAGCTGCTATGGGCCTCTTCGATGAGTTGATTCCTGGTTTCTTCAAGTGGTGTGAGAATGGTTCTAGCGGGTTGCATTACTGGTGTGACCGTAGGGCCATTCGACTCCTCTTCAGTTGAATTATTATCCTCGTACGATGTAGATTCATAATCCGAAGGTACACAATTAACAAGACGGGATATATTAGGTATATGATTAGGTAATGTATTTTGTGGAATGGATGGGGTAGAAGTAGTAAGTGGACATTGAATTACGGTTGGAGTTAATGATGCAGGTAAATTTTGTTCATTTGGTTGTTCCAGTAGGGTTTGTGAAAGGGATTGATTAATAATTGTAGCGTCCAAAGGATTTGAATCGTTGAAGGAAATCAAATCTGCGTTGACAGTTGTATCCTCTCCTGCTACTGGATGTTCGGTATCCTCCAGAAGTCGCGTTGAACTCGCCATGGGGTTTCCTGATATGATACTAGACGATTGATTAATTGATTCCTGACGTGTCGGCTGTTGATCGATCTTTCTTCTACGAAGATTCTGTCGTCTTCTTGGTGTGGTTTCCTGATCTGATGATTCCTCAGAAGTTAATACCTCACGACTGCGTTTCGCCTCTTGATGTCGTCGTAACTCGCGAATGCGTTGTCCAATGCTATCGGTAACAGGTGTTGTGTTCTTCGGTATCTGGATTTTAAATTCTTTATCACTCTCCCTTGGTATTAAGGGCAGGCAAATTCTCACTGGGTTACGAGATAAAGCGTCAGCGTTTTTATTAGATTTCCCTGATTTATGAATAACTTCATACTCGTATTCTAAAAGTCTCAATTTCCATTTTACTAATCTTGATGTCGGATCTTTTACGGAATGAAGCCAAACTAAAGGTCTATGATCGGTTATTAAAGTAAACTTTCTTCCAAAGACATATGGTCTAAAATATTGTACTGCGTATACCATTGCTAAACATTCCTTTTCAGTGGCGGAATAATTCTTTTCTGCAGGATTTAAACTGCGAGAAGCGTAAGCTATTGGCAAATCCTCACCCACTTCCCCCTGACTCAAAACTGCGCCAATTGCAAAGTCCGAGGCATCAGTGGTGATAATGAATGGTCGATTGAAGTCGGGGTATTGTAAAATGGGTTCTTTACATAATTCATTTCGCAATAACTCGAAACTTCGTTGCTGTTCTTCAGTCCATTTGAAACGAATTCCTTTTCCAAGTAATTGAATCAATGGTTTTGCTTTGGCTGAATAATCCTTTATAAATCTTCGGTAATACCCAGTTAATCCCAAAAATTGTTGAATATTTTTTTGTGATGTCGGTACGGGAAACTTTTCTACGGCCTGCAATTTCCTGGGATCTGGTTTGACTCCATCTGATGAAACTATATGTCCCAGATACGTCACTTCTTTGCGAAGAAATTCGCACTTGCTGGTTTGAAGTGTAAGTCCGTTGTCCCTCAATCGATGTAGTAACTTCCTGACTTTGATTTCATGTTCCCTGAGCGATGATGAATAGACTACAATGTCATCAAGGTACACGAATAATTCCGTTCCTTGCATCCCCGTGAGAACTTGATCCATAAGTCGTTGAAATGTGGGTGGTGCATTTTTTAATCCAAAAGGCATACGTACAAATTCATAATGCCCGTATGGTGTGGTAAAAGCAGTCTTCTCTTTGTCCTTTGGATTCATTTCAATTTGATGAAATCCATTGGCCAAATCAAATACTGAAAAATATTTTGCGCTTCCTATTTTATCCAAAATTTCTGTAATTTGTGGTAATGGATATTTGTCGCTGATGGTTTTTTCATTGAGAGCACGGAAATCAATCACCATACGCCATTTCTTTTTCCCGTCGGCGCCCGCTTTCTTCGGTACAATCCATAAAGGTGAATTGTATGGTGAGACAGAAGGTTTAATGATTCCCTGTTTTAATAGCGTCCCTACTTGTTGATGAATTTCCTCTTGATGTATAGGAGGGTAACGGTATTGTCTGGTATTGACTGGAATATCATCCTTCACAAATATGGAATGATGAAAATGTGGTACTTTATCCAAATTATCTCCTGGCAGATAAAATCTGTCAGAAAATTCTTCGATAATATTCTGAATATGGCATTTTTCTTCCGAGTTGAGGTGATTGGTTTCCAAGGTGTTCCAGATTTGTTGATTCCTCTGCTTTCCTTGAACAGCACTCCTTTCTTCCGAATATGATATATCTTCGTCGGAACTATCCAAGGTTTTATATGGGTGCAGGTATTGAGGTCCCAAATAAATTTCCGCTTCCTCTTCCCCGGTGTTTGTGGCCAAAACATAGCATGACCCGTCGTGGTTTTTGACCGCGGCCTCACCGACATAGATATTCTTTTGTGTTTTAAGACGCGGTAAATATCCTTCCTTTATATTGGGGTTGGCTATCTTTACCGTAATTTGACGCGTCGTCCTACCCGGGATCCTATGCTCCGTCACTTGTTTAGAGGAACTGACACGTTCCTCCACTTGAGGAAAATTCGTGAAACGAATGGGCCTAATGGGCTGGCTAGTTGTTACAAGTGTCCCATGATGGTAAGAAATCTCAGCTCTTTCTTGCAGTAAGAAAGGACTCCCTATGAGACCATCTGCTGACAGCGGGAGGTGGTCGATGACATAAAAATGTGCAGGAATGCCATTGATATGTAACACCGTTGTAGCCATCGTTTGAATAGAAGGGAGAGATAACCCAGTTATCTCTATTTCTTCCCGTGAAGTAATTTTTGTCCTATCGTCTAACGAATCCAACGTAATGAGATTGACAGAGGCTCCACCGTCAATAAGAAATTCTCCCTGTTTATTTATTAATTCCGGAACATTGACCCTAATCCGTGGTGTTGGAGCTTCCTTGACGAGTCCCCGCTCTTCTCGATGTTGAATCGGACACTTCTTTGACGATTGTTCTTCAGTACGCTTACCGTATCGTCCGTGCGGTAAGCGCTTTTGGAGTTTAAAGGCTTCGGAGAAAAATCCCTCGAAGGTCCTGCTCCTCGGTGAAAATTCTGCCGTTGCTTGCAGATTTGTCCATCGTGTCCTTTTTCCCCGCAGTTCCAACAAAATAGGTGTTGCCTATTATTATTAGTCCTTTGGTGCGCTCGGCCACGCTCCGATCCCTGATAATCCCCAGGTTCCGAATTATCCGACAAATACGATGGTGACTGTTGTCGACTATGCAAGGTCATTGCCGCCGCCGTTTTCCTACGTCCATCGTACTCCGTCTCGGATGGAGAGGTGCTCCTATCCTGGTTCGTCCGATAGTAAACCGGAGATGGTGATCGCGGATACCGTGCCGGCGATCGGTATTCTCGTTCGCGAGAATCTCTTCTCTCAGAAGCTTCCCTCGATGGTCGATTTTCTATAATCTCGCGACGATTCCTCAGCCGCCGATCAATTATTAATACCGCCTCGAATGCTTCTTCTAACGTCTTGACTTTTTCTTCCAACGTAGCTATCCTTAACGCAACGCGTTCAGGTAATCCCTCGAGGAAATTTTCTAACGCGTCCTTTTCCATTTCCCGAATGATTTGCGAGACATTGGCATCGTACCGTTCTTTAATTGCCGTCCGCGCACAGTGGATTAAATGGCCTACTCGATCGATGTATTTCCTTAATGTCTCATCATTACGGATGCGAAGGCGCGATATTTCCCCTTGGAGATACGCCAGGCTCCGTCCTGGAGCGTACCTTTTCTTCAAGAATTTTATTAGGTCTGCGACACTTGCGAACGATTTATCCTGAATACTTGTTCTTGCCGGACCCGTGAACTTAGTTAAAATTATGGCTAGATACTCTTGCTCCGTGTTTTCCGGTATCAAAGCTAACCCGTTTTCTAAACTTTGCGTAAAGCTCGACAAACGTGGATTTTCTCCATCAAAGATGGGTATTGTTGCTGTCGCATGCTGTATACAATTACGTCTTGTTAGCACAGTCATGGAACTAGTTATCGAAAGCGTTAAATTCGCCAATTCTTCGACCGATAGGGAAGCCATGGTTGAGAATTATTAGGCGATCAATCAAATTAATAAATAGATTTCTTCCTTAGAATTATATAGAAATTCTAATTATCAATTCAATAAAAAGGTTTTCTTTCTTAGAACTCTTAGGTTCTAATTATTAAAAATTTGAAATGCGAGATCAAAACTCTCCTTTAGAATATATTAAATTCTATCGGTCACTCGCGCTCCCCGCGTAGGAAATACTTCAAAGAGCACACGTCGCAGTCCACTATAGGCTGTGTCGTGTACAATGGCTCATTACATGAACCACACAATATTGTATGCGGCTCACGCTGAAACCAATGCTCAGTTGCAGAACTCTTTACATCCAACGGTGATGTTAACGCGCACTGTGTGCAGACCTTGACACCGTTCTCTAGGGTGGTTGTCCAAGCCCTACAGCACAGGTTTTCTAAATAACCCGGACTCACCATAAAAGTGGGTGTCGTACGCCGGTGCGGAACTCCCGTTTTCTTCTCGATACACATTTAATATTAAATCTCTCTACAATCAAAAACAAGCAGTATCCCACCGCTGTCACCAATTTGTTACGAGCCGAGGGCTAAGGGGCACAGCTGCGCGAGCCGAGGATCGGTTGTTTAAGAGTTTGTTAGTTACGGACGGCCAGTGCGTATTTCGTCACTGGAAGCCGCGTAGATAGGAAGTGCGTGAACTTGCCGGTGCCTGTTTCATCACCGGGTGTCACAGGAAGGTAAAGGTAATCGTGGACAAACCAACGCCTATTTCATCGCCGGGAGCCACAGGATGGTAAGATTTCGTGGACAAACCAACGCCTATTTCATCGCCGGGAGCCACAGGAAGGTTTTCGTGGACAAACCAGTGCCTATTTCATCACCGGGAGCCACAGGATGGTAATCGTGGACAAACCAGTGCCTATTTCATCACCGGGAGCCACAGGATTGTTAGTAAAAATGGACTCGTAACTTATAGCGATACACCTCGAGCGGTTAAGGTGTATCTGTTTGGTGGGACGTTACTGCTAATGATTGTCAGAGGTGATTCAATGAGAAAAATGCGTATGATATTATTAAACGTATATTTCCTACTCTTTGGTTATTCTACAGTTTGATTATTAACTACAAAATCCACATTTCTCAATCTGTACGGATTGGAAATGTATACTGCCCAACAAAGGCCTGACGATATACCGTAAAATAAGTATTACGTCTTTAAGAAATGAAACGTATAAGAATTGCTCGAAGGGGACTCGGAACCCGATCTCGCTGAGCAACAATATCAAAGTAGTCGATACGGAACGTACTCGAAGCTAGATTAATACTGAGCCGCCGAGAGCAGAATTCGTGCCCTTTTTATACTCGATATCCGGACCAAAAAGCTGGTGGGGGCACGGAAAATTCCAAGGGAGTCCGGAAAGATTCCCCCAAAGGGTCACGTCATCGCGACGTCGCGGAAGGGGCAGACTCGACTGCATGCACCCTCGATTTCCAAATAAGGGCATCATAGAAGGAAGAAATGAAATAATACTTCCTACGTAACACGTTAAATGTTTTTCAGTATGGGCCATACCAAAATTAATTCAGCATTTCTATCTGTTTATCAAGAATTTTAAAGATATTATTAGGCGTTACAGTGCACGTAAAATTTGCTTAATTTTTTACTTTTTTCTGTGAATATGCATAATTTTTTTAAAATTATTTCTATGCTACAGATATTGGTACAAGAAACATTTTAGGGTCCTGTATCATTACACAGTTTAAGAAGAAAGAAATTCTTGAATTGAATGCCCCAATCGTAATTTCTGTGGAACAATGCGCAGTAGAATATCAATAAAATTGTTGATACGCAGGTATAAAAATGTTCGATCTAGCCCGGACCATTTTGTACCTGTTCCGCTAATACTTCACCGATATAACATATTATAAATGTATTAAAACTGACTGCCGTGAATATTATGAAATACGAAGTTAAGGTTCGAACATCAGCTTCATCCCATTCCTAGGATCAACAAGTACTTATATATTTTTCAAAAGCTGAATTAGTTGTAAAACTGAAAATATGCATTGGATAACAATTGTGCCAAGTTGTAACATATAGTATAGTACATGTAGTAAACATATAAATTACACGTAACTTCCACCTTTACAGCACAAAAAAAATAATAATAATAATATTTTCCATTGCTGTAATAAATATAATACAGCACACATTGCGCACATAATATATACCGTAAGAATGTAATAACTCAGCACGCATATAGCTACGATGCTTCTAAACAGCTCCAGAAAACATACCCGGTTCATCATTTCCTCTATATGTGATATAAAACTGCAATTAACACACATAAAGGAACACCCTTGAAACACCAAACGAACGGCACAGAAGACTTACTTTAAGACTCTCAGGTGATGTCGTACGATGAGTCCTATTTCTTTAAGAGGTTCATTCTCGTCTTTATTTTTTACATCGTTCACGCAATCGGTAATCCATAACATTAGCACACGCAATTGACCGCACGCGTGTGCAGCCAAGACCGCCGCAAGACAGAAGACGCCCAGCTCACCGGTGTTCACTACAAACCCCGAGACGAATTGCGAGACAAGCATAATTTCGTTCATTGGACTCCTGTCTGCCCCGAATATCTTGTTATACACTGCACAGGGCAACAGACGCACGGTTCTGCTCTCGTTGCCAATTCTGACTGTATGCTTGGTCATTGCTGTCATCACACAAAAGGACGTAATACCAGTCTGCACAAAAACAGCGCAAAGTATCGCCACGTAGCGACCGAATCTCGCGTTCTTTATCATCAATTGTTGATCCTTCTTTCTCGTCATTGTTCGCCAATCACGGTCTATGTGGTCCATGCAGTAACGTATGTCGTTCGCTCGTAGCAACAATGTGGTGTAATTCACACCGCCCAGAAGCCAATGGATCAGGGGGCCGAATATTTTCACCTTCATGTGAAGGCTCTCGTTCTGCAGGATCATACGAAGTGAGGATGGTATGATGGTGAACAGTATGAAGCTGTAAGAGATGACGATTAAAACGAACGAAACGATTCTTTCGCGCCGCTCCGCGGACCGTGGAAGAGGCCAAGCGCCTATCGGCTTCAGAAACCATCGGTTTATTTGAAAACTGTAACTGCTGAGATTATGGGGATTCGATTGTATGATTAAGGATTCGGTTGTCATTGTACACGTCGGAGACTTGGGGGCAAATGAGTCGAGCTGTATTGTATGGAAGGAGTCGGTGCATTGTTTGAGTAAACGCGTGCGCAGAATAATCGTACGTCAATCGATTCATTCAGCGGCTGCAACTTGTTGCGGTAGAACAGGGCTGCAGGTGCGCTGCTAGTGACGTTCAAACCGAAGAACGAGTAAGTACACCGCGATCGCAATGGTTTTGTATTATTCGATATCGAGGCGGGGTACCCGGAAGAAGCGTTGCATATTGCGATATTATACGAAGGTGGGTTATCGTAAATGATTTCGTAGCAATAAATATGCACATGTTGTTTCTTAAGAATTGTTATTTCGACGGCCGCACGTTTCACAAAAATATTGTGAAGTATGCAGGAGAATATATTTGTATTTCGTCATTTCCTTTAATTCTTTGTATTTAAATTCAGTGACTACAACTGTTCTAACTACGACGCTTGACACAATAGATTTAGATATGCGAAAGCGCTTTTCATTACCTGAAAATATTAATGGACTTTTAGTCGAAGCATGCGAAACGCGGGCGATATATTTCGAAATGGAAATCAATTTACATACGTTACCAAAAGTATACACAGACATGTGCATTAATTTCCAGGCGGTGAGATGAACCACTATACTGGACCGTGCTATGATTAAAATCAAGTCAGCGATTCGTTTTTCGGGTAAGTGGTACCAGTCTGTCATGTACACCACTTGACCAACTTTCGCGCACTGTTGAAAATTCGCACGATTAATGTTGATTACGGTCTTGATCTGTTGTTACGGTTTTGTACCTCGTCTGCTAGCAATTCGCCAATATAGCACATTACAAACGTATTGAAACATATTGCTATCAGTATCAAAAAGTATGTCGTTAAATTTCTGACATCTCCAGTAGACCATTCCTGAAGCCAAGGAACGCTATCAGATATTTTTGTAAAGCAATGTAAACATGATGGATGACTTAGTATAAATTATTCACGTATGATATCTTCTCGCCCGTCATACTATACGATATTTACGTAAAAATTTGATTGCTAAATAAAAAAAGAAACATTCATCATGCACTTAGTATGTACCGTAAAAGTATAAAAGCCAAGTACACATACAGCCAGTATGCATCTAAACAACTCCAGGAAACATATCGGGTTAATCATCTCCTCTACATATGATATAAAACTGCAATTAACATACATAATCGCAAAAGCTATCCTTCAAATGGCTACTAAACAAAGAAAAGAAGATATAAAACAGAAGGAGAAAAACCCTGGCAACTTACTTCAGCGCTCTCAAATGATGCTCAACAATTAATCCTATCTCTTTATAAGGAGCAGTTTCCTCACGCTTTCTGCAGCCATTCACGAACTCCGTGATCCATGCCATAGCTACACCCAATTGCCCGCACGCGTGTGCTGCGAACGCCGATATAAGACTAAAGCTTGCCACGGCGCTAGTATTCACTATAATCACTGACACGAATTGCGCGACCAGTACGATCTCGTACACGGGACTCTTGTTGACGTCCATCAGATTCTTGTACACCACACAGGGCAGCGAATGAACGATCATGCTTTCGTTCCCTATTTGTATCACCTGCGTGCTAAAGGCGGTCAAGCAGCAGTGACACATCAGGCCGCTCTGCATGAAGATAGCATAAAAAACAACCACGTACCGACCGAATTTCGCGTTCTTCATCATCACTTGTCGATCCTCGAGCCGCGTCACCGTCCGCCAATCGATCTTCATGTGATCCAGGCAATAACTTATCTCTTTGCTACGTAGTATTAAAGTAGTGTAATTAACGCAACCGATGCACCAATGGCCCGTTGGGCCGAGCGCTTTCATTTTTGTCGTAAAATTCTCGTCCTCTAGAACCAGATGCAGCATGGAAGGAATTATCGTGAAGAGCATGAAACCGTAGCAGATGATAATTAAAAGGAATGAAATGAATCTTTCGATCTTCGTTGTGGAGAGTGATGGAGGCCAGGCACCGATCGGTTTTAGAAGCCAATAACATAACCGTACACTATAATCGCTATTGGTCTTGACTGTGGCCTCTGCGATCATTGTGACCGCGCATCGAAGCCACGGAACGGACTGATACCAGAATTTTGCTCGAATAGCTCTGAATTGCTCTGTCCGACGCTTGCGCAGATTCTGTTTAGAACTATCGCTTACCTGATCGATTCGTCTAGACGGCGAACACTGTTGAAGAGATGCATGCGATTAAAAAGTTCGAGGGCGAGAGTTGTGCAGCTGGTAGACAATAATATGTATATGGATACGGTTGCAGACTGGGTAGGTAGAGAAGGTATATATTTTTGTTTGGTATGTAAAGAGTTTACAATGGGGGCTCGTACCAATTGATTGGTTTTCGACGAACGCTACTATTCAAGTAGCGAATGTACGCGAATGACGTTTTAAATACACGGAAGACGAGCCGTATAATTATATCAAGCAGGATATTTTAATCTGAACATATCTGTATCAAGTTGTCCGCAGTGATTTGGATCGTCGTGTTAGAACTTGGATTGATACATTCGATCATGTACACTTTTTCCCCAATTTTTTGCCCTCTTCGGTGTTAGATACATTTGCATACTTTTATTACAGTTTTTCAGTTGCAACTGTAAATCGCTGTTAATATTTTCTTACCTGTTCTGTAATTGCCACGTCGATATAACAAAATATAAATATATTGAAAATCATCGATCCTTGTATGATGGCGTATATAGTTAGTATTTTTTCGAATTTCCGTCTGAATTGAATTTTGACAAACAGCTAGATGGGAATAAAGTGAAACAGGAAATATGGGAGTCTTCGTCTTTTTTTAAATACTTTCCCCTGCTACGTATTTGTCGGTATATTGTGATATTATACGAAAGTGTATTATCGTAAGTGACTTCACAGAAATAAATATGTGTATTGTTTTTTTAGGAAATGTCACTTCGACGGCCGTACGCTTCATTGGAAAACAATCGTCTGACGGCATCGTCTATGATGTAGTGCGTAATCTTATACAGCTTCGTATAAGAGCCAAGGTTTGTCGTTCGTGACAGTGGACGTCAAAGTATTAATATTCATTCTTTATTTCAACTTTAAGTTCCATTGTTATTGTGATAAACCAGAGGACAGTTTCCCGAGTAAAATTATCTGATGCATGCAGGCAAGTTTTTTGGTTTATTCTGTCATTTATTTAACTTTTTTGCATTCAAATTCTGTGAATCTAATTGGATTAACTACAGGCTTTCTAATTACGACGATTGAACCAATAGATTCAGATACGCGAAAGCGCTTTTCATTACCTGAAAATATAAATGTCTTTTGGTCGCGATATACGCGAACGCGAGAGAAATTTTTGTGCATAGAGATTAATTGACTTACGTTACCAAAGGTATACACAGACATGGGCATTAATTTCCAGGCAGTGAGATGAACTACAATATTCGACCGTGCTATAATTAAAATCAAGTCGGCGATTCGTTTTTCGGGTAAGTGATACCAGTCTGTCATGTAAACCACTTCACCAACTTTCTCACACTGTTAAAAATTCGCTAGATTAATGCTGATTACGGTCTTGGTGAATTACGTGCCGTTTCTTGTTTATGGGATTCTGGTACCTGTTCTGCTAGCAATTCGCCGATATAACATATCACAAACGTATTGAAAAATATTGCTGTGAGTATCAGAAAGTATATAGCTAAATGCTTGGCATCTGTTGTACTCCACTCCTAAAATCAAAAATACACTTTTATATCATCATGAAATCATCCATACGAAATCTTCTCGCCAGACAAGATTTACGATATTTATCAACAAATAATTATCGCCGCATAATAAAAGTAATATTCATCATGCACTGAACATGTACCGTTAACGTATAAAAGCCAAGCAAACATACAGCCAGTATGCATCTAAACAACTCCAGGAAACATATCGGGTTAATCATCTCTTCTACATACGCTATAAAACTGCAATTAACATACATAATCGCAAATGGTATCCGTCATCGAACTACTGCGAAAAATGAAGAAATAACAAAAAAAAAAAAAAAAAAACGAGAAACACTGTACACTTACTTCAGCGCCCTCAAATGATGCTCAACAATTACCCCTATATTTTTGAAAGGAGCAGTTGCCGCTCTGTCTCTAGAGCCGTTCACATATTCCGTGATCCACATCATAGTTAGACCCAATTGTCCGCACGCGTGTGCCGCAAATGCTGACAAAAGACTGAAGACTGCCACAGCGCTTGTATTCACTATAGTAGCTGACAGGAATTGCGTGACTACCAGGATCTCGTACACGGGACTCCTGTTGACGTCTATCAACTCCTTGTACACCACACAGGGCAGCAACCGCACGATTATACTTTCGTTCCCTACTTGTATCACCTGAGTGGTAGACACATACACGCAACAGTGACACATCAGGCCACTGTGCATGAACAGAGCGTAAAATACCACTATATATTGACCGAATTTCGCGTTCTTCATCATCACTTGTTGATCCTCCAGCCGCATCACCTTCCGCCAATCAGTTTTCATGTAATTCGCACAATAACGTATCTCTTTGCTTCGTAGCAGTAAAGTCGTGTAATTAACGCAACCGATGCACCAATGGCCCACCGGTCCGAGTAACTTCATTTTTATCATAAAATCGTCGTGTTCTAGAAACAGATGCAGCATGGAAGGGATTATGGTGACGAGCATGAAACCGTAGCAGATGACAATTAAAACGAATGAAACGAATCGTTCGATTTTCGACGTGGTGAATGACGGGGGCCAGGCGCCGATCGGGTTCAGAAGCCAATAACATAACCGAAGACTGTAATCGCTGTTGCTCTTGGCTGTGGCGTCCGCGATCATTGTGACCACGCATTGAAGTCACAGAAAGGACTGACGGATTTTGCTCGGATAGCTCTCAATTGCTTTATACGACGCTTGCGCGGATTTTGTATAGAGCTATCGATTATCAGCCCGATTCGTCTAGATGCCGAGCATTGTTGGGGGGGGTAAACTCCATTGAAAAGTTTTGGAGCTAGGGTAGTACACCTGGTACACAATAATACATGGATACGATTGCACACTGGGAAGCTAGAAAAAGTATATCTGTTTTTTTTTGCTACGTAAGGAATCTGCAATGGGGGTTTGCACCAATTGGTAGGTTTCACCTAATGCTAGTATTCACGCCGCGGGTATACACGAATGACGTGTTAAATGCGTGGACTTTCCTGTATTAACGCTTCATCTGCGTGTCACGGAATATTCCGTGTGCGACCAACGCGTTATCCTCTAAGCAAGAAAGTTCGAACGCGTTACACAAATGGCGCTCGTGCAATCGGCCCGCAGATTAAGTGTTAAGAATTTTCTCAGTGCCGGCACGTGCGTCACCGAAAGTCGCTATAGATGACTGTATAAAATTGTCAGCAGTGCTTTTGATCGTCGTGTTAGATCTTGAGATGATAATGACTGAACTGATCGCTGCTTTCGTATGGTAAGCGATACCATTCGGGCATATACACTCTTTCTCCAACTTTTTTGCACTGTTCAGTGTTAGATACATTTGCTTTGATTCGAATTTTCGAGATCCTAAGAATGAAGTTACGTAAGAACGTAGTAAAAAAAGGAAATGTATTAGTCTTCGTCATTCTTTTCAATACCTTCATTTTATACGTATTCGTCGGTACGATTGATGTGTCATATAAAATTTGTTCCAAAAAGTTATCTAAACATTGACCTCATCCAGGCTACTATTTTTTAATCAGTACGTTTAGTAAAAACATTTTCACTATCATTAAAAATTATTCCTACATTTGAACGTACTGTATGAATGTAAACATTTGCCGAGCTTAACGAAATCAAGCGTACGTGGCAACGAACGACAAAGTATTAATATTCATTCTGTTTTCTTGGCATTGAATTCCATTTAATCTTTGTTGTCGTGACAAATTAGCGAACAGTTTCACGAGAAAAGTATTCTGAAAAATATATGCATAGTTTTTTTTATTTCGCAATTTCCTTAATTGTTTGTCTAATTGGATTAACTACAGGTTTTTTAACTACGTCGATTGGCACAACAGATTCAGATATGCGAAACCGCTTTTCATTACCTGAAAATATTACCGTCCTTCAGTCGAAACATACGAAACGCGAGAGAAATATTTCTAAATGGAAATCAATTTACATACGTTACCAAATGTATACACAGACATGTGCGTTAATTTGCACGCAGTGAGATGAACCACTAAACTCGATCGTGCTATAATTAAAATCAAGTCGGCGATTCGTTTTTCGGGTAAGTGATACCAGTCTGTCATATAAACCACTTGACCAACTTTCTCGCACTGTTAAAAATTAATT
This sequence comes from Nomada goodeniana, assembly GCA_963969485.1. Lineage (NCBI taxonomy): Eukaryota > Metazoa > Arthropoda > Insecta > Hymenoptera > Apidae > Nomada > Nomada goodeniana. The sequence continues at coordinate 20,927,360 of OZ018303.1, forward strand.
CGATTAATATTGATTACAGTGCGTATGACTTGCTCGTCGCTTCCAGCTTATGGCATTCTAATACCTGTTCTGCCAGCAATTCACCAATATAACAGATTACAAACGCATTGAAACAGATTGCTACGAGCACTAAAAAGTATGTCGGTAAGTTTCCAATATTTCCTGCGTGCCAGTCCTAAACAGAATACTTTCATGAAACAATGTAAACCTGTAACGGCAATGTGCGACCTAGCGTAAATTATTTCCACATGAAATCTAAGTTATTTCAATACGACGTCTTCTGGTCCTTCGTGCTCGGCGATATTCACGAGAAAGAAAATCTATATATGTTATTACTGCTGCGTAATGAACGATATATTCATCATACACTTAATATGTACCGTAAAAGCATAAAAGCCAACTACACATATAGCGAATAGGCATCTAAACAACTCCATGAAACATATCGGGTTAATCATCTCTTCTACACGTGATATAAAACTGCAATTAATATACATCATTGCAAAAGCTATCCTTTGCAGCAATACTATTGTCGAAAAATAAGCGCAGAAAATGAGATAAAGTGAAAGCTTACTTCAGCGCTCTCAAGTGGTGCCCAACAATTACCCTTATTTCTTTCAAGGGGGCAGTTTCTGCACGCTCCCTAGAGTCGTTCACGAATTCCGTGATCCATACCATAACTACGCCCAATTGTCCGCACGCGTGTGCCGACAAGGCTGACAGAAGACTGAAGACCCCGACAGCGCTAGCATTCACTATAATAGCAGACAAGAATTGGGCGGCCAGCACGATCTCGTGCACCGGACTCTTGTCGGCGTCCATAAGCTTCTTGTACATCACGCAGGGCAGCGGATGCACGATCAGAGTTTCGTTCCCCACTTGTATCACCTGCGTGCTGAAGGCGGTCGTGACGCAGTAACACATTATGCCACCCTGCATGAAGATAGCGTAGAAAACGACCACGTATCGACCGAATTTCGCGTTCTTCATCATCACTCGTCGATCCTCGAGCCGGGTCACCGTTCGCCAATCGGTTTTCATATGATTCACGCAGGAACGTATCTCTCTGCTCCGTAGTATCAAAATAGTGTAATTAATGCCACCGATGCACCAATGAACCACTGGACCGGCCAGTTGAATTTTTTCCATGAAATTCTCGTCCTCTAGGAATAAATGCAGCAGGGTAGGAACTATACTGAAGAGGATGAAACCGTAGCAGGTGGCGATTAAAACGAACGAAACGAATCTTTCCATTTTGTACGTGGACGACGATGGTGGCCAGGCGCCGACCGGTTTTAGAAGCCAATAGCACAACTGAAGACTGTAATCGGCGTTGCCGATGGCTGCGGCCTCAGCGATCATTGTGTACGCGCGAAGATGCCGCGCGAAGGAGTTACGCGAGCATATTGCACGGATAACTTAGAACTGTTCCAGGCGACGCTTGCGCAGATTTTGTTCAGAGTTATTGCTTACCTGATCGATTCGTCTAGACGACGAGCATTGTCGCTGGGGTGGAAGCAATTTAAAAGTTTGGGAGCAAGGGTTGTGCACGGGTCGGACAATAATATATAGATGAGATTGCAGACTGAGCGCGCAGCCAGAAAGAGCCAGAGAGGGCAGTTTGGCGGCCCGAGCGATCGTAGGGTGCAGCTTGGTGAAATCGAAGGGACAGTTGGAACGGATCATACGAAAGTACATTATATCGTGGTTTCTCTGTGAAGGAGTGAAAAATGTGTTGGAGAATTCTAAAATATTTGTCGTTTCTGACACGACGTGAACAGGATTAAAGACATACATAAAAGTTCTTTTACAACTCTTATTACAATCCACGGTGTCGGAGAGAATACGCTTGGGGTAATGAATGTCACATACCGGAGTTCCAAATATCGATTTCATTGAACCTCAAATACAACAGTCAAATCTTAGATCCATGTAAAGGTTCGTTCGATCGGTACATATGAGTGAATGTTTAACAACTGTCTAGATCGTGCTATGTTACGGAAAACAATCTATATCACTGCCCGCAGCATGTTTAAAAAGGCCACCGCCGTTTTAACGACCTACTCGTTCAAGAATCTGTATTAATTTATAGGTTTGTAGAAATGGCGGTGCCAATTTGATACTCACGTCACTGAAAGTGTTAATCGACAATTCAACCATGTTCCCCGCAGTAAATTTAATCGTTGAACTGGACATTGCAATGATCAAAATGCAACAAAGCTTTTTGTTTCCCGATAATCGGTACCACTCGATCATGTACGTCATTTCGCCAACTTTCCTGCACTATCGTAAGATATGTTTCATTCTTATTCATTCCGATATTTCGCATTTCTCATATTACGTATTTCTCTTTGAAGAATGAATTTGTTATTAAAAATAGTTACCTGTTCGGATACAATTTCGCCTATATAACAGAATATAAAAATATTAAATGTGAAGGATGCGATTAATGATGCGTATGTTATAAAAAATGTTATATCGTCTGGATTCCATTCCTATAACATTGAATATATGCGATTAATTATTTCAATAATAAACTACACGTAATCATTTTTATTCCCGACGTACCTTTATAGAATAATAACCAAGGAGGCACATATTCATTGTACACCCCAGAAATTCCACGAATGATATTTGCTGAAGTGTTTTTTCAGTGGTCGACAAAAATCTGGAATGCAAGTGCAATATAAAATCTCCGGCAGCAGTATTACACTTTCGACGTCAATACAAAATAGAAGAACATTCAGATTCCAAATCTTTATTTCCAAATTTCCGATGCAAATAATCCAATCTGCAAATCAAACCTTTATATCTTGCAAAGAAGAAGTTGCAAGCTATTTACCTCCACGTTATACATCTCTCGTGAAAACCAACTCGTCGGTCACATTAAAAAATCGTGGACAGGAACAATTTCATATCAATATAAAAAGAAATATAATTACATTTTATTTATACCCACTTCAATATCTGAACATGTTGACTAACAATACTGGCGGTTCTTCCATCCACAGTTTTGCTCATGTCCGATCGTCCGTCGACCAAATACCCCAGCCAGTTCATCAACACGTGCATCTGGCCACACGCATGCACGGCTAGTACCGCGGCCAAGCTGCAAGCCGCCGAGGTGATCGCATGCATCAGAGCACCAGCCAGAGCTTGCACGGAAAAGTAAATCTCGTTCGCGGGACTGTAACGTGCGTCCGCGATGAATTTCGAGACAGGAAACGGGGTTGGGATAAAGGTGACGTTTACATCATCCGCTGGAACTTTGCCAACGGTGATCGGCACGACTATGTACCATAAAACGTAAGCACTGTACACAAAAAACGTGCAAACAGCGACCAGCCTCCTCCCGTAATTCGCGTACTCGATCATGATCTTTTTATCCTCGAGATTATTCATTCTTTTCCAGTCACCCTTGATGTGCTCCATGCAATCACGAATATCATTTTCGTGATGGACTAGGAGAAAGTATTTCATTAAAGACATCACGAAAAAGCTCAGTGGACCCACCATTTTGACCTTAGCGTAGGCGTCCTCGACGTCCAGGATCAAGTAGGCGCCGCATGGCACGAACACGAGGGTGATTAAGGTGTAGACAATCGTACAGATGAACCGGGAGAGACATTTCTTCAACGGCGACTGTTTGCCGGCGTCCGGCCAGACGCCGAGCGGATTCAGTAACCAACGGTTGAATTGTATGCTCAGGTTCACATGCCTCTGATACTCGTGATCTGTCGCGGCGGGCGACACTTTGAGCGGCTGGTGGATTTTCATCGTTGTAGTTCGAAAGCTTGACGGATACTAAGTTGCGTTCCTCCGATGACAGCGTAAAGGATGACGCTACGCGTGCGCGTATTTTATGATTCCAGCAAGGGAGAGTAAAAGCGATTTGATGTTCATCAAACGAGGGTTCGACCCCCTTCAGTTTCTACTTTTCCGCTTTATTATGCATTATGAGTGCAGGCGACGCGGAATGACCACGAAGAACATCAACGAATTGATTTTCTCCGACCGTCAGCGGAACGGAAGTGTGCAGGGGGTTGGGCAAATGAATTTACCGTGGGTGAAGTTTTATTCGTGGTAAGTGAAGTCCATGCGTACTCCTTGTTGTTACGAATTAAATGTTAAATGAAGATTGTGTGAGAACTTAGGGGCGTAAGTGACGTTCTTTATAATCGTGGAAAAAGCAAATCTCAGCAAGGTGCATCGCTGACATTGATGTTTTGTTATGTATACTTATGAAATGATATTGCTAATTTAGGGATAGACCTATTTCCTACTTTTCAAACACCGTTTGAGTTTGAAATATTAAACGCTGAATTTTTATATTTTTGTTTTGTGAGTAATCGTTTTTGGTAATATATAGCATGACATTTTTCTGTGCAAACGTTTGGACCATGAGTCGATGGTATATGGTTGCACTTTAATAGTTTATCAGACAGGCGAATGCTGCGTTTACGTTTGCAACTTGTTTCACGCAGGAAAGCTCATAGGCGGGGAGAGAGTTAAAAATCGTAAAACTTTTCTGCACTTGTCCCGACCCTTCCGCAAGTATCGTTCCCTGCTTTGTGCATTATGATGTCACGCACGTGAAATGATGACAGTTGTAAATGGATGTATTGATTTTTTTAAGTTTAATACGTTGGTCGAAAAAGTTTGTACACCCTGGTTTATTTAAATAAAGCTAAAGAAAAATAAGAAAAATTATTGTGTTCACTATGTTACATTTATATAAACTGGATATTATTATTCGTTACACAATTTCGTTCCATTTTAAGCATTTATTTTATTCTTTAAAATTCTTATAAAATGTGCTTTTTCATTTTTGTAAACAGTTCAAACAGTTATAATAGTAAATGTTTCCCTTTCACATAGACACATCAACGATTACAAAAAGCATGGGCGGTAAAAAAATATTCAAGTCAATGTTCTTAATACATTTAGAAAAGTAACAGCAGTCTTAACAACCTGTTTGTAAGAGAGGATGGTGTAAATAGTTAACAATATAAAGAGAGGCAAACACTGAGAACTTAATACTTACATCGGTAAATGTACTGATAGACAATTCCACCATATTTCCAGCAGTCAATTTGGTCGAAGAGTTAGACATTGCTATTATCAGAAGACAACAAAGCTTTTTACTGCCTGGCAATCGATACCACTGGATCATATACGTCATTTCACCAATTTTCTTGCACTGCCAGATCATTATTTATATGGAGTAATACTTTTCATTGAAATAACAAAAAATATATATAAATTCAAATATCGTACCTGTGCGGCCACAATTTCACCTATATAACAAAATATAAAAATATTGAATGTAAGAGATAAAAGTAAAATTACATATGTCACCGCACTCGTCACATCATTCGATTTTGATTCCTAAAATACTTCCAAAAATATTAATACTTCTATGCATATACATATAAACCTACAATTCGACGCACCATAATAACGTAATATCCAACAAGACAAATATCCAGCGTGCATCCCAAAAATTCGGCGAAAGATATTTGTCTCAGTATTGTCTCTGTGAGCGACAAGAATCTAAAATACGAAACAAATTTTTCACAACACACGTCACATGACACGAACGACATCAATTGACACAAAAACCATCCAATCAATTATATCCCCCCTAAAACAAACTATAATGAATTTTTACCAGCAATTAATTTACGCACTTTAAGATCCGAACGTGTTGACACACGATGCCCGCGATTCTATCATCCACTGTATCGCCTAATCCTGACCGACCGTCTATCAAATGTTCCAGCCAATTCATCAAAATCTGCATCTGTCCACAAGCATGAACAGCGAATGCAGCGGCCAAGCTGCAAGCAGCCGACGTGATCCCGTGCATCAAGGCTCCAGCCACTAGTTGAATGAAAAAGACAATTTCATTCGTAGGACTGTGCTTGGTATCGATGACGTGTTTACTGAATGGGAACACCAGGGGGATAAAGGTGAGATTCTCGTTTTCTTCGGTGATTTTGCCAACGCTAGTCGGTATAGCGATATAATAAAAAGCGAATCCACTGTACATGAAGAACGTACAGATAATCACAAGCTTCCGACCGAAACTAGCGTTCACGATCATAGTATCTCGATCTTTATCGTATTTGATATTTGTCCAGTCCCACTCGATCCTTTCCACGCATTCACGAATATCTGCCCCGTGAACGAGTAAATAGTAATATTTCGCGAACGCCATTATACAAAATATCAGCGGGCCAAATTGTTTTAATTTGTCGTAAAGATTTTCCACTTCGACAAACACGTACAGACTGCAGGGCACGAAGAGGAAGCCAATTAAACCGTAACAGGTGGCATTTATTAGCGCGTAGAAACATCTTCTTGACGTGGAGATTGTTTTCGAATTCGGCCAAAGACCTATGGGTTTTAATAGCCAACGATTCCATTGAACGCTCAGATTCGTGTATTTCTCGTGTTCGTACCCCGACTTATGGTATTCTTTGTCGCGTATTATAGATTCTTGCATCGTTGATGCTCGATAGCTAGCCTTAAACTGAATGGTAGCGATTTGATGGAAATTCAAGGGAAAGGGTAAGCAATGTTGCGCTTGCGTTTGTTCTAGGATTTCTTTTAAGGGGGTGAGCGAGTGTAATTTTCTGCGTACAGTTCGACCCTTCGTCTGTTGCAGTCTTTCGCTTTATGCATTATGAGTGTAGTGATATAATGACGGTGCAGCATGGCGAGATTGATTTTTTTTATGGCCTGCGCAAAACCATTCATGTTCGTGACTGGGTTCAGTGAACACATTTATGGACGATTTATTTTTAGTAGCGTTTAAATATTTCTTATTCAGAAGTTGTGTGCTGTGAATAGTCTCGTGTTGAGTGTTTCGAAATAATTTTAATGAATATCTTTATTTGTTTATTTGTCGTAGTCTTTCAGATACGTTGCTTATTATTTATGGTGAGTAATACGGTTGGATCTACGTTATTTCATTATACAATACAGATATCATTTGTAAATACTTAAACATGAAGTATTAACATGATCGAGTCACTTCTTTCATTAATAATTATAACAAAGATGGCCGCTTAACTATAGTTAAGTCAATGTTCGCAATACATTTAGAAAAGCAACTGCTGACTTGATAACCTACATGTAAAAAAATCTCGCATTAATAGTTCCAAATGAAAAAAGGCAATAAGAATTTAATACTTACATCGGCAAACGTACTGATAGACAATTCAACTATATTTCCAGCAGTCAATTTTGTCGAACAATTGGACATTGCTATTATCAGAATACAGCAAAGCTTTTTATTGCCTGGTAATCGGTACCATTGGATCATATACGCCGTTTCCCCAATTTTGCTACACTATCAGGCCATTATGTATAACGAGTATGCTTTTTGTTGAAACGGAAAATTATACATAAAATCATCTCACCTGTTCATTCACAATTTCACCTATATAACAAAATATGAAAATATTGAAAGTAAGAGATATAACGAAAACAACGTATGTCATAGTACTCGTCACGTCGTTCGATTTTGATTCCTAAAATACCAAAGGGTATCCATGTTGAAGTCAATGCATATATCTATTTATAAATTTACATCTCTCGTACCACGATAGCATAATATCCAGCAAGACATATATCCAACGTGCATCCCAAGAATTCGACGAATGATATTTGCTGCAGTATTCTCTCTGTGAGCGTCAAAAATCTGAAATTCGATCGAAATTTTCCTCAACCATACTTGTCACAGATAAGCAACGCGAAACAACATAGTCATATCTGTATCCTTAAATGAAATGGAATTAAGTACAGTTAACAAACAATCAATTTATATTTACTCACCTTAATACCCGAACGTGGTGACACACGATGCTCGCAATTCTACCATCCATCGCATCATTCGTGTCTGATCGACCGTCTATCAACTGTTCCAGCCAATTCATCACAATCTGCAACTGTCCACAAGCATGAACAGCGAATGCAGCGGCCAAGCTGCACGCAGCCGTTGTGATCCCGTGTATCAAGACTCCTGCCACTAGTTGAATGAAAAAAACAATTTCATTCGTAGGACTGTGCTTTGTATCAATGACGTGTTTACTGAATGGGAACACCAGGGGGATAAAGGTGAGATTTCCGTTTTCTTCGGTGATTTTGCCAACGCTAGTCGGTACAGCGATATAATAAAAAAGGAAACCACTGTACATGAAGAACGTACAGATAATCACAAGCTTGCGACCGAAACTAGCCTTCGCTATCATCACATCTCTATCTTTGTTGTATTGAATATTCCTCCAGTCCCACTCGATCCTCTCCACGCATTCACGAATATCTGCCCCGTGAACGAGTAAATAGTAATATTTCGCGAACGCCATTACACAAAATATCAGCGGGCCGAATTGTTTCAATTTGTCGTAGAGATTTTCCACTTCGACAAACACGTACAGACTACAGGGCACGAAGAGGAAGCCAATTAAACCGTAACAGGTGGTATTTATCAGCCGGTAGAAACATTTCCTCGATACGGAAATTGTTTTAGAATTTGGCCAAAGACCGAAGGGTTTTAGTAGCCAACGATTCCATTGGACGCTCAGGTTCACGTATTTCTCGTGATCGTACCCTGACCAATGGTATTCTGTGTTACGTGGTATACATTTCTGCATCGCTGATGCTCGATAGGTAGGTTGGAACGAAGTGGTTGCGACTTGATGGGAATTCAAGGGAAAGGGTAAGCAATGTTGCGCTTGCGTTTGTTCTAGGATTTCTTTTAAGAGGGTGAGCGAGTGTAATTTTCTGCGTACAGTTCGACCCTTCGTCTGTTGCAGTCTTTCGCTTTATGCATTATGAGTGTAGTGATATAATGACGGTGCAGCATGGCGAGATTGATTTTTTTTATGGCCTGCGCAAAACCATTCCTGCTCGTGACTGGGTTCAGTGAACACATTTATGGACGATTTATTTTTAGTAGAGTTTAAATATTTCTTATTCAGAAGTTGTGTGCTGTGAATAGTCTCATGTTGAGTGTTTCGAAATAGTTTTAATGAATATGGTTATTTGTTTATTTCTCGTAACTTTGCGGATACGTTGCTTATTGTTTATGGTGAGTAATACGGTTGGACCTACGTTCTTTTATTATACAATAGAGATATCGGTGGTAAATACTTATATATAAACTATTAACATGATCGAGGCACATCTTTTATCAACAATTATAACAAGGATGGCCGCTTAACTACAGTTAAGTCAATGTTCGCAATACATTTAGAAAAGCAACCGCTGACTTGATAACCTACATGTAAAAAAATCTCGCGTTAATAGTTCGAAATGAAAAAATTCAATAATAATTTAATACTTACATCGGCAAACGTACTGATAGACAACTCAACTATATTTCCAGCAGTCAATTTTGTCGAGCAATTAGACATTGCTATTATCAGAATACAGCAAAGCTTTTTATTCCCTGGCAATCGGTACCATTGGATCATATACGCCGTTTCCCCAATTTTGCTACACTATCAGGCCATTATGTATAACGAGTATGCTCTTTGTTGAAACGGAAAATTATGCATAAAATCATCTCACCTGTTCATTCACAATTTCACCTATATAACAAAATATGAAAATATTGAAAGTAAGGGATATAAGTAAAACAATGTATGTCATAGCACTCGTCACGTCGTTCGATTTTGATTCCTAAAATACCAAAGGGTACCCATGTTCAAGTCAATGTATATACAATTTATTTTTTAATTTACACGTCGCCGTACTATGATAATATAATATCCAGCGAGACATATATCCAACGTGCATCCCAAGAATTCGACGAATGATATTTGCTGCAGTATTCTCTCTGTGAGCGTCAAAAATCTGAAATTCGATCGAAATTTTCCTCAACCACACTTGTCACAGATAAGCAACGCGAAACGACATAGTCATATCTGTATCTGAAATTAAATTAAGTAGAATTTACGAGCAATCAATTTACACACCTTAGTACCCGTACGTGGTGGCACACAATGCTCGCAATTCTACCATCCACCGTATCACTCATGTCTGATCGACCGTCTATCAACTGTTCCAGCCACTTCATCAAAATCTGCATCTGTCCACAAGCATGAACAGCGAACGTGGCAAGCAAACTGCAAGCAGCCGAAGTGATCCCGTGCATTACAACTCCAGCCACTAGTTGAATGAAAAAGACAATTTCGTTGGTAGGACTGTGCTTTGTATCAATGACGTGTTTACTGAATGGGAACACCAGGGGGATAAAGGTGAGATTTTCGTTTTCTTCGATGATTTTGCCGACGCTGGTCGGTACAGCGATATAATAGAAAGCGAAGCCACTGTACATGAAGAACGTACAGATAATCACAAGCTTGCGACCGAAACTGGCGTTCACTATCATCACATCTCTATCTTTGTTGTATTGGATGTTCCTCCAGTCCCACTTGATACTTTCCACGCATTCACGAATATCTGCCCCGTGAACGAGTAAATAGTAATATTTCGCGAACGCCATTATACAAAATATCAGCGGGCCGAATTGTTTCAATTTGTCGTAGAGATTTTCCACTTCGACAAACACGTACAGACTGCAGGGCACGAAGAGGAAGCCAATTAAACCGTAACAGGTGGTATTTATCAGCCGGTAGAAACATTTCTCCGATACGGAAATTGTTTTAGAATTTGGCCAAAGACCGAAGGGTTTTAGTAGCCAACGATTCCATTGGACGCTCAGGTTCACGTATTTCTCGTGATCGTGCCCTGACGAATGGTACACTTTGTTACGTGGTATAAAGTTCTGCATCGGTGATGCTCGATAGGTAGGTCGGAACGAAATGGTTGCGACTTGATGGGAATTCAAGGGAAAGAGTAAGCAATGTTGCGCTTGCGCTTGTTCCACAATCTTTTTCAGAAGGGTGAGCGAGTGTAATTTTCTACATGCAGTTCGACCCTTCGTCGGTCATAGTTTTTCGCGTCATGCATTATGAGCGTGAGGAATGACAGGTGTAATGGCCGTGAAACATCACTAAATTGATTTGATCAAAACCCTGTGCGATACCAGAGCTCGTGAGTTTAGCGAACAAACGTTCTCTCACGCCAGACGTTTTAATTCTTTTTAAAATAGTAGAGACGATCGAGAATAGTTTGCTCGTGGAATATTCGACATATAATTTTTATGTTGCAAGAACGTTTAATTTATGAAATAAAATAAATATCTGTCATTTACGTTGCTGAATGTCTTGACAGACAGTTCCAGTAGACAATCGTGTAGATGATTTCACCAACCTTCCTACACTGATACAATACACGAAGAAAAAAATGTCAGTCACAATTTGAAAAACTTAATATCATCGTTTGGCATATATAATACTCGTAATCCTTCCATTAACAACCCACGCCACCGCGCACGCTTTTTCGGTGTCAGCGTATGATTGACTGATCGATCACGCACCTACTCGAATCATAGGACACGAAAGCGATTGAGACCTTTTGCAGCTCAATGAGAGGCACCTTAAACACGATGAACGGGGTACGCCAGGGTCAAAGCTGGGGACAGGTGGACTAACCGAGGGACCCTCTTGCTTCTGCGCCGATCAGTGGGACTTCTTACTATCTTTATATGTGTAATTATATTATACATTATAGAACACGTATATAATTTTTATCATTATATATATTATATACAAATTTCTTTTCAACAGTACATTGAATCTACATTGTGAATCACCACGCGGATGAAAGGTATTCAAGTCTATTTGTGCTGTTGCTGTGTTTATTTCTTCTCTGGGCTACGAAAGTATTGGAATAAAAACTCTTTAAGGACAACGATACAATTATCGCTGTAAGTGTAAAATTCGTTTCTCGATACTCATATGGTCATTTCTTTTTAGAAATTCATATAGAGGAGACGAATCCCGTGTGTGCGTGATATATTTGTGCATCTATGTCTTTTTTTTAAACGCTTAACAGTAATGCCAGGGTTGCATGAACGTCGTTTCTGGAATGTTTAGGTTGCAAATTGTCGCAGCATGTTCAGATATGCTACCGAAGTCTTGATCACCTATAGTGCACGACGAAAAATCAGAATAGAAATTAGTAATGGATACTGGCAGTAATGTATAATTTTGCAGGATAGTCGCGAGGCACTTACGTCACCGAAACTACTGATGGAAAGCTCGATGATATTACCAGCGGTGATTTTGGTGGTCGAACGAGACATGGATATTACTAAAGGCACAACGAGGCTTGCTTTGCAGGGCATTCGATACCAGTCGATCATGTAAGACTTTTCACCAACCTTCACCGTCTGTTTAAATGTTTAGTTTACGTTTTAAAATAATTCCACTATTTCATTTCTTACGAATTAAGAATAGCTGCACAAGATTATCATATTATATCGTACTTGACACTTGACACTTAAATCTGTATAATTCTGATCATACAAAACAAATAATAAGTACCTCTATTGCTAAGAGTTCTCCGATGTAACAGAATATGAAAATATTGAAAGTGACGGACGTGAGTAGTATTATGTACGTCAGACCGATAACAGGTTGCTTAGAGTCCCATTCCTAGGGAAGACATTACGAGTTAAATTTAAAATTTACATTTCCAAAGTACTTGTTTTATAGTACCGTATCATACCGTCATCGAGTAGTAGCCGAGGCAACATATATTCAAAGTACACCCCACGACTTCTACCAATGATATTTCGTGCAGAAGGTTCTCTATGACGGCTATAAAACTAAAACAATATTACCCGTGAACATACAATACTGCCCGCTTTGAAAAGAAACGAAAATAATTTTCACAGAAACGTCTTAACTCCATAGTTAAGAATTTGTGCCACCATAAATATTGTCGACCTGAGTATAAATAATACATACACCAATAATTACAATGTCTGCATTGCATATCACTTGACATAATAACAAAAGGGCAGATAATTGCAAACCAAACGAAAATTAAGAACGCAACAGCTATGCACACCAATTAACACCTAGATTTTACGAAAACAATATTTGTCTCTTACTTGATTATCCGAACATGATGCGACACGATGTTAGCCAATCTCCGCTCCAAACTTTCCTCGTCATTCTCCTTTCCGTCTACCAAATTTTCCAACCAGGACATCAACACCTGCAATTGGCCGCACGCGTGTATCACGAGAAGGGCGGCCAGGCCGCACGCGGCAACTGTAATATTGTGGGCGACAAACCCCGACAGCAACTGAATCGCGTACAAAATTTCGTTAATTGGTGTCCGTCGAGCGTCCAACAGAACTTTGGGAAACGGGTAAACCAGTCTTCTGTACGTCAAGTTGCCACCCTCCTCCGTGATCTTCGCACCAGTGAGCGGCAATGCGATGTAATAAAATATCACCCCGCCATACATGAACGCACCACAGATTACAATGAGCCGACGACTAAAGTTCGCATTGTCCATCATGATCTTCCGATCCTCGTAACGCTTCAGGTTTCTCCAATCGTCCTCGATGTACTTCACGCATTTACGTATATCGTGCTCGTGAACGGCCAACGCGCAATACTTAATCGTTGCCATCACGAAGAAGCTGGAAGCGCTGGTAATCTGTAAACGATTGTAAAAGTCCTTGCTCTCGAGGACGACGTACATGCCGCTCGGGATTAAAATGAAGCCGAGCAGCGCGTGACAGAAGATGTTCAGCGAGACGCGTTCGAGTGTTTCCGGCCAGGAATGGCCGGAAGATCTTGGCCAGCATCCAATCGCCTTCAACGTCCACGCGTTCAGTTGAACGTTGAATCGCACGTCGTTCCTGTAATTAACGTTGCGCGATTCCCCCTGGACGATCCCCCTGGTGATCATCGTTGTACGTCGTAAGGGCAGATCGTCACTGACGCGTTTTTCCCCATGACTGATCGAATCGGTCGAAAAACAAATTGCACGCGCTTGCGCCGCTGAATCCGCGAGGAACACGGGAGGAAGGAAGAGTTGTGCAACATTAATCGCTTCGAAATGATGTAGTGTCCAGCGACAGAGCTGTGTCTCCCGTTTTCAATGTATTTTTAGTCGCAACTTTATGAAACGCACGGTGCTTCGAAGTGGACATTTTAGAAGTGGAGAAAAAAAATAGCAGGGTGCGTGGAAACGAACGTATGATTATCGTGATGTCGTGCGCGATAGGGACGAGTAAGCAAAGGGTCATATGGTTCTAGGGGCACGTCTCATGGATATTTCATTCGTGGATGGGGTTGATCGATGCTTCCTTTTCATTGAGAGAGCGAACGATTTTTTCTTATTCATCCCTGTATTTTTAAGACGGATTGAAATACTATACGAGTGACACCCCGGGAGAATCAAGGGGAATGAAGTCAATTAGGATTTTGAGTGGGAAATAAAATATTGCGACGGCGAAGTAACGAGAAATTATGTACTGGTTCGCCACACTCGGGGAATGAGTTGCGTGCACACGGATACTACGGCCATTGAAGCTATATGCAAAATGGAAAAATACGGTGTACATAACGTAATGTAAATTATTCATCAGACTACACATCATTATTTTTCAATTACACATCTCTTTATTAATGCTTAAAGGGGGAGGATACATTGATACTTACATCACGAAATGCTTAAGTACGTTCGATTATCTTGGCACCAGTTGAGTTTAATTGACGGGAAGTTCCGAATATTATTTATGCATCCCTCCGTACCGAAGTGTAAATGAGTCGTCATTCCTACACATTACGCTATTGGGGAGAGAAGTATAATTGGCAAACGTAGAAAATGACGCGGCTTTTTCCAAAGAAATCCCTCTATTAAGTCAGCCGTGTAATAGAGTGCCGCTCATTCATATATTAAACTCATTACGGATACAATTAAGTCGCCGATTAGAATTCGGTTTATGTATTGGAATGTTGCGATCATCATAGTCTCCAAATATTTTACACACTTCATTTAATTTCGACACGTCATCCTCGTGAATGGACAGTGCACAATTCCTAGATTTTCGTTTGTGAAATAAACTATTGTAACGCTCGAAGAAGAAATGACATGCTAGAGTACTGATAAACACATTTGTATTAAAACGTGAGGCAGTTCCATGATCCATGACATGATTCTCAATGATTCCTAGTAGTGAACATTCTGCTCTACTTGTCTACCACACTACAATTATTATCAAAGACCTTTTATAAAATCGGAAACCGTAATATTTTACAGAGCTTCGCGCAATATATTGAAATATCCCATTGCCACCTTCAAGAGCTGGGGAAACATACCTGGTAAGAAATGTAGCAGTGTAACAATGATTCGATTGCAATCGTACTTACGTCGGTGAAGCTAGTTAGGGACATCTCCATCATTTTTCCAGCTGTGAGCCGCATCGGGTAATGAGACATTGCAATTATCAGTACTAGAGAACGGGCGTGCTTAGTTGGAAGACGATACCAATTCACAGTGCAGGACGCTTCGCCCACATCGGTGTGCTGTTAATGGAGATATTTTTGTTGACGCGAGAATCATTGCAATAATCGATAAGGTAATTATAGCGACGTACTTCATCGAGGAGCAGTTGTCCAATGTAGCATAATATGAAAATGCAGAAGGTGCAAGAACAGAACAGGGTGAAATATATCAGCGAACTCATCGTATTACCTTCCTCCCATTCCTAAAATATATTCCCCCTATATCTCTAGGCAATGTTTTTTAAATATACAGAATATATATAACAATATATACATATATACATATGTTTTTTAATATTATTCATACCATTAAAATCATCCGTAACCAGGGGCACAGAGACAGAGCACCACCTAGCATTTCGGTTAGGCATATGTATTCTGTAATTTTTTCAATGTTCTTTAAAAATCTGCAAGCAAGATACGAATACAGTGCCGGCAAAGTAAAAGCGTACCTACTGGGCACAGTCTAACAATGTTTCTCCTTAAAGAAAATTGTGATGCTACATTCGAATGTACCGATCAATTACAGTCTCTCCCTCTTCCCTCGATCTACTCACGCTTTTATTTTCGCCTGGTGCTCGACTATATCCTTGATCCTGCCTTGCAGTTCCACTTCGTTCGCCTCCTTCTTTTCTACAAGCGTATCGATCTTGTTTATCAGGATCCTCAGCATGCTACACGTGTGAAGTACCAGAAGCGCGCAAACGCCGCATGGACCGCTGATAAGGGCGAAAAGCACGAAACCGGCGACAATTTGCGCGGCGAACACTATCTCGTAATTCGGCGAGACTTGCTCGTCGAAGATGTAGAAGTAGCTCGGGCATGGCATTGGTCTTATGGTAACGTTGTCCGGCGTGACGATCGGCCCGTTCAAAAGGGGTAGAAACAGCCGATGGCATATACCGCCACCGTATATGGTGAATGTAATGGTTATCATCAATTTTCGTGCAATCTTCGCTTTCGAGTAATAAATCAGTCGATTCTCCCCGGTCGCGTCTGTCCAGTCCTGTCTGACCATCTGAAGACCGAACTGAATTTCCTTCGCCCGATACAATAGAATCGTGTACTTGATGAACTGCATCATCCAATTAATGATCAGCCCCAACAGCTTCAGTTTCACCTTGTCCGCGTCGTGTTTCAGGAACATAAACGACAGGGCCGGTCCAATCATAATTAGCAACATGAGATAAGTGAAGACGTTTTCGGATTTCTGCAACGTTTTGGAGAAAAACGACGCCGTGTGTGGTACGGGCCAGGCGCCGACGATCGCTAAAAGCGGTTTCACGAACGTTGTCGCGTATCTGAGATCCTCGTCCGGATCCCTTGTTTCAGACATTTTCTCCATGATCGCGGGCTCGTGTTCGACTGATAATGCAGACGGGACGAATGGTTACACGATTGCTACAACCCCTCGCGCTTGCGCGCACGAAATGTTCTGGGCTGGTCAATTTAGAAAGCTATTATTTTTCGCAGAGTTTATGTACGTGGGTTTCTTTCTTTCGAAAGGCGCTACGCGGCCGGAGGGTAGGATTACTATTGAACAGTTTTATATCGTTCTGTGTGCACGAACGAAGTTTATGCTTGCTGTAAAGTTTCGAATAGCCTTGTGGAAGGTTTGTGAATTATGAAAGGGTATCATTCGGCACGCAAGGGACAGGGCATGATCGAAGGGTTTCGCTGTCGTTGTTGAAGCTTTCCTTGAAACCTAAACAGTGCAACATTTGTCCCTTCGAAATACTGTAATGCTCTATAAGAGGATTTTATCCACTGTTTTAAATGTACGTTTAGTCACTACTGTATGAAATAACGTAATAGCAAGTTCAGACACGGTTGTTATAAAAGCGAAGGGAAAGTACAAAAGAAATAATAAGTAATGTCATGCACGATGGGGGCGAGCATACAATGCGTGTGCACCTTACCCTTTTTACCGGCCGGGTGAAATTATCGTGAAATAACCTTTCACTCTGCGCGATCGCGAACAGAGTTTACGCAGACTACAAATTGTCCATTATATTATATGTATATTATTGAAACTGTCAACCGATGAGAATAGCGTGGTAGTGGTTTTAAAAGTGCCCGTAACTCTTTTATCATTTTGTTTCTGTTTATGCACAAATGTTCGACGACAAAAAAAGAGTAATTAATGCATGCCGCGGTTGAAAACGTATTTTTAATCACAGCATGATATTCAACACACAATTATGTGACAATCTCTAGTTAGGTACGATGTACATATACCTCCGAACTTATACTAAATGCAAGCCTTACAGAACCTCCCGTAATATATTCAAATATCCCATGGACATCTTCATGATCTGGAAAATATATTTTGCAGGCCGTGGAAAGATTGGCATACTTGAACATCTAGTTTCTTCACACTTACGTCGGTGAATGTGGCAAAGGATAAGTCTACTATCTTGGCCGCAGTAAGTTTGATCGGACAGTTGGATGTATTAATTATCAATAATAGGCAGCGTGCCTCACTTACTGAAAAACGATACCAACTCAACGTCGTGGCCGTATCTTTAACATTGTTGCTCTGATAAAATGAAAATCTTTATCGAAATTCGGATTAATTTGCGCAACGATAAATAAACGGAAGATGACGTACTTCGTTGATAAGGTCTTGGCCAGTGTAGCACACTATAAAAATAGTCAGAACACATATGGCCTGAAACGCGAGATAGACAAGTATAGCACCGAAATTGCTGTTTTCCCATTCCTATATTGCAACGAATGATTCATTAAAAATCTAATTTGCACCGCTTTTAATATCAGTTTTGATATTAACAATGCCCTTGTTTCCGTTCATACCATGATAAGACAGTAACCCACTATACACGTATTAAGCGAACAGTTTGCTATGTCGAAGATGCATATATACTGTGTGATTTCCTCAACGTTACCTAGAAAACTGAAATGGAATAATTCCAAAAC
This sequence comes from Nomada goodeniana, assembly GCA_963969485.1. NCBI lineage: Eukaryota > Metazoa > Arthropoda > Insecta > Hymenoptera > Apidae > Nomada > Nomada goodeniana. Next base: position 20,945,743 of record OZ018303.1, read on the forward strand.
TATGCACGCAACACACTATCTATTTACTCGTAAAAAACACAAAGTGGACTTAATCTAGCTCTACTATAATACTATATATAGTATAACACTAGTAGAACCTCGATTATCTGGGCTATTAGTCGAACAATAATCTGTGGTCTCCATTATGCGAGATTTTGAAAGTGTTAATAATATATTTAAAATCTTCTTATTCTATAATTAGTCAAAAATTAGGTGACAATTTTCAGGTGTATGCGTTTGTCTAATGCGCGGAAGTATAATGCATAAGATCACGGCAATATTTCCATTCTGTACACTGTTCATTTACACGCTAAAGACAAACAAGTAGCGAATAAAAACGCCAAATTATCCAGGTTCTGCTATTGTGAACGACATCTTGCATACCTAAAACTACGGAGCTAATATGATTCGTCCAATTTATTCAACAACAACAATAATAATAACAGCAATAATGATAAAACCATCTTAACATTGCTCACCATTTAATCCTCGTTTGGTAGTCAACGATCTCTACAATCCTTTTGTGTACACTCTCCTTGCTCACGTCCGCGGTTTCATTCAATTCAATCATTTTGTTCATCAGTATTTTCAATAAGCCGGCGATGTGCAGGCAAAAGAAAGTCGGTATACCGATGGTGCCGCATAGATGCGTATAGAGAACAAGCCCGGCGACAAATTGCAGTGTAAATATTATCTCGTAGTTCGGTGTGAGTTGTTCATTGACGCCAAAGTATCCCGCACACGGCAGCAGCCGCATAGTCGTATTATTTGGCAGCACGATTCTCCCCTTCGACAGAGGCAGAAACGTTCTATAACAAACACCGCCGACGTACATGAAGAAAGACATCAGCATCACCGTTTTGCGTCCAATCATTAACTTTGCCCGCAGGATCAGTCGATTTTCATCCGTGCTGGCCAACCAATCCTGCTTGATCTCGTTTAATATCTCTCGAAACTCTTTTTGCCGGCACAGGATCACCGAGAACTTCAACAGCTGGCACGTACCGTTGATGAGTGGCGGCATCATTTCTATTCTGGCCCTGCCCTTACGCACCTTTCGAGCCATGTGCAGGATCGTCGGTATCGGGATCATTAATAAGAAGAAGTAAGTGGCAATAATGCGGACTATTCGCAGAAGTTTTTGGAAGAATGCGGCGTTGGAGGGGTTCGGCCAGGCGCCAAGTATGGACAACAGCATTTGCATGAACCAATAGGCGCGCCGCAATTCTTCCTCCGCGTTTGTTGCTCGAGCCATATCTTCAGGGGGCAAGTGTTCCTCTGTTACTGACTGCGCGTGGGTGCATATTGTAGAGGGGATTCATTTTAATGGTTCAATTGCGGTTGCGTGCACGAAACGCGACGGTCCCGCGAATTTGTATTATGCAGGGAGTTTCGAGAAGCAAGAAATTGCGCAATATAAGTGGCTTTTCCCCGCAGTTAGGTATGACTGGGTGGATGAAATTATGTACCCCTTTGGAAATTGATCCGAACTGTAGAAGTTTTCCATGCTAATAATACAGCTGCGGACTCTTCTGCGAATGTCTGTTTTATTTCATACCCGATGAGACACCGTGGGCTCGCATTTTCTATATTGCAAGCAATGCGCGGGGACAATTGAAAGGTTCTGTTAAATTTTACGGCGACTCGTACTTTGTTCGTTAGCTTTGCACGTGGATTCGAGATGAGTAATATTTTTTAATTTGCAGTGCGGGCCAGATGTTGATACGAGTTTTTAATTTATATATCTTGTTTCTCTCGGCGAAATATTTTGTTGCTGCTAAGTTTGTATGAAATTCCAGATGATTTTCAGGCAGTATTATTTTTACGAGAGTTCATGATAGTTTATTCGAAATGGTGTTTGACAATTATGTGTTACTGTTCTTAAATTTGGCAAGAATTGTCAGTACTGTATCTGTGATTAATTGCAAACAAGTGCTGCATCAAAAACGGAGGAGTGCCCTGCTTCTTTATTCTTTTCAATATTGCCTTACTTATCTTTGCTAACAAACACGAATGCATCGAAAATTAATAATAATATACGCGGTATGACTGCAGAATTTCTATGTAACGGTGCGAAACAAATATATAAAAAGCTTCAATTAAATGAATGGATATTGAAGTATTGGCAAGTTTAAATTTATTTAAAAAACTAGATATTATGTTTGCAAACAATTCCTACCAACAAGCAATACGTTACGGACTATATCCGACAGGTGTTGTGATTGTGAGTAACAAGATTTCAAACTACTTCACGTAATATATTTAAATATCCCATTGACACTTTCACCACCTGAGAAGCACCATATTCAGAAAGGATACAGTTAATTAAAATATTCGATTTGTTCGTACTCACATCGGTGAACGTAGCCAAAGACATTTCAACCACTTTACCCGCTGTTAATTTCATCGGATAATTCGACATTGCAATTATCAATACTAGACAACGTGCATGCTTATATGGAAGACGATACCAATTCAACGTGCGAGATGTCTGTCCCAGATAGTGATTCTGTTAAAAAGAAATATTTGTAACGGAAAGAATTGGAAATTCGATGAGAAATATAGCAACGTACTTCGTCGACAAGAAATTGGCCAACGTAGCACAATATAAAAACACAGATAGTATAAGAAATTTGCAGCGTTAGCACAACTATCATAGCCGTGGTATTGCTGTTCTCCCATGCCTGAAATTCGTTCAATTCTATATTTTCGAAAGCAACTGTAATATTTGTATTAATATCATTCGTACCATTAAAACACAATATCCAGCGATGCATATGAGAGACGTACCGCCGAACATTTCTATCAAACAAATGTACTCCGTTACTCTCTCGATAGTCTTAAAAAATCTGAAATAAAGTCACTTCTTTACTGACATTTTTCTGTGGACAATATAAGCATTATCTGACTCGGCGAAAAACAGGGTGGCAACGTTAACATTACGTGCGATTCTTTATCCGCTTGCTGAGAGTGTCATAAAACGTGTTATTAATACAAATTTATCTACATATCGAGTACACAGTAAAATGAAAAGAACGTATTTCAATAAATCCTCCGCGAGATTGACAAAAATATGTACACATTTATACTCTAACTTTAATTCTCTATTCATCCATTGATATATTCACATTTTTATCTTCGCCTGATATTCAACAATATCCACGATCTTTCGTTTCACCGCCGCTTCATTCATATCAGTCTTATCCACAAGCCTCTGCATCTTATTTACCAGTATTCTCACCATGCTGCACGTATGGAGGACAAGAAGGGCGCATAGTCCGCTGGAGCCACTAATAATCGCGTAACTAACAAATCCGGACAGTACTTGCACTACAAATATAATCTCGTAATTCGGGGTTACCTGTTCATCGAGAAGGACAAGGTAAGTTGGACAGGGCAATGGTCTTATCGTAACGTTGTACGAGGTGACAATTGTTCCCCTCAAAAGGGGAAGAATAATCCGGTAACACAAGCCACCACTGTACGTTGTAATCGCAGCGATCAGTACCACCTTCTTCGCTATCTTTGCTTTCGAAAAAAAAATCAGTCGATTCTCCTCCGACGCATTCAACCAGTCCTGTTTGACCATTCTCAGTCCAATTTTCACCTCCTTCATTCGACACAACAGAACGACGTATTTGCCGAATTGCACGCCGGAGTTCAGAATGGGGCCAACGAGCTTCAATTTCATTTTGCCATTTTTCTCTTTCAGCAGAAAATACAAGATACTTGGTACGAGTAGAACGAAGAACAACGAGCACGTGGCGATATGCAGTATCTTCTGCGATATTTTTGCCGACACGGAGGAAGTAGTCGAGACCGGCCACGCGCCGACTACCGCTAAAAGTGGTTTCAGGCATCTCGTGGCGTATGTAAAATCTTTCTCGCCCTGTATCATCTCAGACATTTTCGTCGTAGCCGAAAGCTCGCGTCTGACTGTTCGTGGGAAAACAAAGATATGGGATCACTTGACAGTTCTTGTTGCGCTTGCGTGCACGAATGTACTATTATTCGAGCGATCTTGCGCAGGGATTGATTGCAAAATGATATGTTTGACAGAAGCGGACAGGTGCGTTGAAATTGCTGGTTTGAATGTATAAGAAGTTGCGCTGTAATTTTCGACTCACTGTTTCTAGGAAAGGTGCACTTGCGGGGCATGTTATTCCAAATTGTTTTAGAATATTCGAAGAACCTTTTTTCCTATCGGGAAGTTTATAGCAATTGTGCACGACGATTGCAGCGATGGCAAGACATTATTGAGGAGCTCTGCATGCGAGGGGATTGGTTGAACGCGCAATTGCGCTTCGACCATTAAACGATGGGATACAACGTGGTCGTAATTCTAAAAGTTCACTGCAAATGTGTAAATGTGTATCAGCATTTTGTTATGCAAATCATTGGCAAATTCGTTAAAAAAGTATAAAATTTGTATTACATTTTCGTGATAGTGGACAGGTTTCTTTAGATCGCTGTGAGACATCTGTGATATTGGGACTTTAATGTGTTCAATATCTTGTAAGAAATTTTTGCCGTATTTAAGAAAATTCTGATAAAATATATTAGAACACTGCTTGATAATTTTCTATCAGAATTTTTTCTTCGTGGTCAACATTATTAACAAAAGAATCGTGTTCGATAACATGTTTCTATACGATTTCTAGTAAGAAAATAAGTAAACAATATTTCACACGACTTCGCGCAGCATGTTTAGATACCCCATTGATATTTTCATAACCTGGAATATATCATTTGCTAAGAATGTAGAACTCATAAGAAGGTATAAAACGTTATACTTACATCGGTAAAAGATGTTAAAGACATACCGAGTATTTTTCCTGCTGTCAATTTCATCGGATAATTAGACATGGCTGTTATCAGTATTAGACAGCGTACGTATTTAGTTGGAAGACGATACCAATTCACCGTGCAGCATGTCTTATTCACAATAGTGTTCTGTTAATGGATAATACAATATTAAATAATAGCTAACATACGTATAAAGGAATATAACATTTATAATTTTTATATCGCCGATTAGTGTACAAACGACGATAGAATCATTGTCATCTTGGCAATAGAAGTAAAATATTTATTTATACAATGCAAATATAACAGCGTACTTCGTCCAGAAGCAGTTGACCAATATAGCACAGTATAAAAATACAAAACGTACAGGATATGTACAGTGTCATATAAACAGCAATAGCCGTGGTGTTATTCTTCTCCAATTCCTAAAACACGTATATCCTATATTTCTCATAATGGATGTTCCATATTTCTATTAATACAATTCCTACCATCAGGATACAATAACCCACGAGACATACTAGACACGTACCACCCAACATTTCGGTCAAACAAATATATTCTACCACTCTTTTAGAATTCTTTAAAAATCTGCAATTAAATGACGAATACAATGTGCACATCGTGCATATCTACATACATATGTATTTCGTACTAGATAATGGTACGCATATGTATATTATTGACACAAATTCTTGTTTCAATTGTTTTACTCACTTCCCTATTTTCGTCTGATATTCAACAATATCCATGATCCTCCGTCTTATCACAGCCTCGTTCATGTCCGTCTTATCGACAAGCTGTCTCGTCTTGTTCACCAAAATCCTTAACATACTGCACGTGTGTAGAACCAGAAGCGCGCAGATGCCACAGGAGCCGCTGGTAACCGAGTAAGTAACGAAACCAGCGAGAATTTGCAGGACGAATATGATCTCGTAATTCGGTGTAGCTTGCTCGTCGAGAATGACAAAGTAACTCGGACACGGTACCGGTCTTATTGTAACATTGTTCGGTGCAACGGTTGTTCCCCTCAGAAGGGGCAGAATTATCCGGTAACACAGACCACCACTGTACATGGTGATCGTAACAATTAGCATCATTCTTCGTCCAATTTTCGCCCTCGAGCGAAAAATTTGTCGACCCTCCTCCGTGGCATTCATCCAATCCTGCTCGACCATTTCCAACCCCTTCGTTATTTCCTTCATCCGGCACAGTAGAATCGTGTATTTAAAGAATTGCATAGCGCAGTTCATCAACGGGGCCAGATGCTTCAATCTCACTTTGTTATTTGCTTCTATCAGGAATACGTACAGCAAACCGGGGACAATAATTAGGAAGAACAGAAAATATGTGAACACACGCTGAATGTTTTGCAATATCTTCGAGAAGAAAGGGTTAGCGGACGAGATCGGCCATACCCCGACTATTCCTAGGATCAATCCTACGAATCTCGTGAAGTATTTCAGTTGTACGTCCGCGTTCGTTTCTCCAGACATTCTTTGCTTAGCCGAGGGTTTGTACTCGACTGTCTGAGAACGTATGGGAATGAAGGCTTCGTTTCAAAGATTTCATTGCGCCTGCGTGCATAAAATGTTAAGGGAACGCGGACGTGTATAGCACTAAATTGTTCGGACGATTTCAAGTCCGGGGAAATTGTAAAATAATATGTTTAGGATCCGTCCAGACGCGGACTAAATTGGTTCGAATTACCCGTTCGGAAATTTGCGTGCACTTTGCAAGCTTTCCTATGCACTGACGACCGAAGGAAATTTCTCGCTATTTTCTTATGGTATTTTTCACCGGACGATGGGACAATTTTTCTTGACATTTTTTTAAAAATATTCTTACGAAAAATGTATTTAGGTTTGGCATGGTGGGCGTAAAAAATTCAATTGTTGCGTGATATGGTAATAATTTAATTACATCTTACTATAACTTTTAGGGAAACATGTTGCACTAAAATGATTAATCTAAGGACTGCAATTTTGCGATAGTTTATTAATTTTTTAATCGTCCCAAGTGAAAAAGGTATACTACTGTCTCCATTTTCATATTTCCTTATTTATATCCGTCCAAAGTAACTGACCAACGATTGTATCAAGTGCAATGTGTTCTATATTACCCTTCGCTTTTTAGTCAGAAGCAATTATAAATGATGAATGATATCTTCTTTTACACGATCATTGCTCGCAGAAAATTTAAATAAGCAGCCGAAGTTTTGCACACCTAGGACATGTTACGTTTTCTCTGCAAAACGCTCCTCTGTTACTATTCGAAAGAACAATAAATGAATACTTACGTCAGAAAACGCTTGAAGCGACAGATCGAACAGTTTGGCACCGGACAAATTTGATGGACGGCTAGTTCTAAGTATGATCGTTCTAATATCTTTTGCTACATCCTCCGGAACATCGTACCAAGGCGTAAAGTACGCCGTCTCCCCTATTTTTTCACTCTTGGAGGAAAAAAAAATAAGGGATATTTAAACACCGCACAAAATAATTAAATTTATTTCAAAAATATACCTCTTGTTTAAGACGATCGCCAATGAACGCTATTATAAATACGTTCACAAAAATCGACGTCATCAGGATAAAATATGTGAACGTGCTCAGTCTATTCTGATCTTCCCATTCCTAGAATAAATGCCTTACAGTATCTATACATTTGTACTTGTTGAAATATTATTTTAAACTCTACCACAAGAACACCGTATCCTAGGAAACATATGATGATGGTGCAACCAACCATTTCCGACAGATACACCAGGCTTAACGATTTTTCAATTATCGCGGTAAAGCTGGAATTAATTAGAATTCAGCACCGCAAACTGTTCGCATTAAAATAAAATTAATAAAACACTCTTACTCTATAGCTCTCAGATGATGCTGAACGATAGTACGAATTTGATGGGGCAAATTTTCCTTCCTTGCCTTGGAGAACGTTTCAATTCGTCTGCTTACAACTTCGAATAATCCACAAGCATGCATCATAATAGTAGCTATGAAACTGTATATCCCGCAGTTCGTCGACAGTATAAGGGTACTGATGAGTATTTGCGTAACGAAGGTGATCTCGTAAATCGGCGAATCCTCGACAACGAAGAAAACGTAGTTGCTCAGGTAAGGTAATGGCAGGTGTGTAGTATTATCCGTTTTAACAATTTTCTCCGAGATCAGGGGCAAAATGATGTGGTAGGGCAAAGCGCCGCCGTAAGATAGACCCAAATATAATTTCGTGAACAGTCGACCGACTTTTGCACACTTGATCAGGACCAGTCTGTCTTCCTCGCAATCGACATCCCGATATTGGATTTCTATCTGCGACAAACAGAATCTAATCACCTTTCGGTTAACGATCATCGTCCAGAACTTGATGATCGCTAAAAGACTGAACACCTGTGCGGCGATCACTTTCATGTATCTTTTCAGATCTTCGCAATCGAAATACGTATAAATCACATGTGGTACCAACAGGAAACACATAAAAAAGAACACTATGCCTGTTTGTGCGAACAATTTAACATTATTACGAAACGAATCGCGTCTTGGCCATATACCAATAGGCCTCAGCAAGGTTTTAGCGATGTCTACGGCGTACTTAATGTCCGATTCAAAATTAACATTGCGATAATTCGCGGCGTTTTCTATTTTATTGGCCATGTCAATTGATAGTACCGGTACTAATCTCGAAACGCTCAGTTATACACTCTATGCACGACTAGACACGACTACGAACAATGGTGATAGTCCACGCATGCCCGTTGACGCTTGCGTGGAATGTTCGGCGAAAGGATTTTATGCAAATCAGTTGTGATGATATGGAGGAACTTTAATGTTACTTGATTCGAGCGATTTTCCTTAATACTGGCGATATTAGGACCTATCGTGCGTTAGAAGCAATGCTATATGCTTGAAAACAGTACACGTCACGATCTATGGCCGCGTCAAGATAAAATTGCACACGTTTACGAATGAATAAATTACAATTACGAAACAACTTGAACGTTTTTTCCCCCATTTCGATAATTTTTCGTAATGTTCGTCCGATTGCGAGGATTCAAACGCTGCCCCGTATCTTGCATTGCGCGAAGGGTGGTTACACGATGATCTCGGTCGCAAGATAATGTATATACGATATCAGTCTTGGGCTTGACATTAAAAGCAGAACCGTGTAGTTCCTCTTGAGCTGCACAATCGAGCTCTGATTCGCCGAAGAATGCTCATGTAACATATCGTTACACTCATCGATAAGACAGCTTCTTTTGGACTAATATTGCGATCTATTGTGTCCAACGATGATTAGTATTGTCGAAGGTAATTCGAGTGCGATATGGTTGTGTTAACCGCAACCGTGGCTCCTAGTTTGATCCGAAGGCTGGCCAGTACGCTATGGAGAACGAAGGGCTAAGCAAGGTACGACATTAATTGAATTCTTATCAAAGTGCTTTATATTATAGGTTGAATATGGGCGACATAGAAGAACAGGACCGTCATGTTCATTGGGGATGTGGTGGTTAAAGGGATATTTTAGTCATGGGTTCACTGAGAAGTATGTGATCATTGCAGACGTTCATGGCGTTGGTATACCTGTGACCGGGCGGAACAAAATTCGGCACTTGTAAATGAAAGACGTATAATCATTTTGTTTGGCTTTAACATTTCCTTATTTGCATGCGTTCAAAGTAATTGACGAACATTTATGTGCGGTGCAACGTGACACATTTTACCCTTCCTTCTTTATTTACAACCAGTTATAAATTGACGTTTCCATTTCTTCTATACTGTCATTGCTCGCAAAACATTTAAATAGGCCGCCGACGTTTTGCACACCTACAATATTACGTATGTACGCTGTCAAGTGGTTCTTCATTATAACACGAACGTATAATGAAATAATACTCACATCACAAAACGCTTGAAGGGACAGGTCGAACAGTTTGGCACCAGACAGACTTGACGGACGGCTAGTTCTAAGTATGATCGTTTGTACATTTCTTGCTACATCCTGCGGAAGATCGTACCAAGGTATGCAGTAGGTCGTGTTTCCCACTCTTTCGCTCTTGGAAAAAGGATGAATGATCAGCGAACGTCAGAAATAATGCGACATGCGTGAAAAGTATACCTCTGCCTTCAGATGATCACCAATGAAAGATATTATAAATACGTTAACAAAAATCGACGTCATCAGGATAAAATATGTTAACGTGCTCAGCGTGTTCTGATCCTCCCATTCCTAGAACAAATGCCTTACAGTATCTGTACATTTGTATTTGTTTAAACACTGTTTCAAAGTAATACCACAATGACGCCATATTCTAGGAAACATATCACGATGGTGCAACCGACAATCTCTGACAGATACACCAGGCTTAACGATTTCTCGATTTTTGAGGCAAATCTATAATTAATTGTCATTAAGCAGCGACAGTTAATTGCCACTAAATCTTGATAAAATAAAGGGGATTAATAAAGAGCTCTTACTCTATCGCTTTCAGGTGATACTGAACGATGTCAAGAATTTGTTCGTGACATGTCTCCACACTCTGCTTGGCGAACGCTTCGATTCTTCGGTTGACAATTTCAAATAGCCCGCAGGAATGCATCATAATGGTGGCAATGAAACTGTAAATTCCGCAGTTCGTGGAGAGGATAATTATGCTGACAACCATTTGGGAAACGAAGGTGATCTCGTAAATCGGCGAATCCTCGACAACGAAGAAAACGTAGTTGCTCAGGTAAGGCAATGGCAGTTGAGTCGTATTATCCGGTTTAACAATTTTCTCCGAAATCAGGGGCAACAGAATGTGGTAGGGCAAAGCACCCCCGTAGCATAGGCCCAAGTACAATTTCGTGAAGAGTCGACCGATTTTCGCACACTTGATCAGGACCAGTCTGTCTTCCTCGCAATCGACATCCCGATATTGTATTTCGATCTGCGACAAACAGACTCTAATCACCTTTCGGTTAACGATCATCGTCCAGAACTTGATGATCGCTATAAGACTGAAGACCTGGGCGGCGATCACTTTCATGTATCTTGTCAGATCTTCGCAATCGAAATACGTATAAATTACATGAGGTATCAGCATGGAACACATTAAAAAAAACACTGTGCCCGTTTGTGCGATCAGTTTAACATTGTTTAAAAAGGTATCGTTCTTCGGCCAGATACCGATAGGTGTTAGCAACGTTTTAGCGACGCGTACCGCGTATTCGAAGTCCGATTTAAACTGTATGTTGCGATAATTCGTAGCGTTCTTTATTTTGTTGTCCATATCAACTGACAATGTACGTTCGTTTCGCGCGACTCTCGTTTTGCACCCTGCGCACAGCTAGAAAGGGCTATGCACAATTTTGATAGTCCACGCGGATCTGCTGACGCTTGCGTGGAAAGTTCGGTGCACAGCGGTTATGCAAATAGTCTCTGATGACACGGGGAAACTTTGAAATTACGGGATTCGGGCTATTATGCTTAATACTCGCGTTATTAGGGATTATTATGCGGTGCAATGGATGGTATAGACTCTAGAGCAAAGTACACGTCACGCTCCACAGCTATATCACGATGGAAAATTGTACACGATTTTCTATGAATAAATTGCAATTCGAACGTTCGTCCACGTTTGTCTGCATTCCGATAATTCTTTCGTAATGTCGGTTCGTTTGGTAAAAATGGACAAATTTGAAACGATTCTCCTATTGTCGCACGCGAAATGTAGTTCTACTCGACGGTGATCTCTGTCGTGAGATAATACACGATATCGTTCTTGGCCTTGATATTAAGAGCAGAAGCATGTAGTTCCTCTTGAACTGCACAATCAAACTCTGATTCGACGAAGAATGCAACATATCGTCACACTCATCGATAAGACAGTTTCTTTTCAACTAATATTGCCAGGTACGATAGCCACCGATGATTAGTATTGTCGAATGTAATTCGAGTGTTCATGTGGTAATAGTTGGTGTAGCACGGTAGCTGTTAGTTTAATCTTAAGGCTTGACGGTGCGCCATGGAGAACGATAGGCGAAGCAGAGACTCCCAGAGTGAGTTGAGATCACTAGCTTAGGACGCGCGTAAATTAATTCCATTTTTGTTGGTGTTTCATAGACTCAATATGGGTGATGCAGAAGGACACGACAACGATGTTCATCGGAGAAGTGGTGGGTACGGGGATTCTTTTGTTCATTGGCTGTATGGGTTCGCTGGGAACTATGGGGCCGATACTGCCACCGCCACTGCAGTCGTCCATGGCGTTCGGTATGACTGTGAATCTCCTGATTATGGTAAGCATATGTAATTCATTTTGAAGGCGCCGCGCCACCATAACGCTGCCGAGACTATAAAAATGTTCGATTCTTGTCGTAGATGTTGGGCCACATAAGTGGCGCGCACATGAACCCCGCTGTCACAATCGGGGCGGTTATCGTTGGCATTAAAACGATTCCGACTGGTATCGTTTATGTAATAGCTCAATTCATTGGCGCGACCATTGGCTATGGAATGTTAATGGTACGAATCTATATATCATTCAATTGTACAGGTGTGGAATGGTAATGTTAATTCCCGTGCAGATAATAACACCCCCCGAGTTATTCAACGATGGTTATTCTAATTCGTCGGTGGGTCACTGCGTGACCGTCGTACATCCTGGGATCAGTACCACCCAAGCAATTTTAATCGAAGTCCTTTGCACATCGTTTATACTTTGCGCAGCCTGCGCAACTTGGGATCCAAGATGCGCGCACACCACCGATTCAACGGCGATTAGATTTGGTTTCTCCGTTGTTGGGATTTCCCTCGCAGCGGTACAAAATATTACTTGACAATCGACAGGAGTGAAAATTTTGCCACAGTTGTATACGTGAATATATGTTTTCAGAGCCCTTACACAGGTTGCAGTATGAATCCTGCGCGCACCTTTGCCCCTGCGTTTTGGAACGGGAACTGGACGAATCAGTGGGTGAGTTTCGCGATTGTTTCTCGTCCTTCGGTAAACAGCATGATTTATTGCCCCCTTGAACAGATTGACAAATCTATACCGCGTTATATATCATACGATTTCTCGATCCTTCGTTTTAATCTTTCCTTTCACTGATAAGCGACACGAGTTTCTGTACCTATGCGTAGATTGCTATCGTAGTGTGCCTCATTGATTACCACAGTGATTCTAGAAGAGAGCACATCAAATATTTGTTCGTACGCGGGCAGATTAGATTGCATCATAGGTAACGATAATAATTCTTTGCGTCAACATTTCTTTAGGTTTACTGGTTCGGCCCAACTGTTGGCGCTCTACTTGGCTCCTATACGTATCAATTCTTTTTCGCGGAGAAAAATACGAACAAGCTGGACGATCGTCTCGATTTCGTGGAGATGAAGACGATCAAAACGTCGTCGGGGTACGACGACGGCGTGAATTTTATTAAAGAAAGAGATATGAGGGAGGAGAATCTAGAACTCGTGCAGCATAAAGGAGAGAGAGATGCGTAATAATCGTGAGATACGAAGATACATGTATCGTCGTCTATCAGTAAGTCTTCCATGATATTCGAAGTGGCCGGCACTCCACCACAGGTGACGCCAACCGATAAAGTATAGCGCGTGTGTTTATTGCCACGTATCGTATCCACCTCGAATCTTTCTTCGATTATTTGATTCTAATGAAATTGAATTACAGTAGTACCTCGTTTATATGAACAACTCGCAGGAGATTAAGGAAAAGCGGTTGCCTAGAAACGACATAATCAACTTCAGTTTTTCGCTTGCTAGTTTATATTATTTGGACTAATAAGAACAGGTGGTGGAGATAGGTAGTGAAACCTCTATTATCGGTACTGCTCGGTTATCCGAACCGCCTTGTCCCAAAACATGTTCGGATAAATGAGGTTCTACTGTACTTATATTGCCTACGTACACTTTTGCTATACGAGTATGAATATTTTATTTAATTATGTTACTATTATTATTATGTGATCGTAGGTTGCACAACTAACGCACTGATTCATTTAATTGAAACTATGTAAGCGCTGTACCGTGTAACAAACTGATCGAAACACGAAAGACCTGATTTTTAAATTATGCATAAATTAAAAATATATAATTTTATATATTTACGAGTACACCAAGTAATTCTGCAATAAATTGTTAAGTACATATCTTATACATTTCATTTGATATTCATTTTATTTAGTCGATATTATATCAATTTTAATATTTCTTTGATTAAGTAGCATTAATTTCAATAAGTTCTACTCAATTGCGCACTAAATGCAACATCTAGATCATAGTAAACAGTTCATATATGCAATAGCTGCATATGACATCAAATTAAACGAATTTTTAGGAACTTAAATTTCTGGTACTCTGGCAAAAAGTTCGGCCGAAAATCAGAACTTTGTATCAGGAGAACATGAAAACATAGTGATCGAGTTCTTAAAATAAAGGTATAGAATGCTACTACACTTTGATTTATCAATGCTACTTGCATTATTTATTTTTTATAAAGAATCTGAGTATTCGTTTGAGAATTACACAGTAGCTATACATGCAGGATATTACAAATTAGAAAGAGATTGTTCCTTGGATTGAAAGCTTTAATTTAAGACGTCGTTGATTAAAATCGGTTTAGTAGAACGCGAGATAATGGAATTTGTTTAAAGAAATGATAAACAAATGCGATTACTTCGACTTGCCGACGAGCCACAACAATAATCAAAGGACAGAAATGATTTAAAGCGTAAAGCATAAGCTACCATCTCCAAAATGTGTGAACATTATTCCCTGTGAGGTTCTTTTGTCATAAACAAGTAAACAATTAAAATTGTTATTACGGCCAACTGCATATATAGTTACAGCAACATTCGTTTTCCTCTCATTTGATACCTCATTCTCATCTGAGATAACAATTTATTTAAATTTTATGGGCAACAATATGTCGTTAGTCGGACATGTGGCGCCATCTCGCGTTTTCCGGCCTTTTTCGCAGATCTCCGCGCCCTCGTAACCAAAATCCTGGATTACATCGTTAATTTAAACAAGTGTGTGTTTATCCTTTACCTTCATTGCAAGCACAGGATCATTAATCTAGCACCTCCAAAAGTCGAGATACTTGAATCGTACCGGAGTGTATTTTCGCCTATTTTTTAATTGTTGATAACTTTTGAACCACAAATGCCATATTGCTGAATCTATTGGAGAATGTAGCTATGGAGTGTACCTTTAATTTAAGACTACTCCGGTTAAAAGATATGCACTGGAAGTCGAGCAAAACGCAATTGTTTAAATTAACGGTGTAATCCAGGAATTTGGTTTTGAAGACGCGAAACACTGTGAAAAAGGCCGCAAACGCGAAATGGCGCCACAGGTCTGGTTATCGACTGCCCGTGGAGCAGTAGAACCCCAATACCATTTCCATGTCACACACAACGTTACCGATAAAATTTTAAAAGATTGTTATCTCGGCTCCTGGTGGTTGGTTTTTAATAAATGGGGTGTCAAATCAAGTGGAAACGAATAAGCCACCGGAGAAAAAATACCCCGTTGCTGCAAGTGTACCCAGTTGGCCGCAATAATAATTTTAATTGTTCAACATGAAAGAATGTTTACACCTACTGGAAATTGTAGCTTGGTGTTCTAGCTTTCTTGCATACCCTTTGAGCACTGCCATTTAAGATTATACGAGTAATCGTCTGAGCGGTCTAGAAACATCATTTTGTAGGCACCATAAAATAGACACGCGGCATGTCGCCGTAATCCCATTATTTATTTGTAACGAACGTCGCAGTAATCGCGACAGAAACGACGGGAACGTGTTGCATGGTGGAAAGTTTGTTTCTACGTTCCAGGAGTTGTCTTTTTTTGCGCGACACATAAACTACGAGAACATGCGAAGGGTTTAAACCCATAATTATCTGTCCTCTCCAAAGGGTTGCTATATTACTATCGGGTAAAGTTTCGATGCGAATAATTGCTTCCACTTTCGCAAGTTCAATTAATCCGGAAAGTAAGGAACGGACGAATTTCAACGAACAAATTTATTGCACGCTGCGCACTTGATTATTCACTCGTGGAATGGTTTTCCTAATATTCTTTTCGCACAGTTTTTATCACTTCCACTTTATTGGAAACTATACCGTAGCCGTAATCGCAATATGTTGACTAATGAATGTCTAATACAAAACGTGGGGATAGCTTTTCAGGTTATCTTGCGACCGCAGCAGGGGCGTTAATTGTATTCCTCTTCAAGTATATATGCCTATCTGAGCGAGCTAAAATTAATGACAACCCGCAGTTATTCAGACAAACGTACACGGCTCGTTTTGCGTCTGACAGGTTCCCACGTACACTCTGCTTAAATTATGGAATTCCATTTTATCCGGACCACAGATAATTGGTTATTTGAAAGCAGCTTCGTACGTCCAAATCAAAGTAGATTATAATTAACGGTATACGATAGAGTGTATGACGACGTAGGAAACGGCAAGCCCCCGTGTGCTTACTATATAGCTCCTCTCTATATGTATAAAACTTGGTCGCTGCAACTATTGATTACCCACTGCATCTCTCCCGTGTCGACTCACGTCGGACAAACAAGGCGACTAAAAAAATTCGCTCCTTCTACCTTTAATTCGTTGCTGGTCATCGTTAACAGCTATTACCTGCCCCCGACAAAAATCATCGCCAAGCCACCAGTATCGTTTCGACGCGTTAACGATGCTCGTGACGCAATTTTCCCGTACATACGTATATACGTACTTGCTTCCGTACAGTCTCGATGGTTGATCGATAGAGGACCGGTCGTGTTGCAGCACGTGACTGCGACTGATGAAAAACCGTTCCGATTCAGTTCGTATCTAAATATCTACCGCAAACGTTACAATGATTCGAGTTATGCAAAGATTCGCGTCCCTGCGTTCAGGCCGGCTTCTAAAATTGTGAAACGACCTCGCGGTTGCATAAACGGTATCGCTAAATTTACAATACAGAATCCCTTAGCCACACGCCATCTCAATTGAAACGAACCGTTGCACGGCCACGATATCGTATCGTGCCGGTTTCATCCCCAATTCTTACGCGGCCATATACACACTCGGGATTCTCACAGGGGTGCATCGAAAACCTTGGAAGACATACGATCTACGCGGGGATGGATTCCAGACCGACGCGTCTCGTTTCTATTCTCGCGCCAGCCAGCTGCCTGCGAATCTATCGCTAGCATCTGCGCATCATTGTGTGCTACGTTTTATTTTCTTCTTCCCTTTCTTGTTTTTTTTTTTTTTTTATCACGAAACCGACCCGGTACCTAGCGTCGTACATACCCTCGCCCCTAGAAATCAATCCAGTCTCGTTATTGGAACCAGCACGGTCGAATGACGGACAAAGGCGGGCCATTTTTGCGTGCACGCCGAACGTCACGGCGGCGTCCCTTATCCCTACGAATAAACTTGCATCGTCAATTATGCCTCTTCCACGCCGAGGCACGTGCATACGTACTGTGCAACGGAGACACCGAAGACGCCCGAGGAAAATCGATGGAGCTACAACTGTCGCGTGAAACCTGTATTGCGCAATAATATGCACCTTTTGCGTAGGGTCTGAATAACGGTTCGGAAGGTCGGCTCATGTACGCAATAAGTTCGCGGGATTATCGCGTGATTAGATTGCCGTGTTACTAATACCGCCCCTGGGTTAACCGCATTAATCCCCGAGCGTTGACCCCGAAATACGGATATATGCACGCATGTTTACGTGGGCGTAAAAAGTCGCACGCGGTCCGAAGACACGATGTCGGCAAGATTGCGTCACATTCGCATCGGTATCGCGACCGCACTTTTGTGCGATACCAATGGAACTGGAATCTTTTAATCTATTTTTAGTTTCCCGTATTGGAGGGACACGTTTACGATGTGTATGCGTGTGTATAGAGGAACAACTGTCCGAACAACTGCGCCGTTTCGGCCGCACGTACCGCCAAAAAGCACGTCGCAATTTCGTCGTCGCGATGTATCATGCTTGTGCACCAACGATTACGCAACAGCGACGCAAATCCCCGCTCGGTTAGACGGCGAATATATAATTCCGTAGCTTCGGTGAACAACGTAGGAACAAGGGAGTACGTAGTATCGAGGTCAGTTTTCTGGCAAACACTTATCCCACGCACTAGGATCTGTGTATTACACGTAAATACGCTTGACAACGTTGCCCGGGATGGATAATCGGGGCGATCAAGAAAATGACACCGTACATCACGTTCGCCCGCAGAAAAACTGGCGCGGCGCTAAGGACGACCTCGAGTTGTCCTTGATTCAGTAAATTGCGCCTCTCTGGGGCTTAATCCCTTCCGATTGCGTAACGGCGAAAATAAACATACAAACAGCACGAGGTTACCCGTGCCCGTCCCCGTGCTCGGTCCAACCCTTTCATCACAAGCGGCAAGAGCAAGAGGAAGTATATGTCGGTGTGTTGGTCCGGTTTACGGCGGGGTGTTGGTGGGAGAACGTGCCAGAAGTCTCGTAGCCTCCCGCAGTCGATCAATACTCGGATTTTCCTTTATTTCGCGAAATATTGATGGATAATCGACGTGACATTGTCAACGGACCGTAGTTCGTGACACGGCGGTCCGGATTGTATAGGTGGTTGACGGTTGAACGATGAAAAAAGCGTTGAAATTAGGGGTTACAGGCAAGTGCGCATTGGACGCCGGCTGCCGGTGCAAGTTCTCGAACGTTCAGCAGTGCGACGCCGCGGCGGCTATATAAGAGGGCCGGCCGGCTTGGCTCGGTGCATTCGTAAACACATTTTCGTTCAGTTCGGACGCATCGAACACCCGAAGACCCATCAACCAGCGAAAATATCTCCACTACTTTTTACGTGGTCCATGAGGCTGCTGACAACACGACGTGAAAATGTAGACGAGACGGATTCGGTGCGGAGCGCGACAGTTTACCGTGGGTATTTCACTGACTTTAAAGTATTTTCGTTTTCTTCTTTCCTTCCTCCCTAGCTCTGTCGTTTTATTTTCCCCTCTTTTCTGTGGTTTGGGTTTTTCGAGGAGCTTTCGCCTCTGCGATTGTTACGTTTGTTTTACAGCGAATAGAATATGTAACGAAATGCTCTGGCTGGATTTTTTTTTTCTTTTTTTTTTTTTGTATATCTTTGGCCTCGACGGTTCAGGAAAATTTGTTAACACGAAGCAATGGTAATCCAGCTGAATTCTCGGCTTAGAGCGAAATGTGTGGGATTTTTAATGAAACTTTCATGCAATGAACTTTTCTACGTATATTTATGTTTCAACATAACGACGTTTTAACAATTTATTATTACCTGTTTACGATTTTACGAGTTAATGCGTAAAATTCTACTGATCTGTAAGCAGGGAGTGTAATTACAGAAAGTTTGTATAAAAAATAAGTTACAAAATATTTGAGAATATTACATTTTTACTCGGTAACTGTTTCTATTTTAACCGGTTTACTCGACGGTTCTCCTGTTTTCACAATTTCGACGATTCTTTCGGCTCCACTAGATACCTGTCCCTGAAAAACAAAAAAAACGTAATACAATTTAATTCGTTATGCGATAAGTGAAATCGTCAGGCAAATCAACCAGGCTTTATTATATTTGTATTTTTATAGTGAACCCTACGGGGTCGGTGCTTGAACAATCCGTACGCAACCATAATCTGGTCTGTAGAGTTCGAAATTTCCTCACATTTTGAACAATTCGAGAAGAGCACTTCGAGATACATGCATTGGGTAAGCGGTCATTGCACCGACGTATTTTCTTCTCTATTTAACCGTAACGTTAACGTAAGAGTTTAGAAAATTAACATTAGGGGGTGTCGCGGTGTCGCTGCTCAATATTTCATTCGAGACAAACATCGTATAAATATTTATAGAATTTACAATATTCTCTGCATTTACAACTACGAGCAATCGGAATTGAACATTGTAGAATAATATGTGAAGATGTCGCGCGATTCAAAATGTTGTTATCCAAAATGGTGGCACGTCGCGTCACTCTAGCCTGCATCTATTAAGTGCATCATAGATGCCGCTCTTGGTATCTCTGTGTTATAAATAAGATTCTAGTGTATTTCCACGATGTCTGCTCGTTCTTGAGAGAATCCGAAAGCATCGATTACTTTACTGTTTAAACAACTTCGATGAGGAGCAGTCGCCGGTTGAAATTTATCGATTTCCGCTAGCCCTCATGTGTCTGTTGGTCTTTTTTAACTTTTCACGATAATAATGCGCTTCAGCTATTTATCGTACGAAATAAAACAAAAGTTCATTATGGCGTCACGCGTTTCCAGTCGAAGTCGATAAATTTTCGAAGGGCTCTACGAATGTGCCTCATCCGCGTGAAAAAAGGTCCTTAACGCAACGAAAACGTTCTTTTTATAGTTTAGGGCAGACTCGTAGTTTGAGATCGAGTATAAACCACAGGCGCACCCCGGATCTTTGGAATCGAAAATAAGCAAAAACAAAAACGTGCAGAGACCAATAGAGAGGCGCAAAAAAAAAAATAAAAGAAGGATCATTTTGCCAGCGGTCTAGCTTTGCGAATCGACACAAGCATCGGGCGAAGTCCAGTGCTCGGATTCGCCGCCGAGCACCTTCTCGCCTCGTTACCTTATTGGGTGCCGTGATAGTTAGAACACCATCCGAAGAAAGGCTCGAGGTAATATTAATCACATCGTGTGACGAGGGCAGGACGTATCTCCGTACGAAGTGTCTGCTGACAAATCCGTGCTCGTCTTGTCTCTCCTCGTGTTTGGCTTCGACAATAACGTTGTTACCGACTGTCTTCACCGTGACCTCTTCCGGTGAGAATTGTTGAATGTCCAGTATTATCTGCGCAGACCATAGCGAAGTATTCAAACAACAACATCTATACAAAGAAAGAAAGATTAAAGAGTCCATTCCGAATGCTTTGAAAGGAACCGTCAGCGGCGAACGGCGGGTATAATTCTTTTTCTGGGAAGCAAGGATGACGATGGTAGTCGCGTATCCAAATCGATATGGCATATATCACAGACTCTATGAACGAAACCTAAACGATCATTGAATAATTTATACCCCATTTCTGGCCGCAAGCCTCGCTTGTTGGCTGTACACCATCGTTTATCGCGAAAGTTTAAGTATCGGGCTTTACAATCACGATCATTGACAGAGAAGCCTCGCACTTTTATGTTACCGCCGCTTTAAGCGGGCGAAGGTAACCTCGTCTGCTGTCGAAACTACACTTCGCCCATATGTGTATCGATATACATATGTAGTACCTGTCAAGTTCACTTACTTTCCCACTTTCGAGACAAAATAACGCAAGCTTTCTTCTATCGGGAGAAAGATTTCTTAGTCTGGTCGAAGTACGTTAAATTACGAGTCAGCTTAGCCTATCATACGCACAAAAACTGTCTCCCAAAAACTGTCTCCCAAAAACCCTCCCGACCACATCGAAGATACAATATTTACTAGTCGACGAAAATACCGAACAAGTGTCTGTACAGTACGCGAAATTCGTTCTCTACCGGCTAACAACTTGATCTGTCACACAGTAGAACGCTTCTAATCACGAGGGTTGTGCGTTTGGCGTTGGCAGAGAAAGAGCGCAAGTATAGTAGAAACGAAAATAAAACAATGTAGGAGATAATACAGGCTTTTCTCCACCTTCCTCGTTGCAGAGTTTTGCTCCCGTTTTCATTTCTCATCATTGATGTAACCCTCGCGTTACTTAGTATCTTCATCGTATGAAGTCGTTGTGTCTATCGGGAGACGAGCAAACCGGAAAGATGTAGCTGGTCAAGCACCCTTTACTTTATGTAAACGCCGTTCTTTTTTTTTTTCATTCGCAGGAACGATAAAGCAAAGCATGCAAGTAATTTTTCGTTGAACACAGAGAAGAGAGGAGAAAAGAGAATTTGCGCGTTTATTACCCTCCCTTTAGTTCGATATAAATTGATTTTTCTCGCGGTTAGCGGCTTCGTTTGAAAAAAACAAACAAACGGGAGGGTCGCGGGGAAAACAGCGGGACACGAGAGCGAACCGTGGTTCCTCGGGTGAATCCCGAGACCCGGCGAGCTGTTGAGGGTTTTGAAAGAAAAGAAAAAGAAAAGAAAGACGTGTGTTAGGGGTGATAGTGAGGTTTTTTTTTTATTTGTGCCTCGAGCAAAAGTAGAGGAAGAGACCAAAAAAACAAACAAAACCAAAACCGGGAGAACAGATTTTAAAATCTTGCGTGCTGCTGCAGTATTTACTCTTATTGTACAGAGGAACCAAAATGAAAAACACGTCGCGCGCTTGCATTTTACGTGTATATAGAATTTCGTATTGAATCGTTTTCTATGATCTTATCGTTGATGATTCGAGAAGTATTTATTTTTATATAGAGAGATTATTATATATAGCGAAGAGGTCGGAAAGTTTGAAAGGAAAAAGTTGTTTGTAGCCCGAGAGCGGCGCCCCCGTCCCGGGGGGGGGGGTGCTCCGACATACATACCCCATTACGCACCACCTAACTTTTTCGATTATATTTCTGTCAACGATAGAAAAAGACTGATGCTCGTGTGACCCGATCCAATTTTTCGGATTTTTAAAAACAGAAAAGTCGAGTTTTTGAGATATATAAAAGTATTTGGATATTGTTAAACAACTGTACAAAAATTCGCGAGAAACAAGGAGAAAAATATAGCGACAACGGGGGGGGGGGGATGGTAGACTCCATTGGAGTGTTGCCGACAAAGAGACGAAACGTAAATGGCGAAAGCCGGTTAAACTGTGATTTTAGAGAGGAACATCTGATGCGAAAGCGTGTCTGTCAGAAAATAATTAACGCGTAAGAACCCGAGTGCAAAAATTTCTTTTTCTACGAATTTTTGACGATTTTTCATATTCCAATCATTTGGATGATAAAGAAAAACAAAATAGTGATTTTCGAGACCTGACGTTTATCCTGCTAAATAAATCCTTTATTAAAGCCCCCTCTTCTTCGTGAGAGGGGGTTGATCGTGACCGAAACCAAAGCAGAATGTTTGATAGCCCCCGGAAAAGACACGTACCGAATTATTTGCACCACTATCTAGTGCTGTGATTCATTTGAACAATAGAGAGGAAGGGGGTAAGAAGGTAAACGTGAAGCAGTTGTCTCAGATTTTCCTTGCTTGTCGCAGCCTCGAGAATAGAAAATTATGCAGCGAGAGAAAATGCTGAGGGAAAGCAGCAGCAGCAGCAGTAATCGTAGCAGTAGCAGTAGTAACAGAAACGAAAATCGGTTTTCGGGCCTTCTGGTGTTCCAGATTTTATAATCCATTTCCTTAATTTTGTGTTCCATTCCCTATATAAATTTTATTCCTAATTCGATGATTAAAAACCGTTTCCGTTACAATAATCTTATTTTACAAAGTTTCGTTTGATACGGTTATCTTTTCGATGATCCATTTGGTACTTTAGTTTAAGATTTTCGATTTTCCATTTTATTTTATTTCCACTATTTTTGTTTGACTTTACCAAGGGGTACAGTACCAACCCCTTCTCACCTTCCCCCAAATTTTACAAACGTTATTTCTCCCCGAATCCTCTTACGAATGCGCACCTTTCGTTCCCATTGCCCTTTTTCTTGCATCCCCGATTAAAATTTGTAGGTCTTGAAAATACGTATTACCAAATTATCGAGATATTAACAATTCATTCAATTCCTTATTCGGTTCCCAATTTTCGTACACTCGTATAATATATATGTCGCAACACGTTCCGGTATATACTACTCAACGACACCTATGATCAAAATCTACGAACGGTAAAATATTATAAATAAAACAGGTCTCTTTAGATCGTCTCGGCTTAAGTACAGTCCGTGGAAATAGCTGGACAAATATTTCGCTCACTGTATCGAAAAACCCCAAACGCAGCACCATGTTTTAACAATCTTGCTTCAGAAATATTGGGCCAGCAAACTTTTCCAACAGTTCTATCCTACTATATTATAAAAATAAATCGTATTACCTCGTGGGTGGTATATAGTTACAATATATTGTTGCTCGAAAATCCCGTCGATCGCCAACTAAACCGAGAGTTACTAAGTTACAACGGTGATCCAATGAAAAGAAATCTGTCAAGGTATAATTAAAACGAAAACAGTCGGGAGACTGAGTGCGTGCGGTGTGTACCATTAAGCATTTTAAAATCGAGACGTTAACAAAAATATCCTAGACGTTTTATCCAGTTCGACATTGTCGCAGACATTGAATCGATAGTCCCGAGAGATAATTTGCTAATCCTTGAACAAGCTTTGCTAAGGAAAGTACGTGTACATATATAGTGCCTTTGTTAAATTAATTTTTGGAAGTTTGCTTCTCTCGCGATCAGTTCTTTTCGATCCTTTCGTTGAAAACCACTTTTATTGTCATTTGTCATTTTCAAATCTTCCCCTGTTTTTACCAAGCTTTCGTTGATTTGTAGCAACTCCGAGATTCAGTTTTTCAACGCTCGATCAATATTTACTTTCAGTTAATTATAATTAGCCTTTCTACTGATCCATTTGAAATCAGGTCGATACAGAATCAATCTTTTTGTATCAACTTTTTCTACGTACAGTTTAAGGGTAACAACGGCGATCCCATAACTTTCTGATCCCATCGAAAGTTATGGGATAATCGTTGTGAATTTTTCGCGGTGCTAACAAACACAAGATTGTCGACGCTTTTTTGGTAAATCTTCCAATCGATCGAAGAGCATAGCAATACAAACTGCCGCAAGACATATAAAAATTCCAAGTATAGAGTTGTTCGACGTACTTTGTTACACGTATATTTGACAACTTGGACGTTTTTAATAAAAGGGCGGTTTGTAGAAAGTGTCTTTGAAATCGCGCAAGAAGCTTCCTCCATATTTAAAATAACGAAATTGTCTCTTAGGTATTCTATATATTATTAATATACGATGTTCGACGATAATAATTAAGAGTGCGAGTGGCAAACACTGAAAGTTTTGAGCTATTGTTAATAATCAGTTTGAAAGAGCACGGCGATCTTTCCCTTTGCTCTACGTGTAGCCACATTCTCGGCCTCGTTCCATTTTAGTTTAGGCTAACGCGGCACTAGAAGCTCTCTGTATTTTCTTTTTCTATCTTACAAATTCGCCACTTCTGTCGGATTCCATTTACGTACGGTTGGGACCCTACAGAAGGCGAGATAATACCAAAGTCCCCCTCCTAGCAGCAGTACAGCTTCTTTCATCTTTTGAAAAATATTCTTGAAATATTTGACCCTCAGAATAGGGAGCACGGACATTGAGGATACAAAATTGTCCAGGTATCGTGGGGAACACTTAATGATCATATTGCAATGCAAAGGAGATAATTACGATTTGAGACCACATTACAGTACATCAATGTTTAAAGAAAGGGTTCTCACAGTAACGTCACGTAAAACGAGGGCACACGAAGAGAGAATTTGATATCAAAGGGTGTCACAGGCTCTCTCACTCTCGAACAACAATTTTTGTACAGCGACAGAAATGAAACTGTTGATCGACAATTTTTAAGGACCATCACAGAGTTGCATGAATCGTAAAGTGCACAAGAATAAGTTCGACACGCCAAATAGATTGCTTGCTTGGCCCTCGATTCGGTGTACAATAGGAAGAAATTGGAATAGACACATTTGCCGACTACACATTGCAATACCGCATGATAAACATTGAACTTCCATAGAGGTGCCATAGTAATAGGAGGTACTGATCGAAATCATCTGAGAACACGCGTGCCAGCCAAATTCTTCCGAAATATTCAATTAAGTTCTAACAATAGTTAGATACATAGATAAATTGGAAGAAAACAATCCTGAATGCATTCCTAACCTTCGGATAGACAACATTCATTTATTCCAGATTAATCGATAATATTCTTCCTTCGATTGGTAATAACCAATAAGACGACGTTATCAACTGCAGTCTTCTAAAACGTCATGTTTGATTCGTATCCATAGTTATCACTTGAAGCAAAGGGTTACCCGCCAACCGTACCTATTGTCACGTACAATAGGTATGGTTGGCACCCATCGAGTGATAACTATGGATATGGCTCGCGATTCTTCATCTTAACTTAAATAATCCGACCCGTAACACTTGATCCCACTAAGCTTAAAAAAAAAGAGAAAACCAAGAAAGTGACAATACCAGACAGACAGAGCACTTACTCTACCCGCCATCCATTCGCAAATTAATAGCGAACGAAATAGACATACGAGAGAATCCTTAACAATTCCAATTTCATCGTTATCTTCTTACCATCAACAAAATACCACCGACCATCGAACTGTCAAGATCACGACAAGCAAATGTTCTCAGGATTCACTCGATACATTGCAATTCGCACCTGGGCTTTGCAAAAACCTAAAGAAATTGGCAAATCTTTCAATAGCCGCCTTGCAATAGAGCAATGGCGGAACAGCGATCAACACGCACACAACACATTCGTACATCAATTAATACCACACGCTGAAGTTAGAACGTTCACCAACCTGGAAGTTGTCCTTACTGTCGATCTGAATCGTGCTCGATCCGCTCGATTGCTGCTGACGCGTCACGTTCATCCACGGACGATAGTACCTGTCGCGAAAAATCGAGCGAATCGGTCTGGCGAGGCTGAGATCGGAGAACCGTGATATCAGGTCGTCCCGATTTAATCCTCTTGCGAAGTGTTGGTCCATGAGACGGGACACAGGTCGATCGAAATCGTCCCACCAATCGTGAAACACCAGAGGTACCACCGACATTTCTGTATCCATGATGAATAGAGAGACAAAGAATTATTAAATATAAAATTGTATCGGTCAGTTCTTTGCCATTCCAATTCCGTGACTAGAATTGAACGGAATGGACAACGGTTTGAAAAGGAGAAGGGATGGACGAAAAGACGTGTGACGCGCGAAATTAAATGTACCGGAATGCATGAGCGTTTTTACATACACGCGACGGGGAGTCTGACGAATTAGAATGTAGGACGTATAACAAGGGTTTATTTAAGGAAGTGTGTGTGCTGGGGTCCAAGAACTTGGGCTCGAAGATCGCGTAAACCAGTCGAATCACGATTAATCGCTAATACAATTCCTGCGACAAGGACCGCCACGATTCTGCAAGATACTTCGAGATCACATCCTATCTCGGGCAACGAGTACAATGAAATATAATATATCGGTTGAATAATTTTGCCCCCCTTTTTTTCAGCTAGTCCCCTTCTAACTGGTAGTTACGCGAGAATTAACACACATACGGGGTTGCTTTATTACTTAATTTTCGTCAGTTATCCCGCGAGAAATGAAATTCAAGGTAACTCCGGAAATAAATTGAAATCACTGAGACACCGTGGGAGTTCGTGCTATAATTGTAAATTAGCGTAGGCGAACATATTTCGGGTCTTACGAAGCAAAACGAACAAGTTACTAACACTTCCTATTAATATCATCGTTTACGCGTTTCCTCGAGCGCATCTCTATCGACCAATACGGCAGATCTTATACGCACGACACAGCTCGCGACATTTTCTAGGATCCTATAAACGTGTACAGGCGTGAGCAGCGATTCGTTTCGAATCTTTTTTCACGGATGTGAACGATAATTGTCGTTGCCGTTACGAACTGGTTAGTTGACACTGCAGATCGGATTACCATTCCCTTGTACATTGTGAAACGTGAAACGTTGACGAAACGAATTTAACGTTCAAATACTTATTATATTCCATCATTGACACGACGAGTCGATAGATTCCACGCATATTCAAAAAATTCCAAAATTGTTTCCTGCTCGAAGTTTAGGAAAAACTGATCGATGGAGTAAGAGGTAAAGAAATAAATAAATAAAAGAACATATCGTCTACGTTTTAAGATGACACTCTTGGACGAAAGTAACATTCGTGACCATCGAAAACGACGTATTAATCTCGAATAAGAAGTAAGCGAGTTCAACGGGGAGCCAGTCCACGAATAATACGAAGAAAGTAATTTCTATGTAGATATTTAAGAGAATCGCGACGGAAACTTGAAAATGAGAGACGCGGATGTGTTTTCGCCGAAGAGGTACATAATATGGGAGGTGCGCGTCGTTTGTTACTTATTTGCGTCAGTGTATTAAACAGCATTAAGCAGTATCCGTTGCGTTTCCCATCGATTATTCATAATCTAACTTCTCCTGTAGATTTTAGGCTATGCGTACTAGGAGTTTAGGTGTATTAGAATGGCGACAATACAAAAGAATGATCGAAGGACGCGAATCCTAATTATCTTTTAGGGATAGCCGAGGAATTATGTGCGAGGGTCGGCTGGAATCGATATGCATTTTTGACCGCGTACCACAAATGTTTAGAACTCGTCTGTAGCAATACACCAGAGCTATACTAAAAATATCTTTATCGCTCGAAAAGCTTATATCACGGCGTTAACAAGCTCGCTCAGTTTTACGGTCGAAATAATTCAATTCTCGAGCCACGAATAAAAATGAAATAAATAATATACCCGTGGAGAAACGATGTATCTGTTTGTTGTTAAGGGACATGTGTTTTGTGGGGGGGTGGGAACAATTAGACACGGGCGTTATAGGGGAGAGAAAAGGAAGTATCGCGTTTTCGATACATCGCGTCGGGTGCTGTAGTAATTAAATCATGCTTTTTGGCGACCGTACTGTTCAAAATATAATAAGTTAGTCTGTTAAGTTTTCAAACGTTATACGCATACTTTTCGACGTAACGAGGTGAGTAAACTAATACCTCGATATTATTCATACGCGAGACTCTTAGTGTGGTGTTTAGTAGGTAAGGTGGTTGAGATGGTGTGTATATTCTATATATGCGCGTGACAGAAGTTGATTTCAATTGAGAAAGGAACGAATTGATTCCTCGCGATTGCGCGACAATTATCATCGTAGCCGCGTTTCAACCAGAGGACAGAGAGGACCTGGATATGAAATCGTATAATGATGCTTGGAGAACGCGTGTAAAGGGTTGAAAAGAAAAAGAACAAAGTGACACGCGTTTCTAGATTTGAAGAGATTCCTATCGCTTAGGTGATACGCACGGACACTTTCGAACGAATTTAGAAGGCGTATAAGTAGATATACACACGCATATGAATATATATGTATATTGTGTCCTAGTCCTTAAGTACAGCTTAGGATTGCCCTTATATTCTGGGCTACTCCCCCTCGCGGAGAGCGTTGTTACGCGTTTTTCTTTTTCGTCCGCGGAATGTAACGAAAATCGACCGACGATGACACGCAGAGTAAATGATGAGATTCACTCGTAGATTAAAACGACAATACACGACTGTACACCCGCGGCATGAACACAAACTTTTGAACGGATCCAATTGCCACCGTGCGAATAATTGTTTCTTCGTGAACGCGAGAATAATTCCGCGATCGCGGTGAACTCGGGCAAAGAAAAATGAACAGCAACCTTTGCAATTCGTTGTTCGCACGTCCGACGATTCAGGCACAGAGAGAACCGATGTGCTCTTTTCACTGTTGTAACGCACGATTCAGCGATACGAAATTCTGACTATCTGGTTCAGTCGTGGATACGCGGGAAGCTTAAATAGTCGCCCCCGACGCGCGTATTTGGCGTCGACGTATACGAGGTGAGAAACCGATTTCGCGTATACGCCTACGATTTATCCACGTGACGTTTACTGATTCCCGACCAGAAATACCACTCGATGAGAGAAGAATGTATTCGCAAACGAAGATGGGGATGGGTTATAATTTTCAAGAGCACGTAACCCGAAGGTGTGAGTCACGATCACTGTTCGAGTAATTTTGGCACGCTGTTTAGTTGGAACTTTTCCGTGTTAATAGGCTCGGGAAATCTCGAACAGGCATCGTTACATTGCTGAACACACGGTTAAGTCGGGACACCTTTGATGGTCTCTCGTGTTTTATTCCGTTTGATGTTAGACATGTACACCATTCTTCTCTGAGGAAAATAATATTCAATCCACAATGATGTTTTCTATATTCTGACGATTATCGAAGTCGGATTCCAGTGTTCTACCTCATGATTGCTACTGCAAATCTAATGCAACTTTGTCCTCCATTGTCACTTATGAGAACGATTCGTATTGATACGTACGTACTACGGGGAGTTCTGTCATTGGAATAATGAGAATTACGTGTTTTGTGTATGTATTGGTAAATTGTACGTTTGCGATCTAAGTATTACTAAATACCTACTGGAGCTGTATTAAAGGGAGCGGGTGAGAGAAAATGAAAGCTGCTGATGCAGGAAACTTCTTGATGTCTGTTTCGTAATTTTGTGTACGTGTAGAGGAGAGAGGAACTGGACGGCAAAAAGAAAAAAGATAGACGCTCCTCGTGCAAACCTTTCAGTGTGCGTACACCCTTCTTGATAAAAAGAAATTCCCCCTTGATATTGATAATGGTCTCCGTAACGAATGTAATGTATATTAACGTGTGTGCACTCTTCGTATTGGAAAACACGCGTGCATCGTTTGATTGTTTAAACAACCGAGGTGTGTGTGTGTGTTTGCACTTTCTAATGAAAACGAGCCTGTTACATCTGAACACGTATTACATAATTGGTATATATACATTGCATATAATTATACGAGACGCATGCTATGTCTCTAGGGTGTGGATTTAAATAAGAATTTACAAATATTATTAATTCCTCTCTTAAGAGTGTATGATATAAAAGAAGTAAAAAAAATGAATAAGCACCGGGGTTACGATCCCTGGTCCTTGTCGCCAAAAAAAAAAATATAGAAAAAGAAATATACATTTGTTTAGGATATGTGTTTTAAATAACGAGTACGGGCTAATTACGATACTCTATTATAATTCATAGTGTTATATCTTATTCACCTAGGGTACGTGTCATTTGGCGAATTTTTAAAAATATTTTGTATTTAGCTGAAACAAGTGCGAGTAATATTTGGAAGAGATTATTCTATTTTAATATGAGGTACTAATTATAATTATTCTAACGTGGTATTAATTATTGTGAAATCAATCAGATCACGCCAACCGACAGCAGTCGTTTTTTGCAAACGAATTTTACTAACAAACGGACAAAAAATAAGAAAACTTCTAGCCTACCGTTTCAGGGGAAATAATGTAGAACGATTGCGCAAAGAACAAAGCGAATTCATCTGAAACGAAAAAGAGCGCTTGCTGACGAGTAGAAAAGAATAGATTTATAATTATATACATCAGGGTACATTAATTAATTTTACTGTTTTAAGTTGTTCCCGATTAAACACCACCAAACATTAAGTAATGCACTTACTATGCGGCATTAATAGCGATAATATTTTAATATGAATAGTAGGCTTAAAATGTTTTTTAAGAAACAATTAGGTAACGCGTAATCGACCAAATATTTACGATAATCGATGTAACAATTCCAAAACGTGTCTATTCTAATTCTTGTCGTAATCTCCGTGTTTTTTGAACTAAATACTACGTGTCTCGGGCATTTCTGTAATAATATGTCCTTCGTTATATCACACACCGAAAAACACTGTGTTAAACTCTGCCTCTATTGTCCATCTTATTAATTAGGCTATAATAAGAGCTTGAACCCTGTCTCTTTGATACTGGATAAAACGACTTTGACTATTCGCGTGTAATAATAGTGAGCGAGGAGAGAGAAAAATAGAGGGAAATATACTTTTAGAATTTAATCTCTATGCGTGGTATACACATATAAACGGAAATATTATAATCATTATTATCATCATCATGATTATTATTATGCCTTTATGATCCATTTGCTTGTACTACTACTTTGTGACTTAGTAACCAAGTTTCTTTGTAATCGAATTATCAGTGTAATTTACATTTCGCTATCATCGTTTCTGCTGTTCTGTTGTTCCGCTTCTTACGTTCAGACAATGAATGAAAAATGTAACTTTAGGTTGTTACTAGGATTCTTATTGTCATTATCATTATTATAATATCGGCTATTAACATGTTTCTGAACACATGCATATACTTGACGTTTTACAGCAACAATATTATGCGCGTTAGATTTTCCTCATAGGCATCGTACTAACTTTCTCTGTGTGTAACTATAAGGAAAGAAAAAAGGGCGAGTTATATTTTACGAACAAAAGAAAAAAAAAAAAAGTTATATACAATGACAGAGCACATAAGCGCGAGAAATTCTTACCGATCCAAAATCGATAATACGGGTATCCCATCTGTATAACGCGGCGCTGTTGCAACACGGTTCGAAAATTGATTGTATCCTTCGTACAAGACGACACTCCTAATAACAGATTTCTTAGGAAAAGATAACAATATTTCGACAAAAAAAAGTGCTCGCATTTAAGAAGATAATATTTAATACATTTGATCCATATATTATGTCTTAATAGACATATCTTATAAAAAAAAGTGGTATAGTTTTGTTAATGGTTAGAATTTAACCATATTTGGTGCACTAGTTCTTAGCTTCGTATAACACGAATTCGTGTAACATGGCGTTCTTTCAAATCTAGCTACAGTGTTATACGGGGGATACCTGTATGTCTTGGTTCCGTAAATTGTGTAACAATATCTGCGTCGCCTGGCTGTTTTGGGCGCATATCCTACTTTTTATTGGCTGAGAGAAACAATAAAGTGAAATCCGACATTGAAAATAAAAAGTGAGTTTCTGTCTAATTTTTTTGGATCAACTCCCTCTTGGAATTAAGGAAGGTGGTATTCATCATTAAATTGTTTCGACTTATTAATGGAAGAAATAGAGAAACGAGAACACGCGAATAATAATAAAATGGTAACTTATTAATTTAAATTGGAATAACACGGATTGCCAATACGGAACAAAATTAATTGATGGTTGAAAAGATTCCATTGCAAGTAAATAGTTAAAGCTTAAAACGTACACATGTTAGCGCGATGCAAGATAAAAGGCAACGTGCCAATTCTTAGATTTTATTTTCCAAACGGCTGTGCGTTTCCAATAGACAGGAAAAGAAGTGAGTAAAGATCAAAGTATTTCAACGATGACGAAGTCGTTCTTATTCCGTGGTTGCCATGATTGCAGAAATAGTTCAACTACTACGAGATTGGGCACGTAGGAGGAGGAAATGATACAATAATACAGTGAAACAGTTGGATGAAAATTACGTGTATTTTCTAGAAAAACAGCTTACAACTGTGCGACGAGTCGCGTTACATCTATTGTATATTTATGAATATTTTACAAATCTCTTGCACCACGGAGCTTTGCGTTTAGAACGGACGACGTTACCGTGGGTCACGACGAGGGTTGCTGTGGTTGATATATTTGAAGTTCTGGTAGCTGCTGTATCTTCTCGATATCCTGCAGCGTCGATATGCCTCGCTCCTAATATAAACAGAAGTAAACATTGATAATTAAATGGTGCTCCATTTTGTTCTTTCATTATATCGGTACAAAACAGAGTTCGCGCTACTTTGGTCGTTCATTGCTTCGAAAGCTGGGACGAATTGATAAATATCCTTAAATAATACGTTGAATAGAATTCTTATGAATATTTAAAATTAAACATCCAAGTCGGAGTCGAATGAATTTGGCGATAAAAATAAAATTCGTTTACAGAGGAGTTCTCTTACGTTGTATTCTTTCCATTTCTCGTAATTCTGTCGCATGTATCCCACCAACTCTGGCATGTCGACAAACGCTGAAAATAAAACGAGATTTACGCGTACCATGCAGAAATATAAATGGGGTGTATCGAATAAAAAAGAAATCGGATGCACCACTAACCGTCCCACGCTTCGACCATATCGTTGATGATGAAATCGACGAAGCCGATTTGAGCTTTTGGTATCGAGCACGTTAATCGATCGAACATTGGCATTAGTACTGGAATTTTCAGCTTCTTCTCCTCGTCGGTCTGCAGTGAATTTATATCGCAAATTAGATCGTACCTAATTTCATGCACTAAAAAAATGTCGAAAAATATTTCTCGAAATATCTTCACTTAGAATAGAATTGTGTAAGCTTGCCGGAAAGTTCAATATATTCAATGACATGGAAAATTGTTTTATGCAACATCACAGATATTACATAAAAGTCTGTGAAAATGAATTTACTGGTAAATATTTAGAGATATTATATAAAGAAGGTAGAGAAAATTGTAGATGTTACATAATATATGTATATATAGCACCTGAGTAAAATACTCCTCTGCGATACGTCTGGCCCATTCAACACAGAATTTTAATGGTCGAGCCGGATTCGACACGTCCGCACACTTGATCATCATTCTTTTCACCAACATCACATTCTCCGGCTGTAACACAACCGACATATCCACGGAATCCGAGTAAGCCTGCACTCAGATTTTTAGGAAGATTAATAGAACACGTCTAACAAGATTTCATGTACCTAATATCAAGCGGAAATGATTTTGTAACTGGTTTGTCGAATGAAACCAATAACGTCTACACAATATATCCAGATCAATGAGCCAAATTGACAGACTTTAGAAAACAAAGTAATCATTACATCTGCGTGTGGAGTATCCGCAGCCTTTATGCTGCAAACGTTCATGAACTTCGCCAGATGCTCGAAGTGTTTCGTCATTTCTGTGGCTAGAATCATATCTATCACGCTTTGACGCAGCTGCTTATATGTATCCCTTTCCAGGTGCTGCAAAATTAATCGCACAACTATTCGCATCTTCTTTTGTTTCTTTACATATTTGATCGCACAATCATTGTATTCCTTTTGGCAACTCACTTTGAAAATATTCACATCGTCGTCCGATAACGTTAATTTGAACGTTAACGCAGCATGGTGTGATTCAAGGACAGATAAGTCATTGTACAGAATGGATAATTTGTCGTCGGCGTTGCAAAGAAATTGGCTGGAATCAATTGGAAAAACAAATGAATACACGACGGCTTTGAATGATTGATCAGTCGTTAATTGATAATTGGCCATTGATGATCGGTAACCGGGTCGAAGATAGTTTCGCGCGATTCACCTGGATCTGCCTGGGTGATTAAGGTCGTGCGCAATAGCTGCGATTAGTGCCGCGACTTCGTCCAAAGGTTCCAAAATTTGCTTCAGCGTTTCGGATTGCATGAATGTGGCGGTAGCTTGTAACACATCGGCGGCGTGTGTCGAGTTGTGATAGCTGTTATCAGCCACGTAATTCATCTCCATCACGGTCAACCAGTTTTGCACGATCTTCTCGGTGCAGTTTAGCCTGGCCGGTACGCGAAACAGATTCATGATAGTCATTCCTAAGAAGACCAATGGCCTACGATCGGGCAGAAAATAGTTTGCTGAATTAAATAATAGGAGATCGGAACAGTGATATTAATTACGAATGAATGATGAACGATTCACGAACGGTGGAAATTCGAGCAAGTTAAAATTGTGATCGAAATTTCCTTTACCTCCTGTCTGTCAGAATTTCCAATTTGAATACATCGAAATTCCATTCCAGACACCGTTCCAAAAGATCCGTGACATCTTGCGGTCCCCTGAAACCTTTAATTTGCATACGAGCTGTAGCACTGTCGTTGAGTGACTTCGCCGTAATATATCTCGCTGATTCTACTGACGACCTCCTCGATCCCCAGGTTTTCCGCGGCGACTGTATCAATTGATCATAATTAAAGGATTATTCCGATAAAGTATATTCAAGCTTCTTAAGAAAAAATGATGTCGTAAATGGTATTACGGAAAGCAACGCTCCAACTAGATCAGTTGCTACTGGATCGGTATCCTCTCTCAAAGTTGGCACGTATAATTCGGTCGTTTTGAGAATCTCAATTGCCTGGAAAAATTAGTTAATCTCTATTAGACAAGAAATGACAAGAATATATATATATATATATATATATATATATATATAATTCTTGAAACGTGTAGGTTTGGAATAAGAGAGGAAGATATACATTTTCGATTTGCGCTGATGTCTCAGGCGAGGTAGACTCCGTAATCGCATTAGAGAGGAGTGTGATTACTTTCGTAATAGGTGCTTCTAATTGCAAACTGTGTAGCTTACGTAAACTGGACCGCCTGCGGCCTGCAATCAAAGTTAAATTGATTACTATCAGTTTATGTCTCGCCGCAGAACGAAAACGATACTTGTCTCTGTAATACAACATGGATGGCCTAGTTGTTTGTTTATTGTGCTAGGTGATACCGATATTGACCATAAGATTAGTTGTAGCCATTTGAAAAACTTCTGCTTACCGATACTGCAGTTTGATAGCCGGATTTCTAACTTCGAGTATATTGAAATGACAAGTTCATCCGGTATATTGTTTTTAGATGTAAACGAGGAACACCGTTTGACGGTACCTGTTCGATCTTTTATATTAAAAATTGAAGCGTTTACCTTCAATAGTCGATTTATTGTCGGACGTTCTTCTCTGAGATAAAACGATATTCCCTTTGCTATAAGTTGATTGGGACGGGGTCGGACTTAACGAGTCAATATTTTCCGATAAATACGCGGAATCGTATATATAAATATAATGGGTCGGTTTTCTATCGAAGAAAAAAGAACGAGAAAATTTAAGAACGTGCGGAAGCATAAAATAGAAATGCAGTTTATATTTATCCGCACCTCAGGTTAACACAAAACGGTATCACTCGGCAGCTGATAGTGATCATCTGATTGCCTTTTCGTTTGCAGTTCATATTCCCCTCAAACTCCCGGCCTTTGCTTATATGCTGCTCCATGAGGACGAAGTTATCGTAGAACACTATTTCCGCGATGCTTTTCCCCAAGAGGTCGGTGGTCTTATAACCTAGTAATTTCTCGCTAATTTTATTAACAAACTGTAAGCAAATAATATCATGCAGTGTCAGTGTTTGATGAGGGACGCGTCAAATGAATTATATTGAAATAGAGGTGTATATTTCGAAATTAATAATGGCAGGATGTAAATGATTATTATTTTATTTCGTTACCAACGCGTCAAATGTTAAATGCGCGTATGTCGATTCTAATTAGGAGGTATAATTGCCACTCGAATTACCTGTACAATATGTTTATCATTTGTCACGTGCACCATGTCGCGGCACCTATCAAGAGCGACATACAACGCGTTCGCCGCAGCCAGTTGTGTCCTTGGTAGTAGTGCGCTAGCATAAATTCCAACTAGTTCATTTATTAAGATCCTCTCATGAGAGCACTCCATCAGGGCCTGGAAATATCCGCGAGAAGTTGAGCAATCGAGAGAAATTTCTATCGCGATATACAAATTAGATAAATGGAATCTGAGCAAGGTGTGTAGGCTTCATAGAGATGGAGATCGAAGTCTTCCGTGAATATTTTAGAAACTTACTCTACTGAAGCCTGTCTCCAGTAAATCCAGGCCAATGATTTTGTCCTTTTCACTATTCATAAGGTATCTATTAAAAGGAAAGAAACGAAACGAAGAACGTTCTTTTAATCGGTTCACTTAGCATTGAACGGAGCGGATAGTTCACTTACGATTTCTTTACAAGTGCTATAATAACAGAATTGTGGTAAACAGGACTAGACCGAATTGCCCTGAAACAAAATTAATCGCGGACCATTTTAATTGCCTTTTCGTACAGAGAATCTGCACGATCGAACAATCTCTCATACCTACAAATCGTATCTGCCTCTACGCCACGCTGTCCCCGATGATCAATGATCACTAACTCATGACCCCGGTTCTGGAAGAATTCGACCGCTTTTTCCGCGTCTTTCGCCACCGACACGCTCCACCCCAATCGCCTCGAGGTGGTGGCGAGAATGTCCATTTGCTGATCATCTTTCGGGAAGACCAGTAATATCTGACAATTCAATATTAATCGAGATAATTATAAGATCGATTGTACGCGATTGGCCAAGACCACGTATAAGCACTTCTTATCTAACGTTCCGTTATTCTATTGCACCGATAGCGGGCGACATGCAGGAATCGAAGATTCGAAAAGTAGAAACTCACCTTCACCAGACTGGGGACACTGTTCGTTAGCGGATGCGCCTCGGTATTTTGCGGCCCTTTCTGAAATGAAAAAAGACGGAGAGAAATGTTTCGTTCGACTTAGCTGACAATCAACGTGTGTATGGTCGTTGATGTGAGCTTTGCCGTGTTGCATTTACTTAATAAACAAATTGAATAACAAAGTAGCGCGGGCATCGGTTCAAACGAGCACGTACTATTGGCACGTCCTCGTTATTGAAGGAATCCGATCCGAATTCACGCAAAACCTTAGCGCGCCGTCGTGCACGCGGTGATTCTTTCACTTTTTGATTGCTCTCATCTTGATGTTCCGAATTTTGCATTCGTACTCGGCTGGGTGTTGCTCGGCTGTAAACGGCTTGGAATCGCGGCGTAACCTATACATGTTAGGGTTACCGCAAAGAGACAAACGAACCTGAAGTCGGACCATAAAGGGATGAAGGGGGTGAAGTTCGTTATTTCGTGTGAGGGGCTCTAAGAATCTCGATATGTTCGATTAGTTGTTGCAAATTCGACGAGGTTCAGTGGAAAAGAAATGTTTCTTGACTTCGCGTGTTTTTTTTTTTTTGTACATTTGAACATTCGGATAAATATATTGTAGAAAAGAAGTGTCTCTCATCGTGGAACCTTTAATCTGAGCGCATGAAACGTTTCAAGTACGCGGTACAGTTTAACCAAGTGACATTGGAATGATCCCGGATCATTTCAGGATTACTTGCGAATGTATCCTGAACGCGAAACACGCGTGCGCAATGATGAAAAACGACGAAACTGCTGGAGAGACACCACTGGCATAATTTATAGGAGTCCCAAATGAAATACAAATTCAAAAGGAAACAATTTCAAAATAGTAATGAAACTCGACATTAGATATCAATATATTATGGCAAACCAGAAAGAAAAGTTTATGTAATATAATATTAATGATGTTTAATTGAAACAAAATTGAACCGAACACATCTTCGAAATTGACAAAAGGAAAGCGAAACTGAACCACCCGGAATGTCATCTAACGAGGTGCTCTATGAAGAGCAATTATGTACAATAATTATTTCTAACAATGGCTTCATCCCTTGCGACCAAAATAATAAAAGTAATCACGATGTATGTCTTCCAAATTCAAATAATAATTCTGTTAATCTGAGGCGCAGTTGATTGCCACTGAAAATCGCAGAGAAAACAAGAAGAACGAAAAAGATCTTTTCGAATTATTGCCAGCAGCTTAGATATAGTATCGAACGAAGGAATAATTATCGAAGAATATTCATCGGCAATATTAATTCTACAGATCGATGCTCAGAGTTTGGCCGGGTACACTAAGAGCATAGTGAGTTTAATTACGTTTTACAGAGCGTTTCTGGTACCTCTGTCGGCGAGACAAGCGACGGGGCCATTTCGTCAACATATATCTTGCTTTTGTTTGCGTTCCATTTTTTTCGAACCCTGCCGCACAGTGCATCGAAGATCCAACTGTACCACGATCTAGACGGCTCGTTGTGGCCATCCGTTTCGTCGACCATCCGGCAGACATAGATCTGCATCTGTGTCGATCGTCTTTTGTCGTTCTCTTCACGGTCGTTCATTATTTCAAACGTAAACACCATTTAATTGGGACGAACGGCTGTGGACCAGCCGCGAGATCGATCTAATCAACTGGCGCTGGATAAATGATAATCGCGTACAACTAAGTGGTTCACACGAACGAATCTGATTAACAGGTCGATTCACGTGCGATCGTTCATGTTGTCGTTTCGTTCTTCCGCGGCGTTCACTGATTCGATAGAATATTAAGAAATAGCGTTAGGAGGGTTTAAGTTCGAGCATCGATTGCGCAGCAAGTACTCACGTTCGCGGAAAAACGTCCATTGCGTTACTGAATCGAAAGCGTCACAACGTATCGAGATTATCCTTTTCGCTGTCTATCTGAAATAGAAACGCCTGCTCTATCTTCGATAAGGTGACACCTCCAGAGCGAACTAAAGCGTCTTCGTTGACAATTATCGATAGTGGTATGTATAAACAATCGATAAAAGTAACGCGTCACCGCCGATTAATTATATATAAATGGTATCGTCATTTTTCATTTAACGATTGAAAAGTTCGTTGTCTCGAATGATATCGCGATGATTTTTGCCGCGTCGTGATAAAACTCTTGATTCGCATCGAAAGACGATTCATTTGATACTCGAAACGGCGCTTCTCAAATATACGATAGTCATGTACACGCGAAATTCATTGAACCGCCTTTTGAATTCCCGTCAAACGCGAAGACTGAACGACTGGAACAAAGGGTTGCGATTTAATATTTCTTCAAACGATTGGGGTGGATCCAGGGTATGGATGAAACTTCTACCAAAGTCGGCGGTCATTTGTCGAAGAAAAAAAGCGATTACCATCCAGTAGTACTACGTGACAAAGTTTCCAGACAGAAACATTAGGCATACGAAGTTTGCTTGTTTCATAGAACCTTTCATTAATGCGAACCCCAGAAAAACACTATATACCCCCTAAACCAGATTTGAACAACGGCGCGCATAAAGATATGTTTAAAAATAATTTGTTAGAGTACAACACTAATTTTCCCTACTTAAAAACCCCAATTTCAACTATTATCCCAAATTATTTTGAAAGAAACAGATATTACAAAACCTTCCAAAGTTTCGCCCAAAACTGTAATAAGTATCTGTACCTTAAAGATTTCTTTCGAAACTAGATCACAGAAATCTTGTAAAAATCGCCAACGATAAATCGTCCGGGATATCAGTTCCGATTTACCACCTGTCTGGCTTTTCCAGCTGCACTGCTGGTGCCTATAGACCGTCTATAGACAGTTTATACCCTGTCTATGGTCAGTCTGTCTGACAAAGCAGTTAGAAAAGCTCGAACTGAATGGCGTGTGCATCGAGAAGACATACATCAATATAAAGGGGACAGCCGAAGGGGTAGGATATAGAATGTCCTCAATAATTCGTTTGAATGGGAATCGAAGACCGACAGGTTAATTGAATATTGAAGGCCATCAGTTCGCATTGTTGTGATACCTTTTTGTTCCTTCGTCGTGCACCGTTTGTTACTTTTCATGAAAACATTCGATGAAGTTTTTACGAGGGGACGCGATGCACCGTGAAACCGTGCACGTGTTTGAAACAGTACAGGTAGCGATTACGTTGCTCACAGAAAGTGGTAATTACAGGTGTCTGGACGTAGTCTCGTGAGAAAGGGAAAGACTGACGCTGTCTATATTCGGACGATTATCTTGTCTCCTCTTTCTCCCCCTATTTTACTCTCCCTCTTCTGTGTATAACATTGAGACACTCCTGCTCCAGTTTTCCTTTCTGGTTCTTGACGATCGATAAACTAGAGGCGCGTTGAAGGAGGCATTGGAGGATTTTGGAGAGTGACCTTTTCTCCCAGCTTTTAGAGATTATTGAATGATTGTAAAATTAAGTAGCATCTGAGAGTGGAATTAGTAATTAATTTCTTCGAATTCGAAAGGTTATTGAGATTAGAATCGAGGTGGTCCGCGAATCGAAATGTGATCGCACATATTTGAAATATAATTAGAATTGAGTAAAATAATTGCATGTATGTAATTATACAAAAAATTCACGGGTTAAAAAGTCTACGGTATAAAAAAAATTTGTAATACACGTTTAAATCATTTGCAGCAACTGCGAGTCATGAGACTGTAATTAAAATCTGCGCTGCATAGAAAGAGATTGTAGGTGAAAGGGCGCAGTTCAAGAATATCGATCGCGACGGGATCTCTGGGACATGCTGAAGTAGGTTAAAGTATAAAAGAATGTAGTTGCAAAAGAATGCGTTATAAAAAGAGGGGACTAATCGAATGAATATAGGCTGAATAAATCAAGGGGAAATTGTTAAAAAGAGTTTCAAGGAACGTGGATACGAAAAGAAATGAAAACGTTGAAGCAAGAAAACGGTAGAGTTCACAAAGATAACGAATGATATAGTGAAATGTGTTCGACGCGACTAGCAGAAGTAATTGCAACTACTACGATATAATTTTTCACAGGAGCCAATTGCAAGAAACACATAGATACAATTGCCTCTGGTTCGTTATGAAAAATTGGAAGTAGAACATTGGTAGTACGTTGTTATCTGCGGTTGCAGTCACAAGAATCAAGATATCGACACGATGAAACATATTAAATCTCGTTTATCGTTGGAACATTGCACCGAATGTAGGATGCAATACAAATTTGTAATTTTATTCCGTAAAAATCGCATTTGGCTAAAGAATGATCCATTAATGTTGATCGATCTATTCGATGCTTAATAATAATAATTCGATGTTTTACTTACTAACGTTGTATAATCTGCATCTTCGTCGTCTTCGATCGTGATATCCTCGAGCGACGATCTTCTCCTTAAAATATCATACTCTGCCTTTCCTGGAAAGAAAAATAATGCTACATTGCAAGGAACAAAATTCCAAATTTACTACGTCGAAATCTTACGTCATAGATATTGCAAACATTTATACACTAATCCAAGTGTACATTGATGTATGAATAACGAAGCTTGTTAGCCGAGTTGGTAATTCATTAAACAACCAATTAATCGATACGACGTCAATAATAAGGCTTGCTGAGAATCCGGATTACATT
Source organism: Nomada goodeniana (assembly GCA_963969485.1). Lineage (NCBI taxonomy): Eukaryota > Metazoa > Arthropoda > Insecta > Hymenoptera > Apidae > Nomada > Nomada goodeniana. Next base: position 20,988,143 of record OZ018303.1, read on the forward strand.
TTAATTAACGCTAAAAAATTGTGGGTGAACGGGTCAATGGTTAAAACGACAATTGAAATGAATTAACTCCTGCTTTCGACTTCTATTATCCATTGAGCTTGTTAAATCAACGAATCAAAGGGTATTGCATAAATCAATGTGCATAGACTTCTGTGAATACATTAATGATTTTACCAATGTTTTATAATTGAATTGAATTTTCTCGATGACAGTCTGTTGAATATGCAGATATTCTGATTAATTGCTCCATTGTCTAATTAACGATTACGTTGAAACAGGTTGAAAAACGGCGTGCGTGTATATGCGAACGAGGTCGAACGTAAAACTTATCTTCACCTTTTATGGCAGGATCATTCAGCATTTATCGTTCGGTTCGAATGGATCAGAGTATAAAGATAATTGAACGAAAGTAGGGCACCGTAATTGGACATCGCGAGTAACAGTGTAGAGACAAAGGAAGCAAAAAAGTTTTAAACGAAGCAGCCCTAAGTATTCTACAGTCGGGTATACTCAAGTGATCAGTAATGACAACTGGCGCTTACGATCTAGAGTTGAATCTGCATTTCCAGTCTTCGCCTTTTCATCGATCACCGCAATCAATTTATTACGAGGTAATTGTCAAATTAGCATGCTCCTCCATGTTTAATTGGTATATAAAGTGCCGGTATTTGTTTTTTAATTAAAATGTGCAAAAAATTGAAGAGGTCGATATGAAAGATTGTTCTTGTCTGGCAAATAAACATTACAATAATTTTCTTGGCCTGCCCTAAATATTCCATGAAAATGTTAAAATCTGGTAGATAAAATGTTCAACGATTTAATATTTATTGGCAGAAATTAACAAATTGTTTATTTTCTTTTAATATAAGAGTCGGGATTACGTACCATTGCTAAGCAATATATCATCCAGAATATCTTCGTCTTCGTCCGAAAAGAAATACTTGTCTTGAGGGGATGCCATATGAATTTATAAAACTGATCACAATATTAGATGAAAGAAACATTGAAGTTCCAACAGCTGCCACCGCGTGTTATTATTAACGCCTCACTGTCGATTTAGGTGCGTTCAAAAAATATAAAATATAATCGATCATTCCAGGGGTACAAACTTATTTCCATAAACCACTTAGATGAATTGGGAATATAAAAATAAATTTAACATCAACATAATAAAATTATCAACCGCACTGATCCAATCAAGATTGAACTGCAATCAAATATTAACAAATCATCCATTCTCACAGAAGCAAAAAAAGTCTATCAAAACCACTCTTCCGAGATAATAACAAAACCATCGTCAAACACCAGAAAGATTAACAGACAGAAAAATTACGTTTGTCCAAACACTTCGGAATGTTTCATATTCTTTGAACTTTATTCGGTACCCGCATAACACCATCGCCCATGCCCTCCTACTATTCTTCACTGTACTTTCAACCCCCCCCACCACACCCACACCCCTCAAAAATAAAAAAAATTAAGGACCACTTCGTTTCAAGAGCGAAAGTCACGGCGCGGCGCGCCGGCGAAGCAAGTAGAAAAGGTATAAAAACGGCGCACGAACAGCGCACGATGCGTTGGAAACGGCTCAAAGGCAACGACTGGCCGACAGGACCAAATTGTGCAGGTTAAAATTCTGCTGGCGAGTGAGTGGCCTCAGAAACGGCGTAGGGTCGTCGGTGAAACTCACGATACAATAGTTGCACGCTCGTTAAGCATGCATACGTGCAAAGGGACACGGTTGTTCCGAATAATATCCAGCAATTAGAAGTTCGTTAATTTTTTTCCCACCGAATACGCTTGGGGCGATGAATGGAAATGCATTAAATATATCTTTTTAAATTACAAGAGCCGTTGCAATTAGAGCAAAGTATTATTTTGACCTGGCTGAACTAAAAAATCATCGACATTATTGGTTATCAATGATAGAAATATTCTTCTGCTTGTTTCATCAAAGATATTGCGGATTACCGTTTGGATAATTGAGAGTACGGAAAAATATGTTGAAGTCTGATTAAATTTGTAGAAAATGTTGGGAAGTGTTCGATCTTTCTTCAATGTTTAGAGTTTGTGGCGCTGCTGCTAAATTGTTGATGTACCGCAATTATTTTTAATCACAAACGCTTCGATTTTTCGTAGCAGCTTATTTAGAAATTGAATCGTAGATTGCTTGATTAAAATTCAAATGTACAAGCATCGAACTTTGTGCAAGCCGCACAGAAAGCGCTGCATTGATATCAGGAGAATGACAATTTTTCTACTAACACCTTGGTTATACTTGCAAGGTCTAATGGCTGTAGTCCCGTTTTATGTCTGCAAAGTACCATTCGGGCATTTTAATAAGAAAAACGTGTTCTGAACATTATTGCCTACTAACGTCACAAATCTTAAAGCTCTGTCTTGTTATTGAGTCTGAACGTGTAGTGAATCTGCTTGCACGATTGTGAACGTCCGAATGGAATTGCCGTTTCGCATTATCTGTGTCTGATTTGCATTCACAACCATCGACCCAAATATACGCGGCCTTATCAAAGAATCAATATAGCGTTTTGGCACTGTACCCATCTACGCGAGGCATCGAGACTCTTGCTTACCAACAACTAAAGCAAATCGTTCTGCCCGAGGAAAATTTGAACAGCATTTATGGACGACACGTGAGAAACGAAAGACTACTTACAATCGATAACAAAATATATTTTTCAGAAATTGGACTCTTAAAAAAAAACTTCCACTTTTTACTAAACATTTCTCCGTCAAGCCTAATTCGCTGAAAAATGGTGGAAACTATTAATTTCCTTCACAAAAATTATCAAGTACAATTCTTGTTTTTGTCAGTTACTACCTACGACGAGTCCCGCGCGATTAGAGAGCCTAAATTAGAAGTGAACGGGGAGAAAATCTTTTATTAATGAGTCTCGATCGAAAGCATTAAACATCAACAGAATGGAAATTGTCGGACGCGTAAATGATTTACCGGGCACCGTGCCGTGCATTCAATCAAAAGTCACCAGAAACGAGTCTGAATCTGATTAATTCACGTCTCGAACATTTCCTCCGGTCGAGGATACCGCGTGACCACAATGTCTAGAGACTAGGTCAAGGAGAATCACTGTCCACCGGAGTTACTCTCTCGAGGTGTGTACCTTTACGAAACAGAATGTGCCCCTCCCCAACCCTCCTCACCCCAAGCTGGTTGCAATTTATTTTGGTCGCACGTTCATGTGTGCATTTGTAGTCGAAGTGTACGCTTTCTTGGCGTGTGCCATGTGGAATTATCAGATCGGTCATCTTGAGATCGTGCAATCCGTACGATGATAATTTGTCTGTATGTTATTAGAGATTAAAAAAGGGAATTCGATTGATAAGTGTGACGTGGGGGAAGTTTGTTCTGTGTTCCGGATTGAATCGTTATTAAGAGATGTGTTGAGTGGTTCCGCTTGACTGCTGTGTCGAACATATTGATATGATGCTACACGTTTCGCATAAAATATGAGAATAGGTGCATTACATTTGAGTGTATTGTAAATCTGAAAATGATGTGATATGTGTGATAATTTTAGCCACGCGTGCCTCGTGTGTTTAGAAGAGTTGGTTCGTTCGGAAAATGAAACGTCTGTGGTTAAAATTTATTTTAATATTAAAATTCTACTGTGATAATACCGGGGTTAAAGTGTAGATGATTCGTGAATACCAGAATTTGACTTTTCTGTTAAAATTTTATGCAAATTCAGCGACAAGTGAACACGAAATTGTTGAGAAATACCTATGCCTACATTTCAATTTTATTAAATTCATTCAAAATTGTATATAATATTAAAGCATAAAGTAGTAAGAGAGCAATAGAAATAGTAAAAAGTGGTATAATAGGAAAAAAGTGCTGCTCAATGAAGCCACGTCTGTTTTTAGAATTAATAGATATTTCAAATCATATTCTGCAAGTCACAGAAAAGAAACAGCATAGTGAAAAATATAAGTTTTGAAATTGTAAAGACCTCCAATATCTGTGTAGTAGCAAGAAATTACCGAGCAAAGATCCTTGGTCTAGCATGTCCGATTGTTTCTCCTTTTCCGCCTCCTCCCTGTCTTCTATGCATTCTAACATGCTAGATTTACAACCCATCGTCGAAGAAGTTTCACCTCGTACACGGTCCTTCTTTCCCCTTTAGCATATCGCCTAGTAATTATCGTCACGATTCTAAGAAAAACGAAATCTTAATTAAACGTATGCGCTTGTCAGTATCCTGATGCTTGTTGCTTGGAACAACGCCGAGGTGAAAAGAAAAATTAATCATGGCAAAATTCCAGAGAGAATTTTTAGAATTTAGAAAATAATTTGCAATTCGCTTAGAATTCGTTTAAAAGTGTACGAAAATGATTAGCAATTATACGAAATTTATTTCTGTGAAAGCGACATGAAAATACGACGGAACTGCGTCTCGTGGCACGTATAATTAATTAACAGACTGGAATTTAACATGTTTGGGATACGCAGAAGTGTTGAATCGTCGTGCCGAATGTTGTCGAACAAGTTCAAGAAGTATGTGCACATGATGTTAGTGTGAGAAGAAATGGGATTGCGATGATGTTATAAATGTTCACGATGTGTTACGATTCTATTTGAATATTGGAAGCGGTGTGTCTAGAGGCAGATTGAAATACGTGTACCCACCATGGAGTGCAATGTGTGCAGGAATGATTTGATTCCCATAATTATTGGCGACGGGCCTGCGATCGTTGAAAGAGTGTGAGATTCTCGCATAGCTGGAGCATTTCAGAGTGTTTAACACTGATTGTCGCTAATTAGAGCCCCCCTGAAACACAATAAACGAGAAATATTTTCTGCAGGTCTTTTTTTGTCACCGAAGTTGCAAAAACAAAATAGCTCCACTGGAGAACTTGTGTAATTAGCGTACGTATATAAGAGATTCGTATTGCTTGTTTAGTACAAAATATTCATATCATTTAAGTAGCAACTTAAATGCTTCGTAAATAATACTGTGAACGAATTATAAACATATGTTAATAATATTAATTCTCGTGCTTCGAAAATGATATATTACAGAAAGTTAATGACAGCTTGAAAAGGCAACTTAATGCATTACAAAACGCCTGTATAATTATTGACTGAATTATTAACAACCAGGCATAAATCCATTAATTCTTGCAAAAATAGTATTGAAGGTTAAAAATTAGTATGCGTATTGAAGAAAAAATGATAAATTATCGGTAGTCCAGCAAACCAGGTTGCCTAAAAATATTTCGTCACATACATTAGTACAAATCTTTTCTGACAGTGTTTCTATGAAATTATCCTTGAAATGCGGACGAAGAACACCACAAATCTTTCGATACGATTTTCAACATTTCACGGCACAATCAATTATATGAAACACGTAGGTACGATAAAGAGTCGACGAAAGTCGGAACGTAATTCCCTCCGCATAAACCGTCGCACAAACTAATTTCAAGATCCATTCAGTTCGACTGACACTGAATAGAACGACACGGCCGGCAGCCTCAAAATCACAGGGTCACACGTTCAGCTCCCGACACTTTATCTTATCACACAAGCCTCCAAATCGTGCAACTCAAGAAATTCGCTATTCGAAAGTCACACGAATACAGTATTTAACTTTGCAAATTCCACACGATTTCGTTTCTGCTTTCGCACGTAATTTCTCTGATCACCTTGGACGACGTAATAACGAGGATTACACTTGTGTTCGAGCGTAAATATGTCCCCGTGTGCACGCGGAAATTTACGTTCTGAACAGGTAGAAATGGAGCAAACACCAGGGAAACATTGGATTATAGTGTTTGCGGTTGTGAATAAACCGTGGACACATTTTTAACTAATTCCGAGAATAGAATGCTTCGAATATAATTAATCAATTCCTATATCGCGATTAATATCACGTTTCCGTCATTGGAGTGCATTTTCCATGAAATATTTACAGGTCCCGAGGCAGCGTGTTCTTTATCGATACTCAATTCCAGGCAATCGATATGCTTTTAACAGAATAACTTCAACAGAATACCAGAATATTCTCGCGATTATAGAAATTCGAATAGTAATTGGTCTAAATAGTATTCGATAAAAAACTGTAGAACACTGTGGAGTAGACAAGACAGTTCAACGTGACGACTAACTGACGAGGGCAAGTCGAGGCCCATTTTCACTTACGATCCATGAACCACTACAACCCGATCAACGATCTATTGTTAGGCGATACGGTGTTCAGAGATGTGCACGATGTTTTAATAACCCTAGTCCCAGTTGTAGACTGTATGGTGGCCTCGAATTTACTGAATAAAGTTTATCGTTCCGCGAGGACGTCGTGTACAGAAGAGAGGCCATGTATCTGAATGTCTTTTCCCCTCTTCTTCTTGAGTATCAAGCCAAATAATTTATTCTCTCGGTCTCTCCTTGTGAGTACGTTGACGCGTGAATGAAATATTTGTTGAGGACACGACGGCTGTACGTGATGTACGATTTATTTGATATCAGTAATTCCTTCTTAATCGTGTGTTTTTTATTGTAATAATTATTCGAGTTATCTATTTTTAAAGCAGTGCAGGTGAATTTAGAAAAATTAGTGCTTACAGCGCGACGAAAACTGGGCTAGATTATTTATTACTGTAGATTTAACTAGTGGTAGAATTAAACTTCGGGCTTCATCATTTGGACCAAAAATTGTTAGCAAATAAAATTATACAGGATTGTAGTTCGCATAGCGAAAGTTGTATAATGTGAGCTTACGCATTAGTACTAAAAACATTGTTAATCATTGAAATACACAGATCGAGTAGACTATCTGCACAGTCACAAAGTGAAACAAAATTAGGTGTTATAATAATCGATAGGCTGATTGTGTTTGCCCTTTCTTAACGCGATATAAACGACAATGCTAAGGAACACACGTGTGATAGAAGTAACGTGCGATAATGCTTGATAGGTTTGCAGCTTTGTACTGAACAACATATTATGAAACATTCAGTACATATTCCTTGCAGGTATTGTTCGAATTGAAAGGCTAATATTGCATACTATTTGAATAATGACCAATAATTGCACATCCCAGCTTTGTTCGTTTCACAGGTGGTAAAAAAATCCTATTGCTGATCGAACTAAGTTCGATAAGTATTCCAACGTGGAATGAAGTAATAAGAGAAAGTTACATAGGGGAAAGTTCTAAACACAAATATTCTTGTTCTCTCGTATTCTCGCTTCTATACAAAAGGTAACAAATAAACCTTTCTTAAAAATCAAAACAAATATATTCATAAGTAATTGAAACATAAAATGAGTAGCAGCAATGCAAATATTTAGTATGCAGTGAAAACGAAAAATAAAAAGTACTATTTTAAATAATGGCAACTACCAAATTTTGAATAATGTTAATATCATAGATTTGCACATTCGTTGTCCCTAATAAAATAATAAATTAATAAATATCTGAAATATATTAGAGTACGTATACTTTCCAAAGTAAATGTAGCAGTGAGAAGCCGTAAGTGAAAACCAAAGAGATCAGAGAGCATCTAGAATTTGCTCGTGGCAAATAATAGGATAATTTAACGATTATTATTGCAAGTTTACATGGCGGTGGCGCAAAGCGATTACTTATCCATGGGCGCTTTGTGTCTTTGACAGAAATTATGTTTGTCTGTGACTTCATCGTAATACGCTGGTAATTATTTCACTTGTTGCACCTTCGTTGCGGAACTGTATCTTTCGCACGGCGTTTCGTTTAAAGCGCCCTCCCAGACGTACAGATGTGGGCGCGACGAGTATTGGCAATTAAAAATTGTCATGTTCATTAACTTTTGGATGTATTGGGGCACCCTTCTGATCAATTTTGTTTTCGATATTTCTTCCGATTACAAACCTGCTTAAATTAAGAGAAAAAATCACGGTCATCTTGGAATATCAAATTGAAAAAAAAATGTTGGGTTGAATATCACAGAATAGGTGATGTTGTAGTATTTGAGAATGCAATTATGATTAACACAACTTGAAGATAAAAGTAGACCTCAATGAAGATCATCAATTAACATTCGGGAACATTAACCATCAAAAATTGAGAATGTTCATTACGATACATAAAGAATGAAATAAAAGTTGTATACCGAGTTTTAGCGATTTCTCATTATTGACCTGTTTATTAGTTACACTTGCCTTCGAAACAAACACGATCGATCGTGCTACGATTAATTTTGTTAGCAAAAATATTTGATTAGGTGGATTGAAATATGTGATTGAACATATTCAGGATATACAGATAAGTTTCTTGCATTTTAATAATTAAAAAGAAACGCAGAACGTGATTTAAACGACAAGCAGCAGCATCAACGTAAAAAGCAAATACAGTAACAAATAAATATGAAACCAATCGTAAGTCTTATTTATCTATTATTGCAGCCTATTTGATAATAAATGTTGATGTAGTAACGTATATTTTAAAAGCATATACTTTTAATATTTTATTTCACAGGATAGCTTAATTGTAATTAAATTCTACGAGACACGTTTGGATGGAGTTTATGCGGTCGTCATTGCAGTTGTATTACGTTTAGTAATAAATTTAGATTTGTAAGAATAATTATGAATTCGGTACCTACCGAAGGCGAGCAAATCTGGGTGTATAAATCAAAATGAAACTGTTAGGGAGGATACATTATATTTCCAATAAAACATAAATTTTCGAAGACTTCAAATATTGATACAATTTTATGACAATTGTTAAATAACGTGACAAAGTAAGTCTAGACCTAACTATATTTAAATAAAATATCAGTAAAGTTAGGTGAAGCTGTAACTATGAATGTAATTTAGAATTCTATAGTATATCGCAAGCATGAAGTTTCACTCACTATATCAAACGACCATATTCATATAATTTAGTTTATTCAATTGTTTCGATCCACTCCCCCAGAATTTTTTAATGTTCCAGGAACTAATTAAGATTTGCCCGCGACATGAAGTTGCGGACGAAGAAATTCGTAGTCAAATGTTCGATACATATCTTTAAACTGCTGTCCCATTTTTTATGAACCTTTAACAAAAAAATAATATTTTATACTACTTTTTTCTTTTACCTGCTATGCAACATACCGAAGTGTCATAAGATCATACAATGCTAAGTCCAGAGGCGAATGACGGCAGTATATTGAATTTATCATTATGCAAAGCAACAAAGAAGTAAGAAAACCGAACGACGGACAGTTCGGTTGGTTATACAAGGTTCGTTAGTATTAAAATCTGACAAGTTACAAACACGTTCCAAAGTAATTCCAATTAACACTCTCGGTATTAATTGTATCAAGGATCGACTATACTTTAAATAATATAATTTATCTTTAACCAAGGTAAAACAGATACACGTCTATATATGAAAATCCAAACTACTGTAACATTGCGAATCTTATCATCTTTTAACACTTTTATTTCCAAGGATAATCATTTAATTTAATGTCTCCACAAAACAAGGTTACTCTACAATTGTATAACATAAACAGTATTTTTTAACAAGGCCTTCTGTCAAGAGAAGAACCTTAAACCACTGAATGCGATACAAGCGTATTTGCAAACGAATTGTGTACGATTCTGCACGGATCGCGTACCTTTGAAGCATTGGTCGCCAATACTTTGCAGTATCGCTGAGAATCGAAATCTGTCGAAAATTTATATCTACAGTCGAAGGCGTTGCAGGAAAATATGTGAAAAAGTGAATACAGAGGAGAAGCTTGAGAAATTATGGTAAATAATGCAACGTAGTAATATCCGAAAAAGTGGTCGACTTTTTCAACGCGTTACACTCGACGATAGGAAACCCAACAAATACGTATTAAACAAATTACGAGGGTCGACTTGAACGAATAACCTTTCCAATGGTTTAATGAAGGTACTTGAAATTCAGATACATTGAGACAATTGATTAGGAGGACCTTTACACTTGGCTGCTTCTTCAAGCTTAAGCTTTTGCTTCTAACATTTGGGGCAGTTGGTTTTTTTTGTATTGAACGTTAAGCGTAGCGCAAGTGCTCATAAATATTTATATTAATCCTTTTTTTTTTACTTAAAATTTAATAAATAATGCGGCAAGGAATCCTGAATTTAGTTACTCATCTAGTGTCAACACTTATTACTTTTCCTTTTGTAAACGAGTTTATATTATGTTTCCTCCTAACATCGAATCAAAATTTACCCTGCAAAAAATGATTCCTGATACTTAGTTAGCACCCAAGATATTTTTCCATTCGGATACTACTCGCAGAAAGTTTAAGCTTGCAGGTTGAGCATCACCTGGCCAGACGAGTTTGGACGAGATTGAAAATGGAAAAGGGAAACGAGAAACAGAACGACAAATATTCGACGAGGTATACGAAGGGACTCAGGAGAGAAGCGACACAGAACAACGACCGAATTTTCAACTAACTGAATCGACAAGGACTGTACATAGAAAATTAAAAAAAAAAGAAAAAAGAATAGACTGTGTTTAAACATTCGTCCAGGCGGTGCAAAGGAATCACTCAGGTACAACCGATCTTGTATACCAACTTTCTGTTACGCTGTTTCGTCGATTCGGTTGCCGTTTGCACGAGAGATTCTTTGGCCATCACTTCGCTCACTCTTGACGGATTTCCATTGAGGCCCAAATACCTGAGCATCTTGTGTTCCGGACTGACGAACAACACGGTGCTGGCGAAACTATCATTAATCAGATGTCGTATAGGTGACAATGGTTAGTATTATTTCCAAGCATTCAAAATATATCATTACTATTAACACTTGGGTTTCTTTTATTCAGTTCCATTCGAACATGTTACTTTAATCGGTTATTATGTTTTTTTCTTTGGTGTCCCTTTTTGCGTTGTTTTTTTAGCGACTTATAATGCCGTTTCATTTACCGGATATTTCTTTTCTTATTTAGGTTGCGATTTGCTGCTGGGCTGCTTGAAGAACAATCCGAAACTTTGCACGTTGAATTTGTCTTCCTGCCGACTGACGAACAGAAGCGCCAGGTATTTGTCATCGTTTCTGAAAAGGAGGAAGGCCGATCTGTTGCAGAATGTTTGGGAAGAATCCACCGAATCGTCTCACGAGGAAAACACCTATAAGACTGTGAGAATTATTTTTATACACTTTGCTGAGAGAATTTCTAGATTGTGCATTAATTTGCCCACCGTATTGCTGTATATTAATGCGTGTATGCATTGGTTTTCTTCCAGTCGCAAGGATTACACACGCTGGCTCTAAACCAAAATCCAAAACTAGGAGACAACGGTCTGAGGCAATTGAGTTTCGCGCTGACAAGCGACGTTTCTGTGAGATCGTTGAGTTTGAGACAATGCGGGATCACCAAGCATGGCGCAGAGATTATGATACGTGTGCTACACAAGAACAACGTGATCACGAAGTTAGATCTCACGGAAAATCACATATCCATCAACACCCTTCAAAACATGTTGAAAATATTGAAGAGGAGGCAAGAAATCGCTGGGAACGGCACACTGAAGAAAAGATTCCGATTGGGATGGCGGCGAAATATGTTTAAAAATGTTCGTGGACCTGTAAATAGAGGCGGCAAACGATTTTTAAATAAAAATGTAAGCGTTCAGTATTAATTCTGCAACAATACGAAATAGAATTTTCGGAGTTCTCGTGGAAATTAACTTAATGAAAATATTACTATAACTTGTTAATTTATTTAGGAGAACCGTAATACATATTCATCAAAAAACTGTCAATGGGAAAGGATACGGAAGTTTGAGAAGAGAGGAAAGAAAATTAATGAATTACAACAGGGAAAGGAGGATATTTATAGAACAAAGAAATTGTCCGATTTGGAGTCTGAATTGATCAACTTAATCCAATCGAACTTTAAATTGAAGGAGGAATTGTTAAGCAACAAAGCGTTGCTAAATGAACAAACAGAGCAAAGGTCCAGGATGGAGTACGAGTTACAGAAAATGTCACTTCGACTGGACGAACTCAAGAGCAAAGTCGTGGGGCTGAATTGTCTATCTTCGAAGGCGTACAGTGAAAGTCAATTGATGCAAGGATTTAAATACGTGTTTGATAAGTTGGAGTCGTTTTCTACAATGAAGCAAAACTCTATTGAGAAGGGAGTAATTCTGAATAACGCGGAGCCATTGTGGTCGTCGCCGGTGAGCCAGCAAAGAGGGAACAGCTTCATGAATTGTATACAAAGCACGCCTCATTGCCTTCCTTTTAAAATATGATGTTCTGAATTCCTTTATTTTTTGAAGAGTGTATGTAAATATTATACGCATATGGCTTCCTTCGTAACAAAGAAACCGACTTGTAATTTTTAACTGTATTGTAAGACTTGACACTTGAGAATAAATATTTTGTAGAGAGAAGTGCAATTTATGGAACTTTGTTTTATTTCACACTACGGATCACTTAGAACAGCGAAGAGCAAACTGCGGCCCACGGGCGACATTTCGCGAATTTTGCCTTAAATCAAATAAGAAATGGCTAATTTTCGTCTTAAATTAAATTAATTAGTAGCCAAGTAGAACGCGAGATAATTGTATTTGTTTAAAGAAATTATAAACAAATGCCATTATTTCGACTTGCAGGCTAGGTACATCAATGACCAGAGGACATAAATTAAAGCTAGGAGGATCAGCTAGCATCTCCAACAGGTGTAAACATTATTGCTCGTGCGGTTCACTCGTTACAAACAATTAAACAATTAAAATTGTTATTGCGGTCAAGTGCATATACTTAGAGCAACGGGGTACTTTTATCGCGTAGCTTATTAGTTTCCCTGTCTTTTGAGACGTGGTAAATATTTTGTCGGTAACGATATGTCGGTAACGATATGTCGGTAACGATATGTCGGTAACGATATGTCGGTAACGATATGTCGGTAACGATATGTCGGTAACGATATGTCGGTAACGATATGTCGGTAACGATATGTCGGTAAACGTGTATGGCGGTAACGATATTTCGGTAATCGTGTATGTCGGTAACGATATGTCGGTAAACGTGTATGTCGGTACTCGTATATGTCGGTAATCGTGTATGTCGGTAACGATATGTCGGTAATCGTGTATGTCGGTAACGATATGTCGGTAATCGTGCATGCGGCGCCACCTTGCATTTGCAGCCTTTTTCGCAATTTGCCGCGGCTTCCAAACCGAATTCCTGGATTACATCGTTAAATTACACAATTGCGTTTTTCTCGGCTTCTACTACGTATATCTTAACCCGGCTGGTCTTAAATAAAAGCTACTAACCATAGTTATCTGCTCCAGAAGTTGCAACAATATGGCATTTGTGGTTCGAAAGTTATTAAAAATTGAAAAATCGGCAAAAATGTACTCCGGGTCCCTGCTATTATCACCGCTATTATCAAACGCGTAAATTATTATCTCGCGTTCTACGCGGTCGATTTTAATCAACAACATCTCAAATTGAAGCTCTTGGTTCAAAGATCGATATGATTCGCGATTAGGTGGTCCCTCGTGTATAGTTTCGGTGCAATACTCAAACGATTTATTTATTTGTTCACGAAAAATACACAGCGCATGTTGCATTTGTAAATCGTTTATTGTCGTGTAGCAGCATCCGTAACATTCATTTTGAGCACTCGTTCATTAATCTAGCTGCTCCAGGAGCCGAAATAATTGCATTGACCCGGAGTGCATTTTTGGCGATTCTTCAATTGTCAATAACATTCGAACCACAAATGACATTATAGTACTTTAATTATTTGTGACTTAGGTTTATTTTTGCAATTTTCACGCTGTCGAATTTTGCAATTGAAATACCTGCCACGGTACTATGTGTTCAGGGAGTAGGAATTGGAGAGTGTAGTATCATAGGTGTTAATAACAAAAAACAGTTCATTTCGTTTAGTGAATATATATTCAAACTAATTCACACAGTACCAATTACATAATTACTTAAATAAGTATCATGTAGAAACTAAAAAGTTTAAATGACAGCTAGTGTATAACTCATGCATGTGTAAATTATTTATTATTATCTTTATTTCACATTCTTAATGAAAGAAATATTAAAATTTGTATAATATCAAGTAAATAATGTATAATATTTATACATAGCAATTTATTGTAGAATGACACAGAATGAATCTTACGCGCTACAGTTACAAACTATTGATGTCTGCTATAATAGAGAGCGTTAACATCGTTTTCTAGGACCTGTTGGTAACGTTGGGAGTGATACTCGAATGATATGGGATTCTCGGATCCCTGGGAATTCGGGTCGAAAAAATACATTAATTGATTTGTCTATTTCTATATATCGCCTGTTGTTTTAGCTGGTAGTCGAAATTACAGTCTCATTGGACATGAAAGCTTATAAGGTGATTTGTCTATTCATATATGTTGTGTGGATTTGCGATTTTGTGCGTAGGGAGTCGCGTGAGAAAATGTATTTGAATCAATATTACTCCTCAAGCTTTTACGGTATTGCTTTATCAACTGCAGAGAACAACGACGATCAGCGTAAAGAGTTAATTTCTGTTGTACAATGGTATGTCACCATGTCACAGCGCGTAAAGTATTGGGTACAAAGTTTTATCACTCCCTAATAGGAATTAACTTAACATAGGAATTAACATACCGTGTAAAAATTTGTTACAACATTTATCTTCCATTTAACTTTCTCCAAAGTTAACAAAATAATAAAAAAAGCTACTACACACGAACTTAATTTAAAACAAATTTGCATTGAAAACTATTGAAACGATAAATAAAACGAGATAAGTTTAGTGAAAAGATACTTCACCGATGAATAACCATCGAATTTATCAAACAAACATTACTGAAATTGTACAATACTAATTGCAACATATTTCTGCATGATTCATTTATGGAATACGGACCCCCTTGCACAAAATTGGCTGCATAACGTATCTATACTCCAACCAGAGATAGAGAACGAAAAAATCGAATATAGGGCCACTATTGTCCAGCTGTCCAGTAATGGACGACCCTCTTTTCGTTCAAGCTAATAATACCGAATTGATCCGGGACGCTTTGGTGATTATATTTCACGATGGCGAACGTTTGCCTTTTATTATGGTCATACTAAGAAACAAATTTTTTATCGATCTTTTACCATGTCTGGCTGATTTCAGCCGCGCGTTTTCCAGGCATCTGTGTGTCAAATCCCATCGACGCTAGAACAAAAAATGGAAAAAAAGTAAAAAGTAAAAAATCGATATAAAATATACTGACAGGCTAGTAATGGTGGCAATATTGTTTGCCCCAGCGCGCTGCAGCGTGGCGTAAAAAGTGCAAATTATTTAACGCGAAACCTTTGCATACCAATCGACCGATAACAAATATTTGCAACCAGATATTTACAACCAAGCAAAATGCGTTATCGTTTGCAATATTCATTAACATGGACTGTGCACGGTATCTTGAAATAATTGCAAACGCTGTGAGACAGGAGATAATTTAACAAATAAACACAATTACTACAATGTACACAATGGTATAGTGCGAATGTTCACTAAGCAGCCTATAGTGTTATCGTTTATGGCAAACAAAGAGTATGAACGTATACTTGTGGACGCTCGCTTTACTGAAATTTCATACACTTTTTTCTAGCACTTTGTGCAGCAGGGATCGTCCACGCGTTCCTCCAAGAAAAAAAACCAACCACTATTGAATCGCCGGATCTACGGCCATCCATGCGGCGCGTGGTCCTGCGACACGGCTACTCGTCCACATTTTTTCCTATTTCTTTTTTTCTTTTTTTTTTTGCCAGCTCTTTTCTCCACCGGTGATTCGATTATTCAAGAGAGAAGTACGAGAAAAAAAAAATGCGAAAGGGAAGCCTGAATTAGGGACGTTCTTGCGCGTGCTCGAGATACCTATCCGCCTGTTCATTTTCCCTGCCTGAACTTACACGAAATCTCCTTCACGCCCCACACCACTCAACGAAGAGCAATTCGCTATCGAATTTAGGCACATCGACGCGAACCACTTTGCCACCCGAATCGCGCAGAAATTTCTTCACGCGACTTATCATTCGCACCGCTGGGAAAAAGATATGGCACGATCGTCGCAAGCAGCTCGTCGCGAGAGCCACAAATAATAATAGGACCACCGCGCACAGGATGGGAAAGCGAGCACCGGCAGAAACGGTCGCGGGCCGCCAATTGAAATGCATCATACGATATCGAAATTATTGGTCTATAGTTCGCGGAGTTCCTCCGGTAATATCATTAATTTGGAACACCGTATACTGGCCGACGGAACTTCATTATCATTATCAATGCCGCACCGAAATCGCGTGACAAGTGTGCGACCGCAAAGCGGAACGCCCCAGGATACGCTTGAACGTTACTGGCCAGCCGCTCTAATTCATCCCCTGAATTATGCACGATCTCGGCTATCCTGTCGATTTCTGATCGGCAACGAAAGAAAGCATTTCACGAGGCAGGTGCGTTACAATAAGGCACCGGTGTGTAGGCGTTACAATTCACGATTAAATTGCCGGGAAATACGACTTCTTTTCTATACAAAAAGCGAATCGTACCGGGCAGGGCAATTTCGCTCGGGGAAAGATAGGATTCGCCTATCCTCGAGATACACGCGTGAACGTTCATACCCCCACGGCCGCGGTGTGGCCAACTTGTTCTTATAAATTATTTACAAGGGCGGAGACGGAATGGTAATTTTCTGTCTCGGATAACGTCGAATGGATTATCGTACAAGTGTTGCACTTGTTGAACCCTTGTACACTGGCCGCCGCCTTGAAACGACTTGAACACGGAATTATAGAATAATTTAACGGAGAATCATGCTCTGCCCCTTTTAAATGCAGAAAGTAACAAACTTCCGATTCTGTTCTGAGAAAAGGGAGGCGGTATTGCCGTTTAGGAAATCAAGCCGTAAGTTATTGGAACGTCGACGTAGGAAGTGTAGAGAAAGCTTCGTCTCGTCATTGCGCGAGCTCGCCCCGGGTACTTTGGAATAAAGAAAAAAGAAAAACGTCTGGTCCGTGTAGGCGCGACTGTATCTCGCGAGATTTTCTGCGTCATTTCCGTGGAATGGAAGGAAACTCCTAAGAGGAGGCTCGTACCAGTTCGGACTTGTCCGTGAGGCTAAACTAATTTGCTGCGCGAGGGTAGGCGCTGGGTTAGAGCTTGAAGTGGGGTGACACAGGGTCGGGGCAGATGGAAAGTTCAGGGGGACGAAGGGAGAGTCATCTGATTCCGCGTAGTGGGAGAACCGAAATTCCGAGTGTCCAGTAAAAATGACACCCCACGCGTCCCACCCCTCCCGTCATTTCCCGCTATCCTTCACTTTCTCTTTCCGCCTCGGCTTTTTCCCTCTTCCTTCTTTTCGTTTCCCTTCTCTTTCAGGACCTTTTCCCTCACCAAGCCTACCTTAGGGCTATAGCGAGGACTGTGAACTGGGGTAAAAGACTGGTCGTGCTGAGTCGCGAGGTGGACGGCGATAGCATAGAGACGCGCGGCCTTTTTCTGTGTGTAGGGGTGTGCGCGGCCGTGTTTTTTAACGCACGTGTGTGCAGGTGCGTGTCCTCCCGAGAGAGGAGGAAGTGCCTTAACGAGGAAAGACTTTCCCAGTGTCGGCAGCTTCGCTTCGAACGCCCATCGAAATCCTGCAAACCCATCCGGAAAATTTCGTTGCCGTTTCGACGAATAGAAGTCGATCACGATAACAGCTTATTCTCATTTTCAATTATCGCATTTCTTTCAAACAATAACCGCGGTGATCTTTGTCGTACCAACTCGATATTGAACTGGACGGAAGCTGGCACAGCAATGAGAAATAAAGACGAAGCGGAGAGTGGTATATGTTAAGAAGAGGTAGAAAATGAAAATTCCTTGCGAGCGAAAAATCATAACTTGAGGGAAACAAAGCGACCAGCAGACCCCAGAAAGACGTCGTCCCTGACTTTGAAAGAGGGTGGCAGGGAGTAAGGGGTGAGTTCGCTGGGGGGACTAGAAGCGAGAGTGTGGGGACGGTTAGCGGGGATGGGGGGTTGAATCAGCGCGGGGGTGTATGGGGGAATTAGTAGATGGCCGTGGACAATGTGGGGGATACTTTCTCATATCAAGTATGGCCGCCATCGTGGCACGATGGTCAAAACAATAGTAAGTAGAGGTACCCTTAGGCAATCGTCTCTACCAATTTCTCGCTACCGCCACTATTTTTCCTGCTACCTTAAATCGAGAAATTTCAATCTCTTGGGTTCTATCGTCGAGTATGACGAAGCAACGTCTCACACGTTTTTCATTGTTTTTCTCGTGTTTCAGTGCGCAGTGAACAAAGTGATGTTATCGTCGTTATTGTCGCCGTTATCAGTCGCGGGCTCGTGCCTCCTCCAATGAAAACAATTCATCAACGTATCGCGATTGTTAACAAATGGATAATGACAGAGAGCCACTCGGTCGTGAATATCTTGGATTCCGTCGGGAGTGCGAGGTGCTGCTGATTACGGTAAGTCACAAAACTCCTTCGAAATAGCAGATCTGCAATAGACCGCGCATCTGTGTACACCGTCGTTCGATCCTCTCGTTCATTATCGCTTATCGTTCATTGAGGCGTCCGTAATCGTTGAAAAATGTACACAACATGCCTTTTTCCCCGTGCTAATCGTTCTACACGGGGAAAAAGAACTTTATTCTGCGCAACAGTCTATGAAATTGCCCGCCCGACCTTCGCAATTTCGCAAAAGAATTTTCCTGCATTGTGTAACTTAAGAATTCCAGTAACGCGTTTAATTGTTGCACTGATCCTGCCGATAAACGTTGAAAAATACCAGTGACTTCAGGCGTGGAATTTCTGAAACGACGCTACACCGTTGCCCATTCGAGGAAGACTATCCGAGACCGTCCGATATCCGCCGACGTCTTTTGCATGCGAATACTCCACGTGGTTCATCTGACGACACGCATTGCGCAGATCCAGTTTTCCGCGATCCCCACCTTCGTGTGAATCGCACCTTTTACCATAGCGATTTCAGGTACGAAAATGTCGCGTCGCTCAGTTAATGTCCCTCGACCACGTGAATGCGATCAACCCTTCCCGAACGAAACTCACCCCTGCGCTTTAAAATTCGACGCGCCCCTCGGATAACAATTTCATTCAATCACCTGCGAAATTGTTCGATCTCTCCACGTATGAATATATTACTTATAACGCGGGTCAATTTCTCGTGAATAAATCTTTAAAATTTTGCACAAATATCCTCGGGACATGTGCAATGAATTTGCACCGCAAATTAATTCAAGTTACTCGATAATACAATTCAACTGCGGATGCAGATATCTTTATACGCTATTCGATTTATTTCCAAATATTTTAAAGTCCTAGTAAGCCCCGTTAAATCGGCTGTAACCTTGTCGCGATCGCAGCGGAACGAACGAGGACAAGAGGAATCCAAGGGGCGGCTCGATTCGCGGTAGACGTTTAAAAAAGAGGCGTGTGTGGGTGGATAAATTTTCATTTCAGACGCGATGATATTTGTCTTGTTTGCGGGCCAGACTTATGCGCGTGTGCGGACGAGTGAAGTTCGCTGCTCGATCAATAGGCCTCTACTGAAATCACATATAAACGCACTCACGCGCGCGCGCGGGCGCGCACACACACACACACACACACGCACGTTGCTGTTCTAACGGGCACACGTATCCGAGGAACCAGCGCAAAAAGTTCGCAAGCTTTTCTCCTCGGCCACGGGAACCAAAATGATCGAACGACCCGAACGGCGAAACTTTCATAATTTACCCCTCTAATCTCCTTATCGATTCTTCCGGGTAATTCCGGTTTCTATCGACATGCCTGTCCGCTCGCGCTCGAGTTCAATAAACGCCTCGCGAATCATCTTATCTCGCGGTTCTTTCCCCAATTAATCTCGAATCTCGCTACCTTGTCCTTTTTATCAGTGGCGTGTTTTCCAGAACGAAGATGCAAGGCGGGAGTCGTGTCGCGTACACGGCCATAATATACGGGCATGCGACGAACAATCTCGTCTAGCCAGTTCCGTCGAATCGTATCGATTCTTCGCATTTAATATTAATTAACGTGCAACCCCGCCCCACCACCACCGTCGCCGAAAACGCATAATTTATCGTGCCATCGTTTCACGACTCGATAAACAGCCAGCTGCGGCGGACACACATCCACGTACACCGCGCACGGCATATGTTCTCGCAGCATCGTTATTTTGTCAAGTTAGAACGTTGTTTGCCGGACGCCCAGTACGCCCACGCGACAAGCGACGCAAAACGATTTAAGGGCGCAAAGAAAGGGCATATGCAATATAGGCGCATCCACGATAATACCTCTTTCTCTTGCTGTCCCTTCGTATCGAAAGCTCGATAGTTGGTTCATTCCCTCCGCCTTCGCCCCGCCGTGCTTTCTACTCTCTAACAACATGTTTTTCTCGACACCCTTTCGAGAACGACGAAATTCCCCTCGTACCCCCCCCCCACCCCTCCTTTCTATCGGTCGCTGTCATTCATCCAATTTTAGCTAGAAACGGTGCAAAGACTTTTCCACAATACGCCGGTGTGCCATACGGGCGTATTTACGCGTATTTTTCGAAAATCCGACAAATGTTGCGCAGAAATGCGGGTTTTGCATCACAAACGTTCACACCCCTCCCCCCCCCTCGTTGCCTGCCTGTTTTTCAACCCCCGCGTAATCCAATTTCCGTAAGCTGACAGCCGGCCGACCAAATTTCAAATAATGATTCTACGTCCTTATCGATTAGATGGAGATCGTTAGCGCGATACTTAATAATATACGATACGATATATATATATATATATAAATATAAATAAATATATATATATATAAATATAAATAAATATATATATATATAAATATAAATAAATATATATATATATATTTATATATCTATCGTATATATATCGTATATATATCGTATCGTATATTATTAAGTTGGAATTGAAACAACAATTTTCCAGTAATCGTAACCCGATAAGGAATGGCATTTATCAATTATATCGGTGATAAACAGAAATTTTCAATCCGAAGCAATTGGCAACAGCTATTTAGAAGAACCGCAAAGTAATTGTGGTTTAATTACGAATTCAGTTTGTCGCGTCCCGTTGTATCATTTAAACAGCAATTTCTTTTTGCAATTGAACATTATTGGCGTTCGATCGACGAATCGCGCCCACATCGATCGTACAGTCCCGGAGATCATCTGTTTGGGGTACGTAGCCGACGACGTTTCGTCCGAGTGGTGGGGGGATATTTGTGTGGTGGCCCTACCGAAGGTGGTAGGGACGAAAACGATGTGACAGGCCCTTCATGGGGCACCGTGTCTACACCTAACAGTAACCTGGCAGAGTCCACAGAGGCGTAAGCGTGCGACGATCATAGATTAGCACCTATTCGAGATCTTTAAATTTCGTTAAGGGCACGCAGGCAGCTGTCCCTTCTTCTGGTCCTTCCACGAATCCACCTTATATCCCTCGCCTTCGTCGTCGCTTCCATTTCACCTAAATATCGTCCTTTCATCGAGATTCAGCGCGAACAAATATCCTGTAGTATAAAATGCCTTCGTTCCGTCCCCTCGGTCCGTCAAGACGCACCGTGGAAATCGTAAAATTTATATCGAGTGGCTCGTCGTTCCGAGGGCTCGTTTGACCGACACCATTCCAAGGTAACCCCACGGTTCACCTACCCTTCTTGATGCCGCGTGCCGTTGACGCCACGCCGACGTTACTGACGTCTTAAAAGGAGGGCAGGCAAGACGATTATTCCCCGCGCGGGCGTGTAGCTACGTGTGGTTTTAACAAGAAAGTAGTGTTTACGCGCGATTTCTGCGATAAAAATGTGCGATAAAGTTGTACGTGACACTCGACGGGATTGTGTTGTTTTGGAGCTGCGCTACTTACGTTCGACGACGTTCATTAAATGGGTCTGAGAGCGAGGATGTTACCCGGTTGATATTCAATCGATACCGCCTGATCTTTAATCGGATCAAATTTCTACTGGTAAGATAATATTTTTAAGCGAAACTCTGCGAAAATTATTTCCCGTCCCCCGTGGCCGTTTCTCTAAATTATTCAATCACGTGATTACTTCCGCCTTCGTTCGCCTTCGTTCACCTTCGTTTCGATGCTATCCCTTCGAGTACGCACTTACCCTGACAGAGACTGGTACAGTTCAATGACCCGGCCATTATTCCGTGACAGGAGGCATGGGTCTGTCAACTTCAATTAGTAATTACGAAACTTCTGAAATGCATATTCGTACTATCCTCCGAATTCAGCCCCAAAACATGGGGATATATATGAGTCATATATGTAGTACGTTCCCCAAACGTCTCCCTTTTCTGATCGTGTCCATTCGCGTATAGGGTGTCTCATCGAACCCGGAGACCATCAACTTGTGCACGCTTCTTTCTTCGAGGCTCGTTAGACAATTCTATTTCTGGTCGATATACTCGTAAAAATACATACGGAGGAGGTGTTCGCGTAACGATCCATAGGGCGCGTTAGAAATGCGGATGAAATTTCAGGATCCATTGAATCGGTCCGACCTCGTTAGAAAATGTAGGAAAATGTTCGGTATCGGGCCACTCGATCGCTCGTGTTACAACGGACGGCCGAGAATAGCTTGGCATTTCGTTAATGCGATCGCGACAATGCGAATCCGAATAAGAATAACAAGCGAGGAATGGTTTTTCTTTCAATAGAGCGACGAGTGATCGGTGTGGCGGCTAAACGCGATCGGCCCTGTCACGTACAAGCAAGATGTCTACGACGACGGGACAAGAGTCGACGATCCCGGAATCAACGGAATTGGACAGCGACGGATCGAGTTGCGGCGAACGCGACACCAGGAAACGTCTTCGTTTGGACACGGACTCGACGGGGCCGAAGAAGAGGCGAAAACAAACGACGCCCGTAAGATTCTCCTCCACGTTAATGAGCGACGCGCACGAAGCATCGAACGAGGACGAGGATGACGACGAAGACAGCGAAGGTAAGCTGTCGTTACAGTCACTCATACAAACACAGTCGTCGATCAGGGACGAGAACCTAAATAACGAATTCCGTTGCCAGTATTGTAGTCAGTTTTTCGATAGCAAGGAAACGTTGAACGTTCACCTCGATAACGAGCACGGTTCCGCGAATCATTTGTCGCAACAAAGTAATCAAAGTAATTCGCCGAATGCCACGATCAAAACGGAACCGTCTCAGCAACTGGACCAATCCGATAACCCTGTTAATGTACTTAGTGTAAAGAATTTCGGGATAAACTGGCTAGCCGCCGGGCAGCACGTGCAATCGCACACGCATATGCAGACGCAGAACGAGGAATCCTGGTCCGTCCCGTCGAATCAAATGACCGCGTTGCCCAATCACTTGCAAGTACTATCCGGCTTTCCCGGCGCCTTGGCGCAATATTTACCTATGCCCACGTTCCCTTTAACCGAGTCCGGCTCGATTCCGCGATCCTCGTTGGGGCCGACGCCGATGAGAATATTCAATCCGGACGCGTACTGCGATCTGTGCAACAAAGAATTTTGCAACAAGTATTTCCTCAAAACGCACAAGGCTAACAAGCATGGAATTTACATCGATTCACCTGGGCCTAGTACAGTAGATAGCAACGTACCGGCCGGCCCGCTGTATCCAACTAATTTTCCTGGCAACGTGATTAAATTAGAACCACCCAGCACACCGCCGACACCGAGCGTTACGTGCGACCTCTGTCAGAAGCGCTTCAAAAGCGACGAATTGATGCGCAAGCACAAGCAAAAGGTGCACATCGATTTGCCGGAGCAGTCGCAGGAGATGCAGCTCAGCTTGTCGCAGAACGAGGACGATGGGGACGCACCGAGGGACGGCCTCAGCGGTATGGAAACGCTGTTCAAGCAAGAGTACAACGTGGAGCAGGAGGATGCAACGTTCATGCCAGCGCCGAGACATCTATCGCCTCAGTCGGTTCAGCAGGCACGAGATTCCGGTTTCAACGCCGATCGCCTCCGTCGTTTGGGTGTCATTAATCCGGACGCGTTCTGCGAGATATGCTGCAAAGAGTACTGTAATAAGTACTTCCTGCGAACGCATAAAATAAAGAGGCACGGTATGATCGTTCAAGACAACGATAGGTCGCCCGGTAATCCGGGATCAGCGCCCACTTGGCATCAAGTGCAGACGAGCCCTCTGAATTTGATCGTGTCGGACAACGCCGGTGGCAGCGAGTCCAACGATCGACCCGGCGAAGATTACGAGTGCAAATCGTGCGGTATACGTTTTCAAACGAACGGCCTGTATCAGGCTCACTGTAGCAAGATGCACGAGGGCGAGGAGCAACAGTCGCCCAAGCAAGAGGGCGAATCAGAAACGCCGGATCAACGAAACGATTCGATCTCGGAGGACCTGCAGAAGTTGCAGACGATGCTGTTGCAGCTGAACGGGCTGAAGTCGGCGAAGGGATTGTCGTGCAACGTGTGCGGAAAGGAATGCGAGTCCAGGGCGGTTTTGCATGTTCATGTGGCGACGGAACACGGCGCCGTTAACGACGACTCGAGATCCTCGCCGCAAGTGAAATCGCCGTTGACCGGCACCTCAGCGTTTTGCACCTTTTGCGGCAAAGATTACGCGAGCCAGGACGCCCTTAGGAGACACGTCGCCGAGGTGCATCAACTACCGGCAATTTCGACTGCCGTTCCTCACACGCCCACCACCACCGCGACGACGACCACCTCGAATTCAACGGGCCAGACACCGACCGAGAGGAAAGTCACGTCGATGACGCCGACGTCCAGTTACTGTGAGATATGCAACAAGGAATTGTGTAACAAGTACTTCATGAAAACGCACATGCAAAGGATGCACGGTATCGAGATCGAGAACGGAGCACAGATCGGCGGTGTGATATGCAATATCTGCAATAAAGAGCTGTGCAGCAAATACTTCTTGCGGGTTCACAAGCACAATACCCACGGCATCGTCGATGAAAATACGCCCAGCTCGGTGAAGCAGGAGAGCCACGACGCGACGAATACGGACGACTCATCCTTGAAGCCGGAACAACTCGGCGATCTCAGCCACAGATATTTCACTCATTTTACGGAGGTTTGCCCGATCTGCAGCAGGAGGTTCCGCAGCATAAAATGGTTGAAGGCGCACTTGATGGGCGATCACGGGAAAGCAGGTATCGACAAGTGGCGCGAAATGGAGCAGCAATATCAAACGACTGCCAAGACAGCTGGGAGAACAGGAAACGCGCCGTCGAAGAATACACAGCAGAGCTTAAACTTGAAGATACCGAACGGCTTCGAAGTTGCACAGCAATTGAAGCCTATCGATTACACCGGCTTAGGTAATCAAGTGTTATCGAACTTGTTGGGCTCGTCGTCGGACGATCAGCAATTGAAAAGCTATCGTTGCTCCTATTGCAATTTCACCACCACTGTGTTACCGTTTCTGTTCCTCCACGAACGATCCCACGCGAATTCTCGGGAGAGCGCTGAGGGCGAGAAAACCCTTCAATGTCCGATTTGCTCGCAAGGATTTCATCAACCGGAGATGCTCCATCAACACTTACTCGCGTCGCATCAGTTTCCCACGCTGCTGTCCCATTTTCCGCCCCCCCTGCTGAATAATATAGGATTGGAGACGGAGAAACTGAGCGAGGCCAAAGAGACGCTGGATATAGAAACGAAGGAGGACCGAATCGAGAATGACCCACAAGTCACTGCCAATCAGAATATCCCTGAACCAATGAAAAATCAGAAACAAGAGGACACGGCGGTCCGCGTGACACCTCAGGGTGTCTATAAGTGCGCGCAATGCGGTTACGCGACGACCAATTTAAATAGAATTAAGAAACACGTGAGAAAGGATCACAAGGCGATCGGTGACCCCACTGAGTCCGTAATCGCCGAACTCAGTAAAACTTTGAAGGATGTTGCCAACAAAAATAAGCTGCCAGCTTGCTACGCGATGCCGCAGGACATGAACTCGAATCCTGATAAAACGATCATGCAGCCATTTTTAATCGAGGAACAGGACACGATGCAGGCTGGCGAGGAGTCCAGCTCAGAGAAACGATTCGCACCGGCCTTGGTTTATCTACCGGTGAAGTCACGAATTAGCAACACGCTCACTGCATCGTTCACCCTCAGTCCTGCTTGAAAATCTTCCCTTCTCTCATTCCTATGCTACCCCGGACATTCTACTCGTTTCTGCGTTTGCGTTTTTGAGCACGTGCCATTGGTTCCTATGTAATTTGTAAGGAAATAGTTAGCGAAAGTTTATATATTTTTCATATACACGTGGCCCCTCGAGAGTTCCATTCATTCGTTATTTAATGTACGCGCGCAGTACTTTCGACGGGAACGATCCTCTGCGATCATTTTCTGGAAATTAACAGAATCATCTTTCATCGCAGCTGAACGGGTATCTGATAAGTGCGTTCTTGAAAAGACTATATATATTCGTACATTCGTCTGTCTTGCTTGTTCGATGATCTTTTTTTCTTTTTTTTTTTTTTTTTTTTTTTACGAGGATGAGCATCCCAGATATATAGTATTTATTAGAGGCCAACAGAATAACTTTGGATCCCGTTTGAATGACTCTCCTTTAAACGTATTGTAGCAGAGAGCAACGGAAGGATCCCGCGTTTTGAGAGCCACGTTGTTATACCGTTCCGCTTTGTGAACGTTTTATTGTACATAATATAATCGTATAACTAACACGAACGGGTGATTGAAAATAAAGTTCCTATTTTAAACGTGACCGACCTCCGAAGAAAGCATACTAGACAGTGTCGAATCAATCGAGCAACAATTTCCTATGTTTGTTCTAATTATTCTCGTAATTCTATTTTGCGTTTTGCTCAAGACATGGAATTACGAGCGATACAAGATAGAATGAAGCGGAAGAATACGCGTCGACAAATCGATTTTCGAACGGCGTCGTTGTAATGTTCTGTAACGATATATCGATGACTTTCAGTTTTGCGATCGTGCTAGTCAATATTTTATATATAGATCTATATATACATACATAAGCGAAGTTGAACGATAGGGGAGAAAATTTAGAGAGGTATTTATAACTAGACGCGTTAAGATACGATAGGGAATACGCGAAACTAAACAATGTGACGATAAAGAGGAACAAACGGGATGCGTAATTACTATAACTGTGAGACGGGCATGATTGAATCCACGGTTACAATATTTAGATATCAGCGATCAATGAAAGCCAATCAACTCAGGGTCGGCGCAGTATAACCGGCGAACAAAAAGTACAATCGTATACACAGCCAACGCATTGCATAGAGTTTAAAATATATATATCGATATAGCGTTTCGCGAGCCGCGCGAATATCAGAAATCTACTAAATACGCGTCATCGAACTATTCTCGTTTTTTGAAAAGGGGTCGTCAGACCGTTGGTGTCCACTTTCTTTATATCTACGATTGAACCTAGTACGCCACTCTCTTTGTTTAGCCAACTAAACAGTAAGAATTTACATAATCTAGTCGTTTGCGAGAAATAGCAGAATCCGCCCCCCAAAAACGGCGTCGGAAATGTAAAAGTTCCCTTCTCGAAATGCTGTTTCAACCTCGTGCCTTGCAGCTGAAGAAACTGAGAATCAAAAAATTTCGTTATCTCCAAATACGAGTCGAATAGATGACGGACGCGATTCGTGCGTCCGCGACGACGAGCCATTTATTTCTGTCGTTCGTACGCAGAAAAGAATTCGTGCCACGATGATACCCTCTCAACCTCGTGATGGCGGTTTCCTCTATCTTTTCGTGTCTGCGTACGTCTGCGCTGTTCATCTTATCACGATTGATCAACATTTAAATAGCATAGGAAATGCGAATAGACTGCTTACGAATAGCGTGCAACGATACAAGTTTTTACACATAGAGAGACGCAGAGGCGACCATAGGAAACGCTTGGAAAACGATCACGCACGGGGGATAGTTTTTGTCAGTCCAATTTCCAATTCTTGTTTTTTCTCTCTCTTTCCTTCCGCCTTTTTGGTTAACGGTCAGTGGGCATTGAATCGAAACATTCTAAAAGACAGCTGTTTTCGCAGTGTGTCCAGTCGATGGCCAGACGTGCAGCCGCCCCAAATTTAACTCGCCTTCCAAAACGCGTTCCTTGCACCGCACCGGTGGGGCCCCTTCGATGAACAAACACACGCGTTACATTTCCGCCCTCGATACACGCCCACGCAATGTCAACCTCGGATTATGAAATAATAACGCGACTCGTTTCGGCAACCTCCATCTATTTATTTAACGAAACGTCGTCCGCGTAATAATCGAAACACGACGGCGTATCGATCGCGGCGCGAAACGAGCTTCCATTGAAAAACAGCTGGAACAAAAGACAGCTAGGAGCATCAATACCGTAAACGTGAATGAACATCGGACTGGCACGCGTTACACGCGTACAAAATTTATGACGCTACGTAGCACATGTGTACACAATATCGGGAGCAAAAACGGAGCCAGGCCGATCTTTGTCTCAATGGCCATAAAAATTTCCCCGGGACAGCTGAAATTCGAGAACCGCGTCATTTAACAGAACCGTGCCCGGCTTTTCCGGGCGAAAATTCGTCGGAATTAGTATGCTCGCACGCGTGCATTAACATATTTTAGGGGAAACGATAGAGGAATCGACCATTACGAATCTATTGAGAGAAAGAACGAAATAGATGCGAAGGAGGGGGATACGGATATGAACGAGGCAAGGCGGCCGGGGCAAGAAGGGAAAGAAGGACAGAGGGAAATTTCGTTGGGGAAAATGAAATTTTTAGCGGTATTGTGGAGCCAGCGAGGTTGTGCCTGGACAAACGGTCCCACATCTGGTCCCCCCGTAGAAAGGTCAGAGAGGAGAAAGGTCGCGACCTTGGGACGGGATTTTTCCGAAAAAGTCCAAGCGAAACGAGCCGAACCAAGGGGGCACAAGGGAAGGCGGATAGGGTGGGAGGTTGGAAAGCACGCGTCCTGTCCTTCTTTTTCCCCCCTTTGTCCATTTTTCTCGCCCCACGAACAAACGGTGACATGCAAAACGCGTGCGTCCATGTAAAACGGCACCCTCTTAATTGCATCCCATGGAACTATGCGTATTGTGCATTTAATGGCCCGTACGCGGCAACGAGGGTCGTAGATTTTAATTATTGTAACGACTCGCAGTCGATAATAAATCGGGCAAGACCGGGGGCGTCATGGTTTTTCGCGTGCCGGCTATAATTTATTTCCCTTGCGTACGAATGATCCCGCGTGACGCGATAAAGTATCGTCCCTCATTGGTGGAATTTTCTTTCTTTACGATGAAACTTTACCGACGTAAACGGGTCATTATTCGACACGGGCCCAAGAAAATCATGACGAACCTAGCTGTCTGAGATCATGAGTTTCACTGCAAACGGTATGTCCTGAAACAAGTATTGCCTTGACTAATGTAATTGAGCACAAAATCAAATTTTACCCGTTTAAATCAAAAAAAGATAGAAACACAAAGTATATTGAACATTTATATTATATATATATATATATTTAAAAGAAAATTAAGTGCGTCATAAACTAAGCGCGTTTCGTATATAAATGAAGAAAATATTATATAAATATGGTCTGTATTATATTACTAATATGAGCGTACCTATGCGTGTTTAAGAAGCGTATCGTTTAAAGTAAAGTGTTCCGCGCGTCTAGGGAAATTACGTTTTTGTAAGCCATCTAGTCATTTTCGACACGATTTACAATTCCAAAATCTGATCTAGTCACACAACATAGTCAGAGAAGCATATAAGTATACATATACATATACGCATAATGCAACAAACCTCAACTGGTTTATCGGTATACAATACGAGATCGATCGTATATTTTTCTGTAAGGTTGCGAAGCAAGGAAATTTATTCCTTAGTTGTTTCTTATTTGTATTATTTTGTATATTTATTTCCTTTTATTCATTATAATTTATATACGTATGATTTGATCGATACGGTGTGTACAAAATAAATAATCCCCCATTTCTTTATGTTTTGTTTCCTATGATTTTTATTCCTTTCGTTTTTGTTTCTTTCGTTTTTTTTTTCTTTACGCCAATACAGTCTGAATTAGATTTTTACGATTCGCCGCTGCCCGACAATAACTGCTATTATGTCGTAAACTTTACACAGACAGTCGCAACAGATCAATTTCACTTTTTCGTGTTTTAAAGGGTGTCGCTCCTACGAGTTTTTCAACGCTGAGCAAAGGGTGGCCACGACAAATTAAATGTGACAAATGAGTTTCGTGTTCCGCACCTTTGTCGCTCTATCGAACAAAAAGTATAAGTCAAACATAACCATATCCGGTTTCCTATCCGGTACAATTTATTTTTCATCATGCGCAAGATCTCCCCGTGTTGTGTATGTGCCGGGGGAGGCTAGCTGGAAAGAAAACGAGGGTTGGAAGAATGAAAAAAGAATGGAGGGATGAGAGTTGGAGAGAGGGAACGGAGGGAGAGAGAGTTTCTTTTTCTCGACAATTCCTCATGAGTGCGGCGAGGGATAATATTTTATGGGCAAACGAAAGGAAAAGCGGGTTGGTCAATTTTCAGCGAGAGGGAGGGCGCGATCCGATGACGTGAAACGCTTGCGCTATATCGAAGTTTTCCTTTCGGTTGATGGTCGAAGTCGACGGTTTGAAAAGGGAAGGCGAAAGGAGAATGTTCCCGTCTCTCTCGAACCAACGACCAATGAGTAAATGACACACAGCTAGCCCCCTACTCTCGTACGCAAACACACAAACCCACGTACACACACCGAAAATTGGACGTCCACCCACCTACACCCACCGGGGATATGTATAAAAATCAATAACATCTTGCGGTTTCCAAGAGCACCGAAAACGGGGGAGTACATGTGGAAGGGAATGTAATTCCCCCTTATAGACAAAGGGACCACCGATTTTTCATTATCGTACGCCGCGCCGGATATTAACTTTTGAACGGCAAAACCTCCGTCTTTATCTTCCACCGGAAATGAAAGGTAACGTCGGGAGGACACAGTGCCGCCTTTAAAGCGAACATTTATAAATAAAAAGATACACGCCTACGGCAAGACACGGGACAACGATGAAAGCTCTCTAACCGTGCAAATAAATAAATCTCTATTTATTTCGTTCCACGAGGAATCCACTGACAACGAAGCAATTCAAAGCAGGGTATATATATTTTGCGGGAATAATATTAACATTTTAGTAAGGCAGGACGGAACGATACGGAAAGCCCCCGAATGCGGGGCAATATTCGTTCATCGAATTTATTCCCTTCCGCCCCGTGGAGGATAAAATAATCGGGATCTCTGCTTTTGTTTCCCCGTCATTTATTTACGAAGGCGGTGGCGACGACGGCGGCAACAGTGGTGGTCCCCGTCTCGAAGTTCGTGGTGAATTTAAGAAAGGTATCGAACCGTACGCACCCCTCCATTTTCCCGGTCCACCCTGTTTCTCCTACTCATCAACCACTACAACCGCAACGCTGCTCATACCCTGACAAGGAAGTGAATTGCAATTATCAAAGCCTCTCCCCTCTGAAACCCGTACTCCGCCTTTCGATACTTTCGCCCCTTTCGTCTCTTCATCCTACACTTTCTTTCCCCTATCGTCCGGCAACTTGGAAATTTCATCCCCCCGTAATAATTTCGCCACCACCGGCACTACCACACAGCCGGGGCCGTCGTCTTCGACGATCAAAAGAATCCACGTGGCGAGATGAGGGTCGGCCAAGTATATTTCGCTACGTAGCGAATTTCGTGAAATGCTATTGTTCGATCCCATAAACGAGAGCATTCCTGCCAAAGACAAGAGCGATCCACTGGAGACAAATTTCGACACAAATCGGGGGATCTTGTGAAACTTGCTGGCGTATATATATTTTGTCATTTCATCTTTTCTTTTTTTTTTTTTTTCGCGCCGGACGAATATCGTCGAGTGCAGTTTCCCATCGAGGAAAAAATACGATGAAATACCTCGGTCGGTGGAAACGACTACTGCCTCCATTCAAGTCGAACGAGTCGTTTTCGGTCATAATGTACGTAGCACTGCGAGGATCGGATCGAATGCAGTCGAGACGCTGCGATAAAACAGTTTCGCGTAAACGTAGGTCGCCCCGAGAAGCGTATCGCCGGAATGAAATGTCGGCGTCGACCGCTTTACAATGGCGTTGTGCAGAATCCTATTACGTCGAGCAGAAAATCGGAGCCGCGAAAAGCAGAACGGTTTGGAACTCGTCGAATCCTTTCACCGGGCTCCGCTTTCGTTTTCCTCCGCGCGTCAATTCTCTTCCTCTTTCCTTCCTTTCTTTCTCCCTCTCGCGAATTCGTTCATACACGTGCCGATATATTCTTTCCAGTTCAACGATTTCCGTGGGGTGAGGCCAGAAAAATCCGCGATTCATGGAAAAGTTTTCCGAACGGGGTGAAAATATACCATTGTTCGACGGTCCGTTTTCGTAGTTTTGAAAAGGGACCGCGAAAAAGGCGCACAACCCTTTATTTGTTTAGCGGCACCGTGGCGCGTGAAGCGTGCCGGGTGCGCGCCACGGCACACGCTTACCGTTTCGACGAATTTCACCCCAAATTTTCAGCTGGCACGCACCCCAACCGATTTACACAATATTTTGGAAATCTTTTATAAGATTTCGTCCCATCGCCCCTCTCTTGGCTTAGCATCGGCCCTCCTCCTGTACTCTCCATTGTAGCCGACCCGTCTCTCCCCTGTCACCGTACCTACGACCTGTCGTTGAACGACCACGACGACA
This sequence comes from Nomada goodeniana, assembly GCA_963969485.1. NCBI lineage: Eukaryota > Metazoa > Arthropoda > Insecta > Hymenoptera > Apidae > Nomada > Nomada goodeniana. Next base: position 21,020,959 of record OZ018303.1, read on the forward strand.
GATGGGAGCGTGCCGCTGTTTCGAGAAACACCGCGGCCGCACGACCAAGGGATCAAGGGACATGGATGAGGAGGAGAAAAAAGAAAAAGTTTGTAAAACGCGTCGATATCGTGAAATTAGGGTCGATGTCGGAAAAAACGCGAGGAATTAACATGGGCATTGTGAATGGGTTCCGCTGAGCGGAAGGGTGAACGGATTCACGTGCACCCCTTTCATGCGACACGTGCCTTTCGTTTCTCCGCTTCTCTCCTTTCTCCTGTTTTTCTATCACCGCTTTGATAAATTTGAGCGTGAAAAATAATACGAAGGCGCGGCGATACATGCCCGGATCGAAATCGCGAGGCAAATTTTCACCGAGAAAAGATGGAAGGGTGCGAACCGCGGTTCATATAACGCGCCGTTAATAGATGGTACGCGGAGCATGGAATTTGAAATTATTTTTCAGAGTGATTTCATGGAGCGACACCTAATTAAGACGGATAAGTGGTAATTCTGTTTCTTTTTTTTTATCAAGTATACGTGCGACTGTTCCCCTGGTTTGCGTTCCACCTCAATTTTATTCCAACTGAAACAACTTCGAAGCGATTGTATCTCGCGTACTGAATACATATGCGACGATACAAATAAATTGTATTTTCTCTTACGTAAACTTGGAAAAACCGCCTGACAATAATACCTCTCCGATTGGAAACGTTACGCAAGCGCGGCGACAAATTCTGAACGCGCGCCGAGATGTGTATACAATACATCACATTATACCAGTGCTATAAATGACGCAACTATTAATTATCCCCATTTTCAACCGATACGAACGCCACGATTGCTACGATCAAAGGAGCGTGAAAGGTGAAAAGAAAATTGTCGACGCGCGATACTCAGCGCAACGAGCTGCACTGTAAATACCATTGATGAACGATTCGCGCGGTAATAATATGGTAATGGTAACGTGATACACGAAAACTTCTTGAGTTCCTATTAATGTATTCCGTAAACGTAAGTTCCTAAGTTAAGCTTCACTTAATCGAAGTTACACCCGTTAATGTTTATAATTGGCAAGGGTGGTCCCGCCGCAGGACCCGACCAACAGTATCCTATTCGAATAGTATGCACACGCATTTAGGGATTCTGTTTGTACGCCGCTGAGAACAGGGCACGCGTGCGTATGTACCGCGTGAGAATTGTGCGAACTGTGTACCCTATACAGTTAAGCAATACTGGTAAGCGACAAAATTACACCTAAGGATATCGTAATACGTAACGTGCGTAAAGGGATAATGTCTTTGAGCAAGAATCAAAATTAGCTATTAAATGTAACTGCGATTGGAGAAGCGTACGGCCAACCGAGATAAGTATTTAAATGGAGAAAATTATGATCGATAAGTACCATGATTCAGGGTCCCCTAGTTATTTCTCTCTTAGCGAATAATGGTGAAAATACTGTAATTAAAATGAGTGTATCTATTCGGTGAACCAGAAGTACAAGTAAACACTGTTCCGATGACGAATTATTAAAATATATATTACGGATATCTACGGACGGAGAGGTGCGGAAATTACGTGTGTGTATATAACAGATGGTACGTCGCAAGAAAATAACGTGATTTTATCTATTCACGTACAGACGAATATGCTAATTACTAGCAACTGTGGCGACGAACATTAAGACGGAGGGCAATTACGTTTGCCTGATATGATCATGAATTTTTTGAGCTGACCTCACACTATCAACAAACGACGGAAGTAAAAAGAGCACGCGGAATAAAAAAAAAAAAAAAAGAGTAAATGCACACAGTGAAGTATTTTTTTGTCGAAATCAAAAATGTACAAGATTATTTTTTTTACACAAAAAGAACGTCGACCCTCTTCGAATCGACGGAAACGCGAGACTTTCTCGATATACATAGAGAAATAGCTTTTTTACGCAATAGAATCTTTAATCGATCAAAGAGGCATCGATTATTTATTACCAAAAAAAAAAGAAGAAGCGGTAACAAGATCCATAATCTTAAGGATAAACGATAACCATAACGTAACGTAAGAATACAGCAAACCAAATGTTCCTAATGTAATGCTTTCATCTAAATACATATATTTATAAGTATTTACGCGATAGAAGTTCTAACATTTATACCATGCTCTATAACGTTTCTATATTGATTTGTTTTTGTTTTCATGGAACAAAACGAAGGCGATATTATTGGGCGAGAAATTTAGCACAATTTAATCGAGATTGAAACCTATGGAGTATTTGTATCCGCAATTAATACGTGTATGCGAGAGAACCGAGATTCACGTGGTGTACTTGAATTGAATGCTTGAGAGAGATAATTTGCAATGGTTCAGGTATGGCTCACTTATATAAAAGAATTTGCGCGGATCGATTTATTTCGTAGCCTAAACGCAAATTGATCAGAACATCGTCTCGATGCAAGTTACTTTTCATAAGTCAGCCATACGATATTTCGCGAAAGGCTATTGTACGTTCGCGTCAATGAGTGTTTCTACCATCGAGCGTGAAATATCTTTAAAAAACCTTCGGCAGATTGTAGCGCGTCACATAAACAAACTCATTGTATTAATGTCCATTGTAACTATGTTTGTCATTACTTTTGGAATGATTGTTGGTGATCGTTTTCTGACGATCGAGGGTACAAAAAACGAAGGAGCGAAAAATCAAAATATTCGGAAATCAAAATTACAGTGTAAGTTCATAGAAGTTCGTTGTTCGTCGATAAATATTATTTGTTAGTCAAGAATAGTTGGATACGTCCAAAAATATAGTCTAATAATCATTAACGTCGTCTCTTTATTTTTCACCCGTACCCGTTCGCTCCTCGCTTAATTCCAAATCAATGTGCCCAATCTCTGTGCCATTGTAACGCACGCAGATTGCGATCGCCGCCTAATCTCATTCTGATGATAGTTGAACGATTGCGGCAGTGACCATTTTTAATATATTTCATCCAGATTGTCCGGCTAGCAATAAATAGAGAAGCAAATATACCGAGTCAGCAAATATCCCTTGAACAAATCGTCCGATTCATATTATTATAATTCATTACTTAACCCAAATGATAATACCGTATGATCTGGTTAGTTATCGAGAAAATGGAATTCCTATTAAGAACACATCGATAAAGGTGCTGATAAACTACGAGTTTAACAAGGTCAATTTGGCAATCACCACGGTATGAACCATCGAACATCGGAGTCACTCACGTCACGGATCTCGAGATTAGCATCACCTTACTCTGAACGGTATCCAACGATCAGCGTCAAATTGTGTCCTGAACATCGATTAATTTATTTTATATGTACCGATGTACATCGTACTGTCATTTTCGTCGCAGACCTCACGCGGTTACAGTAATCTTCATTATCAGTAACACACACACCCACACGCGCGCGCGCGTATGTGATTTGCAACAAACAAGGTCCTCAATATGGAATCGAGCGAAGGATAACACCAAGATTGTCGGGGTTAAATTTTACACAAAAAATTTCGATACGATCTTCCTTTCACGCGTCACAGTAGAAAGATTAAATAAAAAAAATCGAACAATCGTGCCGCAGATACACACATACTATCGAGCGTTCTAAGAAATTTCAATTGGAATATCGAATCGCAATATTCCCGGGGAAAAAGGAAAACGGCAATCGAATTAAAGTGGGACTGCTTCTGTTGAATACCAATGAACCAATACCAATGATTTTTCATTTCCTTGTATGTCAAAACATTTGAACCGCTGTTTTTCCCAGTTGAATTGCAATTATTTGACCAAGAATATTTCATTGAAGCTGATAACGCATTCAATGCCGCTTGCATTGAAAATGAACACAACAGCTGCATCGTGCCGAGAAAAAAAAAAAAGAAAAGAATTGCACGCAACGTGGTAAGATTTAAAAAGTCCGATTAGAATCCAAGAATGAAGAGCGCATCGTCTGAATCGTTCACGCTGACAAAAGTTGACTCTGATTGTGTTGCGAGATAAATTCAAGAAAGATATATCATCTGTTGCCTTAAGCAAAAAAAGAAAAAACAGAAGAAAGAAAAATGCGAATCTAGCAAATTCGTAGAAAATCGCTGCGAATCCAACGACGTACGACACGTTTTATAATGCTGATTGTGGCACACAAATTACAGAAACGGTTCTACACAATTTTACAGCTAGCAATAAAACTGCTATAAAGTTTATTTACACTGTAGTATTCAGATTAATGACATGTGTCGATTGCCAGCGGCCGTAAGATTGTATCATTTATTCCACTTTATCGACGTCGCGAAGAATTCACCAATTATCCAGCAAAAAAAAGAACCAATTACTATCCCCGGTCAATTAATTACTATCATATCGAACGGACGAACGTTATTTATAATGCATCTTATATTAACTTCGGTTCGCGGATCCCGATGGAAATACGTTTTCACGGTTGTCTGGCGAATAAACAAACACGGTGCGATAATTAAACCTGTTTACAGCACCGATATCAACTCTTTAATAGAAAATCAAATCAAATGTGCGGCACTTAATATTGAAATGTAAATATTAAGACACATACTCGACCTACACTTCTTGTTGTCGTCTATCGTCGTTGTTCTCATGAAATCTAGTGATCCGCTAGCTCGCGTACCCATAGGGTATGTTAAGTCCATCGAAACACGTTCATAACTCGTGTTGCCAAGCGTTTCGATATCAAAAATGCATAAGCATTAATAAGAATCAATTTCGATATATCGTGTGTACACTGCCGATTGTCAATCGTAACATGCTCGGTGTGTAAGTGTTGTGAAGTCCAGGCCGCCCCCTTAGTTGGACATTCGTTGCTCCGAATTTATCGATATTAAATTCCGCGCACTGATACATGTTCTACTATTCGGTAAAATCGCGCACGAAGAGCGATGAAAGAAGGTAAGGCAAGTGGATATATTTTATACTATAAACGGCCGACTCGCGTCCGTGATAATCGGATCGATCTCGATTCGCGTGAAATCAATTACCAATGTCGCTAACAGTATTCGTCTACTATTCCCTTTTTTTCATTCCGCGCTTCGAAAAGTGTGACACTCGTTCAAAATTAGTACTAATTACTTTTGCTCTCATAATATTCCCAAATTATATACGAAATACCATTTGGCAAACACACGAATTCGAACTGGCTACTAACGATACGGGATCACGCATAGCACGTGCTACGTGATTCCCCTTTGGTGAATCGCTATTCTGACGTCACTGTAAGAAAAAGGAAGGTAACTCCCAGTCGATCGCTGTAATTGCACGCACGGCATACCAATTGTCGAGATACTCCTTCGAAATCGAACCTCGGTATACCTCACGGATGTTACAATCGTGCAACTGCAGTCGCAACGCGTGCTGCACTGTAACATGGAAACGAACGCATCTCGTCGGTCACACGAACCTTCGCTCGACGGGCTACCATCGAGCACGCGGATCGTTTGATACTAGACGATATTAACGTGCATGTCCTTGCGACAGATAGAAATACTCTCGGATATTTCCTCTTTTTCTGTTACTGAGTCACTTGCCGTGGGCGCGCCTACACTTTGCGCACATCAGGTAAGGAATTGATAAATATAATTGCAACGGCCATGAAAACGAACGGTCGAAATGCACGCCGACACGCCGATAACGCGCACGACAGATCGAAGACCGCTAATACAATTATTCCGATAGAAAAAAATCAGGATTTTTCATCTCGATCGCGCACGAACGTTGACGTTATCGACGGCGTCGAACATCCATTATTTTACAAGGCTACAATGTCACTAGCTATCGGAAGTGGTTCCAAAGGAATCGTTCCTCCTCGTATAATTAATTTGATTTCTCTCCTCCCCTCGCATCAAGAACGTTGTAAATGACACGCGACCTCTCTCTGTATCCTCTCTCCGCTTCTCGTCGAAAAGCGCGTCGATAGTCACGCGTACTAAATAGAACAATCGAATTAATTAAAGGCGGAAAAATTTGCGTCCGATCTAAATAAGCCGAGAAACGTCTTCGGTTTGAATGGACATTACAGGAGCCGTGTCGCAAATCAATTAACGATCTACAATCTAGGATCTACGATCTATATACAATATGCTCCCCCACCATCGTACGACGAGATAGCGCACGTGCGTACGATCGGACAGCATCACATCGCATTTATGCACATGAGCGCCCGAAGTGCCGACAAACGGAGTAAGGCTTCTTTTATCAGTCAACGACGACCGTTGTGGGAAACAGTTGAGTACGCGCGTCGGTGGTGCGATTATCGTGCGAAATACACCGCTCCTTTCCCCCTTTTTTTTTTCCGCGATCACGGTTTCTTTCTGTGTACGAACCTCACCAACGCTGGATCGACCGTCGATCGCAGTGGCCCATCACGACTCGACCGAAGCAGCTTTACGTTTCGAACCACGTAGCACGGATCGGGAGGAGCCACCTAAGAAATACCGCGCTTCTTCAATTAGGAAATCGTACGGAGACGGGCCAGAAGTGAACGAAATAATTCCGTATCAAGAAACGCTAATCTCTTTAATAGAAAACATCGACACGCTGGCGCAAATTCTCCAATATATCGTTACAACGTAAGTATTAGCTGAGATAAGCATTCGTTTCGGATTTGTTTAATTCTTTCCGATTGTATATTGCTGAAACGGTGACTAACAGTGTCGTTTATTGGCGGTCACTCTCTTTTCCCCTCCGCTGTCCCGGTCAACTTATTTCGTACTTACCGATATCGTTTGGTTCGCAAGACAACGTGGGAATAGCAGCAATCGGTCGGTTTATGCTTCGCGGTTTATAAAAAGAAAAAAAAACAGAAGAAGAAGAAGCACGATGCGCGGACACCGCGAAGACTGGATCGCAAATATTCTATCGTGATTCGAAAAACCGTGTACGACAGGTGCGCCTATCTTCGATGATCGATTGTCATTCCGAAATACGGCGCGCGATATCGGCACATTTTATCGCCGTACGCCGCGTACGCGTATCGTCGCGGAATCGAGAAGTCTTAATTAAATTCGCAGATCTTGTTCAACGAAACGCTGATAACACTCTTTTCGGTGTTTCGCGCGGAAACGTTTGCCCCCCTACGTAGATTCCCGGTGAAATCCGCACGGCAGTTTTCAGCTTCTGTGCACGCGTGTAATTCGAATCCGGCGACACGTGGGCTCAGATTAATAGTAATACAAGAACTAAGTTCCTCGTGCCGTTAACGATACTATGCTGATCTCGTATATAATGTTTCGCGTGCTATCAAACTGTCTTTGCCGAAGAACAACGACATTAAGAGAGTATAGCGGGATTGTCGCTATCGGTCCTCGGATATTCACGGTCTTTATCAGTTAATGAATAACTGTTGCCAATCAATATCGGCCATCTAGCACTTGTACTCTTAACAATAAGATTCAGCATTCTATTTGAGAGCGGCAGGCCCCGAAGGAATTGATTCGATCCAGATTAGACAATCGAACTGAATTCCTCGGGGCACGTTCGTTCTTCGTGTAAATAATATTACGATTGAATCTTTATTCGTCAGATCGAGGCTGACCGAAATAGGCAGGTCCGACGTGAAATTATCACAGGTCGATCCTAGGCACTGCCACATTCGAAGGGGATACAATAAGATCGCTCGCAAACACCATACTCGGTATGTGCGACACAAATACGTGCAGCAACGAAGATATTACAAGTTTCTTACATAAATGTATTCTTTCTTTGATCGATCGCTGTCCTTCGACGTCGAAGCGTGACACGTGATTGACGCGAACGATTGTGTTTTTTCGTGGGTTGAAATGAAATGAAAAAAAAAAAAAATAGTTCCCGCGACGATATCCATCATTGATTTCTCGAAATGTGCGACAGGTATGGTCGCTTTTCCGGACTTGACGACTGAGCCGGCACTGCTGAACGTGACTGATATAAAATTAAACGAATGCGTGGATCGCAAAGATCAAATAACAAGCAAATCTAATGACACGAGGATTAAGGATCACGCATTCACCATACAGCGAGATAACATGCCGAACGGTAAGGACAACTACGCTCTGGATTACGACTGTTCAGAGAAGGTTAATGATAAAAATCCGTCGGCCAATATTAAAGCCGAGCCTGATGTCGTGAAAAAAGTGGCAGGTAAGCGACCATCTACATATTATGAAATCCGCGTAAATTGACGTCCTTCAAATCGAAATATAAAAATCGTGTCTCCGCTAATTCGTCCATGCCCCAAGGCCCGGATTCGTAAAATACACTCCGTCCCAAAGGTCACGGCCGTGAAACTTTCATAGACGTCTCCTCCTCCCCTACCAGAACTTAACGTTGCTGTACAGCACACGATGCCTATATTACCGCGGGCAATGATAACGCAAAAGTTCTGTTCCCTCACGCGCGAGTCTATTCAACAGACATCCAACTAACAGCAAGTGAACGAAGATTCGCGAGAGCCGGTTTCAAACGCATTCTTCGATCGAGTACGTCCAGAGGATTGGATATTCGTGGATATCTTTTGCGTTAATTAATTGAGCGTTGATAAAACATATACACCGATCGTCGAACTGTATTCGCGGTATCGCATTAACTCGCGCACACGCGAAACAATAAAGAAACATCGCGTTCGCGTTGCAAAATGATTTATAAATAACAACAATCATCCCACAATGATAACGTTATTGATTACTTTGGATCTGCTCATTGAAAGCGGTGAAGCGTGTTTCGCGACAGTTCCCGAAAAGAGTTTAAGAACGCCTGCAGCATCGGCAAGTTATGTGCGCGCTTTGAACGAATACGTGGTTCGTTCTGACACGGGTTCGAGAGGAATACATGCACGCCAATGAAAACCGACACCGCGAAAAATATCGTGCGTTGGAATATATCCAAAAATTAATGTCACGACGGTAACGCGTGATTCGTTCAAGGTGCCGCGATCGTCGTTCCGCTAAATGTTTCATTAACTGTCGTCGTTGAACGTCGCACGGTGCAATGTGAGATCTATTGATGTTCTCGATAGCGGGTCTGAAAGGCCCAAACGGCCAAAAGAACAAATCGGACATGTCACTGCCCAATCACGGTGGTGGATCACTTTCCAGTGGAAGTTCGATAGTGACGATCTCTTCCGTCGCAAATTCAGATCCGGATCCAGACTTTCGCAATAACAACGGCGGCTTCGGCAACAGCACGCACATAAACGAAAAATGGTATCAGACCACCCTTCAAGTAGCAGTGCCTTTCTTCATCGCCGGGATAGGTACGATTGGGGCGGGCTTGGTGCTTGCTGAGGTCAAGGTACGTTTCCTTTAACACTAATAAACGCTAAAAGCGAACGGTCGTCTTAGATTCGATTATCCCGTATAAGTCGGACGACCGGGCTTGATCATAAATATCGTAAACGTATTTCACTGAGAACATGTTCCCCTTAAACATCGCGCGCTACGTTCCCATTGCCCCGTGGATAATATCGAAAGCGCGTAACGGCGAGTTTCTTTCTCTTTCTTTTAATATAGAATATTGTCGCGGCCTCTGCGCTCGTATCTGCTAAAATAACGATACACGATGCCCCCCCGCGAAACGAGATAATAATTTGAAGAATCATTTATCGCGAATACTGCCCCCCGAAAATTCCACTCGTCAGCTATCCTTTCACACGATAGTTCTACTCTTGCGCTACGCAAACACTTGCGATTTAAGATTTTATCGGCTTCAAGTAACGTAGAAATTCTCGAAATGTAATTTACATTCCTGTTTACATTCCGCTCGCAGGAGTACCGCGTGGAGCGCAACACCCTTTAATTAAATGTCGTCTCCGTTTCAGGACTGGCCAGTATTTCGCGCCGTTACTCAATTATTCATCCTGGTGCCCTCTCTGTTGGGGCTGAAAGGCAATCTTGACATGTGTTTGGCCTCACGCCTGTGCACGCAAGCGAACCTGGGGAACATGCACGGCTTTCGTGAAATCGCGAAAATGATTATTGGCAATATCGCGTTGGTACAAATACAGGCGATCGTAGCTGCTGTATTGGTATCGATTTTCGCGGTCGTGGTCGACGCGATCGCGGAAGGTGGCACGTACACTTTCAAATGGGAGAACTGCCTGCTATTAGTCACAGCAAGCGTATGCACGGCCACAAGTTCCTGTTTCATTCTAGGTATAATCATTATTATCGGTAACGTTAATATTTTTTTGTTCTCTTCGCCGTCGTTGATCGTACACGGTATTTGTATTTTTAATGTTGCAAACACGATCCATCGAGTCCCCTCGATCCGGGTAACAGTCGTGTCTTACGTCGTCTCGCAACGCCTAATTAATAACGAGTAATTATGTTACCTGTTACGTTGCCGCACTGTGCAAAAAAGCACATCTTCATGCTCGACACCTTAGTTTTCGCTACAAGTTTACGTTCATTCGTCTTTCCTGTACGCGCACGTGTAACATGCGATACATATGTATATCGCGCGTTGTTAATTAATCAAGATTTTTCATCCAACAGATTTTATAATGATCGCCGTCATCATGATCTCATACCGATGTAAAATGAACCCCGACAATTTGGCTACACCATTGGCCGCCTCATTCGGGGATGTTGTATCAATCACCGTGCTATCGACGATCGCGTCGGCGTTGTTCGGTAGAATCGAAATGGAATCATGGATATTGTACGTTATACTCGGCGGTTACTTTTTAATTCTGCCCGTATGGATCTACGTGGTGCTGAAGAATAAGTACACTAGAAACGTGTTAACGTCCGGCTGGGTACCTGTTTTATCCGCCCTATTTATCAGCGGGTTCGTATTATATTTTACCCCGAATAATTGCTTGGCACACTCGCAAACGATAAGCCTCAGCCGAAACTATGTTTCCTGTCGTTTATTATATATTTTAACGCAGATTTGGCGGATTAGTTCTTGATCAAGTCGTCGACGCGTTCAACGGTTTCGTTATCTTCCAACCGATCATAAATGGTATCGGCGGCAATTTGGTCTCTGTGCAAGCGTCACGAATCTCAACAACCCTACACCAGACGACAATTATGGGAATTTTACCGCCGCACGCGAAAATGTTCGTTGCCCCGTGGACGGCGATCTTTAAAGGCTGTAAGTGATGCAAGAATAACTAACGTTGCACCCATTTTTCGCCCCCTCCCGTTATTGCACAATAACGCTCGCTTTCGTTCACCAGCGCCGTACGCGAAAACAGCGAGAATACTCGTATCGATGGCGATTTTCGGGGAGCTGATCTTCATTTTCCTCGCCGATTACATGAAAAATGGAACGTCCACGTTGCATATCTACTTCGTATTGTCGTACATCTTCGTGGCCGTAGTACAAGTGAGTATAGCAATGCGCGACGTGGCCGCGAGTGTAATAACGAAAAAGTGAAAGGTACGAACGATTGTGGTAAACGTGCGTGTTTTTGTTTCCCAGGTCATGCTTCTACTTTATGTGGCGCATATCATTATCCACGTTATGTGGAGATTCAAAATCGACCCGGATAATTCGGCCATACCGTACCTGACGGCCCTTGGCGACCTCTCCGGTACACTATTCCTAGCAGGGGCGTTTTGGTTCCTTATAAGTATTCATCAGGAATACGGCAAGTAGAGGGCCGACGGAATTACAAATTGTATATTTCAAAGTTATCCTTGGGAGTGTTGCAAAGGTATTGGAAGAAGCAAAGAAGCGAAAGGAGATAGAGATCAATTAAGAGAATAAGCGCTTCGTGGAAATGGATACAGTATGCTATTATGGAACGATCTGTTTGGTCTGAAACGGACCAGGGAGCAGAATTGTTTTTTCTCTACTAAGAAATCATCATCATGGTACGTTGACCGCGCTAATTAATTATGTCACATAGATTGGACATAGTAAAGTAGGAAAAAAAAGAAAAATAAGTCACAGTTCTTGAGATAGGTGCAAACAATAAAAGAAAAGGACGGTGTCGCTGTTTATGAGGTAATTAATTCGAGCAACCTGCTCTTACGTAATGTAATTTATGATTTAATGATCGTGCAGTCGTAATTACGAGGAGAAAAGATGAACGTCATTGACTGACGATTGCTTAGAGCCACGAGATGTATAATTTCCTTTATAAGCTTTTAATTGTATTTAATCGTATGAAACAGCAGCGTTTAAAGTAATTTAAATATAGTCATATGTTTCTGTTCATTCTATTTTCAACGGAATCTTAACAAACGAAAGCCAGGAGACCTAGTCAGTATTTTAACACAGATCCGTAATAGTATTATAGAATGATTGTATGCTAGCGGAAAAAATAATTTTTACAATCGTCAGTATACTTTTTAAGTAGCTATTGTATTTGCTGTTCACACAAATCGAAAATAGATAACAATTGGTAATTGCGGAGAATAGTTAACTGCGAAATGTTTTATTGTTATTAAGAGTTTAAAGAATTTTTTTATAGTAATAGAACAAGAAAATAATGTACGCTTCTTTATCTTAATTGCATTGCAAACTTTAGTTCCTTTCAGTAATGAAGTAGCAAGTTATTGAAATTATATATACCGTTGTAACTATGGTTTTTATAATAATATGTGGCTTGTATACATTAGCATAAGTTAGGGAAATCAAGTGGAGCAAAATACTTGTTTATGAAATAAACAATGCTGAATAAAGTAATGTGTTTCGTTCCTTAAATATTATTATTAGTAATAAAAAAAATCATATCTAACTACTTTGTACAAACAAAATGTGACTGAAAATTCTATCTCTATCAAAGGAAATGTATCAATACTTGTTACAGCTTAAGTAAAAATATAGATCTTTCCAACAACGGTTACTGGGAACAAAAATTATCAAGCCCCTTGATGAAAAATTTAAATGCGATTGTGCAAACTAAATAAATAAGAATATCGCATTACACAATAGTTGTATAAATAGCAAAACAAATGGCTCAAAAATCACGCACTTATTATTACTTTACGTATACATGTAAGTACACGCGGAGTAGACTACAGCGCCATCTTACGGAAATATAAAAAAAGCGCTAAACTGCACCACCTTGACCGACAAATTACGATTCATTTTTCTGTTTTTGTAATTAGATATTTGTTAAACATGTATACTCAATAATTCATTATGTCATTTCTAAATTCTTATTATGATGATATATAACTGCAAAATATCACAACGTATCTTAATAATGCTCTAATGTTTAAGCATCCAATGGTCTAACATTATTCGATTTACTCGACCATGAAACATAATTATTAACAGTATTATAAAATGATCCATATATTGCGTAAGTTCTACGAAATTATTGCTCTAATACTATTAGATAATTTACTATTCAAATCTGATGTTAACCTTACGAACGTAAAAGGGCGCCATCGGCAGACGCGCAAAAGAACCCTCGAAAATTAATGAATTCGCAAGCAAATTAGGGAAAATTGAATCGTTCTGTCCAGGAATGTGACTTGTAGAACAATTAATTCCATTTGTCGTTTGAAAATAATAATTTCTTACCTTTTTGCCGACTTCGTAGCAGACGCGAGCCAACCATGCGCGCACAGCCCGCCATTTGTCACGCGATCCTGCGCACATAACGCTGCGCGGCAATTGGTCGATTAAACGCGCGGTAATTTCAAACAGTATCGAAGATGCTTGCATCGCGTTCGCCGAAATGAAAGTTCTACCGTGTCCCCGTGTGAGTCCTTACGAACCGTCGCAACTTAGCTTCTGCAGGTGGGGTATATGACAAGAAGGGGGATGCTGGAAACCACGCGCGACATTCTCCCGAGACATTTAAACTGGAACAGTTCCTGGACGTGTCCAGAAGACGCCGCATAGATTGTTTTGGAAAATCAATTCGACCGCATTTTATTCGCACGCAAGTGTTCGCCAGTGTATAAACAGCGCAACAGTCGAAACGAAACTGACCGTCGGTGATTGAAATTTCACGTGTGCTGTCCGCGATGACGACGGTGAGTGTCCCGTAAATTGCCGATATCGTTCGAGATCAATTTTCGCCCTTTGGCTTATCCGCACAAGGTCGCGGTATTTAATAACTTTTTGTGGAAGTATCGAAATCTGACATAAGAATAAAAAGGTCCGCGAACGCTTGGAGTGTATATAGTGTTCTGGATGCTTTCATATTACAAAACGAAGATTCCTTAATTGGATCGAACACTTGACTGAGTTAATTGCTACGTTGCACGTTGATGTACTTACGACGAGGACAATTTTTTTTCGTAGCTCACGTAACATGGATCCGCGGAACAGATTTTCTCGGTTAATGTCAATCGTATTCGTTAGCGTGCCATAACTTCGTGCCAATTATCGCGAAGAAAAATAGTTCACACCTTTATATGCAAGGTACTTTATAAAAGTTCTCCGCGGTGAAACATTTTAATTATATACATGTATTCCTATTACATACATATTCAGGCGTTTTCTATTTCGTTGTAATACTTTTCTTCGTTCAGAGGTGCGCTTAATGGTAAGCAATGTTTCGTAAGTGTAAATTTCGATAAAAACAGTGCGTTCAAAATGTGAAAGTACTTATGGCAACATTGAAAAATTTTCCATCCATGCAATTGCATTTTCTTTCGTTACCTTACAATACACGTAGGATTAATAGAAGCCACGTCTACTCGCGAGTGAAGGTGAGCGGAAAGGAAGGCGAAAGGGTTGTTTGACACGCATTGTCGAGCACATGAATGTCTTTGGCCGCGGCTATCTCGAATAGAATAACGCTCATGTCAAGCACAAATGCGCTCCTTCCATGTGGAGGTAATGAAAATGCATGATCCGGTTTCAGTCGTGATATCGTTACGTATTAGATCAGCATAGGTCAGGAAAACGTACACACAATACATTCCTGAATCGATATTTTATTACCGCCTGAATTAACCGACTTTCAAATAAACCGCAACATTCCATGGAATCCGGAGTAAATATCGCGAATTAACATAAATTTCGAGCTAGTTATCGATGATGCTATCGATGCCGAAGCAAATGATACGATACATCGTGTTTATTCGCGGATCGTTGAACTTGATGAAACCTATACACGTAGCATATGAAACTAATAAATCTATGCAATATATATATATATATATATAGTTAAGTTGGCAAATACAGATAGAAGATACATAATTGCCTGTAAATTGGTCAACTTTAACGAAATACAATGGGCGAAAAGAGAGTGGAGTTTCATCTAAAATATGAACAGTATTTGGACGTTTACTTTCTACAAACGTTCGCATTCGAATGTACAACGGAGTGGCGAAATCGCGAATAGATATCTATGTAATCCCTTGCAAGACGCGCCGCTACGAGTCATGTATGAGCGAACCAATTCACAGTCATCTATTGCGTACATCTGCAGACAGACACAGACGGATTACGTACACTGTCGCATGGGCAGCTACATAAACATTATAGTACGCGTTCGACGGTATTGCCTGTATGATCGCTTTCTGATTTGCCTTTATACACGTTGCCTGTACGAGGCATCCGTGGCCGAAGGATAATTGTTTTGTTTCGGGGGGGGCATCGCTACACGTGATATTTAACCGGCTCGATAACGCCCGATTCGCGTGTCTAACAGTTTGCCTAACTTTGCTGGATGATATATATCGCAATGACGATGATGCACGATTTAAGACTGCAAACAAATCACTACCGCTAGAGAATCGACTTACATTCTTATCTTCTATATACGTATCCGTAACGAGATATGCGCGGGCATGTCAGCCGGGAACTGTGATTATCATTTATGAGCGGCGAGATATGTAAACGTATTAGGCAGTAGCACGCCGAGACCATAATTAATATTTGCCAGATAAGCCGTTGAGAATTTGCACAATTTTGGCCCACTCGGCTTAGCAAAGTAAAGAAATATTAGCGTTAAGTAGCTTGGCCCAGATTTGTGTCATTTTTATGTAAAGGACACTTTCTATTGTAAAAGTGAACAGCGATCCCTCGAAACGTGTGTGTGTGTGTGTATAATTATGTACAGAAAAGTTGTGCATTAAATTCGCAGTTTAATTCCGAAATCGTGCCAAGTTCGAGATTCCGAAAATGGCTCGGGATGGTGAACGCGCGAACATTCAGTAATTTTGATTGCAGATGAAAGTGGTGGTATTCTTAGCTGCGGTTACAATAACCAGAGCCTTGCCCCTTACGAAGGTACACGTGAAATTTGTTTCACCTCCGCACATTTATGAGCACGGCATTACGACAGATGGTTAGTCTGCAAATGCAATCGCATAGCGTATCATTAAAAAAGATCTCGGTGCTACCGTGAAGCAAAATTAATTCATATCTCTCTAGGGGATCGAACAATCGACCAGAGATCGTACATCTCTATCGGGAGAAGGAGTACGACAGGAAATCCGCGAGAATTTGGTACGGTGTTTCAGTTTGAACGTATAAGGGTAAGATGAATGATACTCAATGATCTATGCGTTTTCATAGGGCAGCGTATACGGAACAGTAACATTGTACCAGTTCATATCAAGCCAGAAAACGCAGAATCTCTATGGCCGGTAGGGGTTTTTATTCCGCCGATAGATATCAACGATCTTGGATACAGTTCGCGAGAATCGAGGCACATGACACCGGATTTTTCGAACGGACTCGGTAAGTAATAACTCTATACATATAATGCGTAATTGAAAACCGCGAAAACGCCCAACAAATATGTGCACGTTCGAATCATAAAAATAAAAGTCTGTTTTGTATTCAATCAATTTTCAGAATTCCGCGATCCGCTTCTGTTGACTGGCAAAAAAGCAATGCTGGCAGTGAAGTATCTTTATGACCAAGGCGAGCTGTTTTATGATGATATTCCACACGAAAGAGCGCTCCTGAGAAACCAAGAGGAGAGGAGGCAGAACGGCCTGCACGATCATATATTGAAAAGTCTAAGATCTACATCCCCGTTTTCTAAGGAAGTTGGGCACAGTGGAATTTATTGAGAATAATTTCACTTACTCACGAATTCGCCAAGGAACGTCGATTATCGGCAAAAAAGTAAACGATTTTTATATAGAATCCCGAAGAAATAATTAAACAAAATTATATATTTTTACAACCCATGTTCAACAATCTCTCGACATTGACGTACAGGAATTGCTGTGCCGTTTACGCAATAAGGCATTGTGCTAATCTCTACGAAGCGTTCCACGAAGTTTTATTGTGCGAAATATTATATACCTCAGTTTCTTGTGATTATCATACATACGATACAAAGTTATAAATAAAAGTAGCGTATATTTTTACAGACTTCTTGTTCGTTTAAGCGTAACAACATATCGATACGTTACTGGCTACACTTTCAGATTACAAATATCACGTGATATACAGATACAAGGAACATTTTATACAATAATATACATTCAAAAATCGGTTCTACCGTATTCAATTGAACAGTCGAATTAGAACGCAAATCGTAGCAAGTATCAATCCATTGGAGACGCTCAGTTTCGTTGCACCGTTGCATAGATCCCCGAAACATAGGCACATGTACACCTTCTTGTAATTCCACACGGTGTAAGCGCAACGTTCTTCACCGTCGTCGGGACCGCGTTGAAAGCAAAGCCTTTGCGTTGCGGTACCATATTCTACGGGAAAGAATATCCGTTCTTGTCGTGTACAAACCGAAACAGATCGCTATCTATATCTATGAAATGCTTACCATTATTTATTCCGTGTTGTTCAAGAATTTTGCCGCACCAGCCGGACGCGCAGGGCACAGAATCGACACCTTTTTCCATTTCAATAGCCGTCGAATTCATAGTGAAAGGATCCTTGCACGATCCTAGATCTCCCCTTGATCTGCAATTCACGCATCTCCGAAGAAGTCCTAAAATGTAACGCTGATAAATTACACCTCTCTTACCCAACATTCGTTTCGTCACACTCGCCCACGACGATCATAAATAGGTTTGCAATCAATGAGAGAACGAAAACGCCATACTTCACGGAAAGGATGTTCTATCTGGTATGCGGTGAAAGTATGACATTGCCCGCAATGTATACACGCACAGATGCAATCTGTAAATGAAACTCACCAGTTGCGCTTTGAAGTAGAACCAGGCAAAGGACCGCGAGCACAACGGAAACCCCCGGCCTCAAACTCATCGTAATCACAAATCTGTTGACAATTCCGTTTGGTTTTAATTGATTGTTTTACTCGTAAAATGATACAGAAAGGCAGGAATGACCGAACTCAGCCATTTTGAAACTAAACGATGGCTATAAGAAGCGGACACGTACTCCAAGAAGTTGTCCCTCCCACTGCCTCCTTTCACTTGGCTACCTTTAAGGCCATCACCTGTTTGGAAAGGTCCCCCAGAAGAAATTTGTTCGAAGAAGAATGGCTCGGTCGGTAAACAGCTTATTGTACTAATAAGTAAATAAGAAAATAATACACCTTGCGGCCAACGAACTTTAATCAATAAGTAGTTCACGGTCCTGTCCGACTGCGTCAGTTTTCTGTGCGACAAATTTATGCCTTTGCCTGAACGTGTAAACTAAGCCACTGCAGTAGCAAAACGAGCACAACAGCAGTATGAATCCCAAATATCCCAGGTGGCGTAAAAATTCTATCAGAAGAAGAAATCAATTTAATTCGGAAATGGTACCCCGTTTTTCTTCACTTGTAATTAGTGAATGATCATTTACGGAAGTCTCACCTTGCGTCAGCAATCTGGCTTTAGGTATAACGATAATTTTTAACTGCATCATGTGAACATTTTCGACCTTACACGTATAGTTCCCTTCCTCGTGAGTCGACACATCTGATATCCGTGAGTACAGAGAAATGTGGAGGTTTATAAACCACAATGTGTAATTTATCTACTCGACGCACCTATCAAATACAGCGTTCCAAAGGCGTCCACTATCACACGTGCATCTGAATCCAATTTGCGAAACGATCGACGCACTCCTCTATCCAACGTGACCGAATCCTTTCTCCATGATACTTCTGTATCCAGTGTTGATCTGCAATATTTATTATTTGAAGAACAAAGTACGTTTTTGCCGGCGCTGAAAAATGTAATTACTCGGGGCAAACGACGGTAAGGTAAGCTCCTTCCGCTAGAACCAAACGCTTAATATGTTTGAACTTTCGATCCTTTTTCTTCTTCACGCGAGAACATTTTTTGCATGGTTCCTTTAAAATAAATTCTGGCAAATCATAGACTGCATTACTGATACTGGGAAATTGTTCCTGGAGCAACAGCGATCTTGGATAACATAAAATGTTATGATGTATGAATACACATCTGAGTTCTGTTCGATCTAAAATACTGAGATTACTCACTTGCAGGGTAACGAAGGAAACTGTCGAAAAAATTTAACTATGGATGAGTCGCTTTTGTCAGCAATTTCCTATAATGATATAATATTTTACATATTGTAGATAACGTTGGAACCTATTTATCTTACCGCATTTATTTGTCGTTTTAATCGGCAATTTCCCATGCTTGTCCTGTAGCCCCGTTTACGTACGCAATGTTCGCATGGACTCCAAGTTGCCCATTCAGAAATTACCTGTAGCGTTACACCGACCTCTCGAATTTCAGCTAACTCTAACATTTTCGAAACCTAATGTAAACCACATCCAATATGTATGTCAGGGCGGCGGGCGAACACTCGATAATTGTTTCTACACCAATCTAAATGGAAATTACTGAAAATAATTAAAAGTATTGATCTTACAGCAAATCGGGTGGTAACAGATGCCAAATATATTTCATGATATTTTTCCCAATCAGTTATGTTTCCCTTTTCTGTATAAGGGACGCCCTTTTCTTTAATCATTGCTATCGTAAATGAAATTTATTCAAATGATTATATATTTATCGGTAATAGTCAGGATAATTGAATGTATTTAATGAATAAATTACGTTCAATTCTATAATTGAATTTGTTTTCAACTTCTTGCCCTTCTTCGCCGTGGCACAAGTAAAAGCCAGCGTCAGCTATTGCAAAATTTTTAATCGCCAATGAAAAGTCCGGGGTTGTATAGATTCTATTGTACGACGCGTTATTATTAATGTCTAATTCAACCACTTTCTCGGGATTCTCCCTGTATCGATCTTGGTAGTGCCAAATTTTGGACTGTCTCTCTTCTTTATCATGACTACCTTAGGAAAGAAAAATTTATTTATTTATTTATTAACGCGTTAGTAAATTAATAATAATTGTAATTAGAATATCTATTTTCTTTTTTTTTCAATAAAATGGTACCTCATACCAGAATCGACATTCCAACACTACGGTCGAATTGATCTCGGCGCTTATAAGCAAATATTCATCGTTCTCCTCGGATGTTATTAATCTATCTTTGTTCCTACAATATTTGTTAGGTGCTACGGATTGATCAATTCCAATAATACCATCCGTCTTCACCGACGAAATCATTAATAACCAAATTAGAATTAATTGTGCCATGTTAAGTTAGCGTTAATATTCAACTTAAGTCGTGGCATAAACTGTTCAATGTAATTCAACAACGGGACGCATAACGTTCCAAAAATGGCGCCACGTATAGAAATGCAGCCATATTTCACTTTATATGCTCGGTCTCTCCTGTATATCATAAAATGCCTTCGACTGAATTACTTTTCTTCAACTTTATTGTGGTGCAAGTTTCGCCTAATTTAGTGCACATTCAAAAATTCCACGCGGGTGGTTTCGGTATTTAAAGACATTTTCTGACCAATGAAAGCGTCTGAAACGACGGAAAAGAACCGCTAACGAAATTCACCGCGAAGCGGGCGAGCTCGGCGGAAACACATACCCATGATGCATCATTGATAGCAACATGGCGGAGGTGATTGAAAGTGAGTAAAAGTTAACTTATTCTTGATAAAATTAATGTAAGAAGAGCCAATTAAAAACAAAATTTAGTTGCACAATAATAAGAAATGTTTTAAACTGTACCCCAATAGTATATTAGATTGTCATGCAGGGTATTTAGGGGCTTATGGTTGGGGTTTTAATTGCGCTCGGAAGGGTCTGGTTTAAAATTTCAAAAATGACCAATACACAATTCAAGCGGGACAATGAATAGTTTTACCGTTTAGGATTGTATCTGCTATGCGATATTTTGGAAGTAATTACTTGTCAACGCGTGTTATACACTTTATAGTGATACTTGTTCCATAATGTTTGGTCTAATACGATAAGCACACGTACTGTTTACGGAACTACGTACATGTTTGGTTATGTTGATGGCAGGGAGCAGAATGATTTTCTTGTTTCTTTCCGAAGTCTTAATTTGAACAGCTTTCTAATCGTACATTAAGAAAAAAAATATACAATGAGTATATGACGCACCTGTATGTAATTGAGTGGATTCAATTTCAATTGTTGCTACAGATTTAAGGAATCGTATTTCTTTCTAATTTATAAATCTTCAAAAACTTAAGATACGAAATGAGAATTTAAAATTTTATAAGAACAGCACCAAATGTAACTTGTTCCATATTAGCTTCTCTAAAATATTTATTTAGACTTTAGATTTTTTGAACAAGGATCACATATGTATCACACAAATATGTTAATATTTTTTCTAAATCATGATAACTTGGATACAATCGAAAATAGTCCCAATAATAGTTTCAAATTGGTTCTAAACATTTTTTTTCCCAGGTGAGTCTGCTGAGACGCTGTTATCTATAAAAAATGGCGGATATCCATCAGTCGATGAAATCAAAACAGAAGTAATCGATGATGATACGATGGATATGGATGATCATCAAATTTCAAACAACTCAACGGATTCCCTTATGGACACAGAAGAATCCGATCCGATCCCAGAACTTGGCCCTGCAGCTTTAGGTTTGCAAAGGGTAGGTACTCAACCTCCACCAAAACCAAATCCACCTAGCCAGCCAGTACAAGTTTTAAATCGAAGAGGAATGCCAGCAAGAATCAGAAAGAAAAATAAATTGTTCTACGATGATATATTGGTTAATCATCCTCACCATAGGTAAGTTTTTCAAGCTGTTTGCACGCAAAATAATTTGATTCGTACATTATTGTTACACATTAATTCTTCTTTTTAGAATCAAAAAAGATCCATCTCATCCAGATACAAAACAATCTCCCAAAAAAGTACCTAGACCATCGCCTGCAAAAAAGCAGAATCGAATAATCAATGAGCCAAGAAAAACTAGTAATATGTTAAGTCATTCTTTGTCGTCTACAATGACACCAATTAAACAAGAAAAAGAACCTGATAAGCCAATACAACCTTCATCTCCGGATCGTAAAATTGGACAAAAGATTGGTATGAGATTAAGAAATTTATTGAAATTACCGAAAGCACACAAATGGGTTTGTTACGAGTGGTTTTATAGTAACATTGATAAGTATGTATGACAAAGATGAATACATATGGTCCTATAATTAAATGTAGTATAATTTAAATTATATTTTCTGTTTTGTTTCTTACAGGACACTTTTCGAAGGTGACAATGATTTTATGATATGCTTGAAAGAGTCATTTCCGCAGTTAAAAACTCGGAAATTAACACGGGTCGAATGGTGCAAAATAAGAAGAATGATGGGTAAACCACGAAGGTGCTCACAATCATTCTTTGAAGAAGAACGACGAGAACTAGAACGGAAAAGACAAAAAATTCGCATGCTACAACAAAGGAAAGCAGCAGATATTAACAGTTTCAAAGATTTACCACCCGAAATACCATTGCAATTAGTAATAGGTACTAAAGTTACAGCAAGACTGAGAAAACCCCAAGACGGTTTGTTCACTGGAAGCATAGATGCTGTGGATACTAGTAATAACACTTATAGAATTACATTTGAGCGAGCCGGACTTGGAACACATAGCGTTCCAGATTATGAAGTGCTGGTATGTTGTATATATATTTTACGATAAATCAAACCGATAAATAGGTTCTGTTACAAAAAAATTTGTTTATATTTTACAGTCCAACGAACCACCAGAAACAATAAGTGTTGCCTCGTTTGCGCAAAAGTTTAGGCCCCGACATGTACAATATGTACCATCGCCACCGTATGCAATGAAATTAATGTCTCCACGTCTAAACAGCGATCCACTAATATCAAATGCTTCCGTATCTTTACCAAAAAAATCTCAGATTGGTGGAACCATGAATGGATATCCATTAAAATTATTGGAGTTCATGGTAAAAGTAAATAAAATATTGGTCGCTAAAAAAATTAAAATAAAGAAGCTAAAAGAAATGAATAGCGAGGCAGAAAAAGGACGATCGTTTGGAGAAGCACTACCACCGGATTTTGAAAGAAGATATGCTGGGTATTTGGCTAATTATGTTCATCACATATTTTTCGCGTAACGTTACTCTTATTTTTAACGTATAATCGTATTAATTTTAGAATCGTCGTTGAATTGGAAAAAATGAATGCAGCTTTACAAGAGTTTCTTAACGACGTTCAAGAGCTTTGTCAAGAAATGGCTCCTGAACCTAGTGTGGCAGCTATGTTAGCTCCTTCCCACCTTCGCGAAAAGTGCAGACAGGAAGCAACAGATATGGTTGCAAGAAATAATATTATAAACGATAAGGAACCTGTGAAAATGACGCAATTAGTAACAGATTTAACAGCTCTTATGCTTCAAGTGAAGGTAATTTAAAATCGTATCTTTTATATGAATATTCCCTTCAGCAATTCTTAACGTTAAACATATGTTTTTATGTTCTAGAGTTTATCAGATTCGGATCGTAATGCATATGAATTGAAAGTGTTACAAGGTACTATGGAACAAATACGCTCAAAATTGAGTCCGCAAAATCAACAAGTTTTTCAAAATTGTGTCGAAATACATATGCAACATATACAATTAGGACTTGGACAAAGAGGTGCTTTAACACCGTTCATGGCTCAAAGGGCTTAGCAAATACGAAAGTAATTTTCACTGATATTTTGGAAAAGATGTGTACAATATTAATATAGATATAGAACATAATATTGCAATATTTTATAAGGAAAACCAACTTTATTTTATTATCTTTTTGTATAGGGCATATCATTAAAGAGTACCTATATTATTAAGATGCAAATGTGCGTTCTGTACATACAGTAATTCTAAAATTATTTTTTATGTCACATTCTCTACATAATTTTAAAAATAACGTGCTGTGCTGTTAATTGCATTAAACATTTAAAACTGTTCATGTTTGAAAGATTTACATGTCAGCTTGGCAATTTATACACAATAAGGAATTAAATATCTATGGTTGACTAAAGCGAAGTTAGGTTAACATAGATATTGTACATAAAGTATGCTTTTTGCAGTGACAGCTTTCATTCACTTTATGCAGACGTTTGTGACTTTAAATTATCATAGTAAGAATGGAGCAAACATTTTAGTTTTTAAGGAGTTTATTTCTTTTGCTTATAAGTATTTACAAAAATTAACATATAATTAAGACATTAGTACCTTGAAACTGATTTCTCACTAATCTGTACATTAAATATATGCACAAACATTGCGTAGCCAATTGTAAATACACTATAAACTTCTATTTGTTTTATTCACGTAAATCAACGATTTTTTTCTTCGAATAATTATGAAGCATGTAATAGAACATGCGATAATTTATTTAAAGTAAGTGAGTCTACATAATGATCCTACGTTTACTAGAATATTTACTAAACATTTTATTAATGATCCACAATATTACGTTGTGCTCATAAATGTATTTGTATGAATGTTGTACTCATTTTTCATGAGTCATATTTTCAATAAAATAAGTATGAATTTAATTCAACTACACACGTAACATGAACATAAATTATTTTGGTGCCGTACCAATTTCAACATCATTTTTATAATCTTTTTCTAAAATTAGAAATATTCTATTATTTGAAGGTATTACTATTCTCTGATAGATTTTGTTTATTTATGTTATATAATTTTAATTGAACTTGCATGCTTATTGTAACGAAACCGAACGCGTGAAACCTGAACACTTATAGTTAATACAATAAATTATAAACTTAAAAACTAGAACACCTTTCATACTTAACACGTGAATCTTAAATACTTACAGAATGATTGTATTTCGAAAATATTTAAGATATATGTATGCATTAAAGCTGTAGGAATGTAAACTGCTGTAAACTTAGTATTGATTTGAAATCATATTTATATTACACAAGTACCTTTTGTGTACATGAATAATTTGATTGTAATCTTTATTAGACATGTTTGCAATATTCCATTAATATTTCGTTCTCTGGAAATAATTTGAAAAGAGAAAATGTGAAGTATGAATACAATCTTGTTCTAGTTTAGTTTTAACATCAAGATATGTATACTGATAACGCAAAGTGTAAGATAGAATTCGAAATAATATGTACAAATACTTATTACTTCACAAGCATTTGCAGTACATGTGCTAAATAACGATAACAAACTTCAATTATTCTAAACCTCATTTATCTTTATTCATTAATTACAAGTCCTTATATTAAGATTGCCTATTTTCAACGATATCATCACATACCTATCGTGCAATGCCGAAATAAATATATGCCGCATTATCTAGGTCTATTTTATATCATGACATTTTATACCGAACTATAATAAAGTCAAAGTAGTACAACAAATACAATTAACAAAAAATTGCATTTCTGCTTTCGAAAATTTGTCTATGTAACACGATTTTATTAGATCCTTGCGTCGTATTTTTCTCGTTATTTCTCATTTCAATTTTTTCTTATTTTTTATGTTCAATGAGTGCTTCCAATAATGCATCTGCATCTTCGGTTGTTTTTACTCTTAATAGAACTGGTACTGGTGGTGGTTCAGATTCAGGTTTTGGCAAACAAACTAACACTATTGTATTTTTACTCATTCGTTTTGTTGGAATACTTTCCGTTAATAAAGTATTGAGCAATAAATTTCCCAAGGATGTATCTGCACGTATTAACAATTGTGTCTTATTATTTGGTGTTGGTTTTAGGAACAATGTTCCGACACCTCTATCAGTAAAAACAGCATCCTTTTTTATAAAAACTTTACACCTGCAAAATAATACGAGAATTAGTGACACCGTGTTCAGTGTTTAATTACGAGCTTCAACGTTTGCTAAAATACATTGTATACCTCTGTGAATATGTAGCACCTTCTTCTGTTACTGGTTTAAATTCTGCTTTTGGTGGTTGGTCGTCTTCATCATTTTTTCCTTCAGCATCTTCAGATTCTTGTGGCTTTACTACTTGAGCCCCAAATGTAAATGGCTTGGCACTACGAAATCACAATGTTATTCAAGTATTTTCATTGTCTTGAAAAATATAAATAAATTACCTTCCGAAACTAAAACCAGTTGAGGTGTTACTCAGTGTGGAACCTTGACCAAAGCAAAACGTGGGTGCAGTTGTTGCGGTAAAGGAACTATTGATAGCAGTAGCAGTATTATTATTAGTAGTAGTAGTTGCTGTAGCTTTTGAATCTAACTTTGTTTCCTGTTGATCAGATTTATTATCCGATGCAGGGGATTTACTCAAGAATGGGTTCTTCTCAGAACTCAGGCTTCCGAATATGCTTTTGCCGCTAGTTTTCATATCCATATTACCAAAAACAGATTTATGCGTGTCTGAGCTTTGATCTGGACTACTAAAAATGGATTTACTGCTATCTGTGGTGGTCTGTTCTGATTTTGTGAATATAGATTTTGAACCAGCATTCGTATTGCCAAAAATAGATTTTTCAGGTTTCCATTCTGTTGAACTGAAAGGTGACTTTGTACTAGCTTCTCCAAAGGGGGAAATCTCCAGTTTTTTGTCAGTGCTTATAGTTTCCTTCTTATCACTAATGTGAACAGTTTGCGTTTGCTCTGACGCTTGGGCAGTTTTATCAATTTCATTTCCATGTTTGGCTTCGATTTCTTTAAGGTACCTTTCATAGTCTTTAAAAATTGGTGTTAAAATGCAGAATGGATTTGCATCAACATGAGTTTTAATCCATTGGGCCACGCTTTCATTCAAGCCTTTCAACTTGGCATAATAATCGGAAGATTTTTTAAATATACTTGGATTTTCTGGTTCACAGGCACCTTTTTTATTAGCGGGAGTAGTTGATGAACTTAATTCCAATTTTTCTTTCTTATTAGTGCCATTTTCAGTATTTTTTGAAGTTTCATTATTTGCCGGAGGTTTGCTTATATTTGTGATTGTTTTTGAAGGTAGATCACTAATATTAGTATTAGCATTACTATTGGCCAAAAAGCTGAATGGCGAAGGCGCCTGTGATGTTGGCGATGTTGTTTTAAAAGATGTAAGTGTACTAAATGCACTTCTTGTACTATCCTGCAAAATATGTTATGAGAAAGGAATATACACATATTATAAAGTAAAAGATGTAGAAGTATGTAAGTTATTTACATCTGATGCTTGTAAACGTCGTTTGGCTCTTTTTACTACTCTTCTTTCAATTACTTCAGTGGGAGCTTTCTGAAATGTTCCAGCTTCTTCTATGTGTTCCTCTTTATCCCAGTTCTCATGATTTAATTCTGTAGATGCACTCCTTTTACTAGACATTCTGGTAAACATATCATACACATACAGTGAACACTGTATTGTAGAAAATTAACTGGGACCTCTGTAATATATATTTATCATATAGTGAAGTTATTCATATCAGAAAATACGAACAAAGGTGGAAGGTATTTTGTATACATCTATACACATTCATAATAAATTTACATAGCAATTAAAAGCATAACAAAATATACGAGATTATAGTTTTCATTATGCTATACCCGCGAAATGCAGTATAATACACTATAAATTTCTACGAAGATTAAAACGTGAATTTTGAATATACCAACAGATAATTCGCAATATAACCTCACAGTCAACCATAGAAAATGATATCGATTTTACAAGAAGACTAACTATAAACTGAAATGATGTTATAATATTTACCAATAAAAATACGACTGAACAAACAATTTCACTAAAATATGTTTAATGCAATAATGATTCTACTACGTACTTAACGTACATAAGAACTTGCACAAAGTTGAACGCGAGAACACAATTACAGAAGTTGCGCATGCGTATTTTTTTCACCTGAGATCGTTCTATAACAGCTAACGAACAACTAAATCTTAAAAGGTTAAAATTACAAGAATATAATATTTTAAGTTCTATTTTACGTAACACAAATGTGGCATAAAGTTATTCCAAACTCTATCTAACAACGATAAGGTAACAAAATCCCAGTTGAAATAATTATGAACAGAGTAATCATAAACCTTCAAACATTCTTTTGATTTAAACATATTCATTTTATAAACATTTGCCTCAAAATTAATGCTTTTTATATATTTTTTGACAGATATTAAAAGATAATTAAATAATTCAGATATTTACCAGAATTAATTATTCATATATTTGACCTTTATTGTTTATTAAAAATATACATAAACCTAAATTATAATTAGCAAACCATGAAAAACATCTAAAGATAAAGTACACTTGGTAGCATGTTAATGCCATGAATGTATAACATTACTTAATACTTTTTGCAATATTTATGCAATAATATGTAATATTTAGATTCGTAACTTCTTATAACCAAAATTATAGACTAAACAAATATTTTAAAGTAGGGACGATATTTTGATGTAAAAATTAACATACATATGTACTTTACGGTACAACTCAAATTTGATATATGCAGGAGATAAATGTTTTGTGTTCAATGTTCATTAAAGTAACCCATAAGATGAGTACATGTACAGTGTGTAATCACGTGATGTATCATCACATGCAGATGGTCGAATTCAATTTCCTATACATATATTTTTCAATTCTAAACGAACGAAACGGAATCTAGGGATTGAAATTCTTAATTGCGAACGCATTGGCAGGTAATATGAATACAAAATTTTGAAAAGTGTAACATGATCTAATTCACAAAATTCGAAAAAGCTATACAAGATACAAATTGTATCACTTTTCCTCATATAGTATCCATGTTATTGTATGAATGTTGTGTACTCACTTAAAACTAAAAAGATATAAAACGTTTTTTTTATATTTTCTTAGGTACATAAAACACAGCTTACATTTTCTACGTAATATTTCAAATAAATACGAGAAGTAGTACATAACGGAGTAATGGTATACATACTGAAATATCTGGTTCAATTTCATTATTTGCAGTAAATATGCATGACAGGTAATAAAGGCAAATTACGTGATATTAATGTTAATTTAAGTTAATGTGCCTAATACGCGTGGCCATGCTAAGACGTGTCTTGCAATGCGCAGAAATTCCGAAACATGTCTTCGAGTTTCAGAGAACTGATTCGTCTTCTGTCGTGAACGCCGTTCCGTTTCGTAATCAGAAATATGTGGCGCCACTATCGCCGGCATTACCAACGTTCACTATCGTAAAAGATCTACTTCAAGGAAGTATTTTCCTTGAACATCCTGTGTTTTTGTAAATTTATAAGCGCAGTTCATAGTGATCGTGCACCGAACACAAACAACGCGTACAATGAAATCGTAGCATGGAGTGGAAAAACTGTTCTGCATTGCACATGTACCGGCTATAAACTTGGCGCGAAAACTTGCTTTCAAGGACCGCGTCGGATCCCTGGGCATACAACACGCCGAGAGAGACAGAGAAAGGGAGAGAGAGAAAGAGAGAGAGATCGAGGGTAAGGGCCAGGGGTGTCAGGGGATCTCGGGCAACTTGGCACGTCCGTGTACGGAGGCAACAGTGCTGGTGGCAGCACAGACGCTCGTTGATGAGCGAACAATTCACTTTGGTGCGCGGTTTCGAGACGTTGTTTCGTCTCATCGGTGTCGTGAAATAAGGGTGTGCATATGTACGAACGTGTCGGACCGATAAAATGTGTCTGTGACAATTTCACCTGTTCGGTTTTTCTAAGTTAAAACGATCAAGTGCCGTTGCGGTGACTCGAAGAGTTTGTGGCTGGTGCGCGCCGTGCGTGCGGTTGATCGGAGCGTATACCGCTGCTCTCGTCAATTTGGTGGGAGAGTGAGAGTGAGAGGGTGGAGGGGTTTCCCGTCCTCCTCTTCTCTCGCTAAAATCGGCCGAATTTTTGAACAGGGAGGAAAACGAGTATCCTCGATACAAAAATATGGAGATATCCAAGAGTTTGCAAGAAGAAATACTCACCGTGCAAAATAAACTGAAAAATGCCATACGCGATCATCAGGTGAGTCTCGCGGCTGTGCATGTATGTCGATACGATTTAAAGATTGAGAGTACGAAGCCGAACGAACGAGTGAGCGAGTAAGTTAACGAATATTTTCCTCTGACCAACGTATTTTCCTTTTACTTTTCTTTTTCATGCGATTTTCCGTATCGATTAAAAAATCGAGACGGCACGTTCGATAGGTAATCGACTTACGACGAGAAGAAAACTTTTCGAAAACTTTTAACGTATTTCTGGAATGTAATTCGTTGCTTTCATACGAGTTATCGCGAAATATATGCAAACTGCAAACATATTTGAACTTTTCCGACAAAATTCTTTTTACAATTCTGTTTCGTTCGTATTTTACGCACAATGCAACCATGAACGCATGTACGCATCAGGCACGGGCGCGCGTGCATGAATGCACACCTATACTATATTTACGGAACTTGTTATTTTAATACCTATTTATCGAAATTTCTTCAATCGATCAAAGATGTCCGAATAATGCGGGTCACGACCGGAAATTGAGTTACTAATACGGCATATACGGTGTCAGGATCTATTTTACAAAGGTACATGTTCCTTTCACTCGTATAGGACGTTTGTAAAACAGTGTTCGGTTACATGGGCAATGTTGCGCGTTACTCAAAGTGAAAGATGCGTAAAAAAAGGTAATTTTCTTCTTTTTCAATCATGCTACGAGTTTGCACCAATGCAATGGTCATTTTTTTACGAATCGTATAAATTCGAAGGTGAACGGGTGTTCAGACCTTAACCTTTGTTGGTAGAGTGCTTCGACCGATGCGTCGCATGACTTTGAGAACCAACAGTCTATCTCTTTCTCTCTCTCTCGCTCGTTCATTCAGTTACTCACTTGTTCGCTTGATTTCCGTCTCTTTCCCCCGCGTTTACTCTACTATACATATAGTCCTATGCTCTCGTTCTGTTATTCTTACTTTTACCTTTCCCAGTTCGTTTCTTCTATGCATTTCCATAAACTTTAAAATAGCGTGCACTTTTGTTCCGAATGAGCAAGACAACCAACTTCTAATATGTTTAATTAATACTTTCTACCTTTCCATCTCCGTCCTTGGCAATTTACCTTCTTTTTGTGTTTTTCCGAATTGACCATTTAAACGTTGTAGATAAAATAAAGTAGCAACGGCAATCAATGAGTGCTCGTCGAATTTACGACTCGAACAGGTATACGACCAACCCCAGTGAATACCCATTTACTTGTGAGACGTATTTAAAATTCTTTGTTTTAAAGCACATTTGCTATACGAAGGGTCAAGGTATTCTATCGACAGAAGCCGAATGCATACGCTGGGACGTTCTAAACCGATATTATTGAATCGTGCATAACGCGTGTACTCGTTTCGTCTATTTACAGCGAAGTTTTATTAACTAGTAGGAACTCTGGGAGGGGTATGCGCATCGGGGGAAAGTTTGTCGACGCGCGATCGGCACTCTGCCCTGCTCTACCGACCTTGTCCCGTCTAACTTCGAAATTGAATATTTTCTTTCCGTCGACAATTGATGGTACTTTCGTTCGATGCAGCTCGAACATCGATTTCTCTTCTATCTTTTGGATTTCGTTTTCTTCGCGACCAATACAAAAGAGCAACAAATATGATCGGTCAAAGATTAATCGTCAAATAGTTTGTCGGCGATTTATCAATTTAGATTTGCAATAGGTCGATTGTCGGGAAACAGGTGCAATAGTGATGTCGTTTCGTGAATTTTATAACGTTTTAAAGAATTGCCGTGTATATACATGCCGCATGCATATTTCAATAACGCAAGGAACTATAAGCTGCGTCGCGTACTTCGCGTACGCTTATGCAGATTAAACCTCCATGTATAAATAAGCGCGTATACAATACGCTTTACTTCGATTTTGAACGCGATCACCATCGATGATCTTCAGAAGTTTTTCGCTCGCATCAAATTACCCCGAAAATCTATAGAAAAACCCGGAAGGAAGGAAGAGAATGTTTTGCTCCTATAGTATTTTTATCGCGACCATATAGCATTCAATGTGTGCACAAATGTGTGTACGCATTCTCTAATTCGATCGTGGCAGAATGTTACAATAATTACGTCATTGCGCTGCAGAAGAGACTCCGGTCGCGTTTGTAAAAGCATAGCAATCGACAGACGCGCCGAAACGAACATTCGTACGTTCACTGAGAGCGAACCTAATCTTGTATTTTCTTTCTGAATTGCAGATCTGCGTTGGCAAGTTGAAGGATGACCCGAACGTAAGTTGCATACTTTTCATAATCTAGCGGGTCAATCCGAGCTTCGTATACACGTGATCATACGTATGTAGTACATACATGCGTGTATACGTTCCGGGTAACTCGAAGGGATTGTAACAGAGCGCCGATGCATATAGCAGGCTTGGAGGAAAGCGAAGTCTCCGCCACCGGTTATTTTTGGCGTTTCAATTGATTTGCTGCATTTAATGCATGCTAAACCGTCTGTATATTGCATTATTCGATTCATTGATATTCCTCGGGAGAAAATTTTCAGCCGGCCCTTGCTATTCAATGATAATCGATGAAATTGTGACGCAGGCAATCTTAACGCCCATAAAATTGCATTATTTTCTATCGCACCTTAAGCAAGCAACGATCGGCCTGTGAACGTTATTGCATCGATTACGTGTGCGCGGAAATTGCTCGTTGCCCATGAATGACTAATTGTTATGTCATAATAGTAATAGTACGTATAACGAAGACGGTCCTTCTTTGCGCCGATGAAACAATCGCGAGACATTATAATTGCAGATTTTCTTCACTCGTTTACGTTTCTGTTACGCGTTGCCGCGAGAAAGGCTTGCACCCGTTTACACATATTGTTCTATAAATATAAAATATGTATCCCGCATCTCTAACGCGCTACGTTTTTTCTCTTACTTTGCAGAACACAGACATCCTTGGTCAGATACAAAAGATTCACTTGCACATCGTGTCTTTGGGGAGGTGCCAGGTAAGTTCAGAATTGATTTCATCGAGGTTCACTCTTTTCCGATGATCTAGCTTGTTCCGTAGACGTCACATATTTATTTATGCCCGTCTATTAAACGATGTTACATTCAATTATCCTGTCGATAATGGATTGAACAAGGAACGTTTCGAAAACGTGTCTTCCAATGTCCTTCGTTCGAGACAAACGAAACCCCCGCTACTCGATCGATAGTCGCATCGCGCGACAAAAAGGGGTTTAAGATAGTATATAATAATGTGATAATTATTATCCCGCAATACTTTTCTTCTTGCGATTTCATCGTTACTTATATCGAGCAATCGCGAGTGTAATATTCGTTACATTTCGAATATTCGATAGGTAATATGTATCTATATAAATAATATCTGCTTCCATCGAAAATTTCATTCAATAACTTTTCGCAATGCATGTTTTGTTGCCCTATTAAAGTATCGCACAAATTTAGCAGTTTAGCAGCTGCGCGATCGCCCACCCCGACGCGACAAGTCAGTTCAGGTACGCATTCGCCAGGTATTTCCAAAAGCGTTATCGAATCAAACTGTTCTGTATCGATTTTGGGAGCTAGGTTTGCAGTCTCTTCCTCGCTAGAATCAGTAGTCCACGGTTATAATTAAATAGCGAACTCGTTGAACCAGTTTACCAACCACCGTTGCAAACTTTGTCGATCGTTTCGACGATAAAGACGGATAGAGTCTCCCTTTTACCTTGTTCACGCAAGGGATGTGTCCGTTTTCTTTCTGCCCATTCGTGAGCATACTTACACCGCATCATCGAAACTGTTACATTGCACTAATAGTATTGTACGAACACCCCCAACAGCGTTCAACGATCGTACATAAAATCGTACATCCCTTGTTAAAAAAAAAAAACTAGCTACATACGATACGAATATTTCGTACGTCTGGTAATAGCGAATTTTTCATAACTTTCTCCAGAATTTTGTCGCACAACCCATGCATGGTCGCATTGAATAATGTGAATCACTTTGAACGCGTTCTTCCTTCGGATTCGCGAATCGACGCGAAGAATCGATACCGGGGCAAGTCTTACCCGAAGGAGGCTCCGGTGGATGCGCTTTGCCATCACCCAGCATCCTTTTCTAAACATTTTCGCGGTAATCCCGTCGACGTGGATGCGCTGCTTTCTCTCCCCGTATTCTTTCGGATTCTTCCTACCTATCTTCCCCTCGGCACTACTACTACCACCGTCACAAGCCTGTCTGCCATTTTTCTTCTTTTACCTTGTTGGCAATAAACGGCTGATCCAGGTAGATTGGTGCCGGGGCAAAGGATATACGTAAACGGATAGAAATGGACAAAGATGGAGTAATCGGGTGTAACAGAGATGGACGTATACACAGATACATCGCGGGGGAGTAGGTGGAGGGTGTATGGAGAGAATGAGATCGACAGAGATGAGGGAGAGAGAGAATGGGACTTGGGTGAAAAGGAAGCAGAGTAGGGGCTGGGCAGTGGCAGAGGGGCTCAATCAATAAAATGTCCCGCAGAAACGTTTTCAGCTCTTTATGAAATCTCCGCATTTTTTCTTTTCTCTCCATCTCTTCTTGCGCCCCTTTGGTTTACACCTTGATACATTCTATACACCTGACACTCTGTCCTCTATCCCACCCTCATTCACGGGGATCCCTGTTCAACCGTTGTTCGCTGTACTTGAAGTTAAACGTTTCACTGTTGAAAACTTCTGGAACTTGTTCGCCACCTCGTCGAGATGATGTCTGTGTTGTACAGGTGGAGGAAGCCGTTCGGCATGTCGCGAGAGATTATTAACGCGCCAGCTGAATAATGTCCGGAATTTTTCGCGCTCGCCAGGTCGAATTTTTGCCGGACATTATATCTGTTCATTTGATTAAGTCAAATTCTATAGGCTGTACGTAATCCTCCGTTCTGGTTAGATCATTCGAAGTACATGACAGAGATAGCTGTTGAATGGCGAGAAAATTTGTTGGACAGCTGAGTTATCTAGCTGGGGCTTTTCGTGACTTCTTAATAATTATTTCTCGCGTGTATTTACTGTGCGTTACACATAGTTACACGCGTTGCGCTCTTACTATGTGAATGAGCGCTTTCTGGATTTATAGTAGGGTGCTAACGCTAAGAATATATTCGGTCGCCACTTAACGGACACGCATTCATATTTAAACGATCTGCAACAGACAGTCTGCCAAGAAAGTTTTCTCTATGATCATCATTGACCGAAGCTCACGCTCATAGTTTCGGATCTCATTACGCAGAAGCAAGTT
This sequence comes from Nomada goodeniana, assembly GCA_963969485.1. Taxonomy (NCBI): domain Eukaryota; kingdom Metazoa; phylum Arthropoda; class Insecta; order Hymenoptera; family Apidae; genus Nomada; species Nomada goodeniana. Next base: position 21,056,400 of record OZ018303.1, read on the forward strand.
GTCCAGCGGCTGCGCAAGGAGGTCGAAACGTTCAAAGCGGAGAATGCAAACGGGGTGAAAGTTTCCATTGCATCGCTTCTCGGCTTGAACAACAATAATCACATTACGAACAACAACGAGGCGAAACATAAGACCAGCGGCAGCGAGTTCACCGCGAAGAGTTTGAAAGAGGACTACGAGGAAGTCGTTAGAAATGGCGATGTCCCATCGCCAACGCAGGAACCCGCGCCTACCAGGTGAGCTTTAATTACTGGGATTGAAATGGTTCTTAACGGCTTCGATTTTGGAATATCTTTCAACCTGATCGTCGGTTTCAGGAAACGGTCCAATTCGGTGGAAACGATTTCCGGCGAGGATGACGTTATCGAGGTGTTCACGGACGAGAATTCCAACGAGAAAGACGAGAAAGACGAGAAAGACGAATCGGAGAAGGAATGCAGATTACAGACGGCCGAGAAAATTAATTTCCTGAGCTCTCTTGCTCTCATCACCACGGCAACATGCGCCGAATTGCAAAACAAAAGGGCCGAGAGAAAGCGTCGCAGTACTGCAAATCCTCAATTCGTTTACTCGAGTCTTGAAGCGCCAACCGTGAGTATGACGAGTTTTCCGGTTTTGATTAATATGAACACGATATTATTACCGTTTATCATTGTTTAACACGCCGCGCGGTTATCTATTCCAGAAACGAAAAAGGCACTCGTACCTGCAATCTGGAAATGTTCCACAAACTCGCCAAACGACAGCACGTATGAATGGACCTTCGCCGCCTCCTGCAAAAGTTGTACCGCCGAAATCTACATCGCCGCCGACGTCAAGGACGGTGATGAAATCATTGATTCCGGTACAAAAGTCCACTACTCGGCCAAACATTCTTAGAAACGTGACAGAAAGTAAAGTTTTTCCCAATAAGGCCAAGGTTGAAAGTGGACCGAATCAGATTCAGTTACCTGTGCACACTGTAAAGTCTGTTGGCAATAAGGCGGTTCACATACCTGGCTTACCTTCCAGTCTGACTATCGAAAGGATCAGCAGTGATTCTGCTGTCTGTATAAGTTGTAGGAATCCAGGTACGCGATCGATATTATTATGTACGCAACGAATGAGTCTTGGAAATCATGATTACTCATAACCGTTTTGTGTTTGCAACAGGTACACTGACCGTATGCGAAAATTGTGCGTCGAATTACCACGTGTCTTGCCATTCTGTATCACCGGCACCGCCAAGAATATGTCCCAAGTGCGTGTTGATAGACGAGGATGAGATCGACGACGGTGAGGAGGTCGAGGAGGATGACGGACACCCGTCATTTAAGAAGGACGAGGATTTCGGTAAATCGCCCATGGTTTTTCAGAAGATCCCTACCTGTATTAACGTTGATCGTGTGATTGACAAAAAAGTTCTTGTTTCCTGCAGACACTAGCTTTTATGAATGTTCGTGGCACGCTTATCTCATTTAGCGGCGGCACCGCCCGGTATTATTTGATCTGTCGCTTAATGATAAAAAGAAAAAAAAGAGAACATAGCGATATTTTTGGTTGTAATTAATAATCAGAAGTTGGCATGCATTATTGATGCACGCGGCAAAAATGAAAAGAAAAAGTAATACAGGGAAAAGTTTCGCGCGAGAAAGACGATGAAAAGAAAGTACTTGTAGATAATACAGACAAGTTGTATAAAAGAGGAGCAGGAAATTGTGTAACATGGGTCCACAATTTCTAGATTTAACGTGCAACGGGGTATCGCAGCGTTGCCGCAGACTTTATTGAGCGTAAGCACACAGACAATAAACGAGAGAGCAGCCTGCCGGAGGAAGTGTTTGCGAGTGAGACCGGCTCCTCGAATACAGCAGAAGAATTTGCAATTAAGAAGAACTTTTTGGTCGATCGTCAGTAATAGGGCACAAAAAAGCAACGTGTATTGAACGCGAAATATCTTGCAGAGGAGAAAGAGAGAGAAAGATATGAGCTGCGCAAGCGAAACTCGGATCTGAGATTGCAGGTTTACGAGTTGGAAAAACGCTCACAACTACTCGGCCAGTCCCTTCAGGTTCGTCCTGTGGCCTGCGTAGAAAGAAATTCACAAATTTTTTATCATTTGGAATGCTGTTCAGTTAATGAAATCGTACGCAAACGTCTTCCATCTTTTGTTTTTTCATCAGTGAGAACCTGCAAGATCTCTACGTTTTTCTTATCCATTTGAAATATTATTTTCCAAAGGGACTTTTCTATTAGCGCAACACGTACGCGCTAATAGAAGGACCGATGTGCCTGGCGTTTCCGTTTTTGTTTTAGCGTTGTTGCTGTGAAATTTGCATACATATAAATGCAACATCGTTAACTGTGTGTCATCATACGTATTATTTGTCTACAGCAATAGTTTTATTCGTTCATCCGTGAAAATACAAAATGCACGATGCTTCCTTCACATGCAGTTACAATTTTGATGTTTAGCAAGAATCAATTGTTCTCAGTGTATCTTTACTTCTTGAATTTTGCTTATGTATTATACGTATTAGCGAGACCAGTTAATTTTCGAATAGAGTATACAGAAGTTAGATTCGTGTGTTAGCTACGTTTAACGATAGCGTGTGTCTAAGTATCGAAAGATTGAGGTATATTCAATACGAGTTCGTACGATTAAGTTTCAAGAGCATGTGCATCTTTGTCCCGTTATTATCAGATAGCAGATCAACGTGAAATATGAGTGCCAATATTTTTGTTGAATTTCCCATTGGCCAAAGATACACCTATCTAACTGTTTCACCTTTCTTTCAACAGCTACAGCAGCGCACACGCCAGGAATTATTAGGAAAACAAGAGAAGACGCAGAGGTCTATAAAGCGGCTTGTGGACTTCATAAAGTTGATGCAGTTGAGAAAAAGCGGGGATTCTCCACCACTCTTGGCATCAGTCAACTTCCCTCCTCAACCTTCCTCATCCCAATCTCCTCAAATAACGTCTCATCAACCGTCAACCAGTCGGACCTCGGATCTTCCACAGCAATCAACAACGAGCAACGGGAAAATTCCGTGTCCTACTCCTCCATCGTCCTCAACCAGTTGCCCCGACCGAGCATCACCTATGTCGACAAGCCGGAGCCTCAAGTGTCCTACGCCTATCAGTTACCAGTCAGCAGTGCACAATCAGAAAAACATCAATCATATCTTATCGTCAAAAAAATCGCAGAACCAGCCAGAAGGACAAGTCAGTCTTCCGAAGATCAAAGGCACACCACAATGCTCAATTACAAACTGCCAACCACATCAGGCTACAATTCTTTCGTACAGGCCGAAATCTCTGTCGCCCACACCTCTACGCTCGCCGGCAAGCAATCACCAGACTCCGTCAGTCGTAACCGTAAAAAGCAAACGAACCGCGCAGTACCCGCCCTCAACCGTATCATCGATACGGAGAATCTCTCCATCACGACCGAATACCAGTTGGAACGACCGGCGTACAACGGACGAAAGTCCCGAGCCAGACCGGCGAGGAACAAATACGGTATCAATCAGTTGCGATCTGCCAGAGCCACAGAAATCCTACTGCCTTCCTACGATAGTACAGAACCCGATAAACAGCTACAAATTACGACAAAGTCTGCCGAGCCAGAAGAAGCACCCCTGTTCGGTGGCCGTCCAAAGTACAGGCCAAGAACCGGTGGTCTTCTCCACTCATTGTTCTCAAGCTATAACAAGTCCTATATCCTCACCGATAATTCTCGAGAACCGCGAGACATCAGTCCAGTTAACAAAGATAACCCCATCGGCCGGCAACAGTCGTATCATCAAACCTACCACCTGGACTCAGTCGAACGAAACGAGCCTACGGTCCAGTTGCAGCGCGGTGCCCTCACAAAATTCTTCGAGCACGTGAAATTGGAAGAAGCGCATATACCAGCGCCATCTAGAGCAAAGCTAGTATACAAAAGCAGTACTGCTTCCGACAGGAATGAACTTGAGGTCACCGAAATCGCGAACGAAGACGCGAATAGCGGCGAATACGTCAGCAAAGCATCCCTGTCGTCTGGCAAGTACGGGGACGACTACGCCGATCGGGAGGTCAAACAGACCAATTGGCTCACGGGCAAGATTATAACGAAGAAGGGGAAGAAGAATCACACTATAAAGAGCGTGGAATCGCTTGATTCCGCTTCGAACTCTGTAACAAGATCAAACGATTTCGTTACGTATAAACGTAAGCACCTTAATACGTATATGAGAATCGGTTGTGAACCCGATGACAACGACGAAGAGAGCACGCTGACACGTAAACCTCGTGCGGGCGTGACTTACACGAGACACATCGGAACGCTAGCCGAAATTTTATCGGAGACTCGAAGGGAACGGCAAGATCCACAGTGTAACGCACAAAGCAATTTCTTGGAGCTTCGTAACGAGGTCTCAGTTCCTGATGATAAGGCTGATTCCGAGAGACAAGACTTATCCAGTGGCAGACGTTCTATCAGCAGCAACAGTAGTAGCGACAGCGACACTCCGGAACAAGCAATGAACGACTCTGTCAAGTACACTCGACGACGGTTATCCGGAAACGAATACAAAGAACATTTGGGCATTAATGCCGTGTCCCCGGAGAGTATGCAGGTGCTCGAGCAATTTGAGTCAGCTATGCTGGAGACTGGTTGTAGCAATGCTGCCACTTGTTAGAGTTAGTTAGATTACAATGCGGTATTAACGTGCTGACCCATGCTCATTACTGAAAATTTTGTTTACCTTTCATCGATCGAAAATTCATTACTTTTATAAATATTATGGCTTTTCTATGAATCGCTACGTTCGAGAAAACTTACTAGATATAGAAGAAATACTTTGGAGATAAATCCCCGAATTCGTGCATGTTCACTACTGCATTTGAATCTGTTACTTATATCTAGGATACATCTATGGAAAACGTACGAAGGGTTGCGCGCAATTGTTACTGAACTTCTTGGGCAGTTCCTATTTTCTTTTGCTGCCGCGAGAAACATTGCAACCGTGATGTGAACCACCATAACGAATATGAAAATATTATGGTAATTGAGTATCATACCGTTTCGCTTTATAGAGATACAATATTGCCTCACGACCGATTATTCTATTCTGTTACATATTCGTTTATTTATTAATTGTTCATTACGTAGTTTTTTCTCTTCACAATCATTTCGTGATAGTTAACGATGCGCGAGGACCAAGTTTCAATTATGTCCGATTCAATGGGAGAATTTAGTATCATTTGTGTGAAGTTACACATTAGTTCTGTGCTTTGTACGTTAACTCAGAATGTTGATGGATTGAACGCTGAAAGGAAACATGCGAACTACTAAGCGTAGCGAAGTTATTTACGCAAACGATTTACTGAGTTGTTTGAAGGCTTTCAAAGACGTTTTATTGAAATTTCCAAACCCGATGAGTAGGAAACACGCACATATCCGTTAGATACCGAGCGATCTATGGGGCGCAGAAGGGCTTGGATGGAAGCCTACGTACGCAAGTCGAGTCATATTACCATACTGCCTTAATAGTAATTTAAAAACGATACTTTTTACAATAATTTCTTATGGATAAGCTCGAGAAACGTGTACGATTCAATAGACTGATTTCGATGTCGCCATATTGAAATTAGAAAAGATATAGAGGAAGAAAAGGATAATCAAAACGCGTTACCGTAATCGAAAACCTAGATGCTAAGGTTGCGTGTACGTTAAGAAGTAGGTAAAACGTTATTGAAGTAACGTCCTGTCTTAATTTTGCGATTCAGGTCGAGTCTCATACGAGCGAATCGCAAGGGAGAGCTGTTTCTATCTTCCTTCGTTTTCATTTCTTTATACGTTTCGCATCGAGGTAAATGCTTCGAAGGCACAGAAAACGTTTAGCGTATCGTTTATCAAATTCCCAAGCATTTCCCTCGACAAACGATTGCAGCAGTATTCATTACATTTCAGATCCGCGCTACGGGCGGATGCCTTTCGTTAATTAGTTCGCGACATTTTACCTGCCGGCGAGCTACCAATGACGCTATCGCGGAGGTAATTTGTCCGTTTGAAAATTGGGCGTGAATTAAACAGTCGAGCTCGTTAATCTATTTATTTCGTTTTCGTTTTTTCCTCTCGCGGTAATTACCGCCAGCTTGTCCAATGAAGGGAGAAAAAAAAGGAAGAAGAGATTGTTATGCAATGTAGGCAACGAGATTAAGATCGAAATTCGTATTTTTATGAATAAAGTGAACCTGAAACAAAAGATATTCGTGTGCAATTGTTTTTTCATGGTTTTTTTTTTTTTTTACGTGCTCCGATTCAATTCGTTTCACATGGTATCGGTTCAGGGATGCAATCGTCGCGCATCGTGCGTCGAAGCGTAGCAAGCGAAACTAGCCGTTGCACGGAGTAATTTCTTTCAGCCAGGTATACCGAGCCGCCTAATAACTTTTATTTCGTATATTGACGGGCCACGGTGAAGCAGAAGGGGGAACTTCCTACTCGGGCAAACACTCGGCTAATGATATGTAAATATGGCGGAGCTAATCAAGCGGCTGTGCCAACAGGACGCAAGAAGAGATCGGTAGCGGCGCGCGAGCGTTCGATAGCCGATGCATTTGCGCTGGCTTGCACACGCGTATCGTGGCGCAGTAACTCGCGTACATATTTAATGGTCGCACGTTAATTGCGCTCTGTTTGCCCATTCCCCGTTCTACGCTTCATCCCCGTGCCTGCCGCCGTTCCCGTCACCCATTCGCTCTTCTCCCTTCTCCTTTGTTAGTTTCTGTCAGAGTTTAATTTTAACCAATTTATCTCGGACCCCCAATCGTTTATCACTGAAATCGCACGTGAAACGTGGTTCTCGACGATCGACGGGTCCAACACTTTTCCAATTGTTCTTCACTTCACTTGATAATGTTTTTTACATTGAAACCGTGCTTCGAATTTCGTTAGCTTAAAGTTGCAGCGAAATCTTTAGTTGAGCGGCCGACTGCTAGGGGAAGGAACGTCTGCACCACTTTCCTATGCGAAATTCAAATCGAGGTGGAGTTCACGCTTCTCGCGCGGGTCAGACGGTATTCAGTTCTTACGATCGATCCACTTGTAACTTCGTAATAGAATGTGTGCAGTGAAATATAACCACTTCCAGAATCATCGATTATATTACGGCCATTGTATCGCACCGGGAAACCAATCTTGCCCGGGTATGACAAAGGTATTTGAAGTCACCGTTCTTTCAAACGATCCCCACTGAATTTTCTCGCTCTTATACCGCCGCGCGTTGCATTTGTAGTGGTAATATCTCCTATACATATTTTCGAGTAACCATTTGTGTGACAATCGTAGGACGCGTCTCATTATCCCCTTAAAATAAAATACTCGCGATAAAGTAAGCGGATGGTCTTTCGCAGCGGGATCGTCGAGATAATGCGAAAATAAAATACGCGCGGAGCGCGATGAAAAGGAAAACGGTTCACTTAGAAACAGAATGGGAAGCGAATTAGTTTGTCTGCATGCCGCGGACGAGTCACTGTTACTCCGCGTTACTGGCTATAATTTTTCTTCCGGCGTGTACTCTCGGTCCAAGTGGTATGCACAGGTAGAAATGCGCGAATGTCTCATTATCTCTGGACAAACAATTAGGAGAAACATATAATAGGGAACTGTCAAATATTAGTGCCTCGACTATGTTGACTGAATCACCCGCGAGAAGCATATTTATCTTCCCCTCGGATAACTTTCATGTATCGCAATAGGCTCGAAGAAGTAATGCAATTAGGGGCGAAGACAATTAATTCACCCCCCTCGACCCGATCGACTTTCCCCCCATAAGGCTTTTTCGCACATTCGCCATTTTAAACACCGTCCCCCGCCGATAGCTGATTCTCGCGTGGACCGTATTTATCGAAAAAGGGCAGGCCGAATTTCACCGCGTCGAGATTTACTTGCATTTATCGCGTTCCATTACTGTCGGTGGGGACGATTCTGTCGCCATCAGCAACATCGTCAACGCCAACCGGCATCGCCGAGCCCAATTAAAAGTCCCTCATCGGTGCGCCGAAATTGATATCGGGAAACAAAAACGCCAATTCCAGGCGTCTGCTTCACGTGTTACGCGCACACGCGTCCTCGTTCAATCAGCGCGCACTCGATGGCCCGGTACCACGCGCGTCTATCGCGCGTTCTTGCGCTCGCACACGCACGATCCCCCCGTCGGTCTTCGAAGTGTTAATTGACCGCCCCCGGTCATTACACGATTGATTGCAATTAAACACCGCGATTCCGCGAAACGAACGTTCGACTTTGCTCCGAATTAAAATTGCAACGATCACGGAACGAGGCTCGGCCCGTTTAACACCCCCCTTTATTTTTTCTACGTCGATGCAACGTTTCCGCGTACGCGTCCACGACGGCCGCAATAACCCGCCGGCCGGCGATCGAATTTCGTGCATTAACGTTCGTCATTAATCATTACAGCACGCCCTCCGCGAGCCGTTGGTTTTCAACGAACCGGCGTAGGTCGCGGTCACGCTGGCGTAGCTAATGTATCCGGGATTCTAGTCGTGTCGCGACGTTATTATTCCGTCGCGATGTGTAAAACTAGTTGACGCTTCGTAAACCCCGATTTCACGCCTCGTCGGCCTCTAATTAATGCAGTAGGAAATTGTTATTCCGTTACGTGCACTCTACGTTCTATGCATTATTTCGGATAGCCGATCCTGACGGCCGCCCGCGTCCATTATACCCTTCAACATCCATTTACCTTTCGCGCGGCTTTAATCGTTCTTCCGATTACGAATGCGGACATACCTTTGCCCGTTGGTCGCCAACGCTGGAGCGTATCCCGGTGAAAATTTGATGGCACACTTCCGCGCTCCAATCGGAACGACGTTGGTCAATTATAAAACGACAACGGGACGCACTGGCGATATTTCTGCTTACCGAACAGTTCGATCAGGGCACCGAAGTGATTCTAATATTCGTTCCGATTGGCTTTGGCTTCGCGTACGCGTGCAGCAACGACGAAACGAACCTCCGTCGGTTCGTTCGTGAAAAAAATAAATTCGATGGATTCGCAGGTGATTTTCCCGTTCGATTGGACAGATTGTAGGCGCGTACTCCGTTCGCTCGTTAAATCCCGGTCGTTTCGGTCCGGACGAACGTAGACGGACGAAAGTTCGTAACGACGAAACTTTCCGGCTCGACTGACGATAGCAGCACCGTTGAGGCTCGTCGAACGGGGATGATAATTCATCGAAATCGGTCGAATAATTACTCGGGAACGTCGTACCGCGTCCCGATTGTTCCTCGAACTAGGGTGCACGGACAAAGCGTCAGGTTGCCGCTGTGGCAATAAGGGTGTAGAGCAGGTGGCGAGAGGGACGGTTCGAGAGGATACGAAGAGGAACAGAGATATCCAGTCGGCAATGACGAACGATATGTGGTCGCCTTAATAACAGCCGGCGGACTCCTTCCAATTTCGCGTTCGTGCTGGCAACTTACCGAAAATTTCCCGGGTTTCGTTCATTACCTGATGCCGTACGCGTGGCTCCGCTGCGAGCGCACGGCAGGCCGTAGGTAGAGCGTAACAGGCGTGCAGGTAGGCAGACAGAATGGGTCTGTGCTGCTGCCTCGTGTACGTGGATGTAATGCATGCTAAACATGTCAGGTAATTAACGTGGGCATTACACGTATGCTGCCACCCCTTCAGCCTATCCTCTCTCTCTCTCTCTCTCTCTCTCCCTCTCTCTAGTTTCGTACACTAATTACACCTAGCTATAATGCGAACCAACTAATCGAACGTAGTTTGAAGTTCGTAACCGTGCCGCGAGAGTGAAAATGGACGATCCGCGAACACCCGCGGTCTTTGGTGTTAGTACATAGTCCCTTGAGTGTTTTAGGTGTTCTCCGCCCGTGACGCTCCCAGGCTCGACGATTATTCCGGTCGTACGATAGATCGATCGAGGGTGCTTCGATTTGCACGCCGATCGTTCTTCGAACGACCGGTTAGTTTGGTGAGAAGGAACTTGCGAGACAGAAGAACTGAAAACGGAACTTTTTCGTCGGCGTAGAAACGTGTGCTCGTTTAACGGCCCGGCTAGATTTAATGTTAATAGTTCGTTGAAAGGAATTCAGGACTGTGACGTTGTATTGTTGGAGCCCGCATGGTGCCGCGAGAATTTCAAGCGAAAGACGTAGACACAGAGGGGGGATGGAGGGAGTATGGTGTATGAGGGTTCAAAGAAATTCTAATCGAGATACCGGCGCTGCTCCTGCGGCAAATTACACATACGGGTCCCATTAAACGAGCGATCGAAAGCTTCGAATTTTCTGGGTACTCCGATCGCGGTTTAAAACCTGGCCATCCGGTTGCCTGGGGGAAAATTTGCAGCGAAACGGATACCAGTTTCCATTTCGCCTATTCGTCAGGACACTTTGATCTGCGAGACCCCACCTTTGATTCCGCGCACATAGATCCGTGTTGCCGCGATGGGGCCTGTTTCCGATGCCGTATAATTCCCGCTTTTGGAAAATAAATGTTTATCTGACTGGCGGTGATAGAAGAGTAAAGAGGAACTGGGGACTAGGATAGACGCGACGCATCTTTTACAATCCTTTAACGATGATACATTGCTTCCAATGGTTTCCCATTGGCCGGAAACCCCGGCCACGTTACTGTCACTTATAGAGGTCGAAACCGCGAATCTGTCTCCAAGGAGTTTCTCCACGCTCCGCTCGAAAACCGTGAGGGCTAGATTAGCGCGGAGAACGTTCCATCCAGAGAACGGGAACCGAAGAGAAACGGGAACCGGCGTCGCTAAAAATTTCCCCAACAAAATTCGTATCCACCGTCCAAAGAAAATTTCATTCGCTCGTACTCGTTACCACGCGAACGCAAACAACTGCCGACTTTATTATCGACTGTTCCGGCCACGTGGGTTTATTCGGCACGCCAAAGCGAACCAACTCCGCCCACCGCGTGAACGCGATGCAAATGCGACAAACGACCGTGCCAGGATGATTATCCGTGATTATTCACGAACGGGACGAAGAACGCGGTGCGACGATCCGGGAAGATACGAAAAGCTCCGAGCCGGCCTTTGAGAGAGTATCGAAAGAGGTCCCGGCGAAGGGCGGCAGGAGGAGGACAAGAGGGGAAGGACCTTTAGCCTGGTCCCTGTCCCGATCCTACTTGGGGCGAGTACGGTCGTCGCGACGCGACGCGTCCACAGGACCGACGAACGGTTAGTTAAGGAACACGGGAAAGCACTTCTGAATCACTCTCGACGACGCGTCCCTCCGCCGCGCTGCTTCGGATACCACGATACCGTACACTTTCCACCAGATATCACCTCGTGCATATATCAATTTTCCGCCCGCGTCATCGGCCGCCGCGTGAACGTACGTCGACAGTGGAATCTGCGGGGCGAGATAGGTGCGATCCGATACGCGAGAACGATCTCGCGCTAGACCACCGGACGCCAATCTACAGATTTTCTGCTCCGGAATTGGATTTTGTCCCATCGAGGTGGGAATGTTATCGTGACTCGAGTGCGTGCTAAATAGATACCGAATAAATTATAATCGTCGTGTACAGGTCCGTTTGACAATAATATGCGAATAATTGTTTCGTCGGTGGTTTCGTCGGTGAATTATTCGATCTTGTTTCCGCATACGTGATGTCGTGTACGTCAGTCCTGGCAGGAACGGTTACAGAAATGTATTCGCCGTCCGCGTTGCAAGCTGGTTCGGCATAGAGAATGGTGATTTTCCTTTTATGAAAGGCGTCGGGGCGCTGCGACGAGCGCGTCGTTGGTAACTCGCGAAGTAGATTAGCCGTGAACAATTCTCGAGACGTCCGAGAGGGAACGTTGCACTTTCCTTCTATCGCGCGTACTTTTTCCCAATTTCCTTGCCTCCGCCGTGCCCCCTTCCCTTTCCGCCGCGGTCCGGTTTCTTTTTTCCAACGACGCCGCGAGAACCGCGACCGGGGCGCAGATTCGAACTCGGAAGTGATGCATCATAATCAGGCGGTCAGCTTACTTAGCCCGGAGTGCTGTGTGCTTAAGTTAATTAGCTAATTACTAATTTTAATCGGATGACGTATGCGCATCTCGAGGGATACAAGCAAACCCTCTTAGCAGGGGGGAAACTGAACTCCCTCGTCCTTCTCTTTCCCTCTGCTTCTCCTCGACGTTCTTGCCCCCCTTCTCTCTCTCTCTCTCTCTTCCTCCCGCTCGTTTCATCTTCACCCACTTCTCCGTTTGATACGTAGATGATGCGTAGACTCCAAGGTAAACTCGGCTTAATTGCGTCTAAGGTAATTTCGCTGGAACTCCTCGCTGATTTTTCAGCAATTTTCGGCCATCGTTTCTTAGCAATAACCGGGATCATTGTTGTGCCCCCGGCGAGGATGCAACGTACCGGGTACATTTCTCGGGGCGTTCCTGTAGTATCCAACCTGGTTAGCGAGACACCCGTTCGGCATTACCGTCACAGGGTTCTGGCGAGCTACTTCACAAACGAGGCTATTCCTGGTTAATGACGTGAGGTGATGTAAAAAAATTCGCGACGGTAACGCGGAATAAATATTTAAGGCGATTTTAAATGCAGCCAGGAACACGTTAAACCGGTACGCGGCCGCTCATTAGTCGAACCGGCACGATTTAAATCCGCTTATTTTCCATCCGCCTCGCTGTGCCGCCTTATTTTCCTTGAAATTCCATTTTTAACCTGCCACCGATATTCCCCGACTTCGATGCGGACGACGTTAATATTCACGCGACGCCAGCGAATCTATTGGTTAATACGAGCTTGGCCTGCAACGTCGCGATGTCGCGTGAGTACTTACAATTAACCGCGTGCGTAAATATTCGGGATATTTTTATATCGCGGAGGATCGGGGCGGTTGAGGATATTTTGGGGTCGCGCTAACGAAATCGAAGATTCGTAAGGACAAACGGCCCAAGGGGATGCGAATGCGAACGCGATGCGCGACTCATCGTTCGATGCAACGAAGCTCCTCCAAGGCGAGATTAATTACAATGCGTCTATTCGAACGAGTCGAAATGAAACACGAACGACACCGGGCGGCCGTAAACGCGTCCAACGATAAATCATCGTGTCCGTACAGAGATAGAAGGCGCACGGGGACGGTGGTCGACGTCTGGTCGCGCGTACGTACGAACGGCGTTGCGAGCGACAGAAAGGAAACAGAAAGAAAGAAACGATACATAACAATAAAACGAGGAACCGCGAGAAACGAACGGGCGAAGAAATACCGTGGGAAGGAGAAAACGAAAGGGGGTGAGGTGAGATGGGTGTATGTATCGGCGGGGCGCGCAAGCGGCTTAAGTGCACGCGCTTAATTAGCTCGCCATATCCCTCTCTGCATAAAATTACTAAACGCGTTATAAACCAGATATCATTATGTTTCGACGTAATAAGATCAAACTTTAATTAGATTCGCCGTAAGAGTGTTCGTGCACTGGCGCGGGTTTCCCTTCCTATCCGCGTGCGAACACACTGACGTACGCTTATGGACCATGGAAAGCCCCTAACAGAGGGAGGGGGGGATGCTCTGCATAATAGCGAACGCAAGATTGGCCATCAGAGGTGTCGGTCGAAAACAAATTATTAACCACACGTGGCATTCGAAAGCACTTGGCGCGGACGCGAACTGTGCGATGGATTGCTTACTCTTCGCGGAAGGGAATATTGCTCGGCTGGGTCTGTTAATGAGGCGGGAGTTAATTAACCGAACCGAAGATGGCGAACGGGTGGAGGAAAGGTGAGGGAGAACTGACAGCGGTAACGTTGAGAGGAGGCCGGTCCTCTTCTCCGCGACGAGGAGGAGAAAAGCGGGAATCGGTGCGAGAAGGAGGTGGAAGCCGAAGGGGGACGTGAACAGAGATGCCTATGGAGGCGAAGACTGATAGGGATTGAGATACGGGTAGTAACAGTCAGCATGCGCGAGAGGAGAAGCAAGAGACTACTGGGATGGAGTTAGGGTTGCAGAAAGCGATACTGGCTGAAGGGGGTGGAAATGAGAGAGGAATAGGTGCGCCGAGTAGGGCATGCGGGTTCGTAATTAGGGATCTATAATTGCGTGGAGTCAGCTAGAGCGGTTGAGTCGAGTGGCAGGCACCCGACGTCACGTCGTTCACACGTACGTAGCGTACATTTGCGTACCCATGCAGCTCGGCGTGTGCCCTGTGCGTGTTCGCCGCCTCTGTACATTACGCTGGGCTGGACTGACTGCGATCGCGGGGGCATCGGTCGCGACCGGAAATGGAGCTGGACGGGATGGCCGCAAGTAATACAGCCGGCTGCTACGATCGGTCTCGAGATTGAAGAGCGGCCGAGTATCGCGGTCGAGGTGGAAATCGCGTGTAAAACGCGTGCCACCGGTGCTCGCCATTGAACGACGATGAACTCGCTGCGAGGCGCTCGGCGAATCTTTTTTTCCGCCTCGAACGGAATTCACCTTGGAACATAGTCCGAGAACGTGGCCGAGTGAATGCCTCGGGGCGATAATTTAGCGGGCGCGGTGAACGCGAACGCGCGACAGACGCGGCCGACAGTTTAAGTAACAGTATCGCTTCTAATTGCAGCCACGAAAAGCATCGGTTTATTACGGTTAAGCAGCAGGCGCACACGCTGTTAGCTTCCAGTCGTTGCGAAACGCTTGCGAATCGGGCGATTCGGCTCGCGTAGGCAGCCGGCTTCTATCGGCTCGCTAATGAGGCAGATTATTCTCGGCAGGCTGAACTGACAAGAAAGGAACAAGAATGTGCATAGGAAGTGGGTTTGTCGTTCGCATGCTGATAACGCGACATCGTATTCAACTGGAGAGATAAGTGCATCTGCCGGAGATATCGCGGTCCCGGGGCTAACGTTTCCTAGCTTGCTTCTCTCGCACGATCCGCGGGCAACCTTGCCCGGGTGCCGCGAAATTCGTTGGGCCCAATTTGAATAACCGTCGGAACTTAATTCCTCTACGATTGGTGCTCGTTGGGCAGGCAAAGCGAAGGCGCATGTTAAATTTGGTCAATTTGGAAAAGGGCGGTCGCGCGGCCGAACAGTAGAATCCCCTGCGCCACGAGCACGACGCGAACTAGGAGTACCTCGGTCGGGCTCGGTGGAAGGCGCCGGAAAAGAGCTTTCCCTGGCGCGGCGCTTTCTTCGGCTTGGCAATCCTTCACAGTTAACGCCCCTAATCGTATTCATTAAAGTGCTCTCAATGCTTTTACACGGCTCTCAAGCTCTGCCACCGTCTTCTCGCTCCCACTCTTTAAACACCCACGCTTCTCGCCTTCGTCCCTCTTTCCTATCGTTCGCTTCTTCCTCTAGCTTTCTCTTCGTCCACCTTTCCAACGGTGCTTTCAACGCCCGAGATCTTGAGTAGATTCTCTCCCCCTAGTCTTAGCCTGCTCTCCGCCTCCTTTCTCCACCCCCCCGTCTATTCCACCTTCTTCGCCACTTTCTCCGCCTCCGCGCCCGCATCCCCCGTCTCTCTCTTGTCGCGGGAGCTTTTAAGTTGGCAACAATGCGCGGATTTATAAACCAGACTGGGGGCATTGTTATCGGCGAGTGATTGGAAGGCGGCGTTTCGACACTGGCCGAATACCAACCATTGGTTACAGTCCATTGTTGACCCCTTTATCTTGGAAATTCGTGCTCCGCCACCTTGCTTCTCCCCGTTCGCTCGCCGGGCGACTCGCTAAATCACTTGGTTTTATTGATGGACCGCGGCCTTGGAAAGCCATGGCCGGCGTGGTATCGCGACTTTTGATAAACGGCCCATTGTGGACCGTCTTTTCTTCGCGGTCTCTTACTGTTGCACGGGCTCGTTCCTCGTTCCCCTCGACCCCCCCAACGCATTCGATTCCCGTTTACCCCGCTCGTCCTAGGCCTCCGTTATCCCTGAAATTTTTCTCATGGCGGTCGACGGTCTCTCTGCTCGATCGGTATCGATTCTACATCGGTGACAGAGATTCCGCGAAGCGTCAATGGTTCGCGGCAGAATTTCGATGGGAAGCGCAGAGCAACGGGCGGGTGATGAACGATGCATTGCGTCGCGTTCGCCGTGCTGCACCTTTTTGTGCACGAAATTAATGCCGAAACGTGCGGACGCGCATGGATCCCCCCGAATTATACGCATCGGTGACAGTGCTCGCACAATGGGATACGATAGGATGAATCGAGTTTCTACCCTCGGTTTGCGAGTTGACTTTCCCATGATGCGGTCGTAATCAGATCATCTCCACCCTATCGTCGTACCGCGTGTCGGCGCTGAATGTTCCATCGGCGGCCGCGTACCCACTTTTTGTTTATTGCTCAAGTGACCCCATTGTTCGACGTAAGCTTCTGATTTTAATTTGAAAATCAAATGTAATCGACAGTCACCGATACGCTGTTAATTAAAGCGTCGTATTAAAATCCGCTTATCCGTCTCCCGCTGTGACAGAAATATTCGCGAAACGGTCGGTTAATGTTGTAGAAGAACAGATCGCTCTTGAACCAAACAAATGCTTGCCGTGGAACGCTCAATTACAGTTCCACCCGCGCAATTGAGGCTCGACGTTCGTTTCGTTTCAACCCGTGCAATCCGCCGGACCGCCGAAGGTGCGTAACGCATAATCGATAAACTGTTCCCGACACGAGACAACAATGCAACCGAAGTCACAATTCCGTTTGGCCCGGGAATCTCCGTCTATTCGAGCCACGAACGGGGATAATATAATACGCATCGAGGCACGGCCGTAGCGAAAATGATTAAGCGATTACGCGTCATGGGAACTACGGATCGGCCCGATGATAGACAAATTTGTGTGCCGAAAGTATTCGCGGGCCGGCGAGGGAGAGCTTAAAGCGCGTTAAAATAATATACGAGGTGGCCGGCATTGTAAGCGGCACGGAAGAATATCGATTTTCGACGGAGCGGCCGCACGTGTCTGGACGCTTCGACACGTGCCATCCGGATCTGCCACAGGGCAGCACGAGACGCGAGAAGGTATCGGTCCTCTTGGCACGGCCGTATATCTGGCACGCGTGCCCGTGCAGAATCGCTCGCACGTCGATTGATCCCAGCTGATGATGGCGGTCGTCCAGCGAACACCGGGTCCACCCTTCCCGCGTAGCAGTTAAGAGCCTATCCACCGTTCATCTAATCCGTAATTATGCCGGCCGAGAAGCAGCTATTTGTGCGGATAGACCGGCATTAGAAGGAGCCGCGCGTATGGGCCGCCCCCTCGCGCACCGATGCTGTTTTTGTTGCGTGAACTCTGACCGGTCTAGGGGGGAATGGAGGGGGTGCGCGCATCACGATGCAAATCGGTGTGCGATCTAGCTTACCGTTCGATCGTTTCCCCATTAATTGGCTGGCGAGAAGGGACTCTTTTTTCGGCGTCGAGCTGGGAAGCAGTTTCACGGTCGGCCGTGAGACCGGGGCGTATCGAGATCGAGATATAAGGAGATATTTAGGGGTTTCGTATGGGGGATGATCTTTTTTCTCTACTCGAATTGTAAATTATCGAGGAATTATCAATTCCTCGGCCACTTTTAATCCGGACGTCCGCCGTGCCCGAGATCTTGTCCACGGGCTTCCTCTCTGTCGTCGGTTACGTCCCGATCGGCGATCCTCTTTTATCCCGTCCAATCGAGCCGCAAGACAAGCCGGAAGAAACTCGTCCGGCTCTCTCGCTCCGCCGAGCGGCGGTAGCGTAAATAAGCGAGCCAGTTTTTCTTTGCACAATATGTTGCGGGACCATTACTTAAGCGAGGGAGCAAGGGGGTGGGCGAGTGGCGGGTGGGTGGAAGCTTCTGCGCGGGGGGACCGGCTCTTACCTAAATAACCACTCAGTCACTCGCAGACTTAGCTGGGAAACGGCGGAGGGGCCGAGGGCGAGAGAGGGTGGTTCGGTCCGAAGAGTTGGCGGGAGGTTGTGGGGGTTAAGGCCAACGGGTGGGGTGGGGGTTTGGAGGGGGGGGGATGGCCCGATACTATTACGTGATGTAAGAGCAACCGAGCATCCAGAAACCAACCCGCCAGATTAACGGGGCCATTCTCCGATTGATTTCTCGAGAAAACGTTTCCATCGTTAACTTCGATACCCGTGCTCCGCTCTGCGGTGCAACTTTTTTCCTACGTTTCCGATCCGCAATCCGTTCCGCGTGCCCGCCGCGTCCATCGAAAGGAGCTCGCTACGTTACACGGAATTTCGCGTGCCGAAGGTAGGGATGATTTACGCTTCAATGGTCAAGAGCCTTTGTTCTGTCGTCGGTTATAATTAACGAGGGATTTTTTAATCGAAAGCGTTCACCCGTTGCGAACCATGAATAATGGTTGACGGGGCGGGGAATGGAGGGGGTGGCGGAGGTGCGCGGGAACTGATTACGCGAAGTGAATTTGCTTTTGTCGTAGCCGCGAGTAAACGTCGCGGCCAGACACCATGAAGAAACTCGATTCGCTTTGATCTCGAGCTAAATGGTCGCGCAATGGCATAATACACCGTCAAAGCGTCCAGCCTGAATGCAGTAGGCGTTCACGGATACGCAACGTGTGCGTGCACGCAATCGCGCGAACCGTCAAAATGATCGGTCGGCGATTTTCTGTTTCGTCGCGTCCGCTTGAGAATGTACAGTTCGCCCGTGGCTTCGCCGTTGTCGAACCACGACGAAAGTCTGACCGGCCGCGCCGTTGACCTGATCCGGATGCCAAAGCGAAGGAAAATCGAAGTGCGGAAAGAAACGAATTGGAAATGTAAACAGAGCGCGAACATAGGGCGGAGAGGCGGACCGATGCGCCGCTGGAAAATTCTTGCCGCCGCGCGCCGGAGACAGATTTACCAGCTAGGAAACTAAGAACGACCGGACGAGGTATCTGTCGTTCGCGGAGCGTACAGGGGGAATCACGTTTCGTTGCTTCGACGCGACGCAAAGTGCTCCGAAGTTTTTACACGAACGGCAACACGCGAGAAGTTTCGCGACAGTCTTTCATTACGGGACTTTGTCGCCGGTGTGTACGCGCTCTTACGAATCGCAGAGTTTAAGAAATTAGCATGCCGATCGCGGTGGAGGGTGGGGTCGGCTTCGGGGCAGGAGGGACGCGTCAAAGTGGCACTAGCAGAGAGACGGGATACGGTCGACGATGGCAGGGGCCAGACATTTGCTAGGCAAAGTGAGGTAACGGCGTGTCGGAGTTAACCGATTGATAACCATCGGTTATAATTAACTCAGCCTAACCGGTGGACAAGCTGGCCCTGCTAATTGCGTCGGATCGCGACTATCCATCTCGCCTCACTAGCATCGAATTATCGGGATCCTCTGAAAATCGATTAATGCAGGGACCATAATAGGGACGTCGCGAGTCTAGCTGTATTTAATGCAATTCAATAAACACCGATGGCGTCGCGGTACAGCTGTCTACGATATTCTTGAGGCAACCGGCGAGCCCGAGTTTTTCACAGGAACTGTAAACAAGCCGCCGCTCGGAAGCCGCTTAAAAACGACACCCGGTACGATCGCTGTCATGGCAGCCGTTGCCGCTTTCTCGTTGCATTCTACCAAAGGTTAATCCCCATTGTCGGCTGACATAAGCCCCTAATGGATGGAACCGATCCGCGCGGCGGACACTGCCGTCCCCGGGACAAGGACCGGCAACAAAATTCGATTCGTACCCTGTTTGCCGAAACATTTCGAGGCGCGAACAAGGGTGGAACATTTTCTTTCTCGAGCCGACAACCGGGTGTCCCCGAGCCTGTTCAGGTTACCGAACGATAGCGCGAACACGAAGCCCGCAGCTTCTCGGGTGCGCGAGATTTACCTTCGAACCCGGCACGAGCGAGGAGCCGCGTCGGGACGCGTTCACGTCAAAGATGTACAACTGGAATCCTTCTTAACGGCGGACAAATCGAGCCAGACTAAGGGGCCGGGTCGGCTAAATAGAGTGTCCGTTTCGTGTTCTTTAACGAGGCGAAACGAGGCACGGAGAGACGCGGCAAAAGGGCCAATCCCAATCACTTTTCTCGACCAATTCCGTAATTTTCGCTAAGCAGAACGAATGCCTTCTCTCTTTTCTTTTCTCTCCGTGGCGGCGGGCCGGCAGGGTAGACTGCGGGGATGGCCCGACGGGGACCGAGGGGGTGGTGGAAAGGCCAGGCCGGGCTAGCGCGCAATCATCGTCCAGTCTTTTAATTTCCTATACCGGCGGGGTAGAGCACGTGTAAGTGTACGCGTAACGTGCACGCGGGCTTTCATGGTCGTGCGGGTGCGCTCGTGTGGAACGGACGTGGGGCAAGGTGGGGTAGGAGAGAATTGGGAGAGAAAGTTTCAAGTAACGGAAAAGGAGGAACAGAGAGGCGCGGAGGAAAGGAATGGTGGAAGAGGAGCGAGAAACGCCAGTGAAAGGGTCAGAAGGGGATGGAGAGAACGGTGGCTCGTGCGCGAGGGTTGGCACGGGGTGGTAATTGGCTGTCATGGCTTCCCAGTTCTACCAACCGCCCAACAACCCCGAGAGATTGGTATCGCTTATAATTAACTTCTCCGTGCCACGAAGCCACCGTTTCCATCGCGGCGTCCACGAAAAAGAGTGGTAGTTACAAAGGATAGACGGAGCTAGGGTGAGAGGGAACCGCGTGGGTGGAAGGGAGGCGAAGGCTTCGCTCGTGTGCGAGGCAAAGGGGGAAAAAAAGGCTCGATCTAGGTTTCGCAGGAGCGCGACAAAAGAAATCGCGTGCACGGATCGCGGGACGATTCATCAGGTAGCGATGGACGAAGGGGGGGAAGTAGTGGCAGGGCGACCCGCAGTTGGTTTCCCTTATTCCTTATTCTTAATATCAAGTTCTTCGACGGGCACACTGGCGTCTAACGGGGAAGATCGAAAATCCGTGTGCCCGGGAGCGTCGAACGGTGGTCTCGTTATTTCGTAATTTTCCTTTAGGTACCGTAATTGGGGCCTTTTGTAAGCGCGTCGCTACTCTAACGAAGAAGATCATTAGCTTTGAGAAAATCTGGTAGTCCCGCAAGTTTCTCGGCGAACACCTTTTGAAACGAACTCACCAACACGTTCAGGGGTGGCTGAACGAGTTGGAAAGAACTGCGGAAGCGGTGCGTCAGGGTTCGAGGAGGATTTTACGGGGCATAGGATAGCGGTTTGCCTCGCGCTGCAGAAGAAGAGGCGACAGCGGCGCGAAGAAAAGCCCTTTCACCGCGAGGGACCGCGCGCGGGAAGCCCTGAGAAAGCTGGATAGAGAGTGGGAGATGGAGAGGAATGACGCGGTGTGAAGAAAGCGCGAAAAGCAAACCGCCGGCAACCGTATGAACGGCGTCGGAGAAGGTTGGAAGACGGGAGAGATGGAAATGCTCCGAAGTCTAAGTAACATCCATTTCTATCCCCTACCATCAAGTCGCTCCTTTTACTTTGGTTTACCTTATACTTTACGCGCTACTTCTGCAACTTTTTATTTGCAATACCACTCTCTTCCACGACTGCCACCTTCTCGCAGTGGTTCTCTTCGACGCCACTCCGACCTACACGTTTCGTCCGCCGCCCCCGTAATAACGTTTATTAGACGCGATGCTTTCCAATTGAAACGGGGTGTCCCGTGCGCGTTCCATTGAACGGGCTACATTTCTATACGATATCGCGAGGAACCGATCAACCAAGACGAAAGAATGTGTCCGTGCCTCGCCTCTGTGTTGCGTGCTCCCGGGCACGGTGCAAACGTAAGCCGGCGCATCCGCGCGTTTGTCCGTATTCAATGTCGCAGACGGCTTCGCGGAATGTCGGTACAGTCCTCCTGCAACTAGTTCCTGAGCAGGTCACCCCAATTAACGTTTTCACGTGCACCGCGCGCTCGTCCCCTCGCTTCTCGTCCTCCGGTTCTCTCTCTCCTCTCTTTCCTCGCAGACTTTGCCCGCCGCCACCGTACGTACCCTCAGCAGCCGGCCTTCTCTCTGTTCTAGCGAGCATGCCGGAATGTTGGCACGCCGCGCCAAGTCTCGCAGAAACTTATAATTGCGAAAGGAGTCGGCAATTATAATTGCCTCCGGCCAGCAGAGACGGATGTAATTATCCAAACACTCGCAGCCGACGCGACCCGAGTGCCGCGAAAATTGGGCGTGCACCGTCGCGAGAATATACGTTCCACTTTGCCCGAGTATTATCCGGAACGGTGTTACGCCAAATGGGAAATCGAGGGACCAAGAATCGGCGATCATTCGGCTTGCGAAGAGAAAAGAGGACGAAAGGGGAAGGAAAGCGCACGGCCTGGGAGAGACGCGATCGAGAAATTTCTTCCGAACGACACCGCCGCCATTTAAGGGTGTCGCGCGGCAAGTTTTCGCGTCGAAGGCGCGAAGAGTTGGCGGGACGAGACGTCTTCTTCGTTCCTTGCTTTGCGCGATCGAGCGGGGGGCGACAGGAGGAGAGAGTGACTGGCGCGGGGGTAGTCGGCCGGGGCGAGGAGCGAGAGAAACCAGGCAAGGAGGGAACCAAGACTCCGGTCAATTAAGCGCAGGAAATTAGAGTTTTAATTACGCAGTCATTCAGAAAATTACATCGGGGACCGTGAAGAAGGCATCCGCAATCACCAAGTAGCGACGGGGCCACGTCGTGCCCTTTTCCTTCCGACAGACCGTCCGAGCGATTTGAAAAAAAGTAAATAGAACAGATCGATGCCCGGCTGCCCGTGCCGCAAATTAATTATCGTTCAATGATCGTTCGAAACGAGGCTGCCTCCTGCCGTACCACCTAGACAACGACGGGAACCAATGAAACTGGTTTGGCGTATCGCGAGCCTTTCCGAACGAATAAATTACACCGTGCGCGCGAACCGACTCATTTTCCTTAACTGCTCCATTTAAATTCCAACAAATGTGCAATTCAGTCTTTAATTGCTTCACGGGTATAACCCGATGCCTGTAACTGCTCTCCCGCGAACCAGTAACTCTGCCCTCTCCCCCCCTGCCGTTTCTACTCGAAGGAGACATTCGCGTAGCTACCACTTCATCCCTCTTTTCCATTCAAAAACAATTTGCCTCGCGTATTTGCCTGCCCGTTATACCAATACGCGACGAACCATATTACCAGCGTCGTTTCCATATGCCAGACGCGATCGACGACTTAATACCGTCCCCGCGTCCCAGGCCGTCTTTTCGATTCGATTATCGAATCGAGTTTCGCGGAGGATGCGCAACGGTGTCGCGCCGACCTACGTTTACCTGGCGCGAACCACGGATAAAGTGGGTCGACGTTGAAAATGGTGAAGAAGAAGAAGAACAACAACAACAACAAAATAACGCGAAAGGAACAACGGGGATGAAATGGTCGGTGCATGTGGGTCACGTGGAAGGTCAGAGGGTGGCGCGTTAAATTTAATTACACGTGCCCGTGACGTCTGTTTGAACGGTCAGCAGTGCCGTGGACCGGGCAAAGCTTGTCCAAATCGCTTTGGATTTGGAAGTCGATAATGGTATATCCGAGGAG
The DNA here is from genome assembly GCA_963969485.1 of Nomada goodeniana. Lineage (NCBI taxonomy): Eukaryota > Metazoa > Arthropoda > Insecta > Hymenoptera > Apidae > Nomada > Nomada goodeniana. The sequence goes on from OZ018303.1 coordinate 21,079,865, forward strand.
ACCGGGCCGATATTCGTTTTAAATTGGTATCAATGGAACTCTTTAGGACGACCCTGTGACACGTCCGCGTTTAACCTGTCCACCGGAATCGCTTGATAGCTGGATTGCAGTTTCGATTTCCCTCCCCGCGGGGCTCGCCGAGTGATCGTTCAGTCGCTCGGGGGGGCTGGAAAAAGGAAGGGAAAGAGAACGCGACGGTAGAGCCTCGTTCCGCCGGTCGGATATTATTAGCGACGTATGTATGTTAAATGGAAAAGGAGATTGGTCGTTCGCCGCCGGAACGGAATTATTATCGCCGGCCGTCTCGCTGCGGCCGCACGGTTACTTATCCATCGGCGACGTTTATCTGGAAACGATCCGGGGGCAGCGATTAACATCTCCAACGAAGTGTACTTCGCTACGCGTTTGGAGAGCCACACGCAGAGTCGCCGTTGTTCGTTCGTTTCCCGGTTGACTTTAGCCACGCTCGGATACTCGATCAATTAAGGTTCAGAGGAATTCGGTAATGCCCGATGATGCATAGCCGGCGCTGGAATAATATTCGCCGGTACGAATTAATCACATTCAACGACAGGCACGAACGCCGGGCGTTATCCTGGTCGTGGACGGCTCGGATAACGAAGAAGGCTGGAATCGGTCGCGTGACGAGTACGCGCAAGGACAGACAGAGACGGCAAAGGTATATATAAGTGGAATCTAAGCAAGGTGGGGTCAGGCCGCGGTGGAAGCAAACGGAAAGAATTGTTGGGGCGGCTGGCGAGTAACGGAGAGTGTTAATTTTCGGAATGAAAACGAGACATCCATCTTTCGCGAAATGCTTGGCACTCGACGCTTCAACTACCGGCCCGTTCTCTCGCTCGACGCATTACGGTAATGAATTAATTTCCATCCGAGTCTCTTCCCCCCGTCCCGTTCTGCCCCCTTTCGACATCTCGCGGATCGGCCTTTTACCACTCGTTTAGCCCGCACCGGCTCGTCCATCTCCCTCGCTTCGCATTCTGGATTTAAAGTCTATCTTTTTAATTATAACGGAGTGACAATGCACCCCCGTCCCCGTCGCTACCTTTCTCGACGCCTCCATTTCGCCGCCGCCCTCCAAGGATCCGTTACGTGCCGGCCATCGTCACCGATGTCGGTTGCACTAAGCGGTAGAGAAAGATCCAAACCCCATCTTGCCTACGCTACTTTCGAGAATAACGAATGGTGCGCCGATGCCGGTGAAAATGAACGACCCGACGATCGTTCTTTGAGAGCACTTTCTTAGAGGTACACACGGGGGTCGCGGAGGAAACGGCCGTCGGTCAGAGTTGCTGAAATCTGTATTACGATGCAATCTACTACCCTCCTCTGCCCGAGGCTTCACCCTTGCGGCGCGTGGCCGCATGTGTGCGTTCGAGCTTCTTCGATCCCTCGCAAGCACGGCACCCCGTTCCCTCTCGCCGCTTCCTAGTGGCTCCTTGTTCTTTGGCGATGTTCGCGAAGCGCACGGCGCGCTCGTTAACGTATTCATGGGTTTATGGGACAATTAACCCTTTGAGGGACAGTATAATTACAGAAGCGATTAAACATCTTAACGTATAAACACGCCGGTGCCCGGGCGACGTGTACGTGTATATACGAAACTCGATGTGGCAGCCAGCCGAGTGGGCAGGCAGACCGTTACCAATTAACATACTAATGACACGAGGCGCTTTTCGAGAGTCGGTGTAACCGGCTGGTCTGCAAAGCTTCCTGCGCGTGTGCACGCGCACAGAGGGACGAAGATGTACGGTGCAGCAGCTTTGGCTCGCAATTATTTGCGATCGGGGATCACGCGATCGAGACGCATTTCTCCCCCGTTGTAGTCGTTAAAATAATAGAACCACTTCCACCCCGTGCCGTTGTCGATGTCTGGACGAGACGTTAACGAAGAGTTCGAAATACCCTATCGCTTTCCCTCTCGATTTCGCGTCCCCGTTGCCGATGCGATCGGTTAACTGGGCTGAACGGAAACGCGTTAACGTCTCCGGCGAACGAATTGGATCGCGAATAACGGAACGGGTGGCGGGTGGACGGACGTTTGTTTCTGCTACCCGGCCGGTTCGGCCAACAGAGATTTTAATAGTTTTTTAAAGACGAGAAAAGGAACTCGTTTCCTTGATTGGATTGAAGCGTATCCCGCGCACGTTTCCGTGACGACTTTCCTAATTACGCTATCCATTAATTTTAATTGACCCGGTTTTCCTCCACTGAAACGTCCATATCACCCGTGGAATTCGATTAAAAGATTCATCGTGTAATCTTCGCTCGTCCCACCCGCCGCACGGTTTAATACGCGAGCCGGTGCGTCACAACGAAATATCGAGTCCGTGAGGCGTGTAAATTCCGAGCGGGTCCACGCCGCGGGACCGCCGTTCGATCATCGATAGCGCGGAACTTCTAATACGATGCACGATGGCTGACAATACGGTCGGGCACTCTGTCATTTTGCTTGCCGCGAGCGAATTTGATTATCGCGTAACCTCAGCCGACCTGTAAAATCATGGCGAATCTAGCGGGGCAATACCGCTTACCAGTGTCATTGGGAAAACCTTTAACCCCCTCTGCGACACGGGCGACAGGTACGCGCGCGCGCCGTCGCCCGAAAACGAACACGCGTGTACTCGTCCTACGACCAAGCTCGTACACCGAAATGCATTTGATTTAATTAGCTAATTATAATGCTCATTTAATTAATATAATTGGACCGGTTAACGGGCATGGGTGCAGCTTGTACGGCCGTGACGGCGCGGTGACTATTTTGCCGTGTTGCGTTTAATAACAGCCATTAACGAACATTTACATTAGCAGTAATTATCGTAGTCCTGGCGCACCGAACGGTCGATTGGGATATTTTCGCTGGCGGAGGGGCGGTAATCGCGACTCCATCTAATCCGTCACAGACAACCGTTCCTCTATTACCCATTAACAAAATTTAACTACGCCGGGAAACAAAAGAATGCCGGGCTTAATGAGAAACTCTATCTCTCAATTTCGTCTTAATCGCTTTTAAAATCCTCCTTATAGGGAGAATCTCTGGAATAAAACATAAAAAAAAAGGAAGAAGAAAAAAACGAGAGCGGGTTCTTTATCGGCGAGTAACGTCGTTAAACGCGATTCAGCATTCTTAATCTTTCGTTTCTTGAATAAACCCGGGACTGCCGCGCGAGAGCAAAATCATTGCGATACTCGGACCCCAACGTTCCTGCCCCTTTCTCCGCGGTCGCTTAATTTCTGAATAAGACCCAAGATCGTCCCACCCCCCTCTCCCAATGGCCATTCGTTCTCCCGAGCAATATCCGCCACCGGCCGGTAAATCGCGGTGGCCACCTTAAGACTACGATTGATAAAGATGAGTGACGTGTGAGGCGCGCACGCCTACATACGCGTACACGGTTCGCGACCTGGTGCGGGAAAACGTTCACGCGACACGCGCCGCGCGGGCAACCACGCACGCGCACGAACACGCTTGACGTGCCAAATGACGTCGCAGTATAGAGCGACGAGCGGTGGCCGAAGGACGAGAAGCGCAGAGACGTCGGACGAGTGTGCCGAGCAAAGTCTAGCCGAGAGTGCGCCGAGCGGTTGGCGGCCTCGGGTATCGTCGCGTTCCTCTTCATTCCGAAGTGAGCTGCCGTTGCGACCAAACCGGCGACCTTTGCTCGTCGTCCACGTTACTGTTCCGCCACTGTTATCATTGTGAACCACTGGCGGCGACGGCGGCATCGGCGGCGGCGGCGGCATCGGCGGCGCGCACCTGTAATAACGCAATCGCGGTGCCACCGATACGTCACCGCGTGCACAACACCGCTAATGAATTGAATCATTTTCGTGCCGCTACTTGCCACCGCATAGGACTTCCCGACACGCGTATGTTTCCGATCGATCGATATCGCGCGACAAGTGACTCCAAGTGTTGGATACCGAGGACACCTTTCTATTCGACTCCGTTCTTTCCTCTCCCCCCATTCGCACGTTCCTTCCTCCCCCCCCCCTAACCCCCGATTACTGTGTCGCTCGGTTTTCCTTCCTTTTTTCCGCGGTTACTCGCCTCGTTCCGAGGACTTTGCTACGTTGATCGGGTGTGCTCAATGAGTGTCCGCTTTGCAGCAAGGATCGAGGGGACTACGCTGTTGACGAGCGTCTGGATTGCCAGCGGACTTGTTATTCCGCCACCGGTGAGTACGCTCGCATTGTCTCATGAATGAATTCTGGTGGCACGCGCGCGGTTCGAGCCACCCTCCAACCCCACTCCCCCTCCTCGGTGGGCGAATAAACGATTTACATCGATTTACAATGCGTCGAAACGGAGCAAACTGAACGATCTTATTGTCCGGTGTGCACGGGGCTGAAAGCAGCAATCGACGACGCGTACGCCGGGGTGTCGATGCTCGCCGCTAGCGAACGTTCCAGCGTGGCCAGCTGATTCGCCGGTTCCGATGCGAGACGTTTCAATCGAACGTTGGGAGGAGAGCGACTCCTTCACCGCGACAGCGTGATCTCGTCGCGTGAAGCGCGCCACGTTCGTTTCTACTCGGTCGTACCCACCGTTCAAGCTCGAAACGTTCCGCGCAAATCGCCGAACTAGCTGACACGTTGTTTACGACTCGCGGGCGCACTCTCGCGCACCGCGAACGTTCGTATCTTGTTTTTGCGCGGAATCTAGCTGCAAGCGTTCCCCAGCATCTATTATTTCGCAATATCAACACGGTTCGACCTTCGAAACAGACGATCGCGCGAGGGCCGCCGATGCCCACACGGCGTGCACGTACCGCGAATCCTACGTGTTCCACCGGCGTGTTCCCTGCGTTTCCACCTTTTCATCCCCTACGCGTCAACTCGTTCGACGAGGAGCGGGGCGCAGGGAGGCGTTCGCGGTTGTACGAGGCCGGGGATTTCGCGAAATAAATCCGGGGCCGCGGTTATGAGCGGCCGGTTCGCCATATTGTACAATATAGCGTTGTCCTTTTGAATCCGACCGCGGCATAAATCGACCATTATCGTACAATCCGTAGCGTTGAACGGCCGAACGAGATACTCGTCGCGGTGCACATTTACGTTTCAATGGCCGAACGAAATTTCGGCGCGGCGTCTGCGAGGCAAGAAGGCGTTGTTTGCGAGATAGGGTGAACGAGAGAGCGAGAGAGAGAGAGAGAGAGAGGAAGGGGGGATAGGGAGAGAGAGATAGAGAGAGAAACGGAGAAAGGGGGGGAGAGAGCGAGAGAGTGATAGAACAGCCCTCGCAACGCTCGCCATCAACCCCCGCCGCGTTCGCCGAGGCATTAATTGGGTGGAGCTTTAATTGCCTTAGCGCGACCGACCGCCGTTCCCGCCGATCTTGGCCCTAGAAGGGTGGCTGGAAGGTCGCGTTAACGTTTGCCGACCCGAGACCAATTTCTTCGACGATTACGATCACTCGATTAACCGATGGAAATTGTTCGTTGCTTTAAACAATTAGACATCTGCGCGCCTCGGCTACGCGATACATTGTGCAGGTCTTTTTTGGTTTTTAATTACAGAGGGTGCGGTTGCAAGAGCACGTTGCATTGGACGCGGATGGTTCGTCTGCGCTTGCACGAAGTCGTTCGTGTTATTTCTATTTGCGGGGGCGCCGATAAAATTTCGTACTGGGGACCAGAAGAGGGGGGGGTAATCGATACGCCTTGAAACGCTAAACGAATTATGTACCACACACGTTCGAATGTTTGCTCAGCGCTGGATGAAAATCTATCTGTGCAACGATCGAGGGTGGTCAAGCTGTTGAGGGTCGCGTGCGCACCTACGCGTCGCGCTATTCTATCGCGTTTTCCTACGTCCGACGGTACCCTGCCATTTTTTCCATCTCGAAACGCAGGAGGCGACCGGCCCCTAAACGAAACCCTGGAATTAAAGCCGTATATTAACCTCGTGGCGTTCCCTAAATTAAAAAACAACATTTTTACGATGTCGCGGACGGGGGGCCGGGCGGCGGAGGAGGAACAGGGAATCGGTTCGCGGCTTCGCGGAAAATTCTCTGTTCCGTCGTTTCCCTCGATAGGATCGCGGCCTCGCGTAGTCCTTGTTCCACATAGACGGCCTATCCTCCGCGTCGACAAGGTTGCCGAACTCCGACCGCCATTCTATTGTCCGTAAATTGCGTTTTTAAATTCGTCGGGGGGTTGCGGCACGTGGCGTCTTCGCGCGAGCTTCCGAAACCTGCGCGACTGTGCACAATTTGGAAACGAAAACGCGAGTGCCCGTGTGCGTTTCAACGGCTGACTGAAGGTGTCGTTGAAACATATGTTCTTTGGAAAAGCATCCTGGACTCGATAGAAACAAAATATTGCGGGTGTCGCGAGACGACGCAAGATTCGATAATAAAATTTGTTCGTCGCGAAAAGATGTAGAAGGAAAAAAAAAAAAAGGAGGAAAATCGAAGGTATAAGGAGAGTGACAAGATAAGGAAGCAGTTTGGGGATGGTAGGGAAGGCGTAAAGCGTCGAGATTACCATGGGAATCCAGATCAGTCGCTTTGCATACTTTGGAAATACGTCCACGGAATCGGGTAAGGGTGTATAATGGAAGTTGAAATTGGTTGAGCCTGTCCCGCCTGGGCAAGCTATACCCGTATACGAGGTATCGAGGGAAACGCATTCCTTGCCGAAATTGCTTCGCAGTCGATTCAACGGGAAACACACGCGAGGCTTCGAGTTCGGGGTTACGTTTTCGCGCGTCAAAAAATATACGCGACCGGGCGAACACGGTGACGCGTGTTCACGTGTGCACGCGTATACGTATACACGGCCGCCGCTCTTCGGGATTCTCCTCGACTTAACTTCCTCTGTCTCACACTCGTAAAGCGTTGATTAAAACCCACCCGTGCAATGCGGCGGGGACAGAGAAAGAGCGGGGCGCGAGGAGGGAGGACGAACGGGCACGCGAGAGAGGGCGAGGATGAACGACGGAGGAAAAGAGAACGGTATAATGGAAATGGGGTGGCTCGAGAGGGGTTCCAGAGGTAGAAGAAGTTCGGGCGGACTTGTACGTACACGCGTAAGTGGGTGCGTGAGATCGGTTGTATGGGTGCGTGCGTGCAATTGTATGAGAGAGCGAGCGCGCGGGCTCGGACGCAGGCGCATGGTAAGCGAAACGAAACAGTGTGTGCCGGATAACGGTGTGCAGGGGCGAGAGAAGAGAGAAAACTGGGTGGCGAAGAAGGAGAAGAAGCAGGGCGAGGGTGGATGGTACGACATAGGAGGTAGGGCGGGCGAGTGGATGGTCGAGGGTAGGGGAGGTCCAAGGCGTTGCTTGCTTAATTACTAAAAGCTAATCAATTCCGGGGGAAGTAAAGTTTAAATTGCAAACTAAAGTATAGCCAGCTCCCGGACGTAACGCTGCAAAGCGATATTGCCGCTCGCTGCATTCTGCAATTAGCCCGTGGTAAATCATTGAAAACAAATTATGGGCGGAATTCGCGGATGGCTGTTGACCCTCGGTCCGCCCTACCACTTCCAGCCTCTTTTGTACTCGCGCCGGTCACCGTTCTGTATCTGGAAAAATGTTTCCAGGCGGAGCGTTCGGATTGGAATTCTGCCCGGCAATACGGTTGGTTCTTTCGCCCGCGTTAATAAGCCCAATTAATCTCGCTCGACTGCGATTTTTCATGCTCCTCTTTGCCCCCAACCCCCCCTTATCCGTCGGTGCCTCGAACCCGCGATCGGGCCCCGGTCAGTACGGCCGATCCTCGGGACCAAAAAAGTTTCCGGCCGAGGATGATTCACCGCATTAAAGATCACTCGTGCGTTGACGATTCCAGCGATTTCTTTGCAAGTGGTCCGCTCTCTTCTTCTTTGATTGAGGCGCAGATTAATGTTCTCACGCGGCGGAAGTTTTGCACCGTGGATAATGCACAGGTGAGCCGGGCGGTAACTGTGTCGGTGGATATTTTAAACAGCGGGAAACGCGACATGCGAGGAATCGGCAAGGAAGGCGTTGGAGGTGGAATAGAAGGTTCGTTTCAGGTCGAAGGCAGAAAGGAGAACGGAATGGCGTATACAGCACTGAAAACAAGCAATAAAATCAATGTCGTTTCCGGCGATTCAATTCGTAAGACACATCGCACAATTTCACATACAATTTTACGGCAGAACGACCAGGACTCCTATTTACTTCACGGCCGTTCTCTTCCTACCCCCTATAACCGTTTACCCTCTTACCCTCGCTCGGTCGGACGCTCGCTCCTTTTCGCCCGCCGCTTTCGACCCGCTCGTTTCCTTTATCTTAAATCCTTGGAAAAGCGCGACCACCCGATCCCGACGGCCGCGATCATTTTCGAACGAATCGCGGCTCGGTTAATAGCGCGAGACCCGAGGCTCGCGATCGAGGAAACGACGAGGGTGTATCTATCGGGCAGGCCGTATTTTGGCCCCTGCGATATGCCAATCAAACGTTGCGTCATCGCGACCGATTAAACGGTGGTGGCTGGCGCGAATTATTCGCTGAATGCGTGTGCGGTGTTTATAGACGGAGGCGCTTAGGCGATAATAGGACGGGCAGCTATTGGCCACTCCAATGAAATCACTGGACACGTTCGAACCGTCGCGTTTCCCCGGTTTTAATTTCCTATTATTTAAACGAGCTCGTCAGTCGTAGTGACATTTATCAATCGCAAATTGCGCTCGAATCGCGCGCAATATGCGGATTATAAGCACGATCGGGCCGACGCGACGTTGTTTGCAATTAATTCCGAATCAGCCGCGACTTTGCACGGAAGACCACTTTCCCCGCGGCCATGGCAAACGATAAATGTTCAAGCAAATTGGTGGAATTAATTGCACAACGTGGCCGCCGCTGGCGTGCAGTTGTTACAGCGGAGGTGAAACGGGCGACGCGGGCATAACGAGATAGGTTGGCATGCCAGGAAGATACGGGGAATAGGCATCGATGTAAGGAAATATTTAAACGCGGCATAATGAGCGGTCTAATTAGAGCTCGAGTCGCGATAATGGCGTGACGTGTATATGTATGTGTTTAGCTTCGTTCCTAATGGACCTACTAATGAGTTCGTAATACGTGTTTATAACCTTCCGTCTCCTTCCCTTAATCTGTACCCTGTCCATCCTTCTCCCGAGCTTTCAAAGCCACTTCCAGAATCGCTATCGTCCATCGACCGACGTTCTCTTTGTTCCTCTCCCTTCCCCTATTCTTTCCTCGTCCGACCGATCGAACCACCCCCTAGAAATCGTCGCGGGCTCGTTTATCAATAAAAGTATCGGGTCGGTTGCCTCAAAGTGACGCCTCCGCTAACGAAACAAAGGGATCGGGCTTAGTTATCAATTTGATATCGACTTTTCGATTAATTATGCACCGTATCCGAGCCACGGCTACGCTCCACTATCTCGCTCGTGTACATGCTCCGGAACGGATGGATTTCAAGGTTATTAATTCCCTCGTGGCGCCGTTTCGGCTGGACACCACGTCGCTCCTCCAACGGCACCCGAGCGAAATTCCAATTTTGTTTTCGAACGAATCTCCTTCCCCTGCCTCGCGAGCACCGTCCTCCGGGTCCGCCACGAGGAATCAAACCGATCGATCACATTTCGGAGCAATCTAATTCTTCGCCAAGCTGACAGAAGGGGGCAAGGACGTTACCGGGGGGGTGGGGTCTGATCGTCACGATTTGTCCGTAATTAATGATCCCCGTTCTCTGTACTCGTTTCCTGCGACGTCTCCGATTTCTCGACGTATTCTATGGGCTGTACAGAGGCTCCGACGATTATACCGGTGTCGCGATACGAGCGCTGCGGCCGTAGTAATATCGCTTTACCAAGATTAACATGATCTCCAATAATAGATCGGACAGTGAGCAACCATGCTGGATTAGCCGACAAGAGAGAGCCCGTACGCTTGTCCGGGGCATTATTCTCATTATTCGATGCCCATTAATAATCACAGCAACGTTCCTTGCGGTATCCTTAAGCGCGTTCAATCCGATTCTCCCTTTGATCGCGCCCGTGTTCGCAATAATGCCACGGGATAAATATCGGCTCGCCCGGTATTTGTGCACGTGTACCCCCATTGCGCACGTATACAGGCACGTACACCTCTTATCGTTTCGAAGCGTTTCGAAGCGTTTCGAAGAACGTTTCGCGCCGGCCGGAACGAAACCGCGTTTGCACGGTCGCGACTGCAACCGGCGAATACGCGGCGAAGAAGGAACGAAAGGATATCGAGGAATGGCACCGCGCGGATCGTAGATTCAAATAGTCTCTCTTGGTTCTTGGCGGGCGTTCGATTTTTAATCGGCGACCAGCCGGCGGAAAATAGCCACTTCGTCCCAGGCGGCGTGTCGCGTCTCTGCGTGCCGGCTCGAACAGCTGTCTTCACCGACCGCCAAACAATTGTCCTTTAGAGCACGTTTATCGAACGAGTCGACTCTGGAAGAATGAGGCGCGTCGATGTTCAAAAACATCCGAGCGAATTGTGTCGCGGCGCTGCCTCCCGAGCCTGCGTACAAATCCTTTGTGCTCCTTTCGCTCGTCCCTTCTATTTTCTTCGCGCTTTTCCATCCTAGCTTCTTCCGCTGTCCTTCAGCCTCTTTTTCCGCTTTCCGGTTCCCTTCTACCGCCCCAGCCCCCCCCTCTCCCACCCTTTTTCTTTCGCCTTCGTTCATTCGACTTTCCCGGGTAACCGTTAGGACAAGCGGAGGCCCCGCGTTAGAAGCGACACGAACGGAAATCGATGAGTTTCAACGGAGGAACGAAAGAGGAAGAGGGAGAGCAAAGCCGGCCGGCAATACTATCACCGTGGTCCGCTGAAGCCAAGTGTAAATAAATAGATTGCATTCCCGTCCCATTTGTTAGATTAGAATCAAATATAATTTCGCGAAACCCTCCCGGTATAGGATCTTGATCGGGCAGCTCCAGCTGGCCGGCTCCGCTCCGCGTATCCATTTCGCCGCGTAAATACGGTCAGCCTTCTCCGGAGCGAGCTTCCGCGGCGCGTTAGTTACGGAGCCCGATGAGAAAGTTCACCTGGGCTCGCCGCTCGATTCCTTCGGTGCATTTCGCTTGCCCTGCTCCATCGTCGGCTCTCTCGCCCGTGCGAAACATTGAAATTCGCGTGGCACCCGATAACATTAAGGAAGAGTTTTCAGCGCGCTCGCGCTTATCGGGCCCGGCGTAATTGGATGATTAATAAAAAATATGACGCGACGCTGACGTCCGGTCGATTCCTCGTGACATTTTAGATTACTGCTCTCGATTTTTCTTTGGCGGCGGGGGGGACTGGTCGGGGGCAGTCGGCGTCAGAAAATAAAATTAAAATTTAATTATTCGTTCGAGGTATTGGTCAACAGGTTTATATCTACACGCTACATACGTATCGGGTAATTTATTTAATTGCCAGCCTGTCGCTCACCTTCGCTTCGGGTTCGAGCCAACTATTTATTCTTCCCCGTTCTCGCTCCACCGTGTCGCCCGCCATTTTCCCCGTTTCACAATACCGACGGTTTCCACACGAGGAATAATTACTTCTGCGTAAATGACGATAATCGGGTTATTATTACATTTACGGCGTTTCGGCGTTACGGTATTACAGTAGTACGTTATTAGAGTATCGGGTGGATGAATATTAATCGGGCACGTACGAGTGGTGCTTATAATTAATGTACACGCGTCATCGGATGGAAAATGAAATTAAACAGCGAGATAACCGACTAATTACGCGACGTTATTTTACCGAACAAAGAGAGATTTCTTTCGCGCGAGCCAACTGGTGCCTACGCGGCGCGCTTCACGCGAAATTTCGTCTCGCTGATAAATCACCGCGGCGAATCGTTTTCAAACGAATTCGTTTCAACGGTCGAAACGTATTAAATCCCCAACGAGACGATCCTCTCCGTTCCGCGCACGTTTCCCCTCGCCGCCCGTCCGCCGAGACAGCGCGTTAACGAGCGCTAATTATTGTCGCGGCCGGTTCGATCGAACGGCGTTTTCTAAACAAATATTAAGCGGCCAATTGGTGTTCCCCGCACGGCCGACCACCCGTTATTATAATTATTGATCGACAATCCCCGTTCGGCCGGCGACAATAAATTAATACTGGCGAACCGCGCGCGCAACGCACACACAAACCGGGCGCACTACCGCTTGATTTCCAATGACATTAAGTCGCATTACCGATTGCCGGCCCTCTCTCCCCTTTCTTCTATGTTTCCCGTCGCTCTCGTTCGTTCGCGTACGCGCGGCTGCAGCGCCGCTGGAAAACACCGTTTTTTACCAATTACCCGGTCATAAATTTCGCGGGGACCGGCGGCCAATTATCTTGGAATTAGCGTCGCACCGTCTGTTCTCGCAAACGATCGGCCGTCTCTGTCTAAGCGGCGCCCATTCGCCCCGCTAATTAGAAGAAAACCGAGTAATTACACCGGCGGCGCGGGGCCCTCCCTCGTTCCGAAATTTCGCCACGAATATAGCCGCCAGTGACGGCGCACGTTCACGCTATTGCTCGGTTCGCGTCGAAGCGCGAGACCGAACGATCAGGTGAACGCTATTATCGCTCTGCGCGTGCACCTGCATACGCGCGAACGTTTAATTAATCTTACGTGAAATCAGCCGGCTTTTATTGTCATTAATGGCTGTAGCGTGTATTTGAACGCGGCGCTTTTCAAAGGGCAGCCACGCCGCCCGCGGAGGCGAACGCATCAGAAGTAATTTCGCCGATAATCGGAAATATGGAATCAGCCGTTTGATAAAACGCATTAGTAATGGGGTTGTCGGGCTGTGATAAACTATTTATCGCGTTCACCGTGGACGATGCACACGCGCACACGCGTTTCACGCGTTGCCCGGCCCGGAACCGCGTCGGGCTGCGGATTGCCAGGAACCATGGGAGTGTGGGCGAACGAGAGCAACGCGTTACACCGAGCCCAGCGTCGACTCTCAAAACCAATTTTCAGGATTTCATTTGGAAAACATAACGTTGCTTCGCGCTGTGTTTATGGGTTCCATTAGGAACCTGTCAGCCGGTGATCCCGCGTTGCACTCCCGTACCACGTGAAAGGAGCACCATGCGATACCGCAGCCGCTACACGAATCGCAGGGTTCCGCGTCACCTTCGGGGACCCAGGCTTATCGGATACACGAACTTTCATCCATCGAATATCCGTTCGTTATCGAGTTTATATCGAGCCGAGAGTATTCTTCAATTTGAAATTCCCAATATAATCGTTAGGATTGGTTTCCCAGCGATTTCAACTGCTTCGTCTTTCCTTCTGCCTTCGATCTTCTGTACGTTTGGTGCAGATTTGTCCCGCGAAGAGACGCATTTTAGGAGAGCCCCCATTTGCAACGCATTTCCCGCACCGGCCATAGAAACACCGATGACAAACGTTTACTACGAATTACAACGCGTGCGGGCACAACCGTCTGCCGTCTGTGCACGATCGACTGAATCTACTCGGCGCTGCGCCGGCCGCGGTGACTAACAAATCGATGAAATCCATTAAATTCGTCGACGCGCCGCATGGAGTTCGAATTATTCGTTGCTGCGACGAAAATTAGCGATTATGTCGCCGCGGTGTTAAAACGATCACCCGCGGCATCGGGAATCGCCCGCTCGGAAACGTGACGTAGAAAATGACGTAAAGACACGAGGGTGCCCGTTTCGAGGGAAATTGGAAAGAGCGAAACAGCGAACGAGAAAATAGTAGCATTAACTCGCTAAGACCAGCCAACCACGTTCCCCCGTATGTCATGATATCGTTGAATTTCGGAACGATAAATAGCCCTTACTCTACGGAAAAATCGCCCGATATAAAGTTAATAACATCTCGATCCCATAGCATTCCGAAAGTTAATTCCTTACGGCATTAATACCGAAAGTGCATCCCCGGTAATGAGATTGGGCTACTGCGAGGGGGATGATATAAGGGGTCGATTACAAGGCTTGTTCGTAATAACATATTGTTCACTCAGCCGTATATTTGCCGGGGATTGGCATGATGAATTGTGTACGGGGCGTTCCATTTAACTGGAAACGGTGGGATATGTCACGAGAGATTGCAGTTATCGAGGAAATCTTTTTACAGCGGTTGCTTGATACCGAAGGGGTTGGCATAAGTAATCGGACCTCTTATCGAACAACTATTGCGAGGACATTCTTTGGTTGACTGCAATCTCCCTGCGAGATATTAACGAGTTCAACAGACGACGGCTCCGCGCGAGCAATAATTAATTCGTCGCGTCTGTCCCGTCGTTCGGCGAGTGCGTCGAGTCGCGTCGCACGATTCCTTCTCGTTTAGTTCGATCGATCCTTGGTCGTGGACCGATGCGGATCGATGCAGAACCGCGTCATTCCGCCGGGTTAAAGACGGTCAAGTGAACTGTACCGGACCGGACGCCAGTGAAAGATGAGAGTCGCAAGTCATGCGCCTAATTCGCTCGGAACGTCGTGCCTTCTCTAGCGTGCACAAGCTGACCACCTCCGCGGCGACGCGGCGGTAGAAAAAGTATTAACGAGAGGTCCGAGCGTGGAGCTCGCCGGGCCGAACGGGGTGGCACCCGTTCCTTTTAATCCGTTCTTCTTCCGTTCTTCGGCGATATCGGAGTAACAATCCATCGACGCGGCGATCCCCGTTCTTCCTACGAAAAAGAGTACGCGGCCGGTCGTTCGGAAACGCCGAGATAATTACTTTCGGTTTTCGGGCCCACGCTTCGGCGAGCGCTAACGAAACAGGCGTATCTTGCGGTCGTGAATTTAATTAAATATTTTCCGTGGCCGAATGCCCGCCGTTCGCCGCGATCATCTTGCCCTCCTTTTCTCGTTTTTCCTAGACACGGGGCAATTTACTTTTTTAATGTTCGTAATGAATTAAACGCTCCCCTAGCATCTCGTTCCCGCTCCGCTCCCTGTTCGGGTTCCCTTTGTCAGCTGGCAGTAGCCGACTCCCGTTCACGTTTCCTCCGCGCCATCCACACCGCCCTCTTCCGCTTGGACCTTCATTTTTATCTCAATATTCGTCCAGTGGCCGTGCGTCGTTCGCACCACCGCGGAGAGCGTGCTTCGCGCCGTTTATACGCCGGTTAAATTAATCGGGGACAACATCGCCCCTCTTTGCGCACGCGGTGCACGCGGCGTTACGCGGCCGTATCGTGCCATTGAATCACGTCAATTCGTACCTGGTGCCGGATTCCATTTGCAGCCATGGGCGAGCCTCTCAGACTTTTATCGCTGCCGGAGTTTATCGAGCTCGTAAGCGTACCGAGATGATCTCTCCGCGCAGGTGCATATCGTGACGCGCGGCGTTAGGCAGCCGTTGACGCGAGACCGTATAAAAACAGTTTCATCTCGTTCGGGAATGTACCGGATAGGGTGTCGAGGACGTCGACGCTTCCGTAGGAAGGGTAGAGCTTGGCCGTTGACCTCCCGAAACAATCACCTTAACGCATTCCCACCACTACGACCCAGCGAGCTTTTCCAACGTCGACCTTCGGAAATGTTTGAACGCGACCACGGGCTTCGTTTCGCTGCTAATTGCAGGAGAAGTGAAACGTTACGCGAAAACGTTGTACCTAAAATTCAATTCCGTTCACCTTTGTCTCCCACCTTTGGCCCCCGCCATCCCGCCCCCGCCCCCCCCATTTTTTCGACCTCGATAGCGCGAAATTGGATTACACGACGCTGGACGCAGAACGACGTCGCAATATAGCGGCGGGTTGCACGCCAGCACGGCCAGCCCCCAGCGTGCCGCCACGCAGGGAAGCCGGCCAATTACATTACTTACACTAATGTTATTGATGTCGTGGCGCGGAGAGGATTGTTTTTACCGTGCGGCGGACCGCGTCCTGCAGCCCGTCGTTTCGGACGTTTCGTTTTCCGCGGCGTCGCGACGCGTCGGCCGCGAACGTCCCCGGCGAAGCTCTCGCGATTCTCGCGTAATCCTTGCCGGCCATTTCCGCGATCGATTTCGCTTTTCGCCGGATGGGGGAGGGGGGGTGGCGGTGGTTTCGATCTCCCGATACGTGATTTAATCGTCGAACGGCCACCGCCGCCCCCGATAAAATACGATTTCGCCGGGGGTTTACTGTGCGGCGGCGGTATTCGATTGTTTAGAGCTCCGAGACATTTCCGTGCCTCGAGTAGCACGACCGTATCCAATTCGATAGATTGGCCAGTAAAAGCAAGGAGTAGATTTTTCGTCGTCCCGGCGCGCCGGCCCCCGGTGTAAGGGATTCTGAATGAGAAGCGGGATCTGAATTCGAAGCAGAAATAAGGGCGGCAAGCGGCCCGGGGAGGGGGCGGGGGGGGGGGGGTTCGAAGGACGCGAGGAGGACAGGGACATGCGTGCCTCCTCTTCCTTCCCTCGGAAATCTAATTTCGTCGAATGTCATCCTCGGGACTCGAGAGAGTGCAGCGATCTGCATTCGAGGTTGAATCGCCCGATAGCAATTTCCAGGCGGGGGAGTGTAGCTGTCGCGCGGGCCAGAAAGAGAGAAACGTATACCGCTCGTGGGAATGTGTAGCGGCGGGGGGTACGGGAGGTCACGTCGGAGAGGGGTTGAATCCTGCGGGAGGATACGCTGTCCGTTCCCGGGAAAGTCTCGTCGAAGTATCGAGACCTGTATCATGGCGGCTATAATACATTTTTTATCTGATCGAGGGGATCTTCTTTATGGAGGGTGCTCCGTGTACGCTTCTCAGCCGCCCTCCACGTCGACGCATACGTGCACGCGCACCGCCATTTACCCCGCTGCCGTTTTTCGAACGATCGGTGGGTTCGCGTCCCTGCCTCGTTGTTTTCCTCTTGTTTTTCGTACACCCGTCCTACGCGCACGCATTGTTCCGCTCGCCCAGCGATCGCGCGTTCGCCTTCGCCGACTCGCGACGCTAAGATCGCCGCGTGTTTGCCCGCTAACGCGTCCGTACCTGTTTCGACCGTGATCGAGCCGGCGTGTCCGGGCGTCGTCCTCGGCGAATCGCTGTCGGATTTACGAGGGGCGATCTATTCGCGAAATAAAACAACAGCGAGATAGCGATCGAAATCGAAAGACGCACCCGGGGGTGGCCTCCCGACGCGGCCCGGGTTCGGATGTTCGACGCCGAGGCAGAGGCATATACGCAAAAGCAAAAGTGGAAGCGGGAGCAAAGGAGCGGAGCAGCAGGGACCGAGCAGAGCTAAAGACGGATGGTAGCGACGGCGATGGTGGGGTAGCTTGGAGAGTTCCCTATCATGTGGGGCAGAGGGAGAGAGGGCGGTATAGGGGATTGAAAAGCAATTTCCCCGCGAGGGACGCGCGGTGTGTGGTCCGAGCTTTATATTAATGATCCAGATATATTATCGGACGTGACCGAAATTGCTGTCAAAAAACTCGGATATTGGATCGAGAGGAGATTGCGAGAAGGTCGCTCTTCTCCGCGCGCGCACGCTCTCCTCTACCCACCTATACATACCTATGTACGTGTACGCCGATCGGTCACCGCTAAAAGTCGTTCGAAAACGAGCGCTCGTCTCGCGGATATTTCGGCTTTCCGGTGCCGCTTGTCCGTCTTTCGAGCGTTCCACGGCGTAACGAGACGAGGGCACGGCTGTTTCGCGGCCGTTCGAAATTTTCCCGCGACCACCGCCCCATACGTCAATGGGGAATCGTAAATCGTCGAAGATTTCCAACGTTTCTCTACCGGTATTTCCTGGCCGATTCCCGTTCGCGTTCCGCCCGCGTGCAGCCGCGTGCATTATTCCAGGGCGTCACCAGATGATACGTGCTGTCGTTCGCCGAAGGTCGGACAGATCAATTTTCTTCGTGGATTTCTCCGCTTCGAAACCATGCTCGCCCGAAGCTTTTCGCGTTCCCACGAATCCCCCGGTAACACGCGAAACTCTTATTTATGCCCGACCGTCGGTCTAAGAGGGGACGGTATCGAGCGTCGACGGGAGGAAGCGTTTCGCGGCAAACGGGAACGATCGTCGAGGATCCCGCGGCGGGTGCCACGCGAACGCGAATTAAACTCTCCTCGTATTATGCAACTGTATAAAGGCGGCGAGACAATGTTCTCGCGGAGAGGGTCGCCGGTTTTCAAAGAGGAAGGGACGCGCGTCTCGCGTCGCGTACATGCGGGCGCGTTAAGTAGCGGATCCTGTCGCGTTACGTGCATACGCGAAACATGTTTTATGCAGACTCGCGATAAGCGATTAAACTGCAACCTAGCCGTACCGGTTTCGAAACGATAAGCTCCCGGCTAATGCACGCGTTTTCCGCCCGCTGAAATCCCCCCCGGCATTACTCTGTGTTTCAACGCGGGGCGTACCCGACGACGGCTCGTCCAACACGTGTTCCCTCTGCGATTGCTGTCGGCGATGGACAATTTATCCCGGTGCTGTTGCGCCGCGTATCGCGGATCGTTCGATTCGTCGTGAAGGCGGCGAAGAGATTGCCCCCGTCTGAATGGAATAGGCTTGAACGCGTTCCTAATATTTCCATGGAAATTGACGACGGTTTTTCTGTTAAGACGTCGTTCGCGCTAGGTCACGTTCCACCTCGAAAGACCAATTTCCCCCGACTTCTATTTACATAGTTAGGTATACGGGCCGGATAATACGGCCCCGTCGAGTAGTTGGTCGCACGGTCGTGCGAGGGATGGCGACCGGAGCGGAGCTGTCCAGCGCTGGAAGGATAGCTTGGCAGGAAGCGGGTCGGAGAGGGTATTACGGTAATACCTACAGCGTTTCCAGTACGGCGGGTAGGCGTAACTAAATTTCCATATCTCGGCGATTGTAATGCGCATTTAGCGACCGACGTCGACGACGACGACGACGATAGATCGAATTAGCGTTCGGTCTGTCCCATTTCCCAAGCTTGCAGCTTGTGCGTTCTAATTTCGCGAGTCGACCGCGTCCCATTCCTTCTGCCGGCGTCGTCGTCGGAACCGACCTAACCCGAACCAGGTTTCGCTAACGCCGATAGCTCCCGGGGCCTCCGTGATTCCCCTCCGTCTTTGATCCATCAATCGGCCCAGTCGAAAGATCGGGACAACAAGAGAATTACCGGGGCCACAAATTCGCGCACCCATTCGAACGCGTATTTGCATGCAGGAGTAGAGACGTTTGATTGACCGTGACGTGGTCGCTTGAGAGTAGCCTGTGCCAGCAAATCCCTTGATTGGATTCTACCCTGGACACAATGAACTGCGCGTTGTGCGATTGAACGTGATCGAGTCAGGATGCCGGGGCAAGTGCGAGGACGGGCGGTAAGAATGGAATCGGAATGGTGAATTGGTGGAATTGCCCGAATTAATCGTGACGCGGCAATAAATATCGGCGTTGGCATGGACGCGTCTCGAAGGTATCTTCTCGTCGTCTTTGAGTCGCGGTTGCTCGCAGCGCACCCGCGAATCCGCGGAAACAAGGAAATAACGCCGGTCGAGGATCGAGCCGGCCAGATGGAGCAGATAGTGGCGAGAATAATGAAATGAACAGGAACGCTCGTATATTGGTCACGTTCCGAGGGCTGGGCTCGCACACAGCACTTTGATACTGATTGACGCTTGTTCCGCGCGCGAAGGGATTAGCGATCTGACTCGTGCTGTGCAACCACGACGGCGCAATGCCACTGCATCCGAAGCGGAGAACCGGATTCCGCCTTCGCGAGTACTCGCCGAGACGCGGGGAACTCGCGTCCCCGTCCCCGTCGGCCCGTTCCCGTTCGCCCGGTCTTTTCGCAACTGACGCGAACGGGGGTAGAAGAGAAAGATATAAAACCACCGAAGCTCATGGTCAAGAAGTTTTTTCCGGTTAGGAGCGCGATCGGTGGAGCGCGGTCATGGGAACGATCGTATCGTTTAATCGCGCAGCAATTTCAATCCCGTTTTTCCAATTAATCCGTATCTGGCGGCCTGGCGGACGGACACCTGGCTACAATAGTTATATCGCTCGAACGGAACCAATTGCCCGGATCGCCGGCTTAATGCGCGGCTATTCGATCGAAATGCCCAAAGTCGATTTCGGAAGTATTATCACCGCGTTCCGCGTTGACGGACGCCGCAGAGGACCGTCCGTTCCGTCTGCTCCATGTAAACGGTAGGCTCGTCGGAGGTCGCGACGTCGCTTAAGGGATGCGGCGCGTGAAATAAATCACGACGCAAACAGCCGTGTCAGACAACAAGGAAACCGAAAGAAGGAGGAGTGGTGGAGGAGGGGGCGGGCGATCTCGAGGATCGGCGGCAGCGTGCACGGGAACGATGGGGATTCCTGGGCGGGGGCGCTGAAGGGATTTGCGAAACTTGAGGGGGCTCCTGGATCAGTAGGTTGGTTCGAGGGGCTCGGCGGGAAGGGGTGACTGTACTTAGTTAACGGACAATGCGGCCCCTAATGAACAGCCAGGGGCGGCCGACAGAGCAGCCACTGGAGCACGCCATCTAGTCTGAGACAGACAGATTACGTTGCGTAGCGTTATATCGCGTTATCCTCCCTCGGCTGTTGCATCCGAGGTTCGCATTGCGTGGCAATTTCGATTACGGTCGACCGTTTCGCCGTTTACGACTCGAGTAAACCGTATCGACGTCCCTAAGTACCGCTCCGTCTCCTAAAGCGTGAAAACCGGTGGTACGTTGAGCGTGCAGCGTAATTCGCGACGGCACTCCGGCGACTCAGGACGCGTCTGGAATACAATAGGGCCGATCCGTTGCACTGTGACGTTTTTGCTAATCGCTGAAATTCCGGGGGAAAGAGTAACGCCGCTGCGTCCCGTAGAGACGAGCGCGGGTTTCTAGCCGCATTGCGAGTTAGTCGTCGCTCGGAAACGGTGAAGTTCTGGTAACGTCGTTGAAAAGTTAGCGGCCGACTCACGTCGCGGCAAACATCACGGAAATTTGAAAGCCCTCGCGGAACGGTGATTCGTCGCGAACGAAGGAATTCCGCGTTGCATCCGTTCGGCGTTGAAAAACGCGTATGGAGAAATAGCAGAAGAAAAAGAACGGAGACGGAAAGTATCCGTGACTTTACGATCGTCACGGGGGGGGGGGGTGGCACTAAACGCGCGTACGTTTAAAACTGCAGCACTGTGAAAGCCGGTGCAAAACGTTGATTCGACGCCATCGACAGGTGGAAGAGCGACGCGTGTCGGCGGCCGTTAGGAATAGATAAGGAGAAGTGGAGGGAAAATAAAAGAAAGAAATATAAAGGGATGATGCATAAGCGGGGTAATGCAACGTCGCGTCGTGCCCGCGGAATGGAAGAAACGAGTCGCGTTACGGCACGATTGAGATCCACTGGCTGCTGCGGCGGTTGTAATTGGATTCAATTGTCCCGCGTTAAATCAGTGACTGCACTCTCCCGCCAGTTCTCCATTCTACGTCTATCCATCCGCTACTCCTACGACACAGCTCATTGAAACGAGTCGGTTACAACGCGCTCGGAAAGCCGAGCCCTTCGCGACATTCGCCAAAGACTGAAAAGAGCCACCGTTGACAGTTCCGCCGACGCATAGAAAACCACCGATTATTTGCGCAAATCTTTGCCTCGGTCACCGACAGCGGACACGGTCCGATTCAAACTGCGGCGTATCCTTTCAATTAAAAAAAAAAAATCGTGGCGCTTATCCCGCTGCTTGTTACGAATCTTATTGTTGGCACCAGCCCGTCTCGCCTCGTTCGACGCGTTAACCGCACAGTGGCCAGAATTGTTTCTCTGTGCATCGATTCGTGCAAAGAATAGGCTCCCCACGGAATCGAATTAACATTTACGATTATCGGCGAAATCGTAGTTGAATCTTTCCCTCCCCTGCGTCGAACAACTACGGCAGCTGAAATATTCGCCGGGGCGAATTAAAAGTGGGTGTTTTCGCGGGTCGATCGATGTCATTTGCAATTACATTCCACGGCGAATTGGGGAACGAGTCGCGGGTGGTGGTCTGCGTGCGACGCTTTTCGATTGTCGCGATCCCGTCCAACGGAACGCCACTTACCGGATACCCTTTGCCCCCCTCGCTCATGTATCGATAACACGGTAAGCTGTAATTTATCTAATGGCATTGCCGCGACCTTTATATTCCACGCCATTTATGCCTTCCATCCCCCTCCGCCACCCTCGTACTCCTTTACGCCAGCCCTCGCGGTGGTTGCACTTCCGGAAACACGGTCTCCATTACGCGCGTCCCTTTCGCACGTAGTTTCCGTGCGCCTTGTGCGTAATGCGCCGCGGCCTACGCAAGCGATTAGAAGAGTAGAGCGCAGCCACAATTTATCTCGGCGCACCTGGCGGAGAAATGTGCCATCCGTGTTCGCGCCGGGGTGTTTGCGTGCGTGCACAGCGCGTCGATTACCCAGATGTTTCAAGACGTCTAAGAGGTCGCGCGCAAGGTGTCGCGATTTTCGACTTTCGCGAAAGAAATTTCGCCGGGTGTTGGTCATCCATGGAACGTCGCGGGATGTTTTGAAACTTGCGCGGTCGTTCGCGTCGCGATGGCGCGGTCGACGCTTAATCAGATCAATCCGCGGTAATTATAGCGTGCCATTATCGTTAAGGAGGATCCGCGAGACGTGGGAAATTGCGACGGGGCGAGTCGCTACGCAGCATCTATACCTACATCGCCAGCTATTAATGTCTTCGATACAATCTGTAGGTTAGACGTTCTCCGCGTACCTGGCCGATCGCGCGCGCGTACACGCCCGCCTAGCTAAAATCGGTGGCGAAATGGAGATAGAGGCAGCAGCGACGAGTCGATCGATCCGGCCGATTTCGTTGACATCGAATATGCCGCGCGGCTCGAGCTTCCCGCGCGGAATTAATAAGGGTAAATTAATAATGAAACGAGCTCTCCCCTCCCCCGCCGTGTTTCTCGCGTTTCCCGATTTAATCCCTTTACGCGTAGTTACTTGGTTCGCGCACAAAAGCGAAAGACTTTTCAGCCGCTGACCGGGTAACTTTAATGAAAGTAGTTCTTACGTTTTTACCTGCGAGTCTCAAGGGGGGGCTTATGCGACCCCTTAACGAAGATTCTAATTAAACGAACCGCCCATATCGCGGCCCTAACTCACGCTCCCGTCACCGTCTCCTTCGCCCTCTCTTTCTCTCTGTTCCGGTTCCCGTCTCCTCCCCGCGGGCACTTCTTTCAAGTGAAGCGCGCAAAGAATGCAGAACGAAAACCCGACCGGTTGCGTTTCCCAATCTACTCGATGGATGTACCGTAACACACGTCGATGGCGTCGCCGATATTTTCATTCGAACGACGGCCCATTGTGTAGCCGGCAGAATAGCGTCTCGATAAATCCCGCGCGCTCGCATTTTAAGCTTCTTTCGCGCGTCCACGCGTCGACATCGCGAGCATAACGAGCGTAACGAGCAAACAGGCTGAGCAATCAATTTAATTTCTCTCTCCGTTCCACCTGCCGCCCTTCTGCTTCTATCTTTTTACCATTTCCTTCTCCCTCGTTCCGCCGTCACGCGTCCCCGCAGACTTCCACGTCCGGCCGTCACATTTTTCTCCTCTACTTCGCGGTCGCCCAGCTACTCGCGTGACACAGGCTAGCTGTTACTAGTTAAGGAGCAATGGCTATAATGAGACCCCATTACCGCGCGACTTTTAAAATCCGTCTCCGACAGCTGGCCCATGATGGATTATTCTTTATCCGCGGGCAACAGTTTATTTAAACGTAACGAGACCGCCGCGGATACCGAGCCCTCCTCCTTTATTCCCATCCGTGCCTGTCTATGAAAATCTTCGGTGTCCCCCCCCCGGCCGAAGAATAGATCTCTGTCCCCCTTATTACGGCGAGCGTAATTGAAGTTGATGCCCAGCGTATCATCAAATCCATCTTACGAGCAATATTGTTACATAACGGAACAAATTTCGTTCGTGCCTCAACCGTACGAGACGAACAGTTTCCCTTCCAGGACATCGGATCCGTTCGCTTGCTCTCGGATCATCTTCAATTGTCAGCGTAGAATAATCGCTCGTTTCAAACCGAACGAACGGACTTCGCGTCCGGTGCTCGACCGCAGATTTATTTAGCCACCCGCCTCTCGTCGCCTTACCCTTTGGCGTCTTTTTCATGGCGTAACGATGGGAACATACGGGGCGAGGCGGGGGTGGGGGGAGGGGCGGCGACGGCGCCATGGAATCTCCATAATTCTGGCTTACAGAAAATGACAGCTTTTAGCGTTGATGCACAGTTTATACCGGGCGTATTATTTTAAGTGGCGCTGTCTGTATAATTCAAAACTCGGGGTGCACAGACGGGGCGAGCGAAACAGAGGAAGAGACTGCGGTATCAAACTTGTAAGAGAAAGGGAAAGAGTGGGACAGGCGGAGGGTGTGACAGCGACAGCGGGGGGTTGAAAGAGAGATAGAGAGATAGATAGAGAGAGAGAGAGCGAGCGAGAGAGAGAGGGAGAGAGAGAGGGTGAGGGCGAGAGAGCGAGGGTGGGCAAGAGCAACGGAGGAATAGGATGAGGTGACGGCGAGCGTGAGGTAAAACGAGAGTGCGGGTGTCGCGGGGAAGGTCGACGCGGTAATGGCATCGTCGTGTCGCCAGCTTAAAGCTCCAGTGATTCTCAATCACGCGTGTCCATCGCTTTGGACCCGGGTCCGCGTCGCGGACGGAACAGACGGAACAGAGGTTGCACCGACCGGCTGAGATATGTAGTTTTCCGTTCCGTCGATGCCGACGTTTCCACCGAACTACTGTAAAATAAATAAACCCGGGCCAGCACTCGGGCCGTTTTCTCCTCTTCAAGCCGCACTTCTGCATCGATTGCCGCGCGACGCCCCTTTCGCCGTTCTCCGCTGCATCGAATTTGAATCCGTTCGCGACCGGATAAAACGCGGTCGCTCGCGGTCAGCTGGTTCCGCGAGCCTAATGGACGTCGGTGAACGAAGAGGGGGCGCACAAGAACGTCAAACGAAAAAGATCATGCACAGTGCAGCGAGGGAGAGAACGGAACAAGGGCGGGAGCGGGGGGAAAAAAAAGGAAGGAAAGAAAGAAACGAGCAGAAGGGGACCAGCTGCGGTTTCCTCTAATCTTTGTACAGCGACGGCCCCGTCGAATTAATACGAGAGCCCCGAAGAAAAGATAAACATTCCCGTGAATGCTCAGGGGGATACAGGCGGCCGTGTATATACGCACATGCGGGCAACCGTAGACAGCATGTGCTTTGCCGTTAAGATGTTTTGACCGACGAGATCCTGTCGTCACGGATGTCGTTTCTGCTTAATTGTTCGCTCTCCCTTTCGTATCTTCTTTCTTGAATCCGCCCACCGCGCATAACGACAGGATGAATCCGAACCTCGCGGCAATCCCCGCTTCGAGAGGAGGCCTCGTTTAACGATTCACATTTGGAGAATGGAAGAAGAAAGAAAAAAAACCAAATAACCCGTCCCAACGTTCACACATGGTAGTTTAATAGCACCAAAACACGAGGTTAACACTCGATCGGTATGCCATGGAGAGCCTAATCGACCTGCACGCCGAAATGTCGAAAGCCTCGTGGCGCGCCGTCGAAAGATCCATTCTCCTTCGGAAATAGACGCATTTAACGACGTAAGTAATTCGAAAGGAATTTAAGGGACGATTGGGGTGCGTCGTCGATGGTTAAGACCACGAAACGGGGTGGGGGATGGTTGAAGATGGGGAAGAAATCGGAAGAGTAGAAGAGAGACAGTAGCGACGCCAACCAGGAGCAACGAAAAGTGACAGAGGGCGAGAGTGAGAGACACACACACACACAGAGAGAGAGGCAGAGAGAGAGAGAGAGAGAGAGATGACGAGGGCCGATAGACGTAGGCGCCGGCCAAGTTGCGCCGCTGATTGCACCACAAAGGGTGCAATTATGCGGCCCTCCAGCAATCACCGCGCATTCTGCCCGCCATTTGACCCCTCGACACCCTTCGAACCCCTGAAACCCCGCCACGCTTCAAGGTCCGTAGCAGACCCGGGTACATAGGCGGCACACTGCGAGCACGACAGACATATCACCGGTCGGGCCACCGTCGCTTTTTATTTAAATGCGCCCCCCCCCCCTCGTCGACGAGTCGACACCCTGAATGCCTCGCAGACTCTGTGCAATTTAATCTGGCGGTGTCGCGAGAAAAAAGATCTGTTAATGAACGATTGTCGGCTACTGGGATTCGGATGAAAATATCTTGAAAATTGGACGCCTTTCTTTCTTCCTTTCTTCTGCAAACTCGTTCGTTCGTTTTCGCCCCTCTCGCGCGACCCGCGCGTCGCTCGAATACGCGCTGCGATCAAACGTTTGTCCGGCGACTCTTCTCGTCGCTGGTCCCTTTGCCATCGTGATTTATTGTCACGCTTGTAACGTTTCGCCCCGCGAGGGTTAATCGTCGACGCGTCGATTTGCGTGTACCAGCGTATCGTTGATTAACCCTCGGCTACCTATCCACGTGGCGGTCCGTATTTGTTCAACGATCTTTCGACGAGCGTGCATACCGACGGTGCATCTGGGACGGGCGAAATTTCCTTTCTTTTTGCCTCTTACACGAGAGCGCTCACGACGTTGTACCGATTATGGTGAAAGGGCGAGCGAAGGACGAAAAAAGCAGCGGCGAAAGAGTCGGGCGGGGACAAGGGCTAAAAGAGCAGACACAGTGGCAGGGAGAGGGAGTCGCGAGTAAGCGAGGAAGAGGAATGATATCGTGAGACGACGAAGGAGGTACGACGGAAGAAGCGTTCCAGATGTGTACCCGGCTTCTGAACAAGTTCAGAGTCAAGTTGCCAGACCTCGTCCCCCTCGGCCATGGCACGCAGGCAGGAAGTGCCGCATTAAAGCCGCTAATCTGCCTATTTTCATGGCTCCCCGTTGCTACTCGTGTCGCCAGCCTCTACACTTTTCTGCTTTTGTGCCCGGTGTTCGTAAAGCGTGTGTTTATGCCTGTTAGTTAATGAAACGGGGGATCGATACGCGAATGTCAGCGCCGGGATTGCGACGACTTAGCACGTTGCGCGGTCACGCGATAAGAAAATATACCACACGATAAAGGGTGGATCGACGATGAACGTTCCATTAACGCTCGTCGATTCGGCGACGAGAACGAAAAAATCGAAACGAGAGAATTTGCCGACGATGTTTTCGCACAGTAGTTTCTGCAGCTCGCGGTTGTCACCCTCTGCTGCTGTATGATATTTCTTGGAGCGGTGTCGGGTTCGGTGTAAATTTTAAAAACGTAACCGTCTGTCCCCCCGCCAACGAAAATCTGTCCCAAAGGGCCGCTTCTGTAATCCGAGGACATTAATTTGTTGGCAGGACGGACTTAAGAGTGTTGACCCGACCGGGTCCCCCGGGGGACCCGTTGTATTTTCTCAGGTTATCCGAAAGGAAGAATCCGGGAAACGGCGCGAGACGTGCCGTTCAAATTTTACGGTCCCAGACGTTCGTGCTTCCGCCGCACGGGGGGAGGATCTTCCAGGTTGTCTGTCGGTCCGTCTGGCAGGCTTTCCAAATATTGATTTTTCGATTTCGCCACGCGTTGAAACCGTAAACGATCGCCGAATCTTATCGCCTTTCAGATTTTCGGCTCCAAATCTCTGGCAGACCGTTCGAGATCGCCGCGTCGTACACCGAGGACCGCGAACGAGACCCCTGAAATTTTCCTGCCCATTCGACACGGTTGTTCATGGCGGAAAATCGCAATGGTTCCTCTTCTGGGGGCGCAACGGCGAACCAGAACCGGCGCGTATCAGTGCTGTCGGTGGCAGAGGTGGTTCGCAAGCAAGAGAACGGGCGGGCAGAGGGGGAGGTTATTGCCTGTTGGGTGATTTATCTAGTAATACTAGCCGACAGGCCACGAGGCCGGGGCACAGGCATGGGGGCAAACCCGTGCCTTCTACCCCTACCCGTGGGGCCAACCACCGGCACCGGTGGAAATTAAAAACTCACTTTATTACACGTCTCATTCTGTGCTTCCCCAGTTGCCTCTGGCCTCGTACCCCCAGCGAACCGTCTATACGATCCTCCTCTCCTTTCCTCTTTTCGTTCGTCTCGGCCGCCGCTCTCGTCACATCCTGCCGCGTCCCCTCCCCACACCCTGCAGCACTTCGGCCACCGCGGGCCGACTTAATATGAGGCCGGCCATACCTGATGGAACGAATATTATTAAAGTTCGCCCGCACGCGAAACCCGTGAAATATCGCTGCTCCCTTTCTCCCTTCCACGTCGTCCCTTCTCTCCCGCGCCGTTTAGACCCTTCGCCTCCTCTACTCACGGCCCGCTACCTCTTGCCACCATCGGGCTTTTATTATCTGCATCTAGCTTATACTCGAGACGGTAGCGAACTCCCAGAAGCAAAAATAATCACGGGTAAGCCGCGATGTAAATACGCCCGGCTCCGCCGCCACCCTCTCATCTTCGCCACCACCACCTACGCCGTCCTTCGTCTCCTGCTGTTCCTCCCGGACCGAGTCCTTCGCCGCGCTTCCATTTGCCGTGGCGGTGCATTTCGATTTTTCAAACCCTCCCCGGAACAGAATGGGACGACGCACTGGATTCGAGCCGCACGCTCCTCGCTCGTTCGCGGAGCACTCGCGAGAGTAACGTTCCGTTGCGCGATGGATTATTTATGATTCTATGCTTTTATCCGTATTACTTCGTCCGTTTCGGCGTCTGCGCCACTGTGCCCGCCGTCGCACGGAGAGATGTCCATTAAGAAACATCCCTCCGCGCTGGCTTGTCGCCACGCGGACCGCGAGACGGCGTGCAATCGGAAGCGTTATCGCGGCACCTCTAGCCGAAGCGTTTCGTCGCTGATTCACGCCGGGCGGAACGGCCGCATATTTCTCGCCCCGCGTCCGTTTCCGTGTCACGCAGCCGAACGTAAGTGATCGACGGCGCGTTGGGGCACACGCGTTCGACACCTGTGCGTCGTCACCTGTCCTGACACGCGCGTGTACCGCGAAATCGTATCGATCGCTCGAACACCCCGTTCCCTTCGCGCGCACGGCCCCGGCTTGATCGGCTAACGAACGCGCGTTAACTTCTCGAATCGTAGCCCACCGACTTATCGAGCCGCGCGTAATTCGTCGTTTCGTCCTCCGTGTCTCCTTTCAAACGGCGACTAAATTTTCCGACACGAGCGGTTTGGGGGACCGGGGGGACGCATCCGAATAATCCGCAGACAATCAAGATCGGTCGGCGGGGCGAGGCGGGTAACGCGATTGATTCAATTTCCAACGCGAAGGGAGCGGTTCACGGGAGGGAAAATTGGAGCAGCGCGTCGATCGGGATGAAAATGCCGAGGAACACGGTTTATCTTATCGCGAGCGTATTGGCAAGAAACACGGGGCCCTCTGATCACCTTGCGTCGCAGCTGCTTTTCTCTTCCCTGCACCCTGTCACGCCCCCGAGTGCCCACGTACCCGTGCGCGCGTGCATAGACCCCGATGACGTACCCGTCGGTATCTGGCTCGTTTTATTAATGTCAATAAGGCAATCATTGCCGATGAATGGCGTGGGCGGGTATCTCGCTCATACCGCCGTCGCGCCGAGTTACCTGCCCCTCGGTATCGATGGCTACGAACCGATGTTTTAACGCGTCCGAATGGAACAAGTTCGTTCGTTCGTCGGTCGACGCGAGCTACCCTACGCCCGCCGCAGATATTCGTTTCGTCGCAGCGGACAAAGAAAAAGACAAACAAGAAATGGACAACATCGAATTCCATTGCGCAGCGATCGCGTAAACAATTGTTCGATGTGTAGAGAAAGTGACGCGTTCGCGACGATACGAAGCGGCGGGTTGAAATAAAAAAAACAAAACGAGCGAACAATCGGAACAGACGTAACGTATGATTCCAAGATTGGATCCCATTTCCTACCCTTAGTTCCCTTTACAGGCGGGCAATTCCAATCTCCCATATAAGTATCCCGGTGGTCCCGTTCAATGTAACACTATGGGGGTTTATTGAAAATTATCCACAGCGAGCGCGCCCCGAAACTGATTTCTCCTCGCAGCGCCGGCTTCTTGAACGTTTGCGCGTTACACGGCGCATTCACTCCAGCGAAATATCAAGGGGACGGGGAGAATAATATAGGAAAGAGGGGTTTCTCCAGTCTCCGCTAAGCAATATCCATCCACCCCACATGCCTGCCCGCCTGCCTGCTCGCCTGCCTGTCTGCCTGTTCGTATTATCGGTGTGTACAGACGCGGCCTCTCAGCAATTTATCCATTACGGTCCCAGTCCCGCGCCCACTATTATTGCATTTTTTGAAATTATTGCTCGCCGGCATCGACGTCGCGCTACCATCTTGATTGACAGCCTGCCGCGCCTTTATCGCCACCGTGGAACGTATCGCAGCGCGTGTCCCGCCGATTTATCGTTACGCCTTCCACGCTTTTCGAAAACGCGGATCGCCCGTCGGGGGTAGGGCGCGCACGGTTTAACGAGGGTCGACAACGACGCTCGTCGCACGACAAATCGTCGCGACGCTAAAATACTAAAATTGTGCTCGTAAATTTTTCACGAACCGCGTGCCCGCGTGCCGACTCAATTATCCGAAGTGTTTGCCCGGGGCTGATCGTGTCCGAGGAGGCCCTGCCGGGGACGGTGGAGAGCGCGACGGTAATACATCCGTGTCCAAGGCAGAGCGGAAGGATGTGCGAGTTCGTCCGGGTGCAGGGCAAGCCCGCAGAGGCCTCGGTAAAGGTTGGCGCGGTAAAAAATTCAGGGGGTGAATAAATCAAGGAGCGTCGCAGAAGCAGCAGCCCCGCGCGCTCCGTTTCTTCTGTGTGCGCGCTATGCGGCACGAACGATCCTCTTCTTTTGTACATACTTTATAGCGAATAATGCGTGAAAAGGGACGGGGGCCGGCCTTGCGCGACGCGCATCTTGTTTCAACCCTGGACATTCCCACGTATACGTTCCTGCCTAATCCTCTGATCCGTCCTTAGGCGCGCGATGATTTAGGGCGCCCCTTGCAACGCGCTCGCCGCGCTGTCTTCTGTTACAGAGATACGATTAGCCATGCCCGGCACCGTGTATATCAGGGCTCGACGCATTGTCGTGTTTCCTGTACCGCAACGGTGTCCTGCGCGTCGTTATTCTTCGCTTGAACAGTGCCGGTCGTTTTTCATCCCGGTTCTGGGGCGCGGAGAGAGTCAGCGGAGAGGAACGTTGATTGTAACGTGGGATACGATTATAGTCGTGGATTTTCGGTGCACCCTTCTGGTCCAGTTTTGGGATCACGGGCGAGCAGACGGAGACGGTAATTACGGAACGCTATGAGGTAGCGCTCGATAGCTTTTATGCGGTTATCTATTTGCGAGAAAAAGGATTAAGAGGCCGGACAAGAAGGATTGAGAGGTTGAGCAGGCAGGAGTTATATCGGGGCTGGGAGGACCGGCGGTCGGAGCAGGGAAAGAGAGAAAGGGAGGAAGGCACCAGAGGGAGAAACGTATCTATACTGTAGGTATAGATCGTACCGTATCGTTGAGTAAGTTGGAAACGGAGGGTAGGGCGCTCGGGGGGGATGGTGGCTCATCTTGTAATGGACTCAGAAGACAGGCGAGCCGGCTAATGGACCCCTGCTCTTCCAGAAAAGCTCTCTGTATCTGTGCCACACGAGCATCGACGCCGTCGGGCTGCGTCCTTCCGAAATCCGCGCCGCGCGTATCGGCATCGAAGCTTTCTCCGAAGCTCTCACCGAACAGAAGGTGGCGTGTGTTTTTCACGATCGAATCTATTTTCCTCGGCACCGCCGTTGACCGCGCGTCCGCCTAATAGGCGAAAAACTGGTCCGCTGTTTGCCTCGAGTTCACGCTCGAAAAAATATTCGACGCGGCACGGAGGAAGGCTCGGGATACCTGCGTGTTTGGATAGCGGACCACAACGGGTCGAGCGTGTAGGGAATCGCGTCGGATGCCCACCGGGCCATGCTCGCACGCGAGTGCACAAATATTTCCCCGTGCAGACGCGAAGCGAGGGGCATTTTTAAGAGGGTACACGTGTTTTCCACAGAGTATTATACACGGGTCGTTGGTTCTCATCAACTTTCCGCGAGCTGCGTTAAACATTTCGATGGCCGAATGAACGCGTGCACAATCGTACATGCACAACGGCCGTCGAGGCACGGAGGCAGAACGTTGGGGAACAATTAGCAAATAACCGGGAGTAAGTTCCAATGAAAATATATCTATCGGATTCGCGTGCGTTGGCTGCGTGTCACGAGGGATAAGACAGACGGGGCAGACGAATAGAAGTTGCCGCAGGGTGAAACGGGAAGAGGCGGGAGGATTTCAGAGGAAGGGAGATGGAGCATTAGCCAGAGGCAGTCCAGCTACTCTCATCTACCACCGGCAAGAGTTGCACCATCCTTCTTCTTCTCGTCCCTCGCAGTCGTCCTTTCACGGTCCACTCTTGAGAGTAACGTCTACCCCCGTTGATGGGTAATGCCACTTGAGCGGTACTAACACACTTGCCGGAGACCGCTTCGCGTGGCCGTTTGGCCGATGTCCGATACATCAGGTCCATGCATAATAAATCCACCGGAGCAATGCGCGGACCGCGAACACGCGTTCCACGTTTGGCCATATTGGACGGACGGATGTTCAACGGAATCAGAGACAGGAGGATGCGCTTCGCACGGTGTGGGAACTTCGAAAACAGAACTTCGGGATGTCTCTTCGTTCGTTCATCGGGAGCGGGTCGTTCGTGGATATTAATATCCAGCGGACGGTTGCATCGCGGGGAAAACTTGGCCATGAAATTTTTGCGAATACACGCTTGCCGTGTCTGCGAGGGTAGTTTAGCGGGACGTGAAACCGGCTCGACTCGATGCTCGTTCCGTTCGAATTCGTCGCGAACACCGTGACGTGGAATTTTCCTAGGGGGCAGGGGGTGGAAAGTTTCGAATGGCCCGCGTCGAAAAACGAATACGTAATTATCGTTACGGTCTCGTTAACGGGAACGGACAGTGAATTGTGCTCCCTGTTCCGGGCGCAACATCCCGGCAATTACCGGGGAACGAAGGGTGTATCGCGTGACTACGGGAAATTTAGGTTTTATCGAAGAAAAGCTCGATCGAATTTGGAAGTTGAAGCCGGCGCGGCCTCTCTTAATTAACGAAGGCTAAATAAATCCGTTCGGGGCGAAATTCGAATGGGTCGGGCACGCGGGGCGCGGGGTGGCAGCCGTAGAATTTATTTCGCCATCGACACGGAACGTTTCTTTGGAAGACAAGAGAGGCGGGCCAGCTATTGTGCGAGCGAGCGAGCGAGCGAGCTGGTCGGGTGCCGTTTAGTTTAATACACGTAACGCTACTCTCCGGCTGCTTTTCCACCCAAATACCCTACTTCCAACCGGTCCGAAGTAGTATAAGTCGTGGACAAAGTAGACGGCGTACAGAAAACCTCCATTAAAGTCCCTAGAAGTGATTAGTACCCTTCCCACCTTTTCGGCCCACCCTGTTTTCACTAACCCTACGTACCACTTCCTCCACCTGCATTTTCGTTAAACATTTCTTCCCGTTTCAAATTCGCTTCAACCCTCCCCGTTCCGATAGACGTCTCGTTTCGGCCGTACAAATTGATAAACCCTTCAGCCAGTCACGATTTTGGTTTGTCGGATGCCAGTTCGCCGCTATATATATATATATATATATAATGGGCGTGAGAAAACGAATTCGGATCGGCACGGAAACGATCGATCGCCAATCCCCCTCCCCCTACCCCCGATGTATTTTGTTCGCCTTTTAAATTCGACCCCGTTGCGACGCTTTTTGTACGCGTCACCCGACACAAGGCCGTTTTCCGAGTGGGAAAAGCGACGCGGATCTCGCGACATCGGGGTTTGCCAAGCGGCGAGTCGGTTGGACACCGCTAGCTAAAAGCCCGGACCTCCAGCGACAGTCTACGAAATTTAATTCAACATAGGTGGTTTCATTCCTGATTGCAGATGAAACCTGGCAATCGCCCCAATTCCATTTCGTTCCCGCGAAAAATAAAGCGGAGGCATCCGTGTGCGCGTGTTGTAGCAATGACGGCGATACGGGCTGAGGGTGGAGGGGGGCGAGCCGAATAAAAAAAAAAAAAGAAAAAAAAAGGAAAGGTGAATGCAGGCTGCAAACCGGCACGTCGAAATCTCGATTCGAAAAATAGAGTGACGCGTTTCCCGCGAACCGGAAACTTGGCGGATGTTAAATTTAGCCGCGCGTCGATTGGCAGCGTTGAGGTCGGGCGGATGGATAGGGTTGGATGGTAAAATTGGAGCGGGTGCGAGGGGAACGGGAGGGGGAGCGTGATCGGCGAATTGAATAAGTTCACGGGATTGTCATTTCACGGTAGTAATCCACTCTTTTTCCTGATTTAATCAGCGGTCGGTAATAAATCAGCCAGTAATTAAACGGGACCATCGCCGATGGCGGCAGTAAACATAGTCTAATCCATTTCGCTGGGTAGCTCCATAGGTGTGGATAGTATGGGAGTGGAAAAAAGGTCGTAGCCTTTCTAATTTAATCTGGCGAATGATTCCGTGATTCTCGAAGCCGCCGGCAACCCTTTCATTACTTACCTCCCCACCCTGTACCCCACGAGGGGCAAACTCGCGCGCCACGGCGGCCCTCGAGCCACTGTTCCTCCTTTACCCCGCGGCTACCCCCCAAGAACCGGCGCAGAACACTAAATCAGCGACCAGTGTAATTTTTGTAATGGGAGGTGTGGCCTCGTAGGGGTGGTAGACGCGTCTCCTGTCGGGAGAACCGGACATATAGTAGGGATGCCATCCCCGCGTTTGCCTCGCGTCGAGGAATGGTAGGGTTTCGCAGGGGCGATTTTAGGGGTGGAATTCTACGATGCGAGCACGCCGGCTTCGGCGGTTGATCCTCCGTCGCTATGTCTTGACTCGTGTTACGATCTACCGCGTTGCTTTCTCTGTAACTCTCTGTCACCCTGCTCTCATTCGTCTCCACCCTCCAGCTTCCATATCGGTTTCTCTATCGTTATTCTCTCGCCCTCAACCCCATTGCGCGCAGCGTACGTACACGTGTACGCGTACACCCGCTGCGGGCACGGCACACCAGTTTCTCCGTCGGATTATCCTCGAAAGGACGGTAATTAGAGGGACTCTTGTCGCTACGACCAAGGTCCGCGTGGTTATTAAATCCTTGCACCGGGGAAACGTTTCCATCCTCATCGTCCCTTTACCATTCCGACGATCCGCATCGTAACTTTCATTATACCCGCTCTTAATTAACTTCGCAATCGAATATACAAGCCAAGCGTCGATCTTTCTGTCAACCCCTCGCAAAGGAAACCACGGCCCCGATACCATCCCCTTATTTCTTCCCGGTCGAACCCCGCACTCGACTCGTGGGAACATATTCCGAACCGATATGCTCGGTGCACTTTGATCACTGTCTTAATCGGCTCGCCGCCGAGGATTCCGCTCGAGTAGCAGTTAAACCGCGCCGCAGCGTGAATGGTTCGATGATAGGTGGCGGAGGAGCGGGACAGCGAGTGCGGGTTGCGTTTGATGGCGGGTGCAAATACGGGTTCGGCTCTCGGGAGTTCCTCGGGTTCGGATATACGGGCGCGATGACGGTCGAGTGCGACTGACAAGAGTGGGGCGACTATCGCGGGCGGAGAAGTTACGAACAGCGATGGAGGGGCGATATTTCGTGTGGTAGAAGGGATGATGGCTCGAAAGTGGGGCTGCCGAAGGGGTGGGTGGCGTCAGAAGTGGGGATTTATCACTTTCGGTGGCGTGCCGCGGTTGCACGCGGTACTCGGCAGTTTACAACCGACCGCCGAACAGGCGGTTTCGTGAACTCTCCTGCTCGCTATATTCGTTCTGTCGCTCACGGTGTTTGGGGAACGCGGGATGTCACGATTCGGAGTAGAGTAAACGCGGTCGCGATCAGGGGTTGAAGATTGCTTTCGATCATTCGAATATTCGCCCATCCGAGTTCCACTCGGGGATATGACTTTCTCGAATTTTAATGGGGAGCTCGACGATAAACAGTGAACATTGTTCTGTGCAGCTGGTGTAGTGTCACGTGACGGAGGGAATCGGGAGAATTCTGCGGAGCACAAGGTGTTCGGGGAAACTGGCTGGGGTTTCGAACTTTGTCAGGTGAGTTTTTGAATATTTACGTTGTTTTAAGTAACGCCAGGTAGCGATGGCGTGAACGATCCGTCATGCTTTCATCAAATGCCGTCGTCCGTTCGATCATTGGTACGGCCATTGCGGCGTGCAATTTAAATCGCACGAGTCCGACTTGGTCGGTCGGATACGAACGCAATTAGACGCTCAATTTAACAGGCTCCTTCCCCGAAAGAAAAATCTCTTTCCCCTTTCCATAGCGTTGCGATTAACGCGCGCGCGCGCGCTTAATCCCGCTCATTCGCGTTGTTCGAAATTTATTATAAAAATTCCCCGCGATCCGCTTTGCGTTTGAAGGATGGCAGGTGAAAAAGTGCGCGTGGCAGACAAATGGATGGAGCGAAAATTACGCTCCGTTCCAATGCTACGTGTTATCCGTTAACGCCCTCCAATTATTTCCATTTCTTTTATTTCGATCCGCCCGCGACGTTTCCAATTTTCCCGTGGCGTTTAATCATCCCTGCCGTATTCGTTTTTCCCTTCCCCCTGATTGCACCGAAGACGACGCGTTCGTATGGCTGCCGTTAGCGATACCGATTCCTTAGAAGCGAGCTTAATCTGCATCCTGTCAAATGTCACATTGCTCCGCTAAGTATTGCCGCATGAGGTGGCGCTCGGTTACCGTAGGTCCCGGGGTAGCGGGAATTTTTCAATCAGCCACCGGGAATTAACGTATGAAACGCGATCTTTCGACGCGCTCATAACACAATGCCGCTGTTATTACGAATGGGACACCGGTCGTTCGTTTTAATTGACTTTAATGCGCCGCCAGCCGATGCTTATCCCCCTCGTGAAAATTGCTGGCAAAAAATTTCATTCACGGAAACGTTATTCACGATTGACAATACGGTCGGAGGACAATCGGTTACTTAATGAAAAGGTAACAGTATATATTTTTGTAGCATTTTTTTTTATTAAACTATAGTACGAATTCTTCACCCCGCACCTCCCAATATTGCCCACCTGCCTTTCACCGTGCCAATTAACGTCCCCGCGATTTATCGTCCAACCGTTTATCTATTTCTGCGCCGCCCCGCTCTTCTCTCTCCCCGTCAAGACGCTCGCCCACGGTCCACCGCGACAGGATATCGAAGGGGTTGCACCTCGACCGCCCCGTTCAAGCGGCGAGACGCGAGGGTATCCGGTCGTTTGAATTTCAATAATTGGCGCCAGTTTTAGTAGCGGCGGCGGTCTCGTTAGTCGTCCTCCCGAACGGAGTGACTTAATTATTTCGTTTGAAGTCCGCGGGGAGGCGAACGAGATAAGCGAAGGAGCAGGATGGGTGGGTGGAGCGGACCTTTGGACGTAGCGCAGACGGATGATGCGTCGGCGGTGGCGTTCTGCGCTCGC
The DNA here is from genome assembly GCA_963969485.1 of Nomada goodeniana. Classification (NCBI taxonomy): domain Eukaryota; kingdom Metazoa; phylum Arthropoda; class Insecta; order Hymenoptera; family Apidae; genus Nomada; species Nomada goodeniana. The sequence goes on from OZ018303.1 coordinate 21,117,309, forward strand.
AAATAAATTGAGAAAATTGGAGCGAGAGGGAGACGGTCGGGCGAGGCGAACGTTTATTTTACACCGACAAATTGGTGCGGCTAATTAGCTGCGACTAAAAGCAGAAGCAGTACGACCGTGACGCTGCGTCGGGCTACACCGATGTTATTGCTGCCGTTGCTGCACAAGCAACGCGGTTGCAACCGCGTTCACCATTGCAGCCCAAAGACGCGGCACGATTCACGGCAATTGTTTCTTGCTTCGTATTTGTTCCCTTTATACGCCGCTTCAATTGAATCTGGAGCGCTCTGTGCACCCGCTTACGCACCGATCCACGATAATGCTGCAATTACCCTTTAAGTCCCTCTCTCTCTCTCTCTCCCTCTCTGGTCTTTTCTGTTGTCCCTCCGTTTTTCTTCTTGCCAGTTTCGCATTAAACGAGTTCGAATGTTGGTCTCGAAAAGCCAGCTGCGCTTCATCGTGACAGCGCGATACGCGTGCACGACGTATCTGTCGGCGACGGCCGGGAAATTATAGGGGACAGTCGGTTGAGATATAATTTAATAATGCCGGCCACGCGTAATGTCTTTCGACACGCGTCAGCGATAATTCCGAGGCGAATGTCCAATAAAAAGCCACTTTGCCCGATCGAAATATCAAATGTAATCCTCTTAAGTCGGTTGCACCGGTCGAACGTGTATCTCCGGGTCTGACCATCGTATGCTATCCTTTTCTCCTTCGCTCATCTCTTCCTTCCACCCCTGTCACACACACGCGCGTCCACACACGCACGCACACACATACTCTCTCTCCCTGTCCCTTGCTTCCCCCTTCCGGGAACCGTTCGATTCACCATCCTCGTCGCGTCCGAGCGATCCACCCGCGAGCCTTTAAGTTAACTTCTAACCCCTCACCCTTTTCCCTCGCTACCCGCTCCTATCCACAGGCGTTGCTTTTACGGCGATTGAAGCTTCCCGTGGGTCCTTGGGCACTCCGCCAGGTGGCAGTGCCGCGTCCTTCTGGGCGTCGGCCCCCGATATTATTCCATTTACAAGATTTTTCCGAGATCCAGCCTTGGACGCTCGAATATCGCTCGACAGCCGTCCCTCCGCGTCTCGCCGTTTCGCGGAGATCCTCACCGAGACCGGACGCCGGAAGCCCACCCCACAGCCGCGGGGTGGTTTTTCGCGTGCCGCCCTCCGCGAGCCCACGGGGGCGGGCCACGGGCACACGCGAACGCGAATATAATTAACTCGAACTTTAATTCGTTTCCTTCGTTCCAAGCTACCCCACCTGAGGCCCGATAGGGCGATCGGGGAAGTACGCGAGTTTCGCCGTTCGATCGACCGAATGAGAACGTCGTTGGTGAACCGGCATGGTTTCCAACCGTTTCCGGTTCTCGCGGTCGGCCCGATCGAACACAGGATCCACGCGGCTCGAACGCGCAGCGAGGCGCAATATCGCTAACCGCTCCTCCCCCGCTCCCTCGAACCCACCCCCTTCGATCATTAAAGAACCATTTGCAGTTGCACCGATCCCGACCGACGTTGAATAATTAACCGGCCACCGACTAAAATCGATTCATTAATTAATAAAGCGGCTACGCCCGCTTCTACTAATAACGCCGGTCCACAATTGAATAGAGATCGCGTTCATTAACTGTCCGTGTACTATTAGCAGCGGTTGCGGTGCATTACGAGCGAATCGGATCAACCGAACCGGGTACATCGAGTTTGCCGGGCCGGTAAACAATTTTTCTATCTACCCCTCGCGGTAATAGGGCCGGGAAGGGGGCGACTACCCCGGAGTCGCGACTCGCTAGCCTACGTGCGGATCCTTCGATATTGCCCCCCCCGCCCTCCCGTGCGCTGGATAGCGGCAGAGTTTCCGGGCTTTAAACCGCGAACAATGACGGCTCGTTTCGTGTCACCGGGCTAAAAAGACTTTGTTCCTTTTGTTAAACGCCTCCTCCATCTCCGCGACACGGTTGCCACGGTATCGGGCGTCGTCGGCCGATTCATCCGTCTCTCTTCGTGCCGCGAATTTTCTTTTCCGCCCCACCCCACCCCACCCCGCTTCCCGCGGGTAGCCGGGCACAAACGGAAGAAAACTTCCACCCCTCGCGACTACACGCGCTCTCTGTCCCTCTGTTTGTCTCCGTTTCTGTTTCACTCCTGGCGATCGTTGATCTGACCGGCCGGCTATTGGGCCGGGATATCTTTCGATTATCAAGACCATCCAGCAGCTACCGCCTCGGCAGAACAGTGGCCGTTGTCTTTTCGGCTCTTTCAATTAATGTTTTGATTGATTTCGGACCCCAGCCCGGCGGCCGAACCCTCCGCTTCCGGCTCGCAGAAGCACGCTCGTTCGTCTTCGATCGCTCCACGGTTGCGCGATTCTTGGCACGACGTTCCTCCCTCGCGCCGCGTCGCCGATCTTCGTGTTTACCTTTTAAGATTTTATTGCCGTGCTCCGCGTTATTCGACGAGGATTATATTGTTAACGCGTCGAACGCGGCGCACTGTTCGTCCAGGTCGACCCCCTTTTGCGTATAGAGTTGGCGCAGTGACCAATTGAGGCTTCTTCCTCGGGATGTACGCGTTCTCGGGCGATCTATCGTTCCGATCGATTATTCCGCGTCAAGGAGCGCGCGATCTCTTAACGCGTCAATTATTTTTTCCCGCGGCAGCGTCTCGACGACAACAACAATGGCAAAGATATTCGCGAACTGGGGTAATTCGCAGCGCGGCATATGTCGCGCAAGCTCTGCTACGTACCTCAGTGAAATCTCGACCGAATTCCACATATTCTCGAGCTGTTTAAATCAAACGGCGAACAAATTTTAAGTCATCCGGGGCGGGGGGAGGGGGGGGGGTAAGTTGTCGGATAATCCATAGCCGCAGCTTTCTCCCAGGATTAACCGAGACTTTTCCGTTTCCGATGGCCGTGTACGCGGCGCATCCACGCGGAGAATGGGCACCCCGTAGCGGGCGTTTGGCAACGGTTATACGAGGAGGCGGCGACGCCGTAGACGCCGGCGTCTACGTCGCCACCAGCACCGGCGATATCCAGTCTTGCCTGGTAGACGGTCCCTCGAATCGGTGTTATACCGGTGGCTGTTTTATTGCGAGATTTGCGGCGTGGCCTCTCCGTGTAACAAGACTTACTGAGATCTTAATAGAATCTGAGACCACCTCCCCCCCTCGGTGAGTCCCGTAGCACGAAGAAACGCCGTCTTCGAGTACAGACCCTTGTAGCCTTCGTTTTCTAACTCCCTCCCCCTTTCTTTTCCGTTCTACTTCTTCCTCTTCTTTCTTACATCGGTGTTTCCCTCTTCCGCCAGAAAGCTTCGTTTCCCCTGTCTCTACTTCGTCGCCCGGCCTCTCTCTCTCTCTCTATTGCCCGAGTGAGAGATGGAAGGGGAAGGGAGTTGACCCCGGCGCTGCATCCCTCTATCAGGAAAAGGGGTGCTTATTCTAAGCGTATATAAGAGGGGCAGGAGAATGCCCGGGGTGGGCTGAAGGGTGATTTATGAATATTGCCTACCGAGGAAAGTGTATCGCGCTGCCGCGTCGATTCTACCTCGACCCGGAGGACTTTGAAGCGCGCCTTCATCCGTACGCGAACTTTCTTCCGCAGCATTCTTGTCGTTCCGATTAGCGGGTCCCGGCGAAATGGAAAACGGTTGGTAAAATGGAAACGGGGACCGATCGAGATCGACCCGTTACGGATATTCCATCCGGTGCGGGACGATCGAGACTCAAGCCGCGGGACGTTGTCCTGTCGCTTATCGACGAATGAAATTCTAATTGCTAATGGAGTTGGATATTTTGTAAACGAACGTCTGCCAATCGTTCGACGTAGAGAGGACGCGCGCCGTGGATCGACGTGGTGAATTAACCACGACATTGACTCGGCGATCGTCGAGATCACGCAGACTGGATCGCTGCGGAGCTTCGGCGGCGGATCGCCCGCGCTGTTCTTCATTGCCGCGACGCATGTGATTAATTTCGCGTTTTATCGTGGTGATCGAGTATTAATTACTGGCGGTTACGTGCCCGGCCGGGACCGGGAAATAAATGGGTCCATCGGGCGGCAATAGAGAAAGCTTATTAATAAATAATTCGAAACACGCGTCTCTGTGTCATCGGGTCGGGCCGAAAGTTCGCGTGATCGGAATACCCAGAGTGGTCGTTTTCTAGTGCAAATATTTTGGTCGACTTCGAACGGTAAACATCGGGGCACGCTGTCGATTCGATGGGTTGAATAAATCCCGCTCCTGGTGCTAATAAACGTTCGCTCGTAAACGATCACTGTAATTGGAACAACACACGGGGAAGGGTCCTCGAACGGTGGCTCTTTCTCCCGGGTAACGGATGACGTTCTTCGCGAAAGTGGAATAGGACGAAGATGGCACACATATACAATATATAATTCGGGATGGCCGTCGTTCTAAATGGTTGGCAGAAACAATTTTATATCTTATTCCCCTATTTAAATTTATCATTTCGGCTCCTCGTAGGAACAAAAATAAGTTTAAATTGAATTCCGTCCTCCCCTATCCACGACGACATCCACGTGCATCCGTCTGCCATCTATCCCCGTATTCTTCGTACCATCGAACAATTCTATTTCGCTTTTCCAGCAGCCTGCAAGCCTGTCGCCTTTCGATACATCGTAGCGGTGGGTGTTACGCGGGTCTCGTTTCCGCGAATACGATTTAATGGAGGCCATGTCGAACGGGAAACGTTTTGCGTCGGTGCGCGTTTGTTCTTTTCCTGTGTGCGCGCCGAAAGTGGCAGAAGGTGGGCGCTCCGATAAGACTTGAAAATCGAGGCTCTCCATCGAGCCGCCACCTATTATCATTGCTATCGCTCTCGCCTTATTGTCTTTCAATACAAGCCCACCGTTCCAGTTTCCTTGGCTCAATCAAGGCCGGATAAACATCGAACCGTACCGATAGAGCTCGACTGCATCGAGTTCCCGAACTCGAACTGACCGAACCGAATAATTCGCGACGATGCTCGTTAACGCGGTTACCAGCTAATCGCAGCGAGCTTCGAAAATAACCGTCCCCGCGGTCGCGACACACAGAGGGACAGATGGCGAGGATGGCGGGACGCGGGTCGAACGAGGGAAAGACATAGTGCGACGAGAAGAATATTTTATAACGAGCTCTCGCTAGGAAGACAGCACCGCCAGTGCGGTTGCCTGCGCGTATAACGGCAGGATCGGGAGTAGATCTGTCTCCCCAGGAAGCTTGTTAGGCGTCGGCGAGCTCCGCTATCTTCTAATTGGCGATATAATGATTCTGAAGGATGGAATAGCATAGTCCTGAAGGGGCCGAGGAGCACCCTACTCCGTGCCTTCCCTTGTTAGGGGTGAAATTAAAATTTGGCTCTACCTTCTGCCTCCTCCTTCTCCCTCTTTCTCCCTTCGACACACTGTTCGCCCCGCTTCTCTGTCGCGCCCACTCATCCACCCGCAGTCTTCGCGCCGTCTCCGTTCCACCTGTGAACCGTCGCTTCCTCTTCTCGCCCTCTACGACCTCCCCCCCCTCGGCCCCCTGGCGGATTCGTTACGCGACCGCCGTGATTTATACGTCCTCTCCCGTAGACGGCGATTCGTCCACGAGGACAGGGGAAGATCGCGATCCTCGCGTTGCACGAGCTTCGAGGACCTTTCCTTAGAAATGCTCGTTGAGCGCTGCTCAATTGCGTTTGTTATCCTCCAACCCCTGTCCCCCTTGCCATTGCCTACCCGTTCGTCACGAGCGCGTCGTGTCCACCCACCCTTTCGCTATTTCGGCCCCGGCACCGGGAACGTCGTTAAAACATCGAGAACCGATCCGCGACGGATTCGATCTGGCACGGGGACGACCTTGCCTTCGCGCGAATTTCCCCGAGTGGCAGGCGAAATTTCGAGAGGCCCGCAATAATTGCGACGATTAAGCACGTCCTCTCGGCGCGCCGGTTAATTGGACGATCCTGTTCGAAAGTATCGTATCAAACGGCGGTTTCGTTTTATATCACCGGAAACTATGACTCGTGAAATCAACGCCGGTCCCGTAGTAAAGCGCCGCCGATGCTTAATTAAACGTTAATCTCGCGCACGGCGGCGAACGAAAGTGGCGGCGCCGGCGGTGGTAGTATCGGCCCGGTAGAGGAAGGGGCGTCGGGGCGTTTGGGGGGGGGTGGCGGTTGCGGGGGCGAAATTAAGGTTCGCCGGTTGATTCGAATTCTCCTTGAGAAATTTCCTTTCCCCGAGAACGCCCTTCGTGCGCTCTCTAGTAGTTACTAAACTGGTCGTCTCAATTAGCGAAACTTGCAGTTACGTTACCGACTTCCAATTAGTCATAGGTTGCAAACTGTATAGCGCTTACTGGAGCGAGACTAATAACTTTTAGACCGTGAGATACACGACGCGAATTAGTGGCGCACGGCCCGGCGGACGTTTATGGAATACCTGGCGCAAGAAAAATTTCGGCCACCGTCGGTAATCGGCGCAGGGGGATAAGTCTCCGGGTCAGACGTATTTCCCGACCCCTCTGGCTTCTGGCATTTCCTGCACCATTTCTGGACGCATCGGCGAAGGCGTGCGAATTCCTCTCGCCCGTTGGTTCTCAGTGTTCTCGGACGAAAGGAAACAACGAAGCACCGGCGTTCGCGTGTCGCGACGACGCCCGTAGATGTACGTGTCTCTCCGTGTGCTCGGCGTACACACGCAGAACGACGACCGTCGATCCTCGGCGAATTTACGAAGGCCCTTGTCCCGGCTCTGATAGTTACAGGCCTGGTCTCAATTAGTAGAACTTACGTCGCTAGGGTCCAATTAGACGTAGGCTAGAAGCTACACCCTGTTTGCTCAAGTTTGCCGTACCTGTGCACCACCGTCCGTCGGATGGGGTTGCGGCCCGTCATGTAGCTACCGAGCCCGTTGAAGGTGTCTTTTTCCTACGCTAATGACTAATTAGCAGCCTCTCCACTTCACAGTATAATGACACGGGATGCAGCCTTGAGCCGTCGGCTGGGATCATTATTAAACCCCGAAATTGCAGTCGCGCCTTGTGTTATGCACCGCCTCGTGCTCCGTGCTTTGCCCTATCCTGCGTTCCATACCCGGTCGTGTTCGACGCGCGGCGTCGCGACGCGTCTCGTCGACTAGCCGCCCGCTCGATCCACGGCTCGAAGGACACGCGACAAGTTGCGGAACGTGACTCGACGAGGACGAGGAGGGTTCGTTTCGATTTTGCAACCCCTTTTGCACGCAACACTCCCCCCGCGTTGTTTTTTTTTTTTTTACCCTTTCTCGACTCTTCTTCGTCGCGAACTTCTAGCTCCCCTTCCGTATGCCTATCTTCTCTTACACACCGGCAGATCCCACCGTCATGGGCCCGATTTCGTTCGATTCGTGCTTGATCAATTCCCCGTTCGCGGGACCAGGAAATATTGTGTTTCATCGGCGGACAACGGATACGTGTGAAATTACTTGCCTAATTGCCTCGACGCTGGACGCAATTAAACAGGCTCCCTCGATGCGCGCAGGAATCCGGACAAGTACAGGGCGATTCTTAATTGCGTGTCAATATTGCAACGCGCGGACCTGTAACGTGACGCGCACAAAGGACGGGCGTATCCGTGTAGACGGTGGTCGGGTGACTCAAGCCGGACGATGAAATTATGCTTTAATGTAAAAATCGATTCAATTCGCGTCCGCTTCGAGCGATCCAATAATACACGATCCAAATCCCTCGCAGAATTATACGACCGTCATTCTTTTACATACGACCAAATTTGTCCGGTCCTTCCAAATAATACTTTACCTCCGGCCCCCGCGCGCCCTCCACCCCGGCCAGACCGTACCGTCCTTCTCCCTCACCCCTCCTTTACATTTATTTATTTCCTAAACGTCCGTCCCCGCCGGCTACTTTATATTTGACATTTTTATTAAACCAGCCGGCAGTCCCGTGTCCGTAGCGACAGGGTATCTCGGGACGACGGTAGCGATCCGGGACGAGCTCGCCACGTTATCCCATATTGCTGTTAGGGCAGTTTCGTAATCTTGCGAGGGTGCCTCTTATATTGACCGAATAAAAAGTCGTATTCGCCGCCGATTCGCCGATCGGATATCCCGGTTTCAGACGGCGGCGGGATCGTCCATACGCGGCCACGATCTCTTCAACTTCGAAGGACAGTCGTCGCGGAAACGATGGACCCTGTATCGCGTCCAGAACTATCGAACGTCCATACACGTCCCCACCCATAAATCAATTTTTCACTTTACGACGGCGTTACAATCCGTAAGACGGCGCTCCTCCGCTACACCCCGGCGGGCTGTTTCTTGCGCGAGAACGATCTCACGTGGCGCGCCCCTCTGGGGGGGTGGACCGACGAACGTAGAATTTGTCCCCTTCCCTTTGTCCGGTTCGTTCGCGAGGTCGCGCGAATCAGAATTGCCGAACGTCGTCAGGCCGCTGCGGTCGGTCGGTTTGGCGATCCACCGTTGTCCATTGTCGCGAAATAATGGGACGGTAAATTGACAGGATTAATTTAATTTTATCGAGTGCATCAACGGATCCGGGCGCGATACCGCCGTCGAACACCGCACGACGGAATTGGATATTGCGCGCGGTGGACAAATAACTGTGCGCCTGCGAAAAGCTCGAACGGCGTGGCCGAGTCGCCGAAGCTCAGACAGTCCCGTTCGTTTGATCCGTAAACGGGTACACGTGGTACGCGCGGCGTACCATTTTCGTTTCGTCTCCAGTTTTTTCTTTCGCGACGCGTAGCCGCGGTTTGCCAAGGTCTGCCTTGGCCATCGAAATTCTGAATTTCGTTACGCGGACGGTGCATACTTCCAATAGCGTCTCGCGATACGAATTTCGCGCGCACGTCACCCGACGATCCTATCAATCGGGGGAAAGAGGGGCGAGCGACCGCAGGGACAGACGAGTCGTTGGAACGGTACAGAGCGGTGTAGGGGGAAAATAAGTTCGGCGAAAAAATTAAGCGCCCGGATCGTTTGACGAATCGCGCGGCGTCTCTTGGATACCAGCGTGGGTGAGGCACGCTAAGAGTGACGGCCAAGGGGATACGCGGCGGAGGGATGATGTTTTTTTCCTCTGCGGCGCCTCTTTAATTTGCCCTCCAATTAACGAACGGGGTCCTATTTGAAAAATACCTGCCACGAGGGCTGGCAATTATACTCCTTCCTTTCTTTTTCTTCTTTTTTTCTGTTTTTTTTTTGCCCCACGAGCGCGTTATTAGCGCTATCCGTCGTTTCTCTTGCTCCTCCTCGCCTCCTGCGTTCCTTTCCTCCTTCGCCCTCGTCTTTTCTCTCTCTCTCTCCCTCTCCCTCTATACCCCTATCCTCTTCCTACCGCTGCCACCGCATCCCCCCTACCGGCGTTGCGCCTCTTCGTTCCCGCGATCCGCTCGTCCACATACCCGCCCGCACTCTGTCACCCTCGCTTTTTACGCGCGTGTAGCACGCGTCCCCGTGTATCGGTATCTGTACTGCGCGCGTTTGTATGGCTTTCACGTGCATTGCAAAGTGCACGGATGCTGGTGAACTATGGGGGAGGACACGCGGACTTTTGCGCAGGGGAGGATAGCGGTGGCGCGGTGGATGAAAAGAGAGGAAGAGGGACAAACGGTGGGAAGAGTAAGTGAGGCGAGAGAAAGACAGAGAGAGAGAGAGAGAGAGAGAGGGAGAGAGATCGCTATGGAAGATGGGTTGGAAGCGAAGGAGGAGGGAATGGAAGAGAGGGAGATGGGGGTCGGGGGTGCTGGCGAGTTAGAGGAGTGGCGTTTATAACTCGTGCCCGGGTCTCCAAGCTTTGAGAAGGCCAATTAGCAGCATAAAGCTACAGCTCGGCCCCGGGGCCGACGATGTTTGTATGTAATAATGGATTGTTACTCAAAGTATCCGGCTAATTAATTAAGCCCCCGCACCTCGCTCGTGCAGCCACTCACCATTTTAGCCGGTCGTCCTCCTTCCCTTGGATCGCTTTTAGAACGCGTCCGTTCCTGCGAATGTGGTCGTTCGTGCCTCCCCCCTCTCTCTCTCTCTCTCTCTCTCGCTTGCCGCTTTTCACCGGCACCGTCGGTTCGAACGGTTCCCGCGATCGATGCGCCCCCGCCAACCCCCTGGTCGTCCCCGTGGATCTTCGAAACGCGGCCACCGGATGCGGCGCCGGCTCTCGGGCCTAACTACGTTTCCGTGCAACGAGATCAACTGTCCACGTATCAAAGTTGTCCACGCAAGTTGAACGGATAGTTTGCGAACTCCGTTGGTATCGGCCTTCGCGAAATTAAATTGATATTATTTCGTCGGGGCTGTTTCTCGCTGCTTATTGTTGCCGTTCATTATCGGACGGCTCCCGTACAAGTTCGACGAGCGAGATGATTATTCGTTTAATTAGGAACGACGCGGTGTCTGTTCCGTGCACGGTGAATTTCACGTTCGACGTTGATCCATCGGCGTACACGAGCACGGGAGATTTGGCGCTCGACGACGAACGACCGGTCCAATTAGCGTGGATCGTTATTACGTGTTGTCGGCCACTTAGCAGACGCTTATTATCACGACGTACGTGTACATTACGCGTTGCTTGTCTGCGGGCCCCCATTGTTACGCACGCACAATGCCGGGGAGACACGATTCACGATGTCGCGAATTTAATGAGTCGACGTTCTTGCCCTCTGTTGCAGACGGCGTTCTAGCCGATATCACGATGACGATGGACGTGAGCAAGTCGGAGCCGAATAAAAATGGCACTACGCAGCAGGAGTGCGCTGGATGCGGGAAAGCGATCACGGAGAGGTGAGCACCCGACCGACGAATAATGTTGCACGCTTTTCGGAAAAAACAAATAAAAAAAAAAAAAAACAATAACGTCTGGAGGATAAATCTCTGACGAAAATCGCGCCGAAAGATGAAAACTCTAGACTACTGGTCGGTAAGATGGAAAACTATGGTCGGTTCTTCAGGTATCTCCTCAGTGCCATGGACCTGTTCTGGCACGAGGACTGTCTCAAGTGCGAGTGCTGCGACTGTAGGTTAGGGGAGGTCGGTTCTAGTCTATACACCAAGGCCAACCTTATCCTCTGCAAGAGGGACTACCTCAGGCTGTTCGGGAACACGGGAAACTGTGCCGCTTGCAACAAGCAGATACCGCCGTTCGAGATGGTCATGAAGGCCAGGACGAATGTCTATCACCTGGACTGTTTTGCCTGCCAGCAGTGCGGTCATCGGTAAGTTTTCATACTTCGTTCGGATCGATCTCTGTCTTGCGTATCAATTGTGCCGACGCTATTCCGCGCCCTTTATCGTCGTTTCTCGTCCCTGTGCCCCGATGAACTACAATTCAGACGAACAAAGGGGGAGGGGGGCGCGGTACGCATGCAAAAGTAACAAAGACGAGCATGGGGGTGAAACGAAGGAATGGCGCGCGGGTGGGTGGCACGGTGTACGCGTAGAGGGCGAAAGGAAAGGAACGGGAGTGCTGGTTTGCGAGAGACACAGTCCGCTCGGGAGTTGCTTTACAGGTCAGCTGGGAAATCACCCTGTGCTCTATCCGTCGCGACCACTTCCTCCGCTCGCGCCAGCATTCCACACAGGAGGAGGCCAGCTTCTCATCGCGTTATTCCGCCGCTGTGTCCCGTCCTCTTTCCACTATTCTCCCTGACCCTCGAGACCAGTTATGTAATTATCCGGATACTGCTGACATTTTTGTATCATATTGCTCCGCGCAGGCGGCCGAGGCTGTCCCTAAATGCCGAGCAGTGCCTCCCGATCCCCCTCCCGGATAGACCCCACGATTGTCAACGCGGAGCTGGGCGAACGGTCGCGACGAGATCGTTCCTTTACGAATTCAATCGCGAAATCGCGTTGAAACTTTGATCGCAACGCAGGCGCGGCTCGTAATCGCGTCGCCTACGATTCTCGTGCAGTTTGTCCTTCGACACCGTTCCTCCGTCTGTCGCGTTCGCCCCGCGTTCATGTTTCATTAAAGTTCCGCAATTTGGCCCTGAGCGATCCAACCCTGATCATCCGGTCCGCCATCTGACGCGTAAATTACAACAGGCACAGCGGCGAGCAATTTGCCGTGATGCGAACTTTTACTGCCGCCGGTAACGAGGCACGAGTAATTTCGCGACTTTTACCCCCATCGTCCCCGGTCGTGTCCGGTCCGCGGCTTCGACGTTAGCTCGGGAACAATGGAGTACCGCGAGCTTAACCGAACGGGGCGAACCAGTCGTATCGTTGGCCACCGATAAGAAACCGCAACAAAAGACACCGCGGAAAGGAACACAGGGCGGAAGGGTCGAAAGTGGACGGGACCGAACCTTTGGTGAAACGGTTAATATAAAACGGCGAAACTACGGAACCGTGGTGAAACACAATGCCGGCTTATTGATGATACCAACGTTTTCGGCGGGGGTGGGGGGGTAGCAAAAGCGAATCGTTGGCAGCGGTATCTGGATATAAGTGCGGGGCGCGAATGAGAGAGAAAGGGGCAGAGAAGGAGAGAGAGAGCAACGAGCGTGCCGAACGACGAGAGGGTACAAGAGGAACGCGAGCGTAGGAGAGAGAGAGTGGGAGAATGAGAACGGAACAGGAGAATGTAGTTTGGGGCCAATAACAGTGGCTCGTCCAGGCGTGCGACAAACGTTGTCCAGCTTCTCAAACAATGCGAACAAAAGAGCATCAATTTCACGTTTTTATCGCACGGCATTGTCTATCTTCGACAATGGTCACCGGCGGAGCCGCGTCGCTATGCCCAAGGCAACTTCGCGTCGACGTTCTTGCGGTTCGCTGGATGCTTTTTCGACGAACGCCGGGACCGATGGCCAACGTTGATGGCACGTTTCGCGGAGCGATTCGTCCTGGAACGCGGCAGTAGAATCGTTTTCATGCTGGGTAGTCGCCGACCCAATTTCTATGGCAGTTCGCGGCGGCAAACTTTGATCGGTTAGAAACGTTCCAACCCCCCCCCCCCCTGTATGACTACGCCTATCATTATTCTTGCGCGAGGGTATATTCACGGTAAAAGCTCGCTGCGTCTGTGCAAACACACACGAGACCCAGTTCGAACCACTTTCGTTGCGTTGCAACGATTAGATTTCATTGGCCATTTAGCATACCGACAATCTCGACCAATTATTCCCGTTTGATCGAAGCGCCGAAACGTACCGGGAGAGCTCGCTGCACGCCCGTATTTAGATATTTCCCGCGACCGGCTGGAGGGGGTGCGGCGGATCGTTTCCAATTATTTCGCCAGTAAAAAACGAGCGGGTGAACTCGAGGAGGGCAATTATACGCGGGGCGCCGCGACGTGTAACGCGACGACTTAGAGTTTGCAATTAAACAGCAACAATTACACGGGGTAACTTTAGACTGTAATAACACAGAATAAAGGGTTGCCGGTGGCGGTGCCTAGCCTACCACCCTCCTGGTTAGAGGATGATTTACCGATCCAATTAGATATCTCTCTCTCTCTCTCTCTCTCTCTCTCTCTCTCTCGCCGGTACACCAACACGGCTTTTCTCCACCGGTGCACACATTCGCGCTGGCGCACGTACAGGCGCGCTGTGGAATACGCGTCCCCTCGGCGTTTCTTCGATCCTCTCGAGAAGACGTCCGGTCGAATTTAACGACCGCCCAGTTAATGCCATCGCCGACTACAAATTGCAGTTTGCCGTCGTGGCGTCGCTAATTCAGTACGTTCCCTAAAATTCTTCGTGCTCGCGAGTCGTGCATCGAATCATCGAGGCTGGCTATATTTTGTCTAGTCCTCGCGTTATTATTATTATTATTGTTACTATCATCGCGAATTTGTTGTATTTAAAGTTTCGTGCCTTCGCTGCGTCTACGTGTTCCAGTTAATTTATACAAGCATTTATGCTCGTGTTTCTCTTCTTAGTAAAACGATGGTAATTGCTTTTGCATCCAGCTACGAAATTGTTTGCACGCCACGGTGAGTGCCTTAGGGTGAGTCGATATGCCTAGGAAGAGATACGATAAAGTTGATAAGCAAGTTCCACCTGTTTACGTGTAACCAAGTCCGCAAACCTGTTCTAAAATGCGTCATTAAAACCACAGACCTATACATATCTTGAATGTGCCACTTCATTAGCTCTGTCCTTCTGCCCGCCACCAGTCATTTGACGCAAATACAAAATTAGTATACTTTGCATTTCGAGCAATGCACGTAGCATCCGGATCATACTCGTTGAAAACGATCGGGACAATTTCCAATGAATTACATCTCGACTAAGTCGGTCGCGTCAGCCAAGTTAAATCGCTCCTGCGTTAAAGAAAAATGTATGCCCCGTTTGACGTACGCGCTTAATTGAAAAGCTGCCATTGCGAAAGGGTTGGGCCTTAAAGCAACAAAATAATCGGCCAAAACGTAATTCCCTCCGCCGTAAACGAGCCATTAATCGTGGCCATCGTCGTCGTACCGGCCTATACGCTTAATTTGCACGACGGCGTCTCGCAGCTGAACTAGAGTGGTTTAATCCTCTTTTCTACGCGGAGGAAACTCGTCTCGCCGTGGCAGCGGTGCAAATTAAACCGGTAACGTTGCACGGGTCCCAGGACGCGATCGCGACGCTGCGGCACGGCGCGTATGCAAATTTTATTCAAGAAACCTGTGTCCCTTCAAAGAAAAGGATTCAGAGCGGAGGGCGCCGTGAATGTTTTATTTCACCAGCGCTTGCCGGCGTCGCTTCTGGAACGTTACAACTGCATCGAGCACGTACCGTAAAGCGAGTCTAATGGGGTCACGCATTGGCACTGGTTATTTTATTTATTTACACGTAGTCCAGCCTCGGCCTGCGCCCGTTCGTTTCCACGAGACCCAGCCGTGTCCGATTTTTCTCGATCTCTCGTACGTCGAGGTCCTCTCGGCTTGCGCGACCCTCGTTAAACATTCAACCGGAGCGATCTGAGAGCCCGGACCTCTCTCTAGATTGAAATTTCGTATGCGAACTGTAGGTGCGGCCCACGTCTTTGGAATGGTGGACTCGGGTCGCGACGCGGTACGGCTTCTGCTTGTGGTCAGTTAATATTTCAAGTCGAACCGTTGTTGCGGCTGATGGTTCTTAGATGCTACAGTATTTCGCGATCTTCGAGAGAACGTTGGAGTAGCAACGTGGCGGATAAAGTATGGACAAATTGTGAATTACGTTGGCCTTTGATTAATGCTTGAAACGGACTGTTCTTATGTTCTACTATGGACGATCCCTCGATCGTCGAATATTCGACAAAGTGCAGAGTGTAGCTGAAATATTAGTAGCCACGTATGCCGAAGGCTAATACGAAGCAGTGTTCGGATTACCAAAACAAAAATTCCCGATAGAGCCTTAAAAAAAACGACGTTGAAAACACAAATACGGCCGCTCAAGGTAGAAATTATTCAAATATTTTTGTACACCAACGCGTGCAATTTCTAAATCGCTACTGTGTCCTCGGTAGTTCATCCTTCGTTGACGGAACGGGGCGAAATGAAGGGGATGACAATTTTTTGTTTTCATACAAAATCTATGGGGCTGAAATTCGCGCTGAATTCCCGCTGACGTTTGCCCCGGCGTCGAAACAGACTTCTAGCGCAATGGCAATAAACGCGAACAATTAACTGAGAGGATTAAACTGTAGCTGGCGCGGACCGTTCAAAACGCTAGATGAAAGTGGAAAATCGGCGGGTATCGCGCGCTGGTATCGTGTCGCGACAGACAGGTGCAGCAGGTCGCGAGAATTAGAGGAATGGGATTCTGGCGGCATTATTCCCGCGATCATAATAGAGACTCTGGAACGAGTGCGCTCGTGCAACACGATAATTCTGTCGGCTGCTAGTTATGGAAATATCTGCTTCGATTCAGGCGCGGGACTGAAAGAACGCGCCACGAATTATTGGCCCTCCTTGTCATCGCGTATTAAGCATATCCCGTAAAAAAAAAAAAAATAAAGAAATAAAAAATAAAGAAAATATCGCTCTCAATACAGAGGACTTAATATCGTCGATTAAAATCTAAATTCACTTCAGACTCCAATTACCCGCGTTGCCCGTAAACTGGAACCCCTTGCTTTGCCTCATCTCCAGGAGCTGTGCGGTGTTTGCCCGGGTCGTGTAATGCACACAGTCAAGTAGCTTCTAACGTTTCTATCCTACCGTAACAGAGTCCTCGGGCGTAAAGAATCAGGCACACCGACCATCCAACGCCCGAACCGTTTCCCCGTTCGAATTAATTAATTTAAGAGCCATCCCTTTGTATCCTCGCCGAGGAGCGTTAACAACAACCGGCAGAAGAAAAAAAAAAAGAGAAAAGAAAAATGCAAACGTGGAACGGAACTTGGGAGAAGAAATCTGCGGAGTGTAATAAGAATCAAAGAGAAGAGCCCGGGCACGGTTGGCAGACAGGCAATTGGCCAGAAGGAGAATACACGCTGCACCTTGAGAACGATAGACCGGTCTTGGCGAGGAATGGTCCCGACTGATGGAGGCCAGGAACCAGCAGGTGATGGTCGGCTGAATTGCGACAGAGGCGCGCGCGAAAGAGGGACAGAAATGACAGAAGGGCAATGGAAGGGAACGCAAAAGAGGCAGCGAGAGAATGGAGGTGGATCGGAGTACAGCGTCATTTAGCAGACGACGCGTATAATGGGGGAAACGAGAGAAACCCGGTATAAGCTATGCCCGCCAGGAACGGGCGCGCGGAACGCGATAATTCTATTTGCTGTACGATTATGAGAGTATCTACCTCGAACCAGACTCTACCGCTCTCGTATTTCGCTCTCGTATTTCCTACTGGGATCAAAGCGGATGCGAGGCCGCTCGCGGACAGAAGCCCGATAATAATTATTTGTCCGACACGTTGCGATACGCTCGTTATCCACCGCTCGTCCACTGCAACCCTCTGCTATTGTTTCTCCTTTTTTTTTTTCCCCCCTCGACCACCCGGTTTTTTTGCTCGTCGCGGCGATCAACCGATTATCGACGAGCCACGGGGTGGTGCGACTTCTGTAACGTTTGCGTGCGGCCAAAGTAATTCGCGGTCCGGGAAGTTCTTTTAGTCTATGTCGGGGTCGTGTGCGCGTGAAATAAATTTTTTAATGAGATATCGAATTCCAGAAACGAATTTACTTATACACGTGTGCTCGCGGGTGTACTGCGGGAAAGTTAGTTGCTATGGTCGGACCGTTTCGTTCGAACCTGAGCCTCCGCAGAGTTTACCTGGCGTCGAGCGTTGGTCGGTGGTACTCCGGAACGTAACGGGTGATGAGAAACGTATCGCGCGGGTATTCTCTTCCTGAGCGATTCAGCGAACCCTGGCCCGCCAGCGTACAGAATGGAAACCGGTAGAGTCTGTCGTTTTGATTACAGGTTTTGCGTGGGCGATCGATTCTATCTGTGCGAGAATAAAATCCTGTGCGAGTTAGACTACAGGGAGAGGCTCGCGTTCGCCAATATGCCACCACAGACACCTGCTTCGCTGGCGTACATCAAAAGGCAACTGCCGCCAACCCCGACACCGCCTGGGCAGAACATGCATCCGGGTCACAATCCGCTGCAGCCTCATCAGGGACTTGGCCAGTCGGTGGGTCAACATAATCACGTGTCGAACGTAAGTTAAGAGAGGACCGTAACCGTTTGAAGCGTTGTTTCACGCACGCGTGGGTAAACGCATCGACGACTTGGTCGGCGCACACGCTTTCGCCGATGACAGGTGGGAGCGGTGGTGTTCTGATTGAAAAGTCTGCGCGGAAGCGCCGTCCGCGTGATCGGCTTCGCTCGCCGAAACGAGAATCGTTTTCGGCCACTTGCTCTGCTTTAGTTTCCTTTGCGCGCTTGGTCCGGCATCACTTTTTCTTTCATCGACATAAAACCGTAGAAATGTTTGCGAACTACGAATATGGTTTCGAACTGTCGTTGGTATTTGCTCCTTCGAAACATTTCCCGCGATGTTTTCATTTCCTATTGAAAATGATCGTTCTATTGGCGCAGGGTCAGATGTCAGGAAGCACGCCAACCATGAACGGAACGGCCATAGGCGTCGGTGGTCCCAGGACTCCTGGTGACATGAACAACAACGGCCTGTCGGGCCCAGCTTTGGGCCCCGTGAAGCCGCCGCCGATGTCTATGCAGGCGCCGACCAGCTGAAACGAGGTATCGCCACCTCTGAAGAAGCTCAGATGTCTTAGCGGTTATTGAGGCCGTTGGGGCTCACCGACGAGACGAAATGGTGAAGGTGGAACGAACAGGGCTGAAAGCGTCGTGACAAAGTGGACGGGAAGGAGGAGAGTGATAGACAGACAATTCGCGCACCAAATGTAACAGGTGGAGATCGGTGAGGATGGGGTCTCGAGGACATTTTCGGATGACCGAATCTATTTCGGAGACGTACGTCGAGAGGTCGGGAATAATCACTGTGATCGGGGAGTTATATGAATAAATTTATGGAAGGATACGCGATAGAAACGGATAGGACGTGGATATCGTCTACGCATGGACGCGTCTCACGCGTGCTGACGGGCATACGTTAACGCACGCCTTGTAATATACAACATGTAACATGATAAAATAGGTGATTCTATGTAAGATATATTTCTAGCGAGGCGAGGTATGATTAGAGGAGTGGGTGTTACGTACGAATGGAAGCGGCGGCGTGAGAGGTTGCGCGAATCGAGCAGAGTCCCCTGTAAATATCTGTACCGTCGACTCTGCAAACACCGAGAGACTATCAGTATACGCAGACCAATCGATGATCTCCATATGATAACCGTGATTCGTCGGCGTTCGGCGCGAGTTCGCCGATCGAAATCGCGAACACGTTCTTTTTTCTGTTCTGGAACATCCAGGAAGTGGGTCGTCGTAAGTTTGCCAGCAGGTTGCTGTTTCGCTGTTCACGCAATTTCATCGGCCGCTCGACGGAGGGATGAGCCGTGTTCGATTGAATCGATGGAACGGCCGATCGAATGCCAAAGGTGAGCGAGACGTTTCGTACTCCTCGGAGGGGGAGGGGGTGGGGCGCGGATGTGAACGAATCTCGAGACGTTTCCAAAATCACGGTATACGAAGCGCGAGCAGAGGCGTACGCGATGGCTAATACCAAAGACTAACGATGTAAGTTTCGCTGCCCCTCGGGAGCAAGTCGCGTCGTCTCGGATTTCGAATATTCCTTGCTCGCTCTCAGTGATATTAGCCGTAATAGTTTGCTCGTGGCTCCTCTCGAGCACCGCGGCGAATGCATGTTTAACGCGGTCCCCGATCGGGAGCTTTGAGAGACGAGGGGCTTAGTCGCGGCTTTACGCTTTAACGCCAAAAGACGGACAAGAACGGACGAGTTCGGGGAGTAACGAAGTAGAACAAAAAGTATGACAGGATGAGTGTGTGACAACGATACCGATGTACGGTCTCGAACAATCCGACGATCGTTGGGCACGATCGTTTACACGATCCGATCTAAACGACACACGCATCAGGAGGGCAGGTTCAAGCTACGACGAGGTGGAAAATTCGGCTGACGGCGAAGGAACGCGTGGACGAATTTCCGATCCCTTGCCGATCGGCAAAGCGTGATTTTCAATCAGAAAAATTCTCCACCGAATCGATCAAGTACAAAAGAGGTTACGCGAAGTGGACGAACTACGAAGCAGGCTGTAGCAACTGTGCATGGGAGAGAGAGCGCGAGAGAGAGAGAGGAAGGAATGAAAGGGAAAGAACAATGCGAGTGAAAACAAAAATACACACTTTCCTCTCGTTTTTTATCCATCTGTATATAAATATCATTTATTAGCGCACTATTAATATATTTACCGCCTCTATAGGGGCTCCAATTACTACCGAGAAAATATAACATTCTTATAAATACAACACGACGAGTTTCAGGCTTGCCTTCATTTCAATCTCCACACCAAAGAACGCACTCCACACGCTCTTATCTTCCGTTCGCCTACTCATGAATCCTTCCGCGACGTCCTCTTCCCCCCAAATACTACTTTCCATTTTTCCCACCCCCTTTCGACGTAACGCTGTTCGTTTCATCCAGGTGGCTCCGCGGCTGCACGGCGTTCCCGGCGAAATCAACGGAAAAGAAAATTCGTGGAACGCCGCGGCGAGGTCCAGCGATTTGCGGTGGACGTGCTGTCCGCTTGGCACAGCGAAATCGGTAGGACGTAGCCGCGACAAGCAGGGCGAGGAGCCGGGGCTAAAGGGGCGACGGAGAAACAGTCGTGGGGAGGCAACGAGATTTCCCTAATGCCTTCCAACCGACGGAGTTGAATGTTATTATGCACGGTGAAGACTTTATAATAGGACGTTGAAACTCTTTAAAACTCGCGGAGAGCGGATCCTCTAACCCCCTTTTCTGTTCGTTGCGTTGTCCTCGAGAGGGCTCGTCACTCCCTTCGACACTTAAACGATTTCGCCCGCCGCCCTAAAACCCCTATATAGCATTCTTTTATTTGTTCCACGGTCTCGTTTTTGTTTCACGGAAAATTGGCGACGTTCTTCGCACGTTAATTCCGCATAATTTTTTGGTGAGTTAAACGTTGCGCGTACATCGACGATTCGTACCACCTCCGCGCGAATCCAGGGAGATTAGAGAAACGATAGAAGAATTTCTGTTCTGTTATCGATAACAAGGAATCACGAGCCCCAAAAATAACATCGTGAAACTAGCTTCGCCGTGTTTTTTTCCGACCGTGACTCCACACGCTTGCATAAATTAATCGGTTAGCACACGAACGTGGCTAGAAGGTGACGCGACCTCCCGATCGCTCTCCCGTTTCGCTCACCCTTACCCCCTCTAGTCTCGTAGTCGCATTAATCACGCCGAAGCAGCGAGGATAGGGAGGACGGACGTCGGCGGGGGTGGCGGAGGCAGCCACGGTATCTGGTAGGGGAAAGAAAAGCAGAACCCCTTAAAATAATCTGGCCCGAAATGAAATCAGCCAAGGCAATTTCCAGCCCCTGTAGCCAACGGTGATGTTAACAGCGGTGGTTTTATCCATCCACTCTGTGGCGTCCCTGATTCGAGCGCGGTGCAACCGACAAATGACGACGCGGCAACCCCCTCGCGGTGGCCCACGGAATTAAAGATCCCGAGATAAGGGTGTCATCCTTCGCTATGCATTATGTGTTCGGCAAAAAGCTCACCCCCGGGCTATGCTGCGTCTCGTTCTCGCCCGGTACCCGCGATTCTTCCCACCCCTTACACGTTCCGCGTCCTCTCAATTTCCCCTCTGTTCTTCTTTTCCTCCTGCCCCCGACCCTCGATTCGTCCTACCACCCTTGACTCCTCTTCGTTGTCTCTGTTTCGCCCGAAGAAGGTTCCAATTAATCTCCCTCGTACTCTTTCCACCCCTCCATCCAACATGGAAGTATCGCGGTCCCCTCGACATGTGTCGAATTGCTTTATTCCACCGCGAACTTATTTTTTGGACAAACGCGGCGGTATGCGATCCGGGCACGGGGTAAGTTTTGTTTACTCAATATCATTGTTACTGGAGGGAACGGCGCGAACGGGATATTAAGAATGCCGCTGCACGGGGGCGAACCAGTTTTCCGCGGCGATCAAAGTATCACGTACACAACGGGGCGAGAGTGGAGGGCTCGAGAATCAAGTGGAAAGAGGGTGGGGGGGCTTCCTTTGAAATGGCCGTGTAAAGTAACTCACGGTAGCAACGGGGTGCACGGGAGCGCGCCGCGTTATGATCCGGACATCCCTTTCGGTCGAGGCGAATAGAAGTTCGACCAGCGTGCACGCTCGTATTTCAGGTTTTATCGTTTGAAAACGCGGAGGGTGGGTCGGTCGTCGTGCTCGACAAACCGTGTACCGAAAAGCGGCGAGCGCGATTTCAAGGAGACCCGGCCGCGACTCGCGGCGCCTCTCCTTCCTGGTATATGAGCTGGGTTATCGATACAGCCTCGGGGCATCGGCTATACCGATTGCGCGTATTTAAAAAAGGACGTGGCCTCGACCGAGAGCCCGATGCTTTTCGCTGCCGCGTCCGTCAGTTGACCAGAACATTTTCTATTAAATATGTAGACCAGCAAGATATCCAACAGCATTCGATTTCAACAAACAGACCTCTGCTTGATGGGAGGACACTAATTTCCAATATCAAATGATCCGTATTAGACGGGAGACGTTTGTTTGCACAAATGGAACCTCGATCTCTCCCAAGTTATTGGACAGTTCCTTCGCGAGAGTTTTCGAACGAAAAGTGTGGAAAACCGTTCATTGAAATGGTAACCGCATATGAATATCAAGGAAATACTAGGTCGAACGGAAGGGAACGGAAGTCTGGTGAGCGTAACTGCCGTTGGTCGAAATCGGAGTCGCTTTATCCCGGTGTATTGTCGGCGCGCATCCTAAAGCAATCATACGGGCGGCCGGCCAACCCACCATTACACGATATACTGCCTTAACTTTGGACGGAGAAGCGACGTCGGCGTCGCCCTGCGTCGCGCGGCGTCGCGCCGCATCGCGAACGTTTCGTATAGGGTGTACCGAAGGAAATAACCGTCATCTGTATTCGCGATAACATCGTAATTGAATGCGGTTGACGGGGATTTGCTGTACGGCAAGCGACCACCAGGCCCATAACCGTTCCCTTTTTACCTCGGCTGCCTTCACCCTCCGTCATCCTTCTCCTTTTTTCTCGCAACCACCTCGTTTCGTTTTTTTTCGCCCCCCCTCCCTCCCTTCACCCGTTCCCGTTCGTCCAGGCTTTCTTTCTCCTTTCTCCCTCTCTTTTTCTTTCTCTCCTCTCACCAGCGTCGTTCTAACTTTCTCCTTCTTCCCGCGACACCTTCCCCAGTTTACTATCCCCTCCCTTTCGGTCTTGGTTCGCCCGGTCCGCCAACCCTCCTATCTCGTCGAGGTATTAATCATATCGAGGTGCGGAAAAATCTACTTCGCAGACGTTTCGAGCGTGTCGTGGTGGTGTCACGTATAATACACCACCAGCAAACACTTGCCCGGGCGGGTTTGCCGCGGGGGCAGGGTAACTGAATGGCGATACGAAGATAGCAAACGTAGGAAAGAAAGTTTATGAGGGGTATTTCGCGAAAAGGGATTCTGTATGTCCCCGTGTACGAAAGTGGACTGGCTGCTCGGCTGGCCTGACAAAAGAAGTCGCCAAACTCTTCCTTCTTCTCCTCTCGCCTGCCTTCTTCCCCCGGACGCCGAAAAATCTCTCTCTCTCTCTCTCTCTCTCTCTCTCTCTCTCTCTCTCTCTCTCTCTTTCTATTTCTCCCCCGTTTTTTCCTCCACGTCTGGTGTCTCTGTAGAGAAAGTACGCGAGAATCTCGATTTCAATTAGCCTCGGCCCTCACCCCTTTGCCACTCTGTATCAGCCAGTTAATATCGTAGCTCCGGTGGCAGACCATTTCCATGGATACGCGGCTAAACGCGCGTCGCATCGTTGCGGGCATCATAAAGGAGTAACCTCGTCAGGGTGTATCGGAGTGTAAAAATCAATTAACAGAAAATAAAAACAGACTTGGCCGAGATAGGAGGGATTGTTCGAGTGCATCGATACCCGCTATCTAGCTGGTACAGGGTCGCTAAACGGGCAAGAAAGAGGACGAATCGTGGCTATTGGAATAATAAACGGAATATCGAGGCGGCTGTTTTCGCGAGCCATCCCGGATAGGTCGGGCACCCCCCCTCCCTCCCCCAGGTGCATATAGCTGCGGCGCGTCGGGCGCTTCATTGATGGGAAATACTTGTTTCCACGGCACTGTCACGAAAGCAGATTGGCGCATGACCGCCGGATTTCGCGCTCTATTAATGGCCGTGCTATCGTATTTCGTTCTTCGTCCCTTGCACGCTATTCCCATGACGTTCTCCTACGTCGCGCCTGTCCGCTTTTAAATCATTCCTTTCTTCGCGCGAACCGTACGCGACCTCCTGGCCCGATCACGAAGACCGCGGTAAATTATTCGACGGGTATCGTCGGCCGTCGCGAATTTCTCTACGATTGGAACGATCGACCTTTCGTTCGGTTCACCGCGGGTCAGGTCAGGACTCGTGCTCGCTGGAAACACCGGGACGTCCCGTTCGAGTTACGGCCTCATGGTCGTCGTCTGCACGCGTCTCGTTCCTTCTCGCGTCCCGCTAAATATACGCGGGTACATTAGACGACGGTTACGTCGCGACGGCAGGCAAATAATTCGGTCGTGAGCGGCTTGGACGATCGATAAATTGTATATTACACAAATAACGATCGCCCGTGGCGTCGATGCTATCCCGCAATACGTTAGAATGAACAATCTTGCGCCGAATCGCGTATGATACTGGTGATCTGTGGCGTTGGCCACGGCCAACGTTTCTGGCTGCCAGGAATTATAGTTCCGACAGTTTTACGGGGAAAGGAACGAGCCTGGAAATGGTGCGCGACGATGTCTACCTTCGACCGCGAGTAATCCGTGTTTGCGTTCCCTTGAAATTTTTCGCTCGATATTGCAACGGCGGTATCTCGGTTATCCCTTGCTGTTTGTTCGCGTCGCGTTAACAGTCCCCGAATTGCAACGGGAAGAGAGAGACGCAACGCACGAACGATCAGTCGAGGGCAGAAATCTACTCCGTCAGTCTCGAACTCGTCGAAGACAATAATCGCGCTTAAGCAGGGCATTAGGGGCAAGTTAGTTGTCCGTAAGCCCCCCAAAGTACGAATTAGTGCGCGGCCATTGGCGGGCGAGTTTTGGTTCGAGCCCGCACTTCCGGGGACCCTTAACCACGAGGATACGAGCGTAGAGGCGCGCGAATAGCCCTAGGATCGAACTAAGAATATTACCGCAGGGAGAACACGCCAACTGTACGTTGTAATTGCGCGGCCGATACTAACAGCCACGGTATTTCAATTTCAGCCGACCACGGTCGCGTAGGCGGCAGTTATGCCCGACAATGAGTGCGTAGTGTGCTTCAAGGAAATGCGGCGATTTATTTCGTCCAGTTTGTATTACCGGCGAGAATGTTTTCACTTCAATTGATCATACACCGCCACGAGAGAGAGAGAGAGAGAGAGAGAGAGAGAGAGTAATCAATTTTTCTTGTCATCGTTACTTCAATCCGAAAAAGACCGAGCCGAACGAGTGCAATCGAAAATCGAGCGCCACGCTGATCGGATGTTAAGATCGCCGAGCAAATGCTAAGCGCGACGATATTTCAATTTTAATAGCGGTCACGTTCGCGCAGGTAATGGGGCAGCGCAAGCGATTAAAGTATGTCCCAGGGAAAGGTGGTACATGCTAATTAGCTGACGATGCGCGACCGAGAGCGCGGTCGATACTAACTACCGCGATATTCGAAATTTAGGGGGCATGCGTTTCGTTTGCGCAATCAATAGAGCGGGCGTAAAACGTTTCACCGCGATTGAGGAGCGCGCCGGCGAAAATTGGAAAATGATCAACGGGAAAGGTGGCGACAATATTTCCGTTAACGTTTCTCCGTGACACTCGAACGCTGTTGCTTCTGCCGTTTCGTTGGATTGCTGGGAATATCCGGCGAAATGAGTCCATTAAACGCGTATCCAGCGGCGAAAAACGTTGAAATTAGCCGCTTCGCCCGGCACTTTAAACGTTCGGATAAAGCCGACGGTGTGCGTCGTTAATCCTGGAGCAAATGTTACCTATAAGGAACAATCTACGCGCGTACATCCCCGGCTCCGGCTCGATTGAAGAGATTTTTGCGGGCTGAAACCGCGCTTGTCTTATTCCCCTGTGCGTCAAAGGGGTATACGTTAATGCGACTCGCTTAAACGAATCTATTTAACGGACTCTGATGCTGAAACGAGCTGTCGGGAATAAAAAAGGAAAATCTGCAATTACCGCGTACTCGTGCAGTAGTAATTCGCGCTAATTAACTTGGAAGTATTTTTTTTTTTTTCCCCCTCGACGGCGCGCTGCCGCTCACCGTTTCGCCTGCGCTCGTTTCTGGATCGCGTCGCCGTCGCGGCGCGGACTCTTTTCCTTTTTCCGCGGCAAGCCGCCGCGCGATCTCGTTCGTTTCCGTAATTGGGACACGTCGGCCAATCAATTAACGCAAATAACCGGTCGTTCCTCGCAACGTAAACCGAGTGGATCGCCTCGCAGCAAGATGATTCGTTCTATCCCGAAACGTCGAAGCGAAAACCCACCAAACGGACCCCACTTTCTTCCTTCGATTCTTCTCCTTTCATTTCCTCCTTCGTCGCCACCATTTCCCTCCGTCCCGAAGTTTCTCCGGGTCGCTTCTCGTTTCCTCTGTTACTCCGTGGCCGTAAGCCCGACGGGGATCGTTCACGATTTTACGAGGGACTAGAGTCGAGTATCGGTGGGCAATTATCCGCGAAACAAACAGGTCCGCGAGGGAAAGTCTAACGACTGCCGGGGTCTTCCCAGCGATTACCTCAAAGCAAACCGCCTAACAAGACATTGTTCCGAATAGCTTAGCCATTCTCCCCCGTCGTGGCCCTTTTCCACCCTCACACCCACTCCAGCGGAACCTCTTCCCACATAGAAGAACCACCACATCCAGCGGGACGACTGAACCCGGTAGCAGTTAACAACCCTGGTCTGGCGACGGTCGTTAGCAACCAACTCGTGCACTCCCACCCCCTGCCCACCCCTTTCCCATCCGTACCAACGGCTTTCTCTCTCCACCCGCCATGTGCTGCACCGTCTCCTAATTCAAATCCGTGCTCCGTTAGCCGTTGCCGTTGCTGTGGACACTGATGAGCGTGCGGGAAACGTCCGTGCATCGTGGAAACGGTCTTTAATAGACCGCACCCCTCCATCGAAGGTTGAACGTCCGACGTCGCTTCTTTCCGTTCCTTCGCATCCCCGGATCCATCCTGCCGCGTTTGTATTAATTCGACGTTTCTCCTGTCGGCGGACGATTCCGTCGAGCATCCCGCCGGTTAATTGCGAAACAATTAAACGGGACGCGCGTATAGGAATGCCCGAATATTGTCCGGTCGATAACGAACGGCATCGAGCAGTCGTTCCTGATAAGGGAAAGAGTGCGACGGCGGAAACAGCGCCGTTCTCCTGTGACTTACTCTTTTAAAAAAGTTCTGCCGGGTATATTCGCGCGTTAACGGCATTATCGCCGCCGCGATAAAATCCCCTGGGTGATAATATATTCCGGCGGGCAGGCCGTGAAAAAATACAGATTAAGGTATCCTAAGCACGGATTTAATGCTTATTTATACGCCGCTAAGCACCGGCATTACCGGCGTATTACGATCCTGGCGGTCGCGCGAACTTTTTTCGCGCCACCCTCCCGCACCCCCCTCTCAATCTCTCCACCGCGAATTAGCCGGCGCGATTCATTTTGATAATTCTCCGGTTCCACGCAACCACCGTAGAACGTTCGATTCAGGGAGGCCGGTACGTTTCGCCGGGATGTTTTATCGCTCCATTGGCACGAGGCACGTTTCGCTGGTTCTGGTTGCTCGAGCTATTAATGATCGTGAGATACGACTTTTTTCCGTGCTCATAGACTGAATCAGAGAGTCCGTTGGTCGGCGCTGTAAGTGCCGAGAGTCGAGGGACCGGAAGACGAATCGGTTTACGAGCCTGTCAGGGTCGAAGGACCAGGATTTACCGCCCGGCTTCTTCTCATCTTGCGCCATCTCGATTCCTCCCCCGGTTCCCAGTCGAGTTTTAAGTATTTGATTACCACCCGGCAGTGCCGTAACACGCGTACGAGTTGAACGAGCCACCGTTGCTGTTCGTTAATAGCCGGGACGCTAGTTTCTGCACGCGATTCGAGCCACCCCGCACGACAGACTTACGATACTTTGTTACTGCGCCGTTAATTTTAACGTCTCGTACGTGCCACCTGATTTTCCCCGGCTTGCCCCCTTACTTTCTTCGAACGTGCGTGCGAAGCTCTGTTCCCCGTGATTTTTCGCTTCGTTTTAGCCCAATGATCGTATCGCGAAACATATACATTTCATTAAACCCGGAGCCTCGAGGTGGATTAATTTGTTTCGGCGGAATTTATTCGACGAAGCCGGTCCGGCGGACAGGTTCGCCGTTTATGATAGGCGATACGTCCGCGATTGTCTGAACGAAAATCGGAACGCGGACGCGTAATTACCCGTTCTCCTTAACGCAATCGGCGAAGACGATCGCCTATCTCGCGGCTCGACTCGGTGTCGTTGAAGGGAATCCTTTCACGCCACCCTTGGGAGCAGCACGCTGGAGACATTATCACCGGTAGGCCTACGGAATTAATATGAGGGCGTCGGCTACGTTCACCCTCGCGTTATATCGGAACTTGCCAGTTTTAAATGACCGTGGAGTAATCGAAGATCGCTGTGATAAGTGCTCGAGTAGCAAGCAATTCCGTCCGAACCCAATTTCGGGAGAGAGTATATTCTACGAATTTTTAAGGGGCGCCTCGAGCAACAACGCGGATAAATTATAATTACAATCAAGCAGGGCTGAATCAATTAAGCATTAATTTCGTATTCATTAGGAGTGTCGCTATATTGGTCTGGCGTTCTGAGCAAAAAATCAACAAGAGGGACTATTGTCAATCAATCTGCCGTCTGAATATTTCAGACACCAGTTCGTTAAATCTCCTCCCACACCGCCCCCCTATCCCTAGGCCGGTAATGTTTCGACACAGCAAGCGCAGTTCAATTTGCAAAGAAAATGATAAAATCTGCAATCAAGTTCGCCGGGCAGAATTCTCTGATTCCGGCCCCGTCTCAGCCTACTTGTTTTTCAACGGCTAATCGAGTCGACGCGAAAATTGTGAAACAAAGGGGACGCGTTTGCAGAACGGCATGCTGCGCCAGATATCCAGAGTCCTGCCTGACCCTATCCTAGAGGAGCGTTCATCGGCGCGCGTAAAACGCGTGTACACCGTTCGAGCCGGCAATTGTGAGGGGTGTCATAATGTTTCTCACGGAAAATCCAATTTGTCCGAAAGGCTGGCCGATACGGCACGGGACGCGTTTCGATATTGCGACGCCCGTTAATACCGCGACACTACTCCGTCACTTTAATAGATGTCGCCGGGGAAAATCAATTTGTTCCAATTTGCCTGGTCCTAGCTCTATCGTGATCCACGGATCGCGAGGCGTTTATACCGCGCGTACGCGACACCATCGTGCACCGTTCATCCTTAACGAATAAGCGTAGCGTCGTTTCCGGAGAACGGTATACACGTCTCGCGTATCGGGCATTATTCTTTTTCGTTCCGTTGCATTTTTATTTACTCCGATCCTTCACGGTCCGCGTTATAATTTTTATTGGCTTCCGCCAGCCGACAATATCCGTTCGGAGCACTCCGATGAAATGAATCGCAATATTTGCCGGCTAGATTGGCCGGCATATTTTCGAGCGGTTGAACGAACGAACGATCGAACGATCGATCGGGCCAATAATGAATGTTTTCGCGAAAACGGCGGAGGGTGAAGGATTGATGGAAGAGGAACGATTGTTTAGTTAATGTACGGCGATGGTTATTTTATTATACGCATCGGTCGGCACGGGGTAATTGTCGAATCGAGATCCGGGGACAATTGCGGGGGATTAAATGCTCGAGATTTCTCGGCGACGGGTCTGAAACTGTCTTCGAGGGTGGACGACGGAACGAGGACCGTATTAAAAGGTGAATCATGACCGGACCGTTAATTGAAGTTATTCATGTGACCGATAGATTCTTTCCTCCCGACCTAATGAATCATCTTCGATAATCGAGACACCGGTGACCGAGTTCCACCCCCCACGGTGTTACACATCGACGGCAACTCGCTGTCCGTCGCGTTTGCCGCGTTTAAAGGCCCCGTTTCGAATTATTCGCGCGGCCCTCTGAAATAATCGAATTACCCACGCGATCCGGAAATAATAAGGTTCTCGGGGTTCCAATGGGCGGCGGGCGGATAATAACGATTGACAAATCCCGGCCGAAAGAAAGGCAAACACGGCGGAACGAAAATCGGAGGAACCGGTCGATTAGGTTTGTATAGGCCTCTGGGCGGCAGTGAACCGATCGAAATCGCGTCGCGTAACAGCGGCTGCTATGTCAGGTCCACGGAGTGAAGTAAAATGGACTTGAAGGGTTATGACCAGCCATCCGTGGGCTTATGGGCTGATCGCGACCGATCGAATCAGCGTTCTGCCTCCGTGCTTTTGCTCATAATCACTTTTCGATTAATTAAATTTTACGCCCTCTGTCGTCGATAAACATTAAATTTAACGAGCCGCCCTCTGCCACGCCGTTACTACTCGTTACGGTCTATAAGCGAGCCCGCTACAGCCTCTGGGAACGCGTAACGCGACTGAACGCGTGCACGTATGCAGATGCGTGCGTGAAACGTTGCCTGGTATCGGTGCGGGGCCGTCCTTTTTTATTTCCATTATTCTTTCCATTCTTCCCGTATCTAATACCTCGGTGTGTACCTCGCTTCGCGCGATATCAATTTCGATCAGATACTAGAGGGGGCGAAACGGTCGAGAGGAGGGGTCGAAAAACGCGGAAGGGATGACGCGAGCGAATGCAGCACTGGCGGATACCTCCGCGACGAGGGTATGGCCGGGTCGCGGAGGAGTGTTAATTGGATCGAGCATCTGCAAGAATATCGGTTCAATTAAGAATGGTAAGTGGCCCCGTTAATTTGAATTCCACCAAGGCCCCGGTACGTTTCCTTTGGCCCGCGACGCGACCTCTCATAAATATTCGCTCGATAGTTAACCTTTTTCTCGTCGCTTTCGTCATTCATGAGCCTCGAGCACGAAGAAATCGAGCGGATGAAGGGGGAAGTCGATCGAATCGTTCCCCCGTCTTTCACGGTTCGATGAAGCCAGCGAGACCTGCGGAATCATTGTATTCCACGGTAAAATCGAGAAACACAGAGCTGTTCTGAGGCCGGGCATCAGTGGAGGGGGGCGAGGGGCTAAATCTGGCGAAGGCGGTAATTAAATTAATTAGCCTCCTCGAGGATGCAAGGATGCCGACGGAGAAAACCAGCGGAACGCGGCAGCGGAGGGTGAGCGAGATAGGCGACTCTCTTCTTTTTCCTTAAAACGGTCTTAATTATCAGGGAATTTTCTCCCCCCTTGGCTTGGCGTTCCCCTTTCTCCTCCGCTGCTTTTCTTCCCTGTTCGCCTTCACCCCGTTTTTTTTTCCCTACCCTCCACCGCTATCTTCGTGCTCGTCCCTCTGCCAAGCTCCTAGCTGATCGTCTCTGTCGGCGCTCACATTTCCTGTCTCGGTCCTTCTTCCGGCTATTTATTTAGTTTTTACTTATGGCGTCGGCCGTACAACAATCGCCCCTCGTCGCACACCGGTCGATCGGATTCGCGTGTTTCCCCGGTCGGACGAAACTTTTGCCACGCCCGGCAATGGGACGGCTCGCTTTCCATGAAAGAAGCAAAGCACTCAGAGTAATTAGGAGCGGAATTATATTCCGCCGCGTCCTGTTTCAGTTTATAAACAAGGACTCTTAAATGAAGTTCCCTTTGGAAGAGCCGGGCGCTTTAATGCTTGAACGCTACGCGTTCACGTGTTCCAGATTCTTTACTTTGTCCTTTTTTCCATCTTTTTTTCATTGCACGCTGTAATCGAAGCCCCTCTTTCTTTCATCGACCGCCGTTTTTGTCACCCCTTTCAACCGCTCTCGAGTGATCACTATTAAATAGCATTAGATATCCAAGAATGTTTCATTCGTCGATATCATAGCGTATGATGGTCACGGGTTTGGAAGTCTACTGGCTGTGTTCTCCAAGACCGTACCGGATTAACGTTCTGTAATTAATTATTATTTACCCGGCGTATCAATATTAGCCGGCTCCGGATAATTGGAAGCCTGGACCGTTAATAATACCGCCCGGTCGTTGAGTTAATATTCATAAATTAACGTTACAATGGACTTTGTTACGTGTTACACTTACAAGCTCGCCAGGCTCATTCTCGATTTTCCTCTACATCTGCGGTACCAAATAATTGCTGATAAATGCTCGTAGCATCTCTATACCACCTCGTCCGATTTTTAGACACCGAGTCATTATTGTTATTACTTCCAGCTTGGGAATCAGCTGCAAGCCAGAATAAATTGCCGTCATACGAAATCGGATATTGCTTGTTAAATAGCAAACAGACATCGCGGTGCGTTGCGCTGCTCCCGTATCTTAATAGGGTTAAAATTTTCATTCGTTCAAGATAGATGTATTACAACGAAAACACGGTAATCGGAACAGTGTCCAAAAAATTAACAGGACTCGATTTTGCACCAGTCTCGAGGGTGCGTACTTTAGGAAAACGCGAAAGCAACAAATCGATTTTTCCAAACATCAAAGCTCGAACACCCCCTCAACATTAATACAGTTGAAACAAACCTCGACTACCAAACGCAGTCACCCGCCCATAATATAACGGGGAACGCGAATCATTATAGTTGGACGCCGTTGTTAACATCGCCAACAGACATTTGTGTGCTTCGAGCATCGATCTCGGTATTATCAAACGCGCGTGCAGGTTGAATGATCCCAGGGGGGCCGTAGCTCGATACGCCGCTTCAGGTTCGCCGCGCGACTACGAAATTAGCACGAAGCCCCACCACTTGGAGCGTTCTCCGCCGAGGAGAGAAGCACCAAGTTCCTAAGCTCGGCCTAAGTTCGGTCCTTTCGCCAACCCATTCGCTTCTCCCGCCGCGAACTTTCCGTCCTGCGTTCGCGTTCTCCAACTGAATTCTCGTTTCCAAGACGCGACCCGATGGTACCCGCGAGCGTGCGACCATCCAGCGGGAGATAGCGAGCGAGTAACAGAGAAAGGGGCACGCGTTTTAGTTTTTAATGATTATTGCGTCCCAGCGGTCGGAACAGGTAGCTAGACATTAGCCGGCGGCCTCCCTTTCGCGCATTTGCATATCTTTCCAGCCGTTAGGAATTGCCTGCTGGCTGCTCCCGTCCGCCCTAACCAGGCTATACCTACTAGCACGGACGTACTCCAACTTTTAAGCCCTTCGCCGCCTTTCCCTTACCCCGTCGCGGCGTTTCTCTCGTGCACCTTTCCTGGCTCGATCCCCTTTCTCGGTTTCGCCTTCGCCCTGTCGTCCGTTCTCTGTTCGCCGCTGCTTCCTCTCTGTCCCGCGGTGTCCTCCTTTATGCGCTCGCAATTTCTCTCCTTCCGCCGCCCATTTTCCATCCGCCGTCCACTCCTTCCGTTTTCCTTTAATGGCACTCGCTTTTCGTGTGCTTTAATTAACGTTTTGTCAGGCGTTCTTTAATTGGGCCGCTTTTGGAAAAATCGCTCACCGTGATCGGCGGCCTGCGCCGGCTCGTTCCCGTTGCAACGAATCGGATACGTTCTGTAGCTGCGGGTCGACGCTTTGCCACGATTCGACGTCGTGAATGGAATCGAAAATTTTAGCCCCCCATTGGGCACCGTTTTGGCGATGGAGTTTGCTCGAATGATAATTTGTTGGAACTCGTGTACAATTCGTGTCTGAGATGTGGCGTCGCAGAATTTTCATTTGCTCAAAACTGTCAACGCCCACGTACGATCGATGTTTATTCGACGATTACATTGGGAATCACATCCAGCGTTTGATACGCTCAAAGTTATCCTACGATCGTTCCACGTCACTCCGTCTATCACGTATAATCATTCGAAGACCAGATGGCCAAAGATCCGTGTCCGAAAGTAACCTTCGTGAAACCATGACTAAGAAATTGCTTTCCGGATTACGATTTCACGGTGCACCGTCGAGGTCCTTTCCCTCGGTTCGCGCAGCTGACCCAAGAACAAGAATTCATGCCGACGATGATCACGCGCCATTAAATTTTCACCCGGCGATCGCCGAAATTCGCGGATGCCGCGCTCTCTCTCTCCTTATCGTCGAAACGAGTAGTAGGTTCATAACCTTCTCGTATCGAGCGCGGTGTGGTTTACACGTTATTTAGCTGCCTCCCCGACGTAAGATTGCCCCGGCGAAACTATTGTCGAACAGTCGCGCCGCGTCGTGTCCGTGGCAAACGCGTTATCTCCCATTCGCTTCTCTCCCCCTTCGATGTTGCGTCTGGTTACAAGCGAAGAAGAAACGTTTTCCGGGAAATTAACCACGAGACGAAAGTGTTTCGTAACCGGCAGCTGGATGGAACAGGCAGGTGAAACGCGAACGAAACGGTCAATAGTTGTACGGCGCAACGGACCCCTGTATAGAGATAATATCTGTATTTCATTAACATTATTCTCTGCCGTCCCTGTGTGTTCCGTGTACGCCGCGACACCCCAATGTGGTAAACGGCTCCTTCTAGAAGGGACTCGATTGTGCGTTCGAGACCCTTCCACCGATGTCTTGCTCGCGATCTTCTGCGGAACTTGCTCCCCCACGGGGGACCCCGTCGCGCCTATAGTCCCGTAATTAGAAACTGATTGCGCGCAGAGTCTCATTTAAAGGCTGTAGCCGGATAAGGGTGTCAAATATTCCTCTAAACCAAATTCGACTTGTGAGATACCATTCGATAGCTTATCAAGAAAAACCAATTTGTGCCAAGTTTCAACCTTGTAGCTCGACTGAGAGGGTAGTTTCAGCGAAAAACCAAAGTTATAGATAGTATTTGCTCAGTATCTTTCCTCATAGAGCATACAAAATTTTGAAGAAATCAGAGACACAAAAGTTGCTAACTAAGCCCTAAGAAAACACAACAATGTTGCAAACAATGCCTCGCGAAAACGCAACAAAGTTGCAAAAATTGTTGCAAGAAATTTGCAACAATGTGGTGTTTATATTTTTGCAACAAAGTTGCAACTCAAGCTCCAAGAAAATTCAACAAAAGTTGCAAATCGAGCTATAAAAAAAGGGCAACATTGTTGCAAAATTTTCTCGAGAATTGTTGCAACTTTGTTGTGTTTGCGCGAGGCGTTGTTTGCAACTTTGTTGAATTTTCTTAAAGGCCGGTTTTGCAACTTTGTTGCTAAAAATTTAGGCACAATATTGTTGCAAATTTCTGCAAAAAATCTGCAAAATTTCGATAATATGTTCCACCATAGTAGAAGTGTCTCTGATTTTTTTCAAAATTTTTTATGTGCTATAATGGAAGATACTGTGCAAAAACTATAATTTTGCTTTTCGCTGTAACTACCCTCCCAGTCGAGCTACAGGGTTGAAACTTGGCACGCAGTGGTTTTTCTTGATAAGCTATCGAATGGTACCACACAAGTCGAATTTGGTTTAGGGGCACATTTGACCCCCTCAACCGGTTATAGCCTGTCTGCCTCTTGCCGGAAGAGCATTGGCGGGCCCCCTTTCTTCGCGCTTAGCCGTTTATTTTCAAGCTTGGATTCCACTGTGACGAAGGTATGGTATTGTAAGGAAAATGGGACAAATCGCAGCGAGCCAAGATTTCCTACCATTCGTCGATCCGATTTTTTCCCCGCGCGTTTCATTTCCGTGCATGAGCAATTTGGAAAATCGAGAATAAGTTTATCGTTCAATTTGAAGTAACGGAGGATCGATCAGGGGATCGACAACAAACGACAGCGATCCGCGGTTTAGAGAAATCGTTGTCGAGAACACTCCGCCAAAAAATCAGCGCGAAATTCACGGCGGCCCGGAGCAAATCCCGCGGAACACCGACGAGGGTCATAGCTTACCGGGATCGTTTCGGAACAGAGCCGCGGAATTCAATAGCAACAAACTCCGGGCGCGGTTATTATTCGGCAGTAAAATTTTATTTCGCCGGCATTTATTGGCACGCTCGCAAAGCCGCCCGCAGTCCAGCCTCGCTACGCCCGCGTTTATTTGATAACGACAAATTATTGTTACGAGAAAAAATGGCGGCCGCCACTCGTTCTCTCTTTACCTTTCGAACGCTGTGTCCCTGAATTCGCCGGACGAATTCCCCGCAACGGTGCCCGGCGTCGCGTCGGCGTGGACGCGCGTAGAAAGAGAAACGTGGGATCGAATAGAGCGTGCAAGGGTGTAGGTGGCGAGAGGGGTTGGCTTTGGGCCTGAGCCCCGACCGGCTATCGAGCGACGTGTCCGAGCGCTAATCTCTCGATATTTTAGCGGATTTATATTTTCACCGGTTGCACTGTCTCTACCGCGGCTCGATCCCCCGAGATATCTGCAGGGAAACGTACGACAGGCATATCATTCCTCCTTCGAGCTCTTCCGATCGCCCCCGTGTTCCTCTGGATTGCAAGCCCGCACCCTCTGACCCCGCAACAACGAACGTGTTCGAACAAAAAGCAGCGATTATCAATGGCCGCGCTGGGTGATTGTAAATATCACCGAGCAGAGGTATTCAGTAACGTTTTGTTCTTTTTTTTTAATGGGAACACGGATCGTCGTTTTTAACCCGCGATACGTCTCGTTACGTAGGCCAGCTCTATTATCGAATACGCGTGCAAGTACCGTAATGCTGTGATGCGGCGGCTAATCACTGGCACCAGATAAATACTACCGTGATGGTTTGTCCAGTTCGCGGCAGGGATTTCGCGTGTCAAAATATGAGCGGCGTATTTTGCGACGCGTATGGAGAAAGGAGTGGTTGATAGAAGAGTTAGAGACAAAGATGGAGGCAGTTTCGCCGTTGGAGTTGGGTTAAGTTGTTTCGCGTTATGGTTGTGTTATGGGACACTGGATGCGAACGATACGAGACTGCGGGTGTAGCGAATGGAAGGGTGCACTGCGCTACGTATAGACGCATGGATATATCCTGGCTGCCGATGCTACTCGGCGCACCTGATCCTGGTCGGCTAAATTGATGATATAATCCGCCATAACTCAGGATTACCGTGGTGGCTCTAGTGCGTACCAGTAGAGGAGCCCCGCGCCCTTCGACTTGTACCGCGAATATCGAGCAGAATGCGCCGGGCACCTGCAACGGGGCTAATCCTTCGCGTTCTTTCGCGTCACCCCGTCGTTCTTCGTCCTTCTGGTCCCCTTTCAATTGCAAAGTGGCTAGAAATCATGATCGGTCGCGCAAAGGTCTGTTATCTTTTACATAAGAACGCCTCTGCCTTCCAACGCGCGGAATATTCTCACTGGCGGTCCCGTCGTTGCGGGACGCATATTGCAACATCTCCCTGCGCCATTGTTAAAGAATTAAACCGCACCGGCGGGCGACCGCGGTCGATCCTATCCGAATTTCTAAGCAGCGCTCCCCATTGTCAATTTGTAAGCGAACCCCATGGATGAACGCGTTTCGTTCTCGCGGTATTGTCTGGTCGAGCAGGAAGCAGGGCAAGCGAGCAGTCGCTGTTCTGTACGACGCAACGTGTCCAACAGGCTTTTCGATTCTCCCCAGCGACCCGACGACCGTCTCATACCTCAACGATTGTACACCGCTATCTCGCGGAAGATCATTGCACCCCTGCGAGCCTCTTAGGTACAGTAAATGGCGGCACGTCAGAGGGGCTGAACTCATGCCAACTCGTAGACCGGGCGGCGTTCGCCTCTTGATGGCCGACGTCGTCGACCAGGTTGCTGCTTCGAGGTATCGCAAAAACTTGCTTAAAGGTCGTGCGCACTCACCGCTGCCGTTGTGTACAATTAACTAAGACTCACGAGCGACCACGGTGCCCTCGTTGGGCGACTGGTTTGCCTCATTGTTATCCTACGATACCCGGGAGGGTAGTGGACGTAGTGGAAGAATAGAGGTGGGAATTAGGATCGTCCAGACTTTCTGTGGGCAACGTTTATGGCAGCGGTGTGAGTTAAAGTCTCGTTAGATCCGTGGACCGCAGCGTCCGGCGTATCGGCGCCGTATAAAGGAGCGCAGACGTGGAAAAAGTGAAACTCGTTCTGCTCCGCCAGTTTTTGTTTCCCCGTGAAACTCCCTATCGTCGATTATAGTCTGCGCTAGCCACTCGTGCCGTGGCCCGTCCGCAAGTTCGCGTTATTTAACGAGCATTGATTAACTGGTAACAAGTTGTCAACTGCGAGCTATATCTAGTTTTCAATAATCTCCCCCTTGGGGTATTTTCAGCGACCAATTCGACCGGGCACAATCGGAGCGACGGAGATATCGTTGACGAAGGGTTGCAATTATAGGGGCGGAGAGGAAAAATGAAATAAAGGGAGGGGGACAAATAAAATACAGTTCGAGCAATGCGGAATCTCTCGGACCACCGCTGCACGGACGTTTAAGTCCAGCCATAAATATCGCTCGTTTGCCGGTGGCGCGAAGCATGAAGCACGGCCAGAAAAAATCCGTTCCTCAAACACGGGAAATATCGAAATTTACTGCCTTACGTAGGGAACAGGGAAGCGGCTTTACGTAGATTTGCAGACACGGACTGATGGAAATTTACCTGTGGTCTGCGAACTTGAAACGGGGGCCGCGTAGAATTAATAAATTCAGAAATATTTTTGTTTGTTCTCCACGCGTCCTTGTCCCCTCTGTAGCATAGATTAGCCAAGCTTTATCCGCAAAGCATACAGGCGCAGATGACAATGGCGCCGTTCTGAGAAATTTGCCGAGATATTTTTTATCTGAACCATCCCCGATAACATTCCACCGACACCTATTTACTCGAAATCTTTGTCCATGGTCTGCGACGTCTCATACTCAGTTTTTACGGGGATACTCTAGACTCGTAGCTGACGATACGTATCTGGCATAATTGCGACCCCGTTGTTCTCGAGTGACCTGCGTGTCACGGCCTCGATACGAATCGAATACTAAAAGCTCGTCGTAGGAGGCTCCTTTATGACGTGTATATCGGCTCCGTTAACAAAGATCCGGTCGACGAGTGGATTCGACAGGGTCGCGAGCCTCGCGATATTCGATAACATCGTCTGAGAAGATGTAGGCGGCTGACTGAAGCTTCTTTCACGGCTCATAAACTCTGTTTCGTCGCCCCTCTCGTCGCCCTTGGCCCGCTACTGTCTTAGTCCTGTACCGTGGCACCACGGTCCACGATTCTTCCTGCTGAAGTGTTATAAAATATCCGTGGATTATTGCCCCTTGGTTATACGCGACCTGCGACATCAGGGTCGCAGGTTCATACAGAAGTACGACTCAAGGTAGCACCTACTGGCCTTCCACGGCTTCTGACCAACTTTTGGATGAACCTACGACCTTCAGATCCAAGGTTAGAAGTTCAGTAGGCACGACCCATAGGCTCGTAGGACGTAGGTTCAGCTAAAAGTTGGCCGGACCAAGTGGCACCCTTGCTCTCTATGTTAATTAACGGTATAAGCTCCCCGTGCCACAACTTTAAGGAGCCCTTTATATAACTAATTAGTACCGCTGGCATTCAGACTATTTACTTCATTTGGCTCGGCGTAGGCACGGCTACATCCCGCTTTTATTTCCTCCCCTCTCGCCCTCCCTTTCCCATCCCCTATGCCCGTGTCATCCCCTTGCACGGGGCCACATAGTTATCGCTATTCTTCCTCTTTGTCGAACAACTGATGCTACCAGAATAATTCGTCGCAACGCTTTGATGCTCGTTACAGTTCCATTGTGCAGCTTTTTGACTGAATCCCGTTTTTTTCCAAAATGTCGTGCTAGTTTTGTTACCGGTTTTGTTGGAACATTTTCTGCTGATCAACGAGAACAGAGAGGAGGCGGAAGTACACAGAGCCCGAACCTTCCATTATGGCGAGTCTTTCAGTACGATGTCCCTTTGAAACAAATATGTGCCTCCGAGTGGAATTGTTTCGCGCCGAAAGGAAACGATAGTCGAGCGTGTTCGATGCCGGCTGTGACGCATGCATTCACACGCGAGTGCAAATTTAACATGTGGAACACTTAATCCAATGATATTCCGGGTTAATGTATTCAGGCTGACGCCGACGAGACATCGATCACTTCGACCATGACTATTCCCCTTTCGTGTGCACCGAAATCAAGCCCTACTCAATGAGTTTCGTTCATATTGCATTCTCGCCTGTCTATACTTGACGAAGCACCGACACTGAATTACGTATCGGCGTCGAATGTCGAAGCTACCGAATCGGTGGAAGGATTTCTGCTAAAAGAATGTTCCCGTTTCTCGGGTAACCACTAATAGAATGCAATTGTTAAGCCCCCCCCGATATCGCGTTCAACATTATCCACCGTATCACAACGTCTCGTAACCCGACGTTTGTCAAACTGGCGCCACACAGGGTCGCCTCCATCCCTCGCCCACCACCCCGAACCCCTTCGATTCTTATTTCTCAGTCGGATCCGCGTTCCATCTTCGTCCCTTCGAGCACGAAGTTGGAAATTGCCGCGATAAAACCGCGCGTAAAAGTATAATAGTTTATGGACCTAAGCAGCTACTGTGGCCCAATAAAATTGCAACCAGAGGTCTCGCGTCGTCTCGATCGTCGACGGGGCGGGCGACGTTTCTTCGCGTAGGCCGGATCATCGATTCGTATATACACGGTCGCGCGT
The DNA here is from genome assembly GCA_963969485.1 of Nomada goodeniana. Classification (NCBI taxonomy): domain Eukaryota; kingdom Metazoa; phylum Arthropoda; class Insecta; order Hymenoptera; family Apidae; genus Nomada; species Nomada goodeniana. The sequence continues at coordinate 21,157,636 of OZ018303.1, forward strand.
GACAATCGCGATTAGCCCCCACCCCCCCCCTGCGACCCCCGGCGGGGGCCCTTAAACTCGTCAGATCCTATCGTTCCAATTATATAGGATTATCCGGGTCGATACTACTTTGCTGCCACTTTTCTCCTCGTAAATACGTCCCGTTTAGCCATCGACGATTTCCCTCCCCGAAGATGCCGCGGACGCCGGCGAAATGCTACGCGAACCACCCTGTACCTCGCGGCCAAGCGCACGCCGGCGCGCGTATTTGAATGGCGCCGCTTAACCGGTACGCGACTTCTATCGCGGTTGTATCGCGGTTGTATCGCGGTTGTATCGCGGGCCGGCGATCGTATTCGTTCCGTGCATCGTTATATTATTATACGTACGATCGAACGCGTGAAATCTGTAGCGTCGGCTCGCAAGCACGTATATTATTGCCAGCGTTTCGATACGCGGCAACCAGACATTTCGGGCGATCCCGCGAACGTTACCGGCCGGCAGCTCGTCGAGTCAATAACTTGGAACAATGCTTCCGCGCGGCGTTACCGGGCGTTAATCGCTCCGTTTACCGGGATCCACTCGAATCCCGCAATTGTTAATTACCCGCCCCAAGGGAGCCGGAACAGGGCTGCCCAATTAGCCCGAACGGCGTGGGGATGGGGAAAAGACAGGCGCGGCGAATGCGTGGCACGCGGATTTTTCGCGACTCCGAGCGGAGTCGGGATACGGTCGCGAACGACAGACCGAACAGGATTAATTGCCATCCTTATTAACGTTCGAGGCTGGGTACACGCGCGACGCGGGCAAGTTTCGAGGCTGGCACGTCTGCGGCGTCGCCCGCCGACGATGCTGTGCAAGATTTTTAATTAATCGATCGAGACGCCAGCGTCGGGCTGCCGTCGTTTGCGGTGCGACTGGTTCATTAGAGACTCTTAATTAACTTGCGGCGTTCACGCGATTTTACACAATGGGATATATATATATATATATGTATGTATGTATATGTATTATATGTGGATACATATATATATACTCTGTGCAAGCCTATGCTATTTCAATTACATGTTAATAATATAGACGGCGCGGAGTTGTTACAGTGTGGCTCGCTTTCGTGCCGGAAGCCCGGCGAATCGAATCCACTTGCACGGTGAAGCCGAGCACCAGGGTAATCTCGTCGTGGTCTACGAGCTACGAACGGCTGGCGAATCAAGCGACGAAACGTCGATCGATCAGTAATTGCGCGTTCTCTGGGACGCGGGTCTTTTTTCGTCGACAACGGACCGCGACGCAATCGCCCGGCCCCCAGGTCGCCAGGCGTTGGATCGGCTAACGTTAAAGTGATCGTTAGGTCGCGGTGCGAAAATAACGCTTTCGCTTCGCGAACATTGCGCGCGGCTGATCAACAAATTGAATCGTTCCCGTCGCTAAATCACGTTCCGACAAACGGGGGATAGATCGATGCGCGTTGAAAGTCAGAAGAGATCGGCGAAACGATGGGCCCGTCGCGTCGCGGCGAAAGTCGGGATCGTAACGGTGTTTCTCGTGAAAAATTCAATTACGAGTAATGGTCGACGTGGAACGGATACAATCGGGCCAGCGAAGCACTTGAAAATGAATTCGCGTTCAATTAAAGCGCCTCGAACAATTTGCCGATGCGATCGCTCTCGTTATTTACCGAACGATAATTAACGATGGCGCCGTTAATCGTGTCTATTTGATTGCGTGTACTGGAAGTGCGCGTGCACGCGTGTGCGGGGCAAATTTATCAAAATGTCGGTGAACATTCACATCCAATAAAGGAATCCTGTAACGATCGACCGTCGCTGCTCTCTCTCTCTCTCTCTCTCTCTCTCTCTCTCTCTCTCTCTCTCTCTCTCTCTCTCTCTCTCTCTCTCTCACTCTATCACGTCCCATTGCGAGATCTTTTCGACTCGCTTCGCGCTTTCGGCCGTTCGTTTATCCGCGACCGCGTTCATCGAGAAAGCCCGTTGTCTTCAAGTTATCGAACAACTCCAAACCGTCGAAATAACGAAATCCTGTCTCGCAGCCGACAAATGCGCGTTATACGCTGCAGCGATAAAAATAAAATTAAAAAAATCTCATTATACCTCCGCGGGAAGGGGCAAAGAAGCAATTCCCGTTTAATTAGCTCGCGATTACCGGGACTATTTATCGCGTGACAAGCGTAACAGGGATTATTAGAATCTTCTTTGAGATATAGGAGGTGCACGGCACGCAAGAACGATGCCAAGACTTGTGGAAGCTGGCAACATATGCTCAGACAGGCTTGCCACGAACGCGACCCGTATATATTAGAGGACGACATCGGTGTTTTCCGGCGGCCTGGTTAACCTCACTCGTTAAAGGCCCCATAACACGCTGCCACCGTGGCGTCGCGACCCGCTGTTTGCAGAATTACAATCTATGCATTCCATTAATTTGTCCATCCTATTGCTTTCCCACGACCCAGGGACCACGGAGTCGCGGGACCACGAACGGCATGATCCCGGAGTCGTGTGACATATGCTGGGGCCGCGCAGATGCTGTGGAGCCTCGAGCGGCAGGACCCTGGAGTCTTGGAACGTCCAGCACCCTCTAGGACTATGAAACCGGCCCCGGGATCGTCTGGAAGTCGCGGGGGCTACCAGCTTTAACAGGTCGGAGCAGCGGAAACTTGGGTCTCGTCAAGGTACCCTTCCATTCTATATTCCTGCGTGTATACTTATCTTGCGCGTCGAACTACCGGCGAAAGTGAGGGGTTTCCACGAATTATGGGGGATTAAATAACGATGCAGAGATGAGAGGGTGGGCGAACGGCACTCGTAGATCGATACGCACGTTGAATCGGTTCGAAGGACTAGCTCAACAGCTCATAAAAAGGGCGCCCGCGGAAAATGTATATCGACATTGAAAAGTTTGTCGAACAAGCCGGGCGACATGTTGCCAGGATAGCGCCATAACTTAACGCCGTTGTCGGCGCGGCAGACGACTCGTTTCTCCCTCTCCTTTCCTCCGCCAAACATCCTATAGATTTTGCCACACATTTCAGCTGCCTCCCTTCGTGAGGTGTACCTGCGACAGCGCGAACTTAAGGGCGGCCCCGCACGCTACTTTTGTAAAACGATGGAAATATGTCGGGCCGATTTACAGGCCTCCGCCGACACGCACGGCTGTGACAACGTACGGAACATCGAACCAGATATTGAGTGTAGAAGAGACGGTAGAAGTCGCACGAGCATAGATACAAGTTGCAGCAAGTGCGTGACGATACTCTGGAAAATATTAGCGCAAGCGTTCGCTATAATGATCGACGCACCACAATTGCGTCCGATTCGCTTAATTGTATGTAACCCTTGATCTATGCAACAATATAATACGCCCACGACCTGTCGCGCGATACTCCCCGTATCATCAACCCGAGTTAAGCCCCGCCGTTTCATTCGGCCGAATATTATCCATCCGCCGAACAGAAAACCGCCAGACGAGAGAAATAAAACGGGCCAAGTGTTTACGCGAAACGATCAATTTGCAAACAGAACCGAGCGAGACCCGCGGATATTCATCGCTTAGCAATCGCGGCTCGATCCGGGCCTGCCGTCTAACTAGCTTACACCCAGCACGTCGGATCGAAGTCGGGCATAGAATTCGACCGGCCTCGAGTGGAGGCGCATCCACACCGACAAAGTCCATCGAAGACGACAAGCGAAGCGACGATCGGCTGAAACGAGTTCACCATGGAGCGTTCCAGGTACGTACAGCCCTGGCAGCGACTGTAGGCTGGGCTCGGTGCAATTAAGGGTATTAATTAGCGGGTACTTCATGCCCTCCTCGCTTCCCGAGCCAACCTAGCCCACCGCCGCCTCGTGCCCCTTTCCCGGACGAAGCTCTCCTCTCCCCCACGGCTACCGATGGCTCTCCTGTACGTCGACCCACTCTCTCTCTCTCCCTCCCTCCCTCTCTCTCTTCTCTGCACCCCTCCTCGTGCCGCTAAAGTGCACCGCACCGCACCACTGACAGAGCAATACGGACAAGAGGTATATAGCTAATTACATGATTTTATGGCGGTGTCACCCCTCCCTTGGCCCCCCGCCAGGGGAGTGTGTACTGAGAGTGCACCGGGGGGTGGGGGGGGGGGGGGTGGAAGCGGCACGGGAACACTCAGAGACGCTCGTGACGTCAGTGGCGAGCGGTGCGAACCGATCTTCTGCCAGGGAGGATACTGTCAATGGGGGTGGGAAGAGGGAGGGGGGGGGAAAGCTTGCGGTGGAATTTCGTTTTTTGTCTTGCACCTTTTTTGTCTCCTCTTTTTTTTTGTATTTGCAACGCACCCCTGCGTGGCAGTCCCTTCTGTACCCCGGTGCCGGCGGTGTCGCACTTCGTCGAACGAGACGCGCGTTTGATTCTTCTTCGATGGCTGTGATGTTCCGCGGCGGAAATCGACGTCGCTCGTCGCGTTGGCACATTGTGCGGCTAATTACACGGCGGCACCGTTTGCCGCGGCTTCGATCTGTCTCGCGACGGCGGAGCCAGATGCCGGCATGCGCGACCGTGTTCGTTAATTCATTGAACGGCCGCGCGATATCGGCACTTATTACAACGTTGAAGGAAGCAGCGAAACGGCCGGCAATTTATTTCGAGCCCTAGGGTAAGACACGTACGCGTGGAAACGCGTTGCACGTCGATCGAAACCCGGCCGGTCTGCCCGATCTGATCGCTTCCAGCTGCCGATCCATCGGTACCCGAACGGATGAACCTGTAAAGCCGCGCGATCAGACCGCCGCGGCTCCAAGGGAAAGGGGATGGGGTTAGATATTCATGTATTTAAATTTATTTATTGGCAGGATTTTTGCTCCGGCGAGGGTGTCGCCGGGAGGGAGGAAGAGTTCTAGCCGGACTCGCCTCTCCCGCTCCCCCTCTCTCTCTTTCCATCTTCCAGCCGACTGTTAAACCTTTGCCGCTCGACAAGCCCTTCTGGGTAATTTTCCCGCTTAAAGAGATCTCGGCCAATTACGCGGCCTGTCTGACGGGCGTTGAATTTTAATTGGAAAAGAAGCGAGCGGAAACCCTCCTTGCCGGCTATATTGGGCCGCGATCCCGCGTTGGGGAAGCGTAGGTGCGGATGCTTCCAACGTTGGTCTGGTTTTGTTCTTGACGGCGCGGGCCCGGGATGAAACTCGGAGAAACGATGCGGGATCGGCGGGCACCGTGTCCGTGGCAGATACCTCCTCGGCTCCCGGTGAATTCCGAATGAGAAGATTTTGCGGCGTTGGCGCCCGCGACGAGGAGCACGCCCGTTAACTCTCGTGATTAATCGGGACCCGTTGAATCTCTTAGGCGAATCACGATATTAACTGTTCGGCGTTATCGGTCGGGCGCATGTCTGTTCACCTTTTTCCCGACCGTTTATGCTCGTGGAAATCTCGGTCGATCGTGGTACACGGAATGTCTCGTGCGCTAATTTCGGTCGGCAGAAGGTGTACGAGCGAGAATTTGTTCGTCGCGAGGTAATTCTACCTGTCGTCTAACAAATATCGCGGGCCTACTCTCGTGCGAGTGTAACGCGGCGGACTAATCTCGCGACATATTCGTTTCGAACGGGCGAATAGTTTCGTTCAATGCAGAACGGAGCATAGGATAAGTAGTTCGGGCCGTTTAATGACAGACGACGAAACATTCGGCGAGCTTAAGGGATCGTTTTAAAATGGATTCCGTCGTAGCAAGGAACGGGTGCTGCCACGTCGCGGAGGAACAATAAACCATCTAGCCGCCCCCTTACCACCCCCGTAATCAATTTCCTAAAGTATCCACGTACGATCACGATCTTTCCTCAGAAATTTCGACCGATTCTTAGCCCGTCTCGACTTTGGCTACCTTCGCAACCGTTATTGCGCTATCATCCCCACGGAACGATTGCGCCGGCTAATCTGCGACGAGTAAACCACGACAGAAGGCTTTCGAACGACCCTTGCGGCCAGCTTTTTCCGCGAGCCGATATCGAGCGTTAAATCCATCATTGCCCATCGAGTCTGCGGCGATTGTTTTCCGCTTCGTCGAGTATCGCACCTTTCTTCCACGTTTCGTGCGATATCGAAGGAGTTCGCTTATAAGCGGCGGGCACGAAACGCATGCGTTCCCAAAACGCACGATCCTATATTGCGAAACTTTCTCGACGCGTGAACGTGCGGACGCGCCTACGCGCGTGAAGCCGATCGCCCGGGTCGAGCTAATAAGTATCGGGGAACACGGGGTCCGAGTAACTTTCAAGAAGTCTACCGACGAGGTGGAAGGAGGAGGGATCGACGAACAAGGGTTCGATTTTCAGGTTTCGTCGGGGTTCGGAATTGTAGGAACACTGTGCTTTGGCTTAGGGGGGAGGATTGGGAGGGGTAAAGGTGGATAGCCGTAGGGTGGCGGCGGTACTTTATGAACACGCTCCACATAAATTGTCGCAGCTCTTTAAGAAATTGGAAAAAGGCGCGAGATCCTTGGTGAAACAGCTTGCGTCGAGAGTGCCTCGAGAACTTTTTGAACTGCTGTAGGACACCGAGCAGAAGGGGAGGGTGTTGAAGGAAACGCGAGGAGAGCGAGGTACGACGAATAGGGGATGCTTGTGTTGACGCGGGGGTGCGCGTGCGTGTGTGTGTGTGTGTGTGTGGACCGGTGTGAGTGGCCGAGCCCTTCAGGAGAACGTCTATGAGGCGGAAAAGAGGGAGAGCACGGGCTTCGAGGCGACAGAATAAAAGGTGACAAGGTGCTCCCGCGGATTTACGTAACAGTGTAAATATATATCCGTAGCCTTCGAAGAGTCGACAAGATGCCTGACGCTTGTCGGGGCTCTTTTTGTGCCTCCGCGTGCGTTTCGCAGCCAGCAATTGCGTAACTTGAAACGAATCGACTCCGTGTTCCCGACGAATTGACAATACAATCCGACGTACGAGAATAATAATACTATGCGCGAAAACCCGGTTCTGCTATCTAAACGAAAAATCGTGGATTGTACAAAATCCCGTGACAAGTATTTCCGGTTTTCCTCGGCGTTCGGTCAGAACGAGCCGCATCATTCGGGAGGGGGGGGGGGTTTGTATGAAAGAAGAAGAAGGGACAGGCTGGCTGAAGACGAAGGGACGAAACAGGCATGGTGGATCGTCGTGGCGCAAATGGAAAATCGACGCGTACCTGTGGGACACATTTTCCAAGCAGGTAATCTTCGTCGGCAGACGAGATATTACATTTGAATAAACGTCACCGTCGATAACCGGTCACAAACAGATCGCAAATAGGGTATCGATCTACGCGCGGTGCCGCACTCAAACCATCCCGCGGGAGATGTTTGCTAATATTGATCATATTCTCATTAATAGTACACGGCTTCAGAAAGCGGAACAGGGTCACGCCTTCACGTCTACTGCTATCCCGTCAATCCTTCCTCGAAACTGTACCCCGGGTGTTCTACGCTTTAATCGGCGCGATAGACGAGTGATCGAGTTTGCGGTCGAGAAACGAATAGGGGCGGGGTGGTGGGGGGGGGGGGGGGATGGAAGAGACAAACGAGTGAAAGAAACAAATATGCACACGTCGAAGGCGGAGTTTAGTGTGAAAAGTTACGAAACGCTCCCGTGCGGCCGCGTGTGTGTTTCATGCGTTCGAGAGCGTACACCGAGGGTGGCGAACAAAAAGTTTCGGGGCGCGGCGGGCATTTATCTCGGCGGACGATGATAAAGGGAAACAGAGGTTCGCGGCGTGTTGGAGCGAATAAAACGTAGTCGCGGGCTGCGTCGAATAATGCCTATCACGGAGGGTAAATCGGAATTTACCCCAAACACGGGCGAGCGAGCGAGCGAGCGAGCAAACGAACGTGCGACCATATCTCGCTGGGCTCACCCCCTGTGGCCACTCGCCGCGTCCGCCGGTGTTTACCGCAATTATTAAATGTAAACTCATATTTCGTAATTGCCAAATATTGGCGGCCCGATCGGTTGGTCGTGGCCCGATGCATCTCGCGAGGGGATGCCACAGCGCTCTCGCACGTTTTCATCCCTTCTCGCATAACAATCCTTCCCGGCGGCCCACCGAATGAATTAAACCTCGACGAATCGATAAATGAATTCGCCGTGGCGGGCGCATTATTTTCTTCGGCGTTCCTTGAAGGGTGCGCCGAAAATTTCATTCGATTGCCCCGAACGAGATTTCGTCCCCTTCGTCAGAGCAGCTTCCGTTTAAATGCGAAACGCGATGAATTCCGCGTTCGAAGAAATTAATCGGACATTGCGATATTCGATAGCCAGCGGGGAGGAAAGGTCGGCGCTGTTGACGAGGGTTGTCAACGGCGTGGCGTCAGCTTGTGTAACTATCGGTAATTAATCAGAATCATCCCCGTATATCGTGTCCGTCGGGTGTGGTGAACGGTAAATGGGGGGGTTGGCGACGTTGGCGATGCCGCGTGGCGGTGGTGTTGGTTGCGAAGGGGTAGTTAACCAGTGACGTCACGCCCGTGGCGACATCTGGACCGGCACTAACCACCGGACACCGGCAGAACGTTGGACACCGGGCACTAGACTGGCCCTAACTCAGGATCAGAATCAAAATTATCCTTGCACGATAGCGTCTAGCGGCCCAGCGTCCGCAGCTGCTTCTAATTAATTCCGCGTTCGGTCCTCTCCGTGCCCGGGGGCACGCCGAAACGATCGGGTCCTGTACGAGAGCTAAACTTCTTCTTCCCGAACAAGTTCGCCGTGCTTAGAAACGGGCGAGAGACGGCCGGTGTTGTCGGTGTCGAATAATTCCCTCGAGTTTTTACGCGCGCTTCGCTATCTCGGGTCTTTTTTTACACGGTTTACGTTGCGCAAACGCGTAACAGTCTAAACGGGGCGGCAAGCAAATTTTCCGAACGACCAGAACGCGAATAGTTGGACGGTCGACGCTCTAGTGCGTAACGCGAGGTTCGAGCACGTTCCTCCACGCTCGTGGCTATCAATTGCGGCTAATCCTTTTCCGGGCTGGCCGGGAAACTCTTGTCCCTTCGCGGAGCGTATACCGCGGCGAACTCTGCAATCGAACAGGTGAAGATCTGCTTATTGAATTTTCACACCGGCCCGCGAATATTGATATTCGACGCTGTCACGATAATCGTGCGGCAGCGCGATTGGTTATCGTTTACGCGACAATGGCGAGCGTGCCACGTTTTAAAAGGGTGAAACGGAAACCCCTGGTGGACAGTTGAAGCCCGGCCGGCACGCGGAACCGGTCATGTATATTAGATACCCAATTCCAGCGGTAATCCAGCCATAAATATCTTTGAATTATATTTTCCACCGGGCTGGACACCATCACGAACGATTTGTTCTAAAAGGTGGTGGGAGAGAGGGTCGGACGGAGAGGCGAAGAGGAGAAACGAGTGACGCAGGGGCGAGGGAGAGAAAGAGAGAGAGAGAGAGAGGTATGGGCTTTATTTAGCCGTTAATCGCTCAATTAAACTGGAGCGCTCGAATTAGCTTTTAATCCAGGGCGCGACGGTGGCGTACGTGGTGTTTAAAAAAATCGAAATGAAATTTTCCGGAGGGCAGGCCGGTATTTCTCTTTCCGCCGATTTCTCGGCTTCGCTCCGATTGCGCATCACCGCCGATCTTCCATTCGGCGAACAGTTTCGCCGTTTCCCCTTATTGCCGCGCTTATATTGCCGAACAGAAACTGGGCCAATCTCTTCTGAATCAACGAACGTGTTTGCGCATTTATTTACGCGCGTCGAGGATCCCGGCGTTAATTTTCCTAAAATCGTATTCCACGGTTAAATTCGCGTCGACGCGCCGAATGCTCGGCGCGCCCCGAGTGGAAGAAAAATATCGCGAATGAAAATAGCCGCGCGAGAGAATAGCGAAATACCGTAAATATTTAAAATCGCGCCGTATTTGCCAACCGAAAGCAGCGTTTCCGCGGTACATTTAGGAAAATCCAATATCCAAGTCGCAGCCTGCATATCTGCCTTTCGAAATGCAATACCCCTATTCCTCGTGAACGCAAATTGCCGGCGCGGTGGATGAAAACTTCCCTCTTCGCCGCTTGTGAACGCTTTTACATCTATACCGCCCGTTGCTCTCGGGGCCAATCTAATCGGAAATTTACATCGCGACACCGCGACCGAATTGACGTGCACGGAAATAAATTGAGACAGGCGAGACCCGTGCACAATCATCGTGCTTTCTCCGCGAACAAATCGAACGCCGGGCCCGATGTAAATGAATTCCGCTCTAATTGTAATTATGTGCCGGCGAGTACACATAAATGTTCGCCGTTTGCGCGATATATGACGCGTCACTCACGGCCGGGACGTGCGTCATTGCGAATTTATGAAATAGCGATCGGGTTATTATCCGTATCGCGCGAGTCTTGCACCGGCCCCGTCATAATTGCGATCAATAGTCGACGTTACATGCGATCGGTTGGCGGCGTCGGGACGACGCGACGGTCCATTATTTATTTACGCGCAGTCGTCCGTGTCATCTTCCGTTCGTCGGCGCGAAGAGGATTCGTCTTGAATCGAAAGCATCTCAATGCAACATACACGGGTCGGATGACACGGTTCGAGTCGGGTCGCGGCGCATTAACATTAATAATAATCGCAGCTACGAGACGTCTTCCTGGCGGGAGGTTGTCATTTCGATCGTCTTCCTCGCGGGGTGAGATTGATTGAAAAGCAGCGCGACAGTCGATAGTTCGAACGACACCGACCGTTTATAATTGAATCACGTTTATTCGGCGCCAACGGCAATCAATAATAAATTGCATTACGTCGTCCTAGGCTAAATGCCATTCTCCAAGGGTAAATCATTAAAACGGCAGCAGCCATGCACGCCAATCAGTAGGCATACCGTGCAAATACGTGATGGAAATCCCTCAACCCAACCCCCCCGTGAAACACCGGCCGCGTGCTCTTCCCTGAAATCACACCATCCTCCTAGCTGATTCGCTGTTTAGCTAGGCCGATTTATTTATCGGTCGGCCGTGATTAGACTTTCGCTTTACCCCGGATACACGGCCACGTCAAACATTGACCGATTCTACTGACTTGTTAACGATCGTTGTATCGCTATAGGCGAAAAACAACCGCCCCACAGAGGCACGCGGTTTCTGCTTCTTTTCGCGTTAACGCCAAATAACTTCCACCTGTTGCTACAAAAGAAAAATACGTCGCGTCGATCGATCATGCACCGCCGGCTGGCATAAAAGAGAAAATGTTGCAGCTCGTTAATTATAAAATAACGCTAAACAATTGAACACGGTAACGCCAATATCCTCGCGCTGGGCGATAAAAATTACCTCCCCTAGCAACAATCCCCGTCCGCCGAAGGATTCATCTAAATTTACGCTCTCGTACGATCATCAATATTCAAGACCCACCGGCCAGGTAAGGCCAACGTTCTTCCAACGATATACTCTAATACCGACCAGAAGTTCACCGAAGGCCATCGACGTGGCAAAAAAGTTCGATGAATAATACCGCGACGAAGGGCATCGCCCGCCAACCCCCGCACGTCTTCGAGACTCCACGCCGTCATTCGTTTCCCGTAATTACCCCAGACCATCCGCGAGGTGGTCCCCGTATCGAAAAACTCGGTTCGCAAGTTCTCGATGCCCGAACGGCAGACAGAACGGTTCTCGCGCTCGTTAGGAGCTTAAGGAAAAAGCACGCTAGGGGTGGGATAGGACAGGACCGTGGACACCCACGAAGACGTGCCCCTTTCGTGATGTCCTATCGTCACGTGCTTATTCCGCCCCTTAAGTTCTAGCCACACCCGCAATCATGCGCAGTTTCCACCCATCGGCCAATGAAAGCCCGAGAGCTTGCAAGCTCTGCCGTGCGGCTTTCGAGCCGAGCCACTCCGACAAACACCACGTGCCACGCGGCCGAGTTGCACGTGCGTCCGCGGAGCTGTCGAGCTTTTGCGCGTCGTGTTCGCCAGTCGAACAACCCTCCAGCCGACTCGCCTTTCGGGGGACTGAAGTCGGGTTCGGCCGTCTCGTTCATTTTTCGAGTTGCCCATTTCACTTGGGCACACCCCACCCCCTTGACTTGCGTTTGACAATCGTTGAATATAGTTTAGACTATCATTCCGTTGTTTGGTTCTGTATGCCGGAAGGGGACGTTGCCTGGCCGGCATAGAACGGGAAGACACTGGTGTTTCGCGGTCCTCCCAGGGCTGATAGATTGAGGAGCAAACGTAGTTGACCGGGGCAGAGACACGAGGCGAAGGTAAGTTGCAGTTTGTTACTTTGTTCGTTTCTGTACAATAAAGGGAATCGATACGATAGGTGGATAGACGTCGGGTATTAACTCGGGGGAAAATGTGCGCGATGTTCAACAGTTGGCCCTTCTTTTAACTTCGAAAATTCTACCCTCCGTGCTACCCCTTGCGACGAACCCTTAACAGGTTCCCTCTTACGTCACCCTCTACTCCTGTAGCGGGAGGCCGTTTGTCTTGCGTAAGAGACTGTCGACAGTTTCGGTTTTAAAACAATGGGGGAGGGGGGGGGGCGATATATTGATATCGATCGTTAACATTATCATTACAAATTCTAGCATTATTTAATTAACGTTCGTCCACCGACGAGACAAACAAATTTCTCTCGCGCCTGTTCTGTGTGAAAGGCGTCGAGAAAAAAAAAAAAAAAATAAATAAATAAAGTAGAAATAAGTCTCGCACAGCCAGCAACAGAAACGTAACGCAAAAGAACGGAGTAACGTTTATCCGCTTATCCGGCGTAACTCTTTTCGCGGTCCGGATGCCTGCGGAGGAATTCGCGGGCCGTGGGCAATAGGTGTGGCCGTAGGTGTAACATATTTATGTTGTGAACCGTCCGAGTGCGGGCAATAAATAGCGAGCGCGCGACCGGCCACGGGGCAACCGGGGGTTGTGGGGGGGGGGGCAGAGAGGGCAGGTACGAAGCGTAGGGATAGTTCGTTGAGGTGCGGGGGCCAGAACGATTACGCTTTCCAAACCCCTGGTCGTTCGACCGAGTCACTGGCACCGCCACTGGCACCACCATCGGCACCACCGCCGTATCTACCCACCCCCCCACATCCTATCACCGCCATCTATCTTTCTCTCTTTCTTTCTCCCCGTCCCATATCTCGCGTTTCGTTCCCGCGTATCCCTACCCCTATCGTGTCCACGAACCCCCTTGCCCCCGGCCCTGTACCGTCCTAACGGAGGCTGTATGGTCCCTGGACAACCCTATTCGTTCGTTTCCAGCCCGTATGAACGCATATGCGAAGGCATGCAATTTTGGTATTAGGAATGCGCGAATGAGCTCAACGTGGACACGTTCGTTGTGCACGGAAGAGGAGGTCTGTTCCTTTGCAACATTCCACTGCGATGGGATCTCGTAGCGCGCCACGAGGGATGAAACGTTCCATGCCGCTATAACAATAAGTCCCCGTTTACCAATATATGAGCATAGGATATCGCGAGACATAAATTTCTCGTCGAATCCGCGGTGGGATTCGAAGGGGCCGCGTCGTTGTAACAAGAATCGATTGCAATTCGATAACTTGCAATCAATTTTACCAATGCCCACGCGCACTGGAGCTCCCAACCCAATTGCATGCACAGACACACGTCGAGGCATGCAAACGCGAGAATGCGGGCCATCTTAGGAAGTGAGCACCCCTTGGCATTCCACCGATCTCGGCCGATCGAGAATCGAAGGATAACAGGAACGCTGCGCCCAGTGGGCGCGCGTATGTCGGCTGTCGGGCAATCCTAGTGATGCATATCTGTCCTCGTCGCGTTATGTCTTGGATATCTCGACGATGCGATGTCTGGCGGACCTGTATCGGTCGAGGAGGTCGAATTAGAGGGTGAGCAGGGAGACTGAACGACGGGAGAAGCACGAAAGCCAGCCGGGATCGGGGTGGTGCATGGTCACAATGAGGTTGAGAGCTTGCGGCCGGATGCCAGTCTAACCATGTCTACCGTACATTTACTTGCAAGCTTGCCAGACGCTCGTACGTATCGCCAGCATCCGAGCAATGCGGCTCAAGAGTCCCAGTCACCGCTGACGATGCACTCCAAGATGCAGGCTGCTTGTGAGCGCGTTTCCGTGGCGGGGATTGGACCCCTCGTCGTTGGCCAATTTGGAGGGGGATGAACCGGGTTTCGGGTGCGGCCGCGAAAACGTGACTCGGAATATGTAGAATGGGAATAATATTGAGGGACGACGAACACGAGGATGGCCCTATGATGAACGATATTATATATTTGTTTAGGATTAGCGTTGAGACACGATGCGAGTGTGGTGTCGAGATTAGAGTGCAAGCTTCGAAATTCTTCGCATCGTTTATCAGCTCGAAATATTTGTGCAATGCACAGATTTTGCGCGGCAATATCATTTTCCCAAGAATTACTTACTGAATGCGGCAACATGACAGCACTTGAATTGTCCTATAAAATTCGGTACGATCAAATTCCAGAATACGAAGGAATCGTTAACTACAATTACGAAGCTGTTCTACAATCGCATCAATCAAATTTCAAACAGAGCGCATCACTAGCGTCACGGAGACCCGGCAAGCCTTCGATTCGTTCGATGGGAGAACGACCCCTTCCGAATGCGAGACGAAATCGCGAACGTTCAAGCGAAACCGGGAAAACTGCGCAGATTCCCATATAACATACGGACCTGCACGCGAATGAATTTTTTTTAAAGCGTCCTTTTCGCGAGGACTCGCGCATATTTCGATGCTTTGGTCGCGGCGCCCGGGTAATAGGCGGCCGCGGACAACATTTCCACCACCACCGTGCCGGCTTACCCCTCGCTTGACACGACGTGTGTGCGTGCACCTCGCGCATTCCGCAGCGAGATTGCGCAAAAATCGGACAAAACGAACGCAACTAATTTAACTGCTTTCGAACAATTAATCCGAAGCATTTAATTTAATTGCGCCGCAGTCCGCCGAGGCTGTGCAGCGTTCAGTCGAAACAACAACCGATGCGGGAACCGGCCGGAATTTTCGGATCGGCGCGCTCGACTCGAATTCTTTCGTACGCAAACAAACGGGAAAAAATAGAAACGCTCGCGTGAAAACAAACGGCGACCGGTGGACGTCGATGGATGGGCGTAAATATTGAATGGGTAAGTGGTCGCGCGGGTGGAGGGGGAGGGGGTGGTGGCGATTGTGCGAAATTTCACCCCTTTAATGGACGCACTTATTTCTTTTGTGCGCATCAATAGCCTATTTAACGGCGATAGATACATTCGGGGAAGGTGGCGGTTATAAAAAATAGACCGAAAGTGTTTTGCTCCGGCGCAAAAAGGTGGAGGGTAGCGGAAAAACGTTCGGAGAAAGGATGGCTGGCGGAGAGCGTTGCAGGGAATGGGTGTAATTAATAGTAAACCCGTATAAATCAGAGACAGGTTGGATGCACGTTGGTATGCGCCGTTACCGATGCAGGATTATGCCCAGGGGGGTGGTTACCCCACGACCTGCTAATTTTTCAAACGGCCGCCATAATGGTCCCGGCTAATTACTGATTTTTATCTCCGCGAGTCGGTACTGTGAGAAAGAGTTGCCCGACCACAGAGAGAGATAGCGTACATGTGTGTGCACGAGAGACGGAGAAAGATGGACAGAGGGAAAAAATTGTTAGAAAGAGACAAACGTCAGGAGGGAGGGAAATAGAGACCACGCAAGAAGAATAGGATTCGGGTCAACGGTCGTTTTGTATTGCGATTTTAAGCGTCGGAGGAATTTTTCGCGATAAACCCCATTATCGCCGCCCGTCCCATTCGAAGCCATCATATCGTGTTATGAACGATTTCATTGAACCGCGATCCTTTCCAGACATTCTTTTTCAGCTCCCTTGCTGACCATTGTCCACCGCTGGAACAATGCGTTTGATAAACATAGATATGCACGAGATAATCGACGTCCATCACAGAGAAGCCCAGCCGGCGAATAGCTCCGAAAGCCCGCGGCGTTAATGCCCCCGATCGCTATTAGGCGAACCACGCAAAGAAACTTGCCGAATCCGCAGGAGGATTGTTGGTCACGTGTACAGGACATTCACAAGCTACACGCAGACCCGGTATTCTGCGCGGGTGGATCCAGCTAACTACCCCCAAACACCTATGTACTTAACGCAACCCATGTAAGCTTACGCTAGAACAAATTTACTCCACCAACCCCCGAGACGGGCCACGTCTCCTCCGACCATCCACTTCGAGGCCCTTCTCAACCCCCTCTAATTCTCTCACGGAACACCGGTGTTATGAAGTTGTGTTGAACTTTTCGCGAGCATAGTTTGCAGAACACCCTCGGGTGACTGCGAGGCTTACCTTGGCTCGTGACATATATATACGCGCGACTCTAACAAACCGTCGCCGAAGGGGTGGCGGACGGGAGAACGAGGGGTGAGCCGCACGAAATTTGCGGAAGAACGCGTCAGCCGCGTGCTTCTCTTTCGATTTCGACCACGTCCCCCCTGGTAAAAGTCGGTAAATTCGTATCAGCTACCTGTTGCCCGACGGCACGTCAATCGACAGGTTAATGCGATAATTCTAGCTTTAATGAAATTCGCAGCAACAGGAGCGCGACGGGTGCTGCGAACCCGGTTTCTTTTCGATAATTTCGCGACGTAATTCCCTGCCGCGAAAAAATTGTAACGCGACTGACGTTACCAAAGCCGCGGGTATCTTTACGTTTTCCTCACGGGCATTTTCTTGTCGAAATCCTCCCCCGTTGACACAACAGCGGAATCTTCATTCCGTTCGCTAGTTAACGCAGAAGGCTTTGCCAATTTTCCGAGAGTTTCCCCAAGAAAAAGAGCTTTCTTTTCCGACGACAGTGTGCGCGGTCGCGCGGGTCGCGTATGCAGCCGAAACGACGCAAACGTTAGGAATTCTCGGCACGGCAGTCAGAGCCAACAGGCCCGGCAGAAACTTACGGGCTAACTTTGAGGGGGGTAACAGCATTACAACGTTATTAGATTTACCGCAAGCACCTACCCCCGAGGCGCTCCCGCACATTACACACATAACCGTTTTGAAGTGTAAGTAACCCTAAGCGGCACAGCTACGGCCTAGCTCGTGCCTGCGCTGTCTTGTGCGTTAAATTATGCGCGTGTGCCCCGCGGCTACGAATGGGAGGCATTCCTTCGTACTTTGTCGCCCCGTTACGCTTCGATTATATTGCACTGGAAAATCATTGGCCAATTTTCAATCAAGGGACGACGTGGATCGCGTTTCGATCGGTCGCAACGAATGCGCGTGTAGAAGACGCGGCCAGATCGTGCGTTTTCGATGAAAGAGAACGAGAAATGAATGGAAAAGTGAATGTGCAGCAAGAGATAGAACTGGAAGGGACGACGGTACGGCAAAGAGAGAGCGGTAGAAATTTCGGTGCGACCAGCTATTGAGTAGCTACCCTTAAGATAAGGGTGACTTCACCCCGTCCCTCATACGTTTCCGCTATCTGACGCTAAACGGCACCGCTGCTCGTGGCCTTCCACGTAAAAGGGATGGCCCTGGCAGGATGGTTCTACATAATACGCCGGCACATTACTGTCGAAACCCCATTAGATAAGCGGAATTTAGAACGGCGAGACAGGATTTTTGTGCGGACGACGTTCGTGAAAAATCACCGGCCACGAGCGTCGCCGCGGACATTTTTCTTCCGCGTTCTCGCATCTGGAAGTGCGTTTCCGACCGATGGCACCGTCGTTTGATTGCCGGCCCGTGCCTACTCCGTGGCCGTTCGAACGTAAACGAGCGTGCAGAAACGGCAAACGATTTACCAATTCGGGCGTCGGCTTTAAAGCGACACGTTTCCGCGACGTGAAGTTTCTTTGCCGGGCTGGATATTCGATTTGCTATCGCGGTGAACTGACATCAGCGAAACTGATTTCAAAAGCGAGAAGATGGGATCCACGCAACAAAAGGCTTTACACGTCTCGCCCCGTCCACCGGCTCATTTAAGGCTAACTGTCCACAACGGGGGTGCAAACTACCCTTATCTGTGGACGTTTATGCCCACGCCTTATCTAGCAACCCCGGACTGTTTCGTGCTTGCTAACAACTAGGTATTCTCTCTTCCAAGCCAATCTCCTTCCTCGAACGAAACGACCTTAAGTTTCCCCGTCTTTCTCCCTCGACCTGTCTCTGCTTCGTCATTTATTCCCCGCCGCCCCTATTCCACTTTCAGCTGGGTTTATTTCAATTTCCTGCCGAGCGTTACTTTTTAAACGTCAAGCGAAATTATAGCTTCTCTAGGCTCATGAGCAAATTGATACAATTATTATCTAACGACTGCCCATACCTCTTGCGGTGACCTTTGAGAGGGGATGGGAAATACGGGAATGCGTCTGACTGTTCTTTTTCGTATCGAAAACTGTGACGTCCTGTTTACACGGTTGAATAGTTCAATATCGGCGTTCCTTTCATGTCCTGGCTTCAGGACATCGGTCGCCAAGTGCCCCCGTCTACTCCATCGGTACTTTGATAATAAAGAATCAATCACTGTTCCAACGTGTACGTACATTCTTCTACGAACAATCAGATTTCGTTGAGAATGTTGAAAGAATATTCCTCCATTCTTTCGTGTTTCTTTCTCCACGTATTTCCGAAAAAGGCAGAGACGGGTTAGGAAACGGTAGCGTAATTTGGTTCCGCACAGATCCATAGAGAAACCAGAGGAGGTGGCGATACGGAAAATCGAAAAGCACGATGCTCCTTATCTCGCAAGTTCCCGCAGCTTGGTTGCTGTCGGTGGAACGGTTACCGAACGACTGAGGGTCGCTGGCCGGAGGATGTTGCGGTGAAAACAAAGACGTTACTCGCCCCTATCTGGGGTTGTAAAATAACCGTCGAACGAGAGCAAAGCGGCGAGGGTAATAAATGAGATAAGCGGATAGATTCCTCCGAGAGTAAAAGGCATTATCGATACGTTTCGTTCATCGGAGAAATTCTTCCTTTCGTTTCAATTCGACCACCCTGTTCCAAGATACCATCGCCGTGGTACACGCACACGGGAAACAAATATTTCCCATGTTCTCGCCAATGTATTCCTTTTTTTCATTGTTCTTTTTTTTTCTTTTTTGTTTCGTTGCCACGCAAAAATTCGCGATGGGCAAAATTGGAATGCGCTCGAAAGGGACTCGTCCCGTTTGAAAATAAAAACACGTTGTTCCTAACTGATACTCGACTCGCGCGTCCCGCGAATATTACAAACAACCGGCCGATTTTCTGCTGTTTTTTTCCTGAATGTAACGCGAACCCCCGCGCATTGGTGCATCGAACTAATTGGAAGTCTTAACGGCACTTGACGTAATAACGCCGTCGGTATCCGGGCGTGTGCATCATATCGATCGGAATCTGCAACGGACCCCTCTTGTACCCGGCCGGCTCTTCCATGCACTCGATCTACCTTCGTCGTTCGGCAGCCAAACAACAAACGGGACCGATTTGATTCCCATTCACCCGTTCTGACCGACTACGTTCACTTCGATTTAAAGTCTGCGGCCGGATTTGGAACGCGTCTGCGAGCGTGTGTCGCTGGAACAATTCCGTGTCCCGTAAGCTATAATGTCAATTAACGGTCTCAGAAATAGTTCTCCTGACAAGTCACCGTTCTCGTTCCATTACGTGTCAGCCGAATGCGACGGGGACAGTCTGCGCCTCGGCTAAAATAACTTCCAACGTCATCCTCGCGAATTCAATTAATCACTAAATTCTCTCCGCGTTGCATATCGATTCGAAGATTACCCCCGGCTCGGGACAAAAATAATCGCCCGAAGTTTATATAACAGCCTTCGATATTCCTTCGGCGTGACGCGACGGTTTCGTAGAGTTCTCCTTTTTAGCCGGCAGCGAGAAACCGTGCACGATACAACGCACAGAGGAAAGGCACGTCTATTGACATCCCGTAACCGTGCCGTGATTTAATATAAACTGCACAAAGCTCCACCTTTGATAGTCAGATATGAAATACTCCGGTCCGAGGAGTGCCCCTCCGAAGACAGTCTGTCCCTGTTGAAGGGTGCGCTCGACCGTCTCGTTGGACTGCATCAAGCGGCGATATTTTCCTCCCCCTCCAAGCTGTCTCGAATATTCTATAGCAAAGGGGCTAGCTGCCTCCAGTCTTTGAGAGCTACGAATGTCGCCGGAATGTTTCGGACTTTTACCGTGAACGAATGTCAAATGTCTGAATTCCTTATGAAGGGCCGGCCCTGATGAAGCACGCCGCGGCACGCGGCCAATCTAAGGACGATATCCGCTGTGAATAATGTGACAAATCGGACGTTGGGAATTTCGTGGAAATCGTGGATTCTCGGTTAATTGAATCGTGCACAGTTTATGCAAGTGAAGGCAGCGGCGAAGCAAGGGGGTAAAAACGTTGAGAGAGGAGTGTTTCATTTCTTTGGGTAGAACGTGTCTCGCGCTGGTAATAGCTGCTCCACCGGCACACTTTGATCCTTTATTACATTTTTACAAGCGATTACATTGGCCAGCCGCTGGCGATCCTTCGGGGCGACCTTTGTTTCCCTCGACTCAGGACGATCTCTTGGCTATCGTTCGACTTGCTCCGCTCAGCCCCGCCGCCGCCCATCCTCCCCTTTAACGAAGTTTCGACGAAGGAAGATATTGTTCTTGTTTGTAGCGAAGTTAACTCGAGCCCGGACTTGTCCGTGGCTCACTCTACCCTAATTAGGTTTGAGGGATTATAGAATTGCCTGGCAAAGTCGATTACGAGATTGGAACGGCCGGGTGGCGGATGGGCAGACGACGAAGAAGTAGCCGTAGTCTTCGAGACGCGATGCCTCTGCGAACTGAAATTTATTGGATTTCTCGAAACGCGGTAAAGTTAGTTTGAGGTGGAGGGGGAGGTGGGGGGGGGGGTCGTGGAAAAAGTAATCAAAGCCAATTTTCTAGCACGTTTCACCTTGGGATGCCGTTAAGTAAAGAGGAAATGACTCGATCCTGAATTGGCATAGACCGGTAGTGACGAACTGACCGCCGCGGGGCCAGTTTGGCTCTCATAACATGGGCGAAGCGGAAGTACAGGGTAGAAGAGGTCAGGGTGTCTCTGTTGAGGAGAAGCGTGAAACCATGCCCGACGGACCGTGCCATTGATCGCGGTTCCAATGATTTACGATGAATCTTTTCTTGATACGTCGTCGCACTGATTTTGACATTCGAAGCCAATCCTGGTTCATTGCTGGAACAATCTATACCACAGCCTGCACGTCAGCGCTATAGACGTATAGACAGGCTTCCATGCGATCGTTCAACAAATTATTCGCTTTTTGAGCTTCGTCTACCTCGAGGAAAATATTTTCCAAGCGAGACGTACATTTTATAGCTGACCCATGCGCTGAGCGCTAAGCGAAAGAATGTAACTCCAGATTTTCAATTAAAAAATTTATAAAACGCGGAAAAAAATATTCCACCGATCGGGTGTCAAGTGATAAATTACTTTGTGCTGGAAAAAAAAAAATATATATATATCGCTACAAGCCCTTAATTACTGGACCTATTTCACGTATAAATTACTCGGAGATCAAATTTTCACCCAGCACGGCTAGCTCGTTCGGATGCCAATCAAGGCTCGTTCTCGCTTTAAACGACCGGTCGACTTTTTCATCGAAATCAGAACGCCGGGGCGCATTTATGTGCGGACGATCGGAAAAGCCGACCCGGCGTAGCCTCTAATTGATAGCCGTCGAAGTGGTTAACGGGAAATCATAGGTTACGAGGGAGAACTCGTGTGACGCGTGGCGGTAGCAGAAGGTCGTGGAAGGCGCCGTTGGCGGATCAGTCCGGTGCTCAGCGTTGGAAATAAAGGGGTGCCGGGGACAGAGGGTACAGAGAAGGCGAAGAGAAAGGGTGACCGGGGGTGTGGGAGGGGGTTAGCAATTTTAAACAGTCTCCGGCGACTCGATCCTCCGACATAGCGGAGTCCACGCTAGTGAGGCTGAGCGTGCAATGATTGATGCCGGGCCGGCGTGGTGGGTTTGAAAGTGAGGAGGGCTAGAGGATCGGTCCTACGGCCTGGGGAAATTTAATTAACGTAAATGCCGCCGCCACGGCCGGCGTTACACGCCGTGTGTGGCAATCGCTCATATGCAACTGCCCCGTACCCCTGCGATCGTCCCTCCCCACCTTCGAACTCATCCCACGGCCACCATCCCTTCGTTGCTCAGCCATCCTACCGTTCACCCTCTCACGATTATCTTTCTCGCCCCCGACGCGAACGCGCGGCGCCCGCTCAGACCTTTCCCCGAGCGTATCCCGCATCCCGCGTCGGACCGATCGGTCAGCTGCGGCTTATTAAACGTTCAGAACCGGGTAAAGGGGTCTCGATTGCCTACCGATCCGTGGATCTTTGATCCCGCGTTGAGTTCGGATCGCGACCGCGCCGTTTCGGTAGACGTTAACGTTACATTACGGACACGCTCGGTCGGGCCTTGGAATTAGCGCGCAAGTAGAATGAGGCGCGCGCGGTCAGACGTTGTCCGGAGGGACAGCACGGTGTCAGAAATAGATTGCCGCAATACTCGTTACTGAGAGGGACGAAAAGGGTTGCGCGCGTAGAAACTTTTTTACCAGCAGGCAGCCGGAAGAGTATTGATTGACTCTCGGATACGTCGAGGCATCGGAGAGCCCGTTCGCTTTCGATGCCAATCATCGGCCAGCGTTTTTGCGAGGGTTTGTACAGATAAGTACCGCGAGGTAACGGCTGCTGCGGTGCGGGTACGTATGGCGGGGTCGCGGAGGACGGAAGCGGGGTGCCCCGGCTGGAGGTCCTGACACGGCAGCGGCGGGGCGCGGGGCACGTAATGGCCGCGGCACGTGGTGCGTGCCCCCGTTAAACCGATCGCGCACCGGATTGATTTTCAACCTTTCGGCATTTGATGCGAGGCAGCATTCGTTGTCGAATCATAATTGAATCGCAACGAATGCCCGTCGGACTCGGACGCAAATTGACCGAAAAACCCCGGGCGCCGGATCGTGAGACAACGGATCGCGAGGGGGAAAGAACTCGAAACGCCTGTAGCACGATAATCTAATTATCCTTGCTCACTGCGGACCTCCGCGCCGCTCGATGATTCTTTGCCGATTAGCTCGCGGGTTCGTTCGCATCGTTGAACTCGTTCAACTCGTTCGTTGATCAGCTGATTGGCTGTTATCTGATCTCTTCTATGGTAACTTCGTTGCGGATATTTTATCCCCAAGCTTCTAACAGCCCCGCGATTTAATGATCGGTCGCTCGCGGGATAGGTTGGCATGGTTGCGATTCCATTCGATCCTGTTCGACGATCATCGAGTCAGGTGGACCGGGCGATTCGAAGGGGCGAACGAGTTTCGGGACGAAAGTGCAACGTGGCAGCACGCAGGCAAGCAGCAGAATGCATTCGTGCGGTCTGCGGGCCGTAGCTGCTAATTAGCACATGCAGGTCTGTATGGCAGGCTCGAGGGTTGGACAGCCGCCGGTGCAGGCTGTGCAATACGCCCCTTTATTAAATACCATCGAAATTAAAATTATAATTGCATTCGCTAACCCCCTGGCTGAACAGCGACCAGGCGCGGGATACTTCTCTACTCGGTTGCTACCCTCTTCTGGGGCCCCCCTATCGTGAAGGATTTGCGGAGAATTAAAAACAGGGAAAGATCGTACGGATGGAAAGGGAGAGCATCGATTATTGTACGACAATAAAGAAGCCCTCGAAAACCTACCACTTTCGGAGGAAGGAAAAAGATAATTAAAATCGTACGACGATCTATACGATTAAAAGAACACGCTTGTCCCGAGAAACGTGGAGGCGGCTTTGCCCGACGCGTCCAGGACAAGCAGCACCAGCGTTTCTTGAAATGTCGATAGCAACGAGCGCGAATGGCCCGATCGGCCGTTAGATATTCTAATTAGAGGTAACACGAGCCGGTACTTCGGCGGCTGAGTAAGGCATACGCCGGCTAGGTTGTAGGTGGAAACGATGCTGAAGCCAGAAACGGTGAGGCTAGAGGCAGCCAGTAGGTTGTATAGCCCCTGTCAGCCACTGTGCCACTGACGGCTCGCTAATTGCTCGACCAACCTCCAATCCTCCAGGCCACCCCTGCCTTCGCAACGTGCTACCCTTCAAATCCAAATCCAAATTCATCCCTTCGCAGCGGCCGATACTACCGGGCCTTTCAGAATTGCGAGCATACATTCGAGTATCGTATGATGACGAAATTTCTCGGCTAACGACCGAAATAACTGCACGCGACTGCGATCCAGATTTCTCATCGATCGAGCCTATACCGCGTCTCTATGCCCCCGAGCGTGTACGCCGCTCTCGTTTCACTAGCCGGTCCGCCAGAATTCCAAAACTTCCTCGTCCATCCGCGGCACCGATAGCTGTATCAATGCGATTCCGATAAAAGGGCGAAGATTCCATTTAGGGCTGCTCGAATTGTCCGATCGTTATAGCCGTTTTGCTATTCCATCGAATCGATCCTTCGTCGACGTTACGAATGGAATTCGATCTTCAATTAACGTCGATTGTTTAAGATAGAAACGGTTCGATAGGGGAGGGTGGAAAATAAAACGGGGTGAATGGGCTCGGGTTCGAGGGCGGAACAGTCGCGACCGAGGAGCGAGAAAAATTGCAAGTTGCGTGGGAGCAACATGGTTCGATGTGAAATCGATCGCGTTCGCCGTGGCCGCGCGAACAGACGAGTAGGCGAACGAGCGTATCAAGGGTCGGGACGGTCGCGAATTAATCGAGCATATAATCGATGTGCGCCCGTCGATATATATGTATGTATATGGAAGCTATCCGCCTGGTCACCCTCGTGAACCCGAGCCCCTCCGCCGTTAGTCAACAGTGCACGCGGTAACGCTAATTTCTGCGCTGGACGTGTCCTGCTACTGTGCCAAAAAATACGCCACATATTCTACCTGTTCCCTTACCTCGGTGCCTGGGCGATATCATTCCGCGGTTCATTAGAAATGTCAAATGTTCCCGCGGACTTTGACGTGTGTCGCTAAATACGCTACGATTCCTTTTCCTCTCTAAGCACTACCGAATGCCAATTAAACGGAATATCGACCCCTTTGAATTCGTCGTCTCTTTATAGCCGCTTCCATAATATTTCATCCCTCGCGTTAAAAAATTCCGTAAGCAGCGGTTAAAAAATTCGCCGAACTTTCTCCTCTCAATGTATCTCGAAACTCCTCCTCTTTTATTCAGGCCCGATTGGCCGTCGCCGTTTTGCCTGCACGCGTATGAATAGTTGAGGTCCGAAAATAAGGTCGGACGGAACGACGGGCGACCATTTGACTCCAATAACGGGGACAAATCGCGCGGCATTCAGGATCGATCGGATTCATTTCGAACAATGGAAACGGGCCGTGCCCGGGGCTGTTGGATGAAATTAAGAGCATCGAATAACATCGTCGCGATATCTGCCGCATCTGCGCGGCCGCGAGATGAGCACGGTGGCCGTCGGTCGGACGGGTCGCGCAGATAACACGATCGTAGTCGCAAATTTGTATCTGATTTTCCAGCGGGACGGAAATCAGGGAACGGCGCAAAATTGATCTGCCTTCTGATTTATTACCGCGAGCTAATAAAGCCGGTATCGAGCGTGGCCCGCGGCATTCCACGGAACAGCCGATAGGTAGCCGTATCGCGGCAGTTGCGCCCGGACTAGTCCAAATCCATGCTTTACAAAAGCCGCAGAACCGCGATTTCGACGTGGCGTCAACGTTTGAGGCTGCGGCGCGCGGCAGCTTGCAACGATTCAGCCTCGATTCTCGCAACGGTCACAAAACGCCCGGTGCAGCTGATTGTCCGTTCACGTACAAATTCGGACGAATTTCTTCCGGCGAAGATCGGAAACGCTCGAGGATCATCGAACGTAACGTATTCCTCGACGTTCACGAATTGCACGCGAACGTTCGATTCCCAACGATATTTGATTTCGCCTCGGTGCCCGTCCGATCGAATATCAATAACTTTTCGGTCAGCGCAAATGGAGGCCGCGCATCGACGCTGTCCAAGCCGTGGCGCGGCGCAATTTCATTCCGCCGGTGAAAATAGTTTCGTTATCGCGGCCATACAATCGGCCGTGTCTTCGGGTTCGCGCATACCCCGAAAATTTATACTTTCCACGCGGCCAGAATTCGAAACGCGCGGAACGTCCGAACGGACGTTCGCCGAGTAATATCCGCTGCCCGTATTAACAAACGAAATTAAATGACGCCGAATTGTTCCACTCCGTTCGCGCGCTAATAAAAACCAGCGAACCTGTTAATTCTCGCTTATGAGATGCCCGCCTGATTTCGCACGGATGCACACCACTGTTGCGGGAACAACGGGAACGCTAAATTTCCTAAATGTCCGTCTTCGTCGAACGACAACGAATTTTTCCGTTCCCCGGTAAATCGAAGTGATTAATCTCGCCGCATTTGTCCGTCGTAGACGCGGCCAACGCGACCTCCCCGGTGGCGGCTTAGCGGGGCGACGGGAATTGAAAATGCAATCGGTAACGAGTACGTCAGGTGGCGGCTGGCTACGCGAAGATAAAAGAAAATTAGTGGGCGCGACGTTTGTCAAGGTTCCTGGATAAACGAAGGATCTTCGCTGCGGAGAATTAAATCAATGGAAGAATCGGAATATTCTCGTCGCTCTCGTCCGTTGAGGAAACTCCAGTTCAGGAATGATGTTCGTTATAAAAGGACAAACGTTTAAGTGGATAGAAACCGAGAATCGTAGAACACGTTTGGAAGCGGAATGGGTGGTAGGAAACAGCGGGACCGGGGGGTCGGGGACAGGCAGCAGTAAACGCTCGAAGGGATTTCAGATGCCGTTTAAATCGCCACGCCGGACCGCGTATATTATATTCCTCCGTTTCATTTGCGCGAGACGTAAAATTAATTAAACAGCTGATACGCACGGCACGCCGCCGGCAGAGGACCACTTCGTGCAGCCTCCCTGCCCGGGGCCAGGGGCACACCCTGGCAGAACAAACGCATCCCCTCTTGGAAATCGGCTCTCCGGACCGGCAGAGATTTCCAATTTACTGCGGCCGCTCTAAGGGGATGCGGGAGCAGGTTGCTCGCCCCGGTGAATTACGTCGGCGTGCATACCTGTCAACGCGCCCCCCGATAAGGAGTAACTGTTGCGCCGTTGCAACAAAGTAAAAAATCGATCCGGTCAAACGGTCGAGTTAATCGAATCGGCTAGTTTTGACTAAACGTCGAACCGGATGCTGCACGGTGAAAGGGGATCAGCGATCGAGAGCAACCCATTCGTGCGCGGCCGACGTTCACAGCGGCTCGCCGGTGTTCACGGTAGAATCGACAGAAAGCAAGCTGATTGATTCTCGCGTGGAATTCATGAACGAGCGGGCACGCCGGAGCGTATTATATTTTCGTTGCGCGCAGGAACCATTTTCCCTGGTGTTCGGTAAGGAGAGACGTTCGTGTTGCCGCGCTGGTTGTAAATAATACGCGGGAAGTAGATTTGTCGCCGCGAACGGGAAGGGTGCAGAAGCCGGTTCTAGTAGCACGTGTTTTACCTACACGACGTATTCGCAAATTACATTTGCGTATATCCGCGCCTCCCCGAGACAATTTAGCCTCATAAACATAATTAATGACGGAACATTAATTCAGAGATTTTTCACCGGTTACGAACACATGTTACCGCGCGCCGCCAACTGTCTCGCAATTTAGCTAAATAATTACCAAACTTGCCCCCGCGGGCGACGACGCATTGCCAGCCGCCGACGAAACTTCATACGTAACGGAGTCGCGCAGTCGTCGCTCTGTTCTTCTTTCCCATGCCAATCGAATCCGCCCCGTGTTGCGTCGAAACGCGAAATAAACCGCGGTTCGCTCGAAATTTCACGCAAAATGCGGTGGCGAATCGCGCTTTAACAATCCTATATAAACGCGGAGTAAAAAGTCGAGCCCGTCCATTACCGTCCCTGATCGTCCGGCGTATCGAAATCGCGTGCCCTGCCCAGGGCAAATCTCTCGTTACAAGTGAAAGAGTGTCACAAGAATGCCGAGGTAACCCGAATTTCGCCGCGGTAAAGTCGCGCTTAGGCGTTAGGTGGATGATGGCTCTACAGAGGCCGACACACCGTGGCAGTGTTCGTGTGCGGGCGAAGGTGGTCATATAGGTGTGTGCACGGCCCCTTGTCCCGGGGCAGGGCTGCCATCCTAAGCCGGCTTGACTAATTGGTAGCGTTATAATCATGGGTACACGGTTAGGTTGGTATTACCGCAAGTTATAGCCCCGTCTCCACATCGGCGACCGCCACGCACATTCGCGCGTAAGAGGGGTGCTTAATGACCACGCCGTTTACGCAAATTTTCCCATTATGCGACGCGGTTTCGGCCCGCCAAACAGAACGATCCCGGCGACCGTCGGAACGAGCGTCATTTTCTCCGGCTACGAGGGAGCTTAAAGCTTCACGAAACCGCGGCCACCGCTTTTGACGTTGCCTCGTCGTGCTTTCGGAAATTGTGACGGGCCTAGGCGCGTATGGGTTTGGCCGAGTTCTAGGCGTGCCATCGTATTCGTATGATTCCATTGCGAGGCAATCCGCGCGGTCGTTGGAGTTTATCGGCAACGGGAGCACGCCGTATTACCGTGTAATCGGGAACGATCCGATTTTCGGTGCACGCGGCCGCCGGTCGTTTGGTCGCACGAGATACTGATAATAAAAAATCGCTGGATATAAAATAATTCAAACAAATGCGCCGGCACGAGGAACGGTCCTGCGACGATATATTCGGTCGGGCTTATCCGAGTCCGGTCATTCATACGCGCGGGCGGGGGGCGCAGAAAAAATGTAACGCTCTAATGGCTAGCTATCTGTAACGGTTAGGAAGTGGGCGAGATTTGTCGACGTCGCGTAGAAGAGGGAAAAGAAATCTTTCCTCCGGCGCGGTGGCTGGCGTTCGACGCGCTCCGATATCGCGACCAATATTGAACGCGTCCGTAACGACAAACAGATAACGATAAATGGACTAACCGCGACACTTTGCGTGATTTAGACGCGTGCTTTATGGATACGGGGTGCCTTTCGTTTTGAGGGATAGACGATCGCGGAAATATGATCGCGAGTTCAGGATCGTCGCAGGAGAGAACAAACTGCTGGAACGGAACGATGAATGTTTCGAGACGGTTCATATCGGCGGGCAACGGGTTCCATCGATTCGAATCCCGCGGGTGCGATCGCCGGTAACTAAACTTGTAAATCTCTCTCTGCCGGACCGTCCGGGGGCCGAAGCCTATCCCGACTGACCAGAACGCATTTGTCTGTCTTACGAGCGTGGTAAACGGTGTCTCGCTGGAAACCTTTGTTCCGTCGATCGGGGCCAACTTTTAATTGCACGTCCGAAACGCGTGCTCAATTTCACGATCCCCGTTCCCCCTGCAAGGTCGAACGACGATCCGTCGTTTCTCGAGACGGAGATCGACTGGAGCTCGAGATTAATATCAAGCGAGTCCCCGGAAATCTTCTACCGTAAAGACGGAATCGGGAGATACCCGCGGCGGGCGCAGTTACGGGGGTGAGTAGTTCTCGCGACGCCGGGGCATTAGAAACAAAAGCTGAGTAAACGAGAAGTTACGAGGGCCCTTTATACCTCTGCCTTCGCATCCGGTTGTCTCGCGTATTATGACTGATGCCTTAGTTAACCGTCCCGGCGAGACGCTCGAGGCTTTAATGCCACGGGGCGAAAAAAGAAGAAGCTCGCGGGAGATACGCGAGGCACTTGTGTCAGCCGAGCTCCGCGCTCTGCCCCCGAAATTGTGAGGGATGGTTATGGTGCAGCGTGCACGCGATACGATCCCGCGAGCGCTCGCAAATCAAAGCTGCCGCGCGCATTTGCGTCACCTTTCCGCTCGAACCAAGGAATATTGCAAAAAGTTTCGAATCCACCCTACAACGATCGCTCCACACCCACCGCGGCGTTGTTTTTTCAGGGAATTCCA
This sequence comes from Nomada goodeniana, assembly GCA_963969485.1. NCBI lineage: Eukaryota > Metazoa > Arthropoda > Insecta > Hymenoptera > Apidae > Nomada > Nomada goodeniana. The sequence goes on from OZ018303.1 coordinate 21,187,605, forward strand.
CCCCTGTCGCGGTGGAAGCTTGGAGTTTTCCGCGGATTTTCTTCCTCTTTTCGAATTTCTGTAAAATTCGGCGGGGTCACGGCTCTAATATAGTTCAGCGCCGTCTTATAATCTGCAGATTTGAAACGCGGGGATATAATATGATACAGACGCGACGGATTCCACCTCGATCAAGAATAATTAACGAGCATTTCATATTTTCGTAACGGCTGCGGCCACCCCGTATCGCGTAACTTCGACCCCTTTTTTCCAAGGTTTTTTCGTTCGCGCCGCGAGCTCTAATCGCCGCCGCAACCCGCGGTAATATTTAATTTTTAATCCGAGCGTATTCAAATCGCGAACGCGCTGGTACCTCGTGGTGCTTTTAATGGGAATACAATTTATTCCCTGGCCGCGGCTTATTTTACATTTTATGCTAACTATGCTGGCCGGCTACGCGCGTTGTGTACACTCACGCCAGCAATTAATTACACGCCGCCCGGCGTTGGAAAACACGTTATCGCTTTTATAAAGGACAAACAGGCGAATTCCAGCGTCGATCGAATTACTCCGACCGATTGAAACGTGCACGTGAAACCGGAGACCGACAGGCCGTTCGGTCGGGCGTGTATTAAATAAGACGGCCAACAGCACACTCCGCTGCCATCTGAAGTGCATTATCTTCTCGCAGACCCTTGCTCGAAAGTTCCAAGGGTTATATCCGACCCTCGTAATTATCTACGGGAGAAATTTGGTCAACGTTGCCCCGAGGGTCGGCGCGAAACTCACTTACAGCTTGGTCAGCCGCACTTGAAAACTCCCGGAGGCGTCCTTAATCCGTGATTTTTAATCCGGGATCGATTAAAGGCATAACGGGCGGCCGTGGACGGAAATTACACGCGACCCGGGGCCAAGGGTGTTAACCGCCTGGCAAGATGTCCCGATCGCCGATCCTCTTCCGCGGTACCTTTGCGCATCCACCGCCTCGCTTTCCTCGCTAGCCCCCTCCGTTACCAACGAACGCTCCCGTGCAATCGAAGCGAGCATTCCTTCGGCGAAGCGAAACGATCCTTCCGGCTTGTTTGTTCGTTTAACAAATAAGAAGCAGCTCCGTTTACCAAATTACCCGTGAATCGCTCCGCCCGTGTTCAACGCGCAACACGACCGGCGTCCACATGAAAGCGGACCCCGAACGAACAATCGTTTCTTGCTAATCGACGAGTTCCAGAGCGGGCCGTGTCCATTGACTCGCCAGCGGGTTTGCACGCCTACGTCGAATACCGGGGAGCATCGCGTGGGGAACGAACTCGGCGAGGCGTTTACGCGCAAGAAACGTGCGAACGGTCCCGTCGGGAGGGCCGTCGGAAAAATAGCGACAAGTCTTACGATTCAATTACACCGGGTACATCCGAGCTACATCTCTGCCGGCGGACGTCCGGTCTGAATCAGTGATGAGCAGCCGGCTGCCTGTCTCCGTTCTCATTTCCGTCGGAACGGACAGGAAAGAAGAAAAGAAAGGGGCTCCCTTCCGGGCTTCGTCCGCCGCTCATTTTTCGGCCGCGCACCTCATGCATTATTTAAGTCTCGGACCTTGGAAACGAGCGTTAAAGTCTCTCTAACGGGGGATTTCGTCGCTGTTCAACGGTGTCCCGTAATCGATCGTTCGCCGAGGCGCGTTCTTAAGAAACGCGGAGTTATAAGTCGATTCGGAACCAGGGACGGCCCTGCCCTTTCGCGAATCGGTCGAGGTTCAAACGGCAGATGCGTGGACATACGTCGAAGATCCCGAGCAGTCGTGTCGCGTGTAAAACTAGTCTTCCCGTTGGTTCATCGATCGGTCAATTCGAACTATGCACGTATCGACGAATCGCACCGCCGTGCGACGGGTCGATGGAACGGCCCGCGTACACGTGCATTGCAAAATTCAAAGCATCGTCGGGGCAAATTTAGATTTCCTCCCCGGGAAACTCCGGGCGTAGCCTAGATCTCGATTTGGACCGACCTAACGAGCTGGCGAGATTGAATAATTGAACGAATCCTAAACCTCGTGTCCGGCTATTACGATCGTTAGAATATTAAAGCAATCGTTTCTGCGCCCCGGTTCCCGCGACCGCTTACGGACACCGTGGACGTAGCCTACCCTTTCTTCAACCGGCAGTCCATAGAAAAAGAATCGCCGAGGGTAGCGAGGAAACACCGTCGATCGAGCTTAAAGCTCTCCCGAACGTCTTATTCCTATTCCACGGGCAGATATACGGCTCGTAATCCGAGTGGAACACCGCGTGGATGAAAGGGGGGACACGATCTTTCCCCGGATCGTTCGTTTAAAACAGTTTTTCACTGCGGGAGGAGCGATAAAGACGGGAATTAGATACGAATCGTCTGCGAGAAGGATCAGGGACTGGCGCCCGCGCCGCTTACACCATTCTTCTCGAGGCACCAGCGCGCACCTCGGTTTCTTAAGCACGATTTGTACGAGTGCCATATTTCTTCGGCGAGGGCGCCGTTTGGCGGCGATAGTTGCAGTATTATTTACTGTTAACGGCCCACTTTGCTCGCCTAATGCCGTTGTATTAACTTACTGCGCGCACACCTTCCCGCACACGCGGCAGGGATACTTTATGGTCACGGGACCGACTCTACCGGAAATCCCCCTTTGACTTGCTCGCGCCCCCGACACGAGCCGCGTAACCACGCGGTAATCCAACTTCGGTTTCGCGACCGTGCACCAGGTTCCCCGCGATCGAGCCAGGATCGGGTGCAAGCCGAACGTTTCTGCACGGAGCGGCGACGCTTCGCTTTGTTCTCGAACGAGAGGAACGTTATCCCCGAAGATGCACGAGCTACGAGAGCGTTAATCGTCCGAAGACGACCGTCGATTAGCGGGCGCCAGTCGCGGGCGCAATTTTATAGCACTTTTAGCTAATCGAATCGATACCCATTCGAGAAGCTGTTATCGAATTATCTCGCCGCTGGCTGCGGCGGTAATTGCGCGACGGTTCGGTGAACCGCCGGAAGCGCATATTTTTCGGGCTTCTGGTGGCACGGCGGTAAGGAATTTTATGTGTACCGTAGGGAAGATTTATCGTCGCCATTCCGGCGATAATGTCGCTTTCGAATGCAATTCGAAGCGCTTTGCTTCACCTGTGTATCGTATTTATTAGCGGGCAAGGTATTGATCTTTATTTTGCTTAATCGTGTTTTATCGCCGCAAGACATCACGAGGCGTTATCTCGCCGGCATTTGTCTCAATGAGCTCCTTATGAGGACGAAGCGCAGAGCGGGGCAAAGTTTTATTGACGCGGTGATACATTGCTCGCTTACGGACGTCGTACAATGTTTCCACTATAATTCAACTTTCCAGCGACACTCGAATCAGATCGGGAACTGTTACGTCCCAGTCTAGGGGCGAGCCTGAATCGCTTCGAACGCGAGCGGCCAGATCGGGCCATTAAGCCAGGGAACAACGCCGTCGAACCTATCGTCTCGTAGCGTGATGCATTAGAATTGTTATAGATAGACGGACGTGTGCGGGCACAGATAGGCGCAATGTTCGGGGCAACACCTAAGATAGAAAGATATATATTATACGGATTATTAAGTGTTCGCGCATTCACTTAATCCCGTAGTGAATATCCTGTGGTATATCTCCGAGCCGATCAATCACAGAAGGGAGCCGTGTAAACCCCTAGCCGGAGGCGAGAGCCAGCGGAGTAACGTGTCGAAGAGAGAGCAGGACAGGGCAGCGCAGGGCAAGCCCGTCGGTTTCGGTTCTCCTCTGTTATTTCGCGCCGAGTCATATATCATTTCGTTATCATCGACTCTTTATATGCGGTTGCGCTCCATTTTCTGTCTGTTTGCTCCGTTAAACGCCGGCGCTGGTTTGATTCAGTGAAACCATTAGCCGGATTTCGGTCGCCGGCCGCATTTTCCGTTCTCGCCTATCGCACGGGTTATCTCTGCCGCATCATACGCGGCTGACTATCCGCCATTATCGGTATGGTCCGGTGCGAACGATAATACCCGGGGGCAACGGAAAAACATTCCCCCGACCCGGCCCGGATCCGCGCGCCGATTTAGTATAAACAAAATCATTGCGCGAAAACGCGAGCCGCTTTGATTCCCGCCCGTAACGCCGGACAATCGCCCTCGTATCGCCATCGCTCGCGACATCCGTGCACGCGCACGCAAATAGTCGGGATCATTATTCATTCGTATTGTTCATCGCGTTTCATGTACCAACGATCGCGTTCCTTTGTCGACGAGATTTTAACGGGAACCGCGTCCCCCGGCCGCTGTGCCATTCGATACTTAAAATTCTAACCCCGTAATCCCCTTTAATTGCGCGATAACAGCGGACGCGTCGCGTTTAACTAACGCCGCGACGCGCGAAACACCGGGCCGTGCATTCGTTTGAATTTAAATTATACCGATCATATTTCTCGCCTCTGCCGGCGGGTATCGTGCTTCCGTTTCGAAACGGCGCTACGGCGATCTGATTTTCGTCGCCCCCGATTTTTCCATCGCCGCCACGGGTAAGGCCCGCGTACGTGCATATGCGTTCATCCGAAAGCCAGCTTGGCTTCGTTGAACCGACGCCGTCCTGCCGAGCCGTAGAACTACCAAAGTGCTTGGCGAGCCGGAAACAACTGATAGCGATGCGACCGATCAACACTCGCGGTCGTTCGAGGACGGTTAACGCCCGATATTATCCATTGTCCTCCGAGCACGACCGATAAGCGGCCCGATGATAGATTTTACGGGACGAATTCATGCTCCGTTTCCTCTGCCGATGGCGGACCTGTCAACGGCCACGAGACCAATAAAAACTCCTTGAAAGGGATATTTTATTCGCTCGCCGGCCCGCCGCGATTCCTCATAATTTTCCCCGTTCCGGTTCCCAGATACGCGGATATCGATGCCCGTCGCAACGCACGCGGAATACCGCGCACAGCTCCTGCGATTCTTCACGGCTCGAGAAGTGGCCCCGGCGAAATTTCGCGGACGCACGCGAGGTCGACAGGAAATATCGTGCGAGCTACGGAAGGGGGATGAATAAGATTCACCCTGGCGCACTTTCGGTACGCAGTTCCGCGACGGCAGAGATTGCGCTTGGGGGTTGCAAATGGGGGTGTCAACGGCATCAGGCCTGTATTGTGGAACGTCAATGCCACGGAAACTAACACCGCTTCCCCTCGCTTCGACCCTCCTCCCTTTCGCCCGAGCCAGCGAAGCCGCCATGGAACAAGATCTGTATTCTGTATTCTGTATTCTGTATTCTGTTGGTGTTTGGTTCGATGCCATCTTACGCCAACCCCGTTCGATTAACTAGGCATAGAATCGACTGTTCTTCTAGTCGAGCTTACGCGGCATATGTGCGAGGTTCGCGAACGTGTATCGCATTATCGCGAGGGGGCAAAACGAAAAAAATGATTCGAGTAGAAGAATCCCCGTCGGAATTCGACTCGATCATCGTTATCGAGTGGAATGTATATCGCGTTCGCGTTAATGGCAGAAGCGTCGTCTTGTCGAGCACCGATAAATTCGAAAATTGCCGATAACCGATAACTGGCTGTCAGAACAGTCCACTTGTTCTGACACCTGTGTCACTTCCGGTTATTCAGAGCCCGCCGGCGTGTCGTCCAAAACGATGACAGCACCTTTGTCCGTCGCGCCCGAGTGCTGACCGTAGTACAGTCCTCGACTATTATTGTTCCGATCATCTGATCAGCCCCTTTAGACGATCCTCCCATTCACGCCGTAGCCTTTAATTTCTTTTGTCGCTGTAATACACCCTTCGCGTATTCGTGGCGAGATATCGTTGCCATCGACGGAACGCATTGGTCGATATCAACGTTCGCGCGACTTCGCATCGTCCGCATTTATTATGCTAATCGAAACGAAAACGACCACCGCGTGTGCGAAACGCGACGACGTTTCTACCCTGAAAATCCGGTTACGCCGTTGCAAATCGGCGTGCACGGGGGTGGTGAAGGCTATCGGTCTTAATTAATAACTAGCACTCCGACGGCGAATCGCCCCGGTGTGACTGAGCGTGCTGATTTTCCCAGGCGGCGCGAGGATCGTCCCAAAGCGAAGGAAAGGATAAAACGGTTATACGAGGAAATCTCCGCGGTCCCTTTCCACCGAACGGGGTAAAGAGTACTCGAAACAGGGTAGCGACTTCGGGTGGGGGGGGGTGTGGCCCGAAGTGGACGGCGAAGGGTTAACGCTACCCGCGTTTCCTACAATGATCTCCACTTCGGCTCGAGTCCTTATTAATAAAGTCGGATTAGCATAACTGCTACTCGGATTCGTCCGCCGAACTCCGCATAATTAAGCCCCGCCGATTGCTATCTTCGCCGTTGGAATTCCTAACCGTGAGATAAGCCGCCTTGGCGTCCAAAGGAGATCCACGAAATACGAACTTTATCCGCCAAGGCGTAGAGGCAGGCTCGCCGTGAATTCTGCGTGCTCCACGGAATATCCGCGAACCGCCGCGAATCCCCGTCGACAGATTGTTCAAACGTTTCGGGCTTAAACGTTTCGGATCCGCTGTAATGGACGAACGATAAAATTTTCAATTATTACTCCACCGCGTTCCACTTCATCCGCGGTATAATTGGGGTTGCGATAATAACGGCGATGATATCGCGCAGAAATATTTCGAGAGTCACAGAGAGGAACAGGGGTTGGAGAACGAACGAACGAGCGAGCGAGCCCTTTTCACGTACGTTACAATACATACGCGCATAGATACCGGTCTGAGCGCGAGAGTACACGTGGCTAACGATAACGAGTTCTGTCAGTGGCTGCTGCCGCTGTCACGAGGATCGTCAACGAAGAAAGGGTGCAGGTTCGCGTTTTGCAAGGCAAAAACTAGAGGCTACGTCACGACGGTATAACGGCTTATCGGTCGGTGCGGTACATTAAGCACGACCGTTTACTGGCGCTACCGCAAAACGGGGATGCTGTCGGTCATGCTGGCTTGAGAGGGGCGGGGGGACGGGGACGAAGAAGGGTGTCGAGAGATTATCTTGTCGTATTCAATATTCCTATGGAACGTTCGGGATGATAAATCGTCGTTCTCGATAGGAAAGATGCGTCGGAACCACGTTCCAGGACCTTCGTCGACTAGCGCCTCGAACCACCCCCTTGGTTCGACGGCGTGCCTCTGTTTGCTCCGTTTCAATTCAATGACGGGATCTCGTGGGATTTTCCGCCCGTTGAAATGGTCAATGGCATCTTAACGCCGTCGTTTCTTTCCTCCGTCCTTCATCCATCCTCCTTCCCGGCAAGTATTTACCAACTTCGCTGATACTTCAAATATTATGTAGTTCCCGTTTCACGCGTTTGGCCGATGTATCGATCGGCGCCGAAGTTTCGCAAATTTATTGTCACAAACGTCTAACGAAAACAGAGGCTCGAGTGTGAAACACGATTTCCTTAGGAAGTAGTTCTCTCCCTCGGTGGGACGCGTCTCTCTCTCTCTCTCTCTCTCTCTCTCTCTCTCTCTCTCTCTCGGCAGAGATTTCGGGGTAGCGCGTAGCACGATGAATCGTGGAAACCGCGGGTGCGAATGCGTCCACCAAGAAATCCCGCGGGTATCAGTATAATAAAACGATTAGAATGATCCTCGTACGCGCATTCAAACCGTATAAATATCCGCCGGAATCCCTCGTGCCGTTTCCAACTTCTGTGTAATGTTAAACTTGCGATAAATCCGAAGTACCCGGGCTGGGGGGTGAATCTCTTGTCCGCGACGGTTCACGGCGACCGTATCATCCTCTTCGTTGACCGTGGACAATAAATACACGGCCGGCGTGCGTGAAACGCGTTGAACCCCTATGGCGCGCTGTCGCTCGTATTACACGCGATATATATATATTTTTTTTTTCCCTCCCAGACCGGTGTACTTTCGAGGTTTCATTATTTTATGTGCATTCATCACGGAAACAATAACTCGGTTGACCTTTCTTTTTTCCATTCGAGACGGGATCGGCGCCCGTTCGATCCACCACTCGCGCCCCGAGTCGTTTGCCGTTGTCGCCCCCGCGAAAGCCATCCACGTGGCTGGTGTTCACTGTCCGCGGCGCTGTGCTGTTCATCGTCGTCGGTCGTCCACGTTGCGCGATACGAAGCAAAGAAATGGGGTGAAAATGTTTATGAATTACGCAGCTCGTACGCCGCGTCGAACACTTCGTTTATCACGCAGCAACGTTTTTGTTGACGCAATCGCGTTATCCGGCGGACACTCGCAACGAGGCTCAGTCATTAGAGTCCTAAGTAAAGGCTGACATAGCACTCCGGCTCGTTTGTGTAGACGCGTATATAATTATCGAGGCGAACACCGAGACGATGTTGGTGTCAGCAATGGTCATTCGCCGCTATCGGCTGGTTCACAGGCCATCCTAACTGCCCTGTCCGGCCTGATTATTCTCCGTAACCCATTCTACTCCATAAAGCCTGTTAGAGTGCCGCGCGTACATTATCAGTGGTAAATTAGCGATTTCAGAGTTAATCAACGGAACGATGTAGTCGGGCGATACAGTTTAAGGAGAGCGCTTGTCGAATCGTTCCGACCGTCTTCCCGGTATCGGCGGTACGATTCCAGGAACGATACAGAGGGGCAATAATATCTAACAAATTCTCGTGGCAGATTGATTTGTAGCTCAAGATGGCCCGGCAGCATCAACTATCCAAGTAGATTAATGCGGCCAACTTCGAGCGAGTATTTTGGTAATAATTCCGCGCGATCGATCATTTTGTCAACGAATCAACAAGTACCGTTTACACGCAACGAACTTCCCTAACGCGAAACTTCTCCGCCGTCGAATCACAAACACCCTGACTATGCGTTCCGTCGTTTCCTACCGCCCCGGTGCACGGACACTTCTCGCGAGTATCGATACATCACAGGCCGCGGTGGAGGCTCGACGTTTCCTGTCACCGACTTAACGGAGCACCTCTCCGATTAAGTGTTCACGCTTTCGCGAACGAGTTGTACTCTTCGACCGGCGAATAACGAGACTACCCCGCAGCTGGAAGCTACAGGGACGGCCGTTCGAGACCCCTTGAACGACCCCCTCGCCTTTGGCGATCTCTTCGTCTTCGACATCGTCCTGCCGAATCCGTCGGAACGTCAAAGCTATTTCACCTGACGGTGGAATGCTTTTCGAAACGTTCAAATCGACTGCTTCTGGGAATGCTTAAATCTGGCTGCTGTTTAACTGTTATCATTCGACCGTTTCACCTTGCGTTGTTGCCGTTAGGTAAATTAGTCACGAATGATTACAACATTACCCCCTCGACTCGTTTTCTCGTTCGTCGTACCGTACATTCTCAATGTCCACGCTGAACACCAGAAACAGGTTGCCGTTTGCCGGCAAACGGTAGCGTGAACGCCACCGTGCTGACCGGGAACCGATCTAAAGGTAGACGAAGGTCCAACGTTCGAAGATAGCGCATCTATCCACGTAGAAGGATAGCCGAGGAGGGTGTCCGGGTTATTTACCGACTAACTGCTAACAGCTAACCGTTCCTCGAGCGGTCCTAACTCACGCGCAACGACCGAGAATATGTCCCGAGCGTCCGGACCTTCGTCTTATTGCGGCTAGACCGTCTTGAATGAGTTATCCGGCCGAAACCAAGGCCGACTCGAGTTAATCATACCCCCGTGCTCGGATCCGAGGAATATTCATGGCGGCGTCGCCACCTAAGACGCGAACTCGTTCACGATCCTCGATCGACTTTCGACGAAATCCGCGCTGCGTTCTCGAACGACGAGAGCCGTCGCAATCGCTTCGAGCCGGGCGAAACAATTAATAAACATTCTTCGCGGAAGACGACCCGTTGCTGATTCCACCCCGAGCGCATACCGTTCGCGTCCGATTTACGCGGCCTCGTAGGAATGCTAATTAAATCGTTGGTAAAATTTCACCGGGAGCAACCCCCCCCCCCCGCCCCCCTCGGCGAATTTCCAAGCGGCTGCGACGCCGGAGCGCAACTGTCAAAATGCTAATTTCCATTGGGACCCGGTTTCGCGGAACGATCAAGCACCGGGATTCATCACCAAGACGTTTCTCTGGAAACAACGCGGCGGTATCGTCGCCGCGTCGCGTCGGCTCGATGAAGCGGCGGCGGGTGGGTGGTGGTAAAAAACGGGAAGAAGAGAGTCGGACGGTGACGAATCGCGCGAAGGGGTAGAGAGAGAGAGAGAGGGAGAGAGAGAGAGAGGGCGGGCGGGGGCACGGTTCGCTTCAACTGGCGTTATCTTGCCGCGAAACATTAATAATAAAAGTTTTCGCTCATTGTCTCGTGGCGTCGCGCTAAACGGCAAACGGACGATCGTGAAGGGGCAGCGGAGGAATGGGGCGGTAGGTGGCGGAGAAGAGGAACCCAACGGGCACGGCAGCACGGTAGCACGAGACGCGGTTATACAACCGGCGCGCGCGTTTTGTCTTTGTCATGAATGCTCCCTTATCTTCCGCGAGTCCATCACCGGAGACCGGTTTTGTCCTGACGGGGTTCTGGCGTTAGGACTGTCTGCGAATTGTAAGGAGACAGGAAGCTGGACAGCGTGTAACGTCTGGACGCTCAGTTGGGAAATATTTCGAAACGTCGATCAGCCGCGAAACAAGGGTCGTGAGTTATGCGATGGGGCTTCGGTTACGCGCAAGTGTGTCGCGTCCCTCTTTGTGCCGTTTCGTACGGGCACGCTCGTTCACGGTCCCTTGCCTTCGCGTCGCTGCTTTATTTATTTATTTTGTGTCGTTTTCAGTTTTTGTTTGCTCTCTTTCGGTCGGTTCAGCGTTTTCACTTAGACACGGAACGGACGCTCGCCTTCTGCGGATTATTCCGTCGGATCGACGCGGGCAGATTAGACGCGTCAGACTTTTAGTCTGTCTTTTACGGGCTGGTGAAATATAGGCTGTTGTACGGCGGCGGCAGGGCATGCGAATCGATGCCTCTCGATCACCGGCTACATCCCTCGGCTGACCACAGTTCCCCGGCTCGCACTCGCTTTCGGTAAAGGGATACGATGTAAATCAGTCTAACGCCCGGCCGCATGCACCGACCGCACATTAAGTAGCCTTGACCACTCGAGATGGAGGCAAGCTAATCTCACAGTCGGACTGTACGGATCCTTCGTTCCGCGACGCAACGTTCTACCTGCTCGGGGCTGATAAAGTATTCAGCGAATCGGATCGCTTTGAACCATGCAATCACGACGCCGTGTACAGTGGCTGCGCGAAGTTTCGGGCGAGCCTATAACGGCATTCGAATTTTGATCGCCCCTCAGAACTCAATGGGAAACGATTATTTCTCGTGGTTTACTGTCTCCGTAGTGCAATAAGTTTGCGACGGGGAGCCAAACGAAGATGGACGGGCGGCACGAAAATATCGTGCGATCCTTTTAAATATCTTTGCGCGGGGAAAAGGAAGCGTCCCGGTGTTATTCGTCAATCCGCACGAGGCGGCGTGCACTCGTTTCAAATAGACAATTTTGGAACTTCGAGATCGTTTACGGAATCCTGTCCACGCTGGTCTGATTTTCGCTGGCAGTCTTAATCGTCCGCATCCGTTTCGATGCTATTTACGGGAATCCAGACGCGAAATAGCCCACGAAATCGGATTCGCCGGCGAGATTATCTCCGAGAATGGCCCGTGCTCGTTTTCGTGTCAATGTCTCGAGCGAGAATTGCTGAGCACGTATGTGGAAGGAGGACACCGATCGATCGTTAAGTTCGTGCCCGCCTGCCGGGGACACTTACAAATTAGCCAATCAAGTTCTAATCCCAGCACGATTTACCCCAATCAGCCCGCATCCCGCCACAAATACTTTAATCCGTCCATTAATCCTGCCAGATAAAAGTTTCCAAAGTAGTTACGACCCCTTTGTCGCCGACATCGGCAACGTATCGGTTCGCGATTGTCCAGCCAATAGCCGAACGATAAGGACCGTACCGATCTGTTCCTATCGGCGTAATTAGCGTTCGTTGAACGCCCATCAGTCGCCGACCGAACGGCCGATGGAAAAAGAACGAAAGATAACTGTGATCTCTGTGCGAGCGCTATCGATCGCGGGGACGGAACGATAGGAGGAAATGTCACACCTCGGTGGTACAGATTCTTGCAAATTTTATCTTCGCCAGCCTCGAGTAAAAACAGAAACGAGGTGAGAAAAAATTCACTCCGGAGGCACGACGGCGAGAAACCTCTCCATTTGACTGGGACACGTGACGGCGTAGCATAATCCCGATGCATTTAAGCGGACGACGGGATTGAAATTCCAAAAAAGGAACGAGAACAACGAAACAGAAACAAAAAAAGGAAGGAAAAGCGAGATCCACGAGGGTGGGTTCAGAGAGGTGTGAGCGTCGCTTAAATTTATGCTCGGCATTCTAGCGGTCGTCCCCGGGCAATTTTTTGTCAACTTCAACCTCCAGCGATTCTCTCTCCCTCCCCCTTTGCCCTGCAACCTCTCCGCCGTCGCCCATCTCGTGGTTCTCTCCTCGCCGGTGGCCATACACAGAACGCTGGACAAACAACAATAAATACATTTTCCCAGGCGGGGTGGCGAGCCCGGTGAGGGGTGGAACTTCCATGCGAGCACGTACAGGCATAGCTTAGCGTAATCTGACTGCACACCACCCCATTTCAGCCACCAACCCTCCGCGCCACGACGTACGCAAACCCCGTTACCCCATGTCCTCTATACTCCAGAAGACTGCGGCCACCCTCTCGTACCGGTGGAGAAGACCGGTGAGGGGGCGGCGGTGGTGGTTCGAGATGGAGAGATAGTGGAAAGGAGAGACAGTTGAATGGACAGAAAAGGAAGAAGATGAGGAACAGGCAGCAAGACAGAGGGAGAAACAAAAACAGTGAAACACCGGAGCCGACAAACGCAACGCGAAGGGACCGGGGCCACGGTGGCATCGCCACCTGACGAAAGAATTCCGCGACCTGACTAGAATTTCATTAACCGCGGTCTGGCCAGAAGGGAACGGCAAATATGAAGAGAAAAAGAGTGGAGGCTACGGTGGGCGCGTTTATCGGCGCGAAAGAACTTGTTAAACAGACCGTTTGTCCGTTCCGTCGTTTCCGTCCTGCTTAAACGGTCCTTCGACGAAAATTATACGGATGAGTGACCGCCTTAATCTGCCAGCACTATTCCAGCACTCCTCTCCATAGGACCGTTGGACATATCAATTTTCTCGGCAAACGAAACCATAGAAATACGCGGAACGTTGATTTAGAAATGTTTTCGAGCTGTTTGCACTTCGTTCGATTCGATTAATCCGGCAGCTTTCTTGCACCTTCGGTCGATCGTTCGACGAGGTCGAAAATTTTCAGCGATCCACTCAGACGGCGTGTGTTTCCGGTGGACGCAGACCGTTCGGAATGCTAATGCGTGATTACGGTGCGACCGCCGCCGTAATACGTGAAGTTTTTGTGCGACTCACGTGTGCCACAGCCCGCTTAAAACATCCCTTAAATTACCCCCATTAGCAAGGGCTGAATGCCGGGTAAACGAGGATTTCACTGGCGGTGTTACGCGAGATTTATTCCGTAGGAAATATTCCTTTCGTCCGTTAAATTACATCGTTACAAACCACCCGTTTCCGTCCCCCGCGTAAGTTGACCTAAACAGGCGTGCCGGCCAATTTTCTGCCCATGCCGTTTTTACTTCGCTTTCGAGCATTAGAAACGAAAAGTCACTTTCGTAACGGCATTCCAGTACGAATTAAAATTGAAAGCATTAAAGGTACAAATTGATACTATCGAAGCAATGAAATTACAGGTATACAAATCCACACCGTGAAAGTCATGGACTAGCAGCAAGTTCGTTTTTATCATCGCAACTTCCTTAATTTCCCGGAAACGGGCAGCAGTGGCGCGTGTCCGTCGAAGCTGGAGGGACGAGGGGGAACGTTCAGGACGATTTACAGAATTTAAACAGTCTCTGGGGATAAGGCGGCGGCATGGCAGGTCGGATTAGCAGGCTGCCGCCGTCGAAATAATTCCCCCCTCTTTGCCCTCGCCTGGCTACCCCCCTTGAACCTCCGGGGGAGGTTACGTCCTTCCTGCGGGATAAAACAAAACAGCCAGCGGAGTATATTAATGCTCGGCTTAATGTGGCCCGCCTAATTAATGGACCGACTCACCGGATGCTCGTGCTCTCGTCCTAAAAGTAAAAGATAACGCTTCCGCAGGAGCATTATTAAAGACAAAAGCATTCGTGCCGGGCGAAAGCCGGCTGGAAATTTTTCCAACGAGCCTCAGCTCCGGGGTCGACGCAGGCAACGCCGAAAAGGCGTTTCGCGTGAGAACGTCCTGGCGATTTTGTACAGTGCATCACACCCTCGCCTACCCCCCTACGCCCACCGTGTCCGCGATGTGCAACGCGCGCGTGAAGGAAACGCGGAAAATTTTGTTTTTCCTCTGAAGAGATTCCAGGGGTGGTGCGCTGGGAGTGTCACGGATGCTGCGAGGGCGGAGCCTTGAGAACTGCATCGAGACTGCCCAGTTACGTCGATAAATAGAGAAACCTCCTTTCCATGCTTTTCGCTTTAAGACGATTTTCCTCAGACTTATTTTCAACACCCCCCGGACGTTGATCCGATTTCTCGTCAGCTCGTACCGTTGGGTAATAAAGCGTTCGATGGAAAATCGTCAATAGCGACAATAAATGGGCTAATAGACGTACGAAGAGAGTGTTACTGTGTACGAGCGAATTAATCTTGCAATTGAAGGCGCAAAGCCGTTCAGCGACGTCGGGCAACGGGGCAAAAATTCAATGGGCAAGCGCAGATTACACGGAAGTGATTTAATTACATTCAGGAAAATGGTTAACCAAGAAGATCTACCGATTGGAGGACATGTTGGCGGTCGTCGAACATGTACAAGATAATCGAATTATCGTCGCTTTGAGGATCAGCGTCCGTGGATGATCTGATCACGTACCTGATGAACAGATCGCCAGCGATGCGAGCGGCTTTCGAAGGGAAAGCTCTCGTTATGGACCCTTCACGATTACGTTCCAACGAACCGTTTCGACTGTGCTCCGTTGGCTTCCCGACGATAGTAACTTCTGCCGAGCAATTAAAGCCACGCGATGCACGAAACGTCGGCGGCGGCTGCGGCGCGCACATCGGCGACAAAACTGACCTTTAATATTACTGGAGTATCGCGACCGTATCGATAAGATTGCACTCGATTCGCCGGTCAAGTGACGCGAACAGTCGAAAGTGTGCCATTTATCGCGATGCTCGGCGACTCGCTCCCACTATTCGCACGGCGAACAATTGTGTCGACGGGAAAACGAACTGCGACGACGACGTGCTACGAAAATTTGCTGAACAAAGCGGAAATGGACCGACCACACGGGGTCGGCGAAGGTTTTCGAGGTCGTCGCTGGCATCCAGGTCGGTCTCCGCAGGAATTTCTGCGGCCGAATTCCGTTGCCCCTAACTCCGAAATACTTTTGTTATTATATGGAGAATACACGTGCGTTGCCCCGAGTCTGAAACGCAGTGATTACCGGTGCTGGATAGTTTCGTATTCGTTTGGGATTCAAAGCGAACGGGGAAACGAATAGAAATTGTGTTCCCAAACAATAAATGTGTCAACGAGTTTGTGAACGGAATTCTATGCGTATCCGTGGAGCAGACGTCTCTGCCGATGTAATGCTTCCCGACGTGTATACAATAATAATGGCGACTTTAATCAATCCATTATAGCAATAAAATATATTAACGTCCGGTATTAATTCAACGCGAAAGCGTTCGATCGTTCGCCGATTATTGTGCGGGTAACTTTCAGTGTGTGGCGCACATTCGGATTTAATAGTTTGCATAATTTACCTGGCTAGTTAGTTACCCCATTAATCACTGCACTCACGGGGGGTATAAGCTAACGCATAATAATTGTACCATTATTTATATCAAACTCGATGTATCGAGAACCAGGTCAGCACCCAACGGATACAACACAATTAATTAACTCGCCATTATGTAGGGATCGAATTTGAGGTTTCGCCCCGTTTCAAAATAGTAATATTACAAGGACGGCTGATTATAGCCGAGCTAATTGACAACTCCATTATAACATTTTCGGTTAAAAATGTCGGTGGCCCGGCGGGGATTAGAAAGGTAATGTCGCGACGGCCAGAAAACAAGGTCTGCCATGACCGCACGAGTTCCTAATACTTCAGTCTTTAATAATTAACGTATCAAAGGCACGGTATTAATATTTGCCTCGGAGTCTCAACCGCATAGAAGATATTAACGTCCCTGTAATATTGTGTCCAGGCTAAGGGGAGAGGACATATTGAAACCGCACAAACTTTGCTCATAGCATCCACGGGTACTCGTAAATATACAGGGTGGCCAAGATCGAATGTTTCGGTGGACCTGGACCAAATTTAAATTCGTTTTCAAAAGAATCTGCTCCGAAATTAATCGGGTAGCCGATACCAATGATTGTCCCGCCACGCGCGTCAGAAAATACGAAGCGGAAAAATACCATTGATGATTCTACGGACGAGCAACGTAGAAAAAGGAACGCCACCCTTGCCAATAATTATGGCAACTCCAAAAACGCGCGATACCTTCGCGTCGAAATATCTATGAACGACCGGCGAAGCAAAGTACAACAGCCCGAACGGTCTCGGTTAAATAAACGACGAAGCCCGAAATTTCGTTTAAACGGCACGGCAGGGGCGGCTTGTGCATACGTCTTCGGGCGAAAACAATTAATGTTTATCGGGTAGCTTGTGCTGGCCGTTGCCCGACAAGCTGGTGGTTGTTTCAGAACCGGTGGCGCTTAAACGTGCAATAAGCGGAGAAGGAGAGGGTCAAACTAATTCGATTCTAAACTCTGACCGCATCGCGCGAGAAAGAGGCGAACCGGGGTAGGCCAGAGAAAGGCCATCCCCGTACCACGATGGACACAGATGGCACTAACCGCGCCGTTAAATTCTGAAACTGTAACTCTAATTGCTCATAGACATGCCGACGTTCTAGTGCCAGATGCCGTTGAAACTTGTTAAAGGCACGCAAACGCGATTATTCATTCGATTCTGTTGGACAATGACTTACCGCCACGGCTGATCGAGCGTTGATCGGGGGACAAATTAATTGGCCAATCGCGAATATAATAATCGCCGTTCGCATTAATTCGCGGTGTCATTATTATTCGTTGTCCGCTTGTTCGAAATCGTAGTGATCAATCGTGGTTTCGCGATGTTCCAGGGCACAGGGGTGATAACCAAAGAGTGAATCAAATGACGATGGATGTGAGCAAAAGCGAGCCGAGCAAGAACGGGGCTGTGCAACAGGAGTGCGCTGGCTGCGGCAAGGTGATTACGGAGAGGTAAATATTTCGATGGATACCTTCGATAATTACCCTACACCGTTCCACGAAAGTAAAGGATCACGAATTTTTCACCGAGAAAGAGTCGACGTTTCAATTGCTGCTTCGATTCGTCGCGAAAGATTTTTCTTTATTAAGGTCTACTTTGGCTCGTTTTAGACACTGAAGTCTCCACTTCAACGTGCTCGAGCCCATTTTCCTTCGAGATTTTTTTGTACATCGTGTGGGGAACGGCAAAGTGAAGGTACTTTTTCGGAAATTTGTGCAAACTCAAACGTCTGCACGGATCATACGAAACTTTTGTCTTAACTAAGATCGCCATGGATTTGAAGATTGAAGACTGCTCTTTACAACGACTACAGACAAATTGACCTACGATTTGTTTGTCTCGCTATTTTATCGCGCTTTGAATGAAACCTCCTTGGTGTAAATTGAAATGTCGAACATCTTTCAGTGAGCAGTTGACGATCCTTTAATTTTGTGAAAAAGTCCACAACTTGAAAATTAATAAGGCTCGTTTCCATTTCGTATAAAAGGTACTTTCTGAAGGCGTTGGAGATGTACTGGCACGAGGACTGCCTGAAGTGTAGCAGCTGCAACTGCAGACTCGCGGAAGTCGACACAAAATTTTACGAAAAGTCGAATCTTATGCTGTGCAGGAAGGACTATCTAAGGTGAGCTATCGAACAAACAATTCCCCCTTCGTTCAATACGTCGGACAACGTCCGCGCAGAGTTTAGCGAAACTGGCGAAATTATAATACCATTCGCCTTCGCGTCCGTTGACGTTCCGTACTTCATTGTTCTGTGATGCACGGGAACGCGAATAAAGGGCAAAGATGAAAAGGAGATGTTGAAGCGCACGGACGGGTAAACGTCGCGGCGAACGGAAGCAACAAATCGAATTTTACAGATGAGCTTCCCTTATTGAATACATCCACGTCCCATATAAACAGGCGAGGGCAAATAAACCGTGTTGAGATTACAAAGTCCCGAGGGAAAAGGCGCAGGTGGCGCGTCTGCGAAGAGCGTTTGCTATCGAACCTCCATGGTCTTTATTAATGGCCCAATATTTGAAGATGGCATATTCGTGGTGGTCGATAGCTTATTGGTTCCCGCTCCGCGCGAGCTGAAAGCCTTCCCTTCTAATGTCATCGTCAGCGGGGACGCGTTTCAGCAATCGGAATTACATAATATCGTCGAGGGGGGGTAAAGGGAAAGCGATATCTTTGACAAACATTCGATTCACCGGGCTCATCGTCGAAATAAAATTAACCGTCCGTGCCTTGTTTCTGGATTGCGCAGCCTCTTCGGAAGTACCGGACACTGTGCTGCCTGTAACAAAATCATCCCAGCCTTGGAGATGGTGATGAGGGCAAGAACGAACGTCTATCACTTGGAGTGCTTCGCTTGTCAGCTGTGCGGTTACAGGTAAGGGCTGCGATGATTCGACGGAGATCGTGTAATTGTTATCCGAATTGTTAGAAATTTTTGTCGCGGCGGGAGACAGCCGTTTGTGGTAGAATAATTTGACAACTGGAGAGAAGAGAATATACCTATCCAGCGGTCGGTGTGCCGGCACAAATTCGCCATACGTCAGCGCTATTATTTTATCAAACGTAACGAGTGGCGGTGATTAAACATTCACACCCAAGGGTGGCGGGAGAGTCGCTGGTTTCTACGAAGTATTCGTCGCGGCAGCTCATCCGTATAACAATTTAATTCGAGCCAGCCCGGCCGTGCGCCTCGGCTGGAGGCGGAGGCCGGGCTAAACTTCCGCAGCGCCTCGCAACACTTCGCTTACTTATTCACAACAAGCCAAGTTAAGCCCGACGACTCGTTCGCAGTCTGTGTTTAAGTCAAGACACCTCGGTGATTCCGCCGGATGAAGATAATCGGCGCAAGAATTGAGAAGCCGCGAGTGAGCGTCGTGCTTTCACAGCGGACTGTGCGATAAAGTCGTATTAATTACACTCCGCTCGCCGCGAAACTTTCCTCGCCGCGACGCGAGCGACTTTCGTCGAAGAGGATCGCGCGCGATTAATTATCCGCGCCGTTGCGCGTGCCAGACGGCGCGCGATACCCTACGCCGATCGGCGAACACCGAAAACCCTGAAAAATGGACTGGCTGTAAACGTGGCGAACGAAGAAGCTCGTCGAAATTTCCACCCGTGACGGGCGTAATTGACGCGAGGGCGGCACCGAGGGGTTGTGAGACACGGTAGCAAGAGAGGAGATCCGAGCGAAAGGTCGAGAGTTCCGAACTATGCGGGGGACGTGTAGGTGCCTGGAGGTGCACGTCAGATGCAAATCATGCCGACTAATTTCCTGGAAAACTAACGAATTCCGAGTGCGCGGGGTCCAAATACCCTCGGCGTTCGCGAGAGGGGAGAGGGAGACGTTCGTGCGTAAACGCGTTTCGATAATCCGAAATTAGCAAATTAATTAATTTTGCCGATGGAATTATTCGTGGAATATTCAACGGCGAACGGTATGGTCGAAATTAACGAGCACGCATCGATCGCGCTATGGCTTCGAAAGTAATGGACAGGGGTTCCAGACGTTCGCGTTCAGACGTGACAAGCCCCAGAGGGGTATAGGCGCGACATTTTGCCTAATGTCAGACTGCGGCATTTCCCCGACCTTTCGCGCAATGAAGTCTTCGTTCTCGAATTAACTGGGTCCTGGTTGACCGATATCGGCGTGTCGTGCGTCTGGTCTCGATACAAACGAGGTGCGCGTGAGCGAGGAAGGTTCGTGCGATCGTCGCCGGTATTAATCGGGTGGCCGTTGCCGCGTCGAACGGGTTCACATGTTCCTCGGCGAGCTTAAAATGTAATCCCCTGGTAAAAATAGAATTTTTGCCATGTAAACGACTGGTATCGCGGCCGCGGGCGGAATATAAAAAATGAAAAGAAGAGAAAAGAACGGCCGGGCCACGGGGTAAGGTTGGAAACGCGGAGCGCGGCGGCGTGCTCCAAGAGTAGCACGTGACTATCGAGCGAACCCGATTACTGCTTAAAGATACGTCGAAAGTATACTTTCTTTCGTGGTCGAAGGTAACGTGCAACCCTTAAGGCGAACCATTGGTTAGGGGTCGAAGCGGTTGACCGTAGGTAAAGCGGAAACGGATGTGGCCGTTGGGTCACGCGATCTCCACGAGCCGAGCATAAAACACCTGAGTTGTTTAATCATACGCTCCTAAGCTGAGTCGTGCATCGTAAACCCGTAAGGGTAGGCCTCTTTCTCTTTCGTTCTCTGTCGATCGCTCGCTTCCACTTGCGCGCTTTCTCTCGTTCGAGATGTTCGACCGGATAAAAGTACTCCGTTTATCCATTAACAGGTATGTTCCGTTGACTTTGCAGTGTCAATAAAGGTAATCGATGTAACGGCCGAGAAATGAACCACCGCACGTAAGAAATGTAATTATACTTGCCGATTATTGGGGGCTGATAAAAAAAATGCTATCGCAATTCTATCTCAATTACCAAAAAGGAACGAACGAGGCAAGGTATCCGCATTACTGTATGACGAAGCAGTTACTTCCGTTTCTCTCAAAAAGCTGTCGCGATACACGGTCGAGGGGCAATTAAAATCGCTTAATCGTATCAAGCAAGAGGTGCCGCGAGCTTTTTCGACTTGCGATCCAGACGACGTAAACTTCGAACCATCGTCCTTTGTCTATGAAGGCACAGCAGGTATTGTGAAGCCACTGCGCGGTTCCTCCCTCGCAGGACTATAGTCCATTGTTCGTGCTTATATTGTATTTAGGTATTACGAGTCAGGCCGGTTTAATTGTTATTGTTCCGCGGCGCTTATCGAACACGCTGCTCTGCTGCATTCCCACGCGAGTCATCGCCTTGCCTCGCAATTACTCGAAAATCATTAAACTTCCAGGGTGGTGTGCGAAAACCTCCGTAAGCCACGATCGCTAATAGAAACGTTTCCGGCCAATCTTTCAGCCATGCCGGCCGGTGTAAAACGGTTGGAAGAAATTACCGATAGCAATGATATATCATTCCAACTCGTTACGACTATATTTCGGGCAAAACGAGATTGCCCCCGCCCCCGCCCACCGCCTTATCGCGCGCGTGTACGCGAAGACAGGCGAGCATTTCGATGTTCGAGCGAGACGACCGCGAAACAGCACAATGCAAAGTTAACTCTCGCGTTACGAATTCACGCTCTTTCATGGGGGGAGGCAAGGGGGAAGGAAGGAGAGGAGGCGTAGGTAGGTTCGAAGGCAGTAGGTGGGTAGAAAGGTCGTGCAGAATGGAAAGAGGTGAGTCGCGTAGAAGGGAGCGGCCATTTTGTTTCCGGTGTCCCGGGAGCACTTCCGGTCACCGTCACGCAGTTCTGCGTCGCGAAGTGCCCTCGAGCTCCTGAGATCTCCTTTCACGATTATATTCAAATTAAATGCGG
This sequence comes from Nomada goodeniana, assembly GCA_963969485.1. Lineage (NCBI taxonomy): Eukaryota > Metazoa > Arthropoda > Insecta > Hymenoptera > Apidae > Nomada > Nomada goodeniana. Next base: position 21,209,381 of record OZ018303.1, read on the forward strand.
GAGTCTGACCGGTAATATACTGCCGCCAATTTAGCTACAACCCCCCGGAGGGTGGTTCGCCTTACCTCGTTCGCCGGGCATCCGACTTTAGTGGCCTCGAAGAATACCGCGATCGTCGTTTCTATCTCATCTCCGCGTTAATCGCCCGTGCCAGAAACCCGACCGACGCGTCGGTAACGCGGTGGACCCGGCCCCTCGTGTTCTCACCGGCCCATCAATAATGTCCGCCGTCCGCGGTAAACGAAGGTGGCCCCACCCACCCCCCCTGTTCGACCGTCGCCGCCGCAGGCTCGCTGCGTCGAAAAATCTGCGTAGATCGGGACGGACATCGGTAATCGTACACCAAAGGCATCGATCGGAGGCAAAATTTCGATAACGGGAAAAACAACACCGGTCGGACTTTTGTGATCGTCGAAAAATACACGACAGACAAGGAATTCGCTTCCGGTTTTCGATGCAAAGCTTGCCCGCGTATCGCGTTCAAGCGCCGCTGCATCCGAACAGTGGGGTTTCAGTTGCACCATTTTCAATGGTGATAATCCGACGTACCGAGGGCCTCGTTGCACGAACCGAACCAGCTTTGTCACCGGATAACCTAGGCTCGCGTTGCCGGCTCCGGTAGCGGCACCGATAGACCCCCTCTCGCCTACCCCATCGCAGCCAACCCTCCCCCCCTGTCATTCCGCCTCTTACTCGTCCTACCGCTGTCGCGCCCACCCTCTTTCGCCAAACCGTTTCATCCCTTTCGTCGCAACTGCCTTCGAAACCAGCCGTGTACAGTCGAACGAAACAGACACGCATACTTCCGCCACCCCCTACGCTTCTCGCGATACGCACACTCGAGATAATAGACGTTCCAGCGCTATTATAAATTGAAACGCGTGTCGCACGGGTCGAATTACTTGAACGATCGACAGGTACCCGCGGCGGAACAGGTGCTACAATTGCGGAAAATCGCGAGCCCCTGTCGCGCTAATCCGATAACGTTGCTATCGGAAAATTATTCGAGCGAACCTGGCCTGACCAAATTGTAGATCGGGATGGACGATTTTTATAAACGCAGTTAAACTGTCTCGCGTCAGAACCGATACGGACGATGGTTGATAGCCAAGACCGTGATATGAACAATCGTCCGTCATGACGTACACTTCACGGTAACACGTGTACACCTGTGTAACGCCGCCGCGGCCGTTACGGTGGACACACCTACACGGCAGCTATGTATGGTAATCCGAGCCAAAAACTCGGCGAGTTTAATTGAACGCGATAACCGATACAAATTGAACATTGCGGTCAAATGGCAACAGGTTCGGCAAGGGGCGCGCAGCTGAACCAAAGATACGAAATAAAAGGTTACGGTGATCCCGACCATGCGAGGGGCAAAAAAAAAAAGAAAGAAAAAGGGAACCAGAGACCGTGCACGAGACTGAAGCGTAACGAGAAATGAATTTTTTCTCCTGCCCGATCTTAAATACGGAAACGAAATTACTTAAGCGGGATGGATAAATATCGATGGAAATATTGAATGCGAGATAAAAATCGGACCAGATCGCCGGAGACTTTAACGTCGGACGATCTACAATTTTTCTGCCCGTTACTCTCACCAGTGATACGTTTCTCTCTATCCGCGATACCTGTCCCGATTGATGGCCCGACACGGAGAAATCTTTTCGCGAACCGCCAATCGATCGCCCGGTCTCGTGAACGTTCCACGTTTCACGCACCCGGCACGGTTTGTTCGCCGGCGGTGCTTTTGGCGCTGACAATACCGCAATGCACAGGTCGGCCTAATAAAACTATGATCGCCGGATAAAACAGTGCAGTGCATGCTGGTAATTAGCGGTATACATAAATCATTGGCAACGTAGCACGTAAATGCATACACACACGCTAACGTGTGCCCGCGCCCACGCCGTCACCCATTGCAAACCCCCGCGGCCCCCTTCAACGCCGACATTCGAGAAAACGATTCACCGTGTGTACGTGTGCGCGCGTGCGACGGCGTACCCACGGTGTAGCAAGATTTGTGACTTCGCTTTTCTTACGCCGACGTCAATGTTAATGGAAAAAATGAGTGACGCGTTTGCGCGAAGCCGAGCGAACGAACGGATCGGTATTAAATCTACTCGGAGCCGATAGACTTGACACCGATTTGCGCGACGGGCGAAACGGGGGCGGAACGCGCGAGAGGAAATCTTTCGTTTCAGTACACCCGGTTGTATTAGCGGCCACGGTGACAACGATAATGGACGAAACGTTCGGCAGAAATTAAAGAAGACGAAATTAAATTCCGTCGCTGTCGCGGCGGAAGGAAATAGGGAAAACTCATCGCGTCGTTGGTGTCATAATTAATTTGCAGTTGCCCGCCGACGGTTATTCCTTGCGCCGGTGTCTAGACGTAAGCCTTGGATTTTTGAGGCGATCTCATGCAAAGTGATGGCTTAATCTCCGGTTTAGGGGTGGGGGGGGGGGGGCTCGTTAGAAAATGGACGTGGCTGAGCCTCGCACGGCTTAAACGCGGCATTAAACTCCTCCCGTGTAAGGCATACACATGCCCTATATCACTCTGACAAGTTGCGATTAGTTCGCCCGGAGTAATGTCAGCTTACCGCCTTAACGACGCCCCGCGCTTTCTGCCCATTTTAATATTTCATCGCGTGTTTCGTCGCGTGACCGATTCCGCCGTGGCTCGCGCCGCGGCCAGGCGGAAAATATCGTCGCATTACGCGCGGACCATAAAAACAATTTAATTGACGAACTTATGAATCAACCCGGCCGAGTGGCGAGAACGTACGACCGGCACGAGTCCCGCGACCGCGAGTCAACATCGTCAGTAGTGTTTCCTACATTAGCGTGGCTAATTTTCGATTGAAGAACGACACGTCGAGAGCCGAGTTACGCAACCCCGCGAGCAGAACCAAACCGACATTTATATCCGCCTGTACAGTAACGGGGAAAAGGAACAGCGGGCGCGTATTACATTCGTGCCAGCTGTCAATTCGAGCATTGATACCGGCAAGGTTGCAGCGTTTTTCGGGTTGCAGCGGGCAAAAGAGTGGCGAACGATCGCGGGGCGAGAGGTGCACGAGCGTCGGGGCCGCGCGCGGCACGAAGCGGGCACGACAGAATAATTAACGAAACATCAAATTCCGTTAAACGCGGGAAATTAATCGGGCAAACACGAAATTAGCTGAAGCGGACGGCGGATACGCGGAGCGTATACGGACGCGTAGAGCCCGCGCGCCCCTTGCATGTACGCCGGCATATTATATACACGCCGTCGCGTCGGCCACGCGTATAGATAGACGCGTATTTGCGTTACGTGGCCGCCGATAAAACGATACCGAAATTGCCGCACCGCGGCGAATGTCGTTATAGAAATTAATGCGATTTCCCTCGGGCTATCTACCCCCGCCTAGATTTACTATAACCATAATCGAAATATAATCGAGTGCATCCGCGATGCGTGACGCGCGAAACGCGACTCCTCGTATATAATACGGGTATTGTTCGCCTCCGTGCCGTTGTGTCACATTGCGACATTCCTTTCGATGCGTCACGTCCGGTAAAACCGACCGGAGTGGCTTCCACCTATGCGAGCAACGGTACCAGCCAGGTAGCCGCGCGCCCCCAGCCACGCGTTTTACAAACATCATTCGTTTCCATGCGGCGGCGTGCAGATACAGGTTTATAAACAACGCACGCCGTGCCGGGAAATGTAACTTTTATTTGCCACCCTCCACCTCCCCTCCCATCCCCGTGCATGACTTGGCATGAGCCGAGCCAATTACGAAAAACGGCGGGCCGACGGCCGCGGTGTACGCGTCTGGACGACATCGCCGGGTCGAAATGCGCGAAAACGTGTTCGCGTTCGCAATTGAAACCGGGTCTTTGGGAAAACAACGGGAACACGCGGCAACGTTCGACCGCGGCGGCGGCGGGGGTGAAAAAACGAAAAAGAGGCGCTGGTCCGAGCAACGAATTAGCTGCCAGCGCGTATCAAACGCGAACACTTCGCGCGTTGATAAATCCCGGTCGCGTACACGTTTCAACGCGGGGCCGTCAGTGCGTAATCGGGGAAACACGATTCGTGCAATAAAAGGAAACTTTAATTTGCCAATCAGTTTCGCGAACTATGCGGCGAACGCATTAATAGCCGAGCGGTGGATAATATCGCGCGGATTTACGCGGCCGCCCGCTAAGCAAATTCTTCGGCTCGCTGCCGTTGGCGAATCGAGCACGAGAGGGCCGATAAATAATGGGAGGGGCGAGAGGGATCTGCCTCGCTCGCGCGTGACCGTCGATAAAATAATAATTACCGGCGACAATGCGCCCCGGTACAAATTGCCCGTTAATTTTTGCCGATAAACATTCGTAAGCCCGCGTAGAAGCGAAAACCGTATGCACGCGACACGTAAATAATGGCGAAAATACGATCGCGAAAAGCGCGTGCGACCTCTGTACGTGGTGGGCGAATTTGTTCACGCGCGCACGCGAAACGTGTGGGCGCGTCTGTGCGCGACGTGGTCGAGCGTACACGTGACGCTGGAGGTTAGCCTCGGCGTAAATATCTCTAGACAATAATTTGTGATGGTTATTAGCGATAATAAAATGCCGATTTATCGGACGCAGACCCACCCCGTCGGCCATCCGCGATTTATAATCCGTATTCCCGATGCTCCGTCACGATCGCCCGTCGCGGCGAAACAATGCCCGGGACATTGCGAACACCGCGGGACAAAAAGAATGCGCGTGCACGCGATTCCGTGGAATCGGCGAACCGGGAATCGTTGAAACGGTGCGTAGCACGCCGCTCGTACGATTGCTTATTGCGGAACGATAAGCTTGCCGGCCTGTCTCGGGCAGGTCGCGATGAAACTAAGGCCGCGATCTGAAGCCCGTTCCCGCGTGACAACGTTGGCTTCTGAGTTACACACCGTCTGCGGCAGACACCCCGTATCTAGTGGGCTGCAGCGGAGTTAGACGACTCGGTACAATATCACTTGTCACGTCCAACGTCAGTTTGGAAACCTAGACTATTCGGTTGCTGTACGGTTGCTGTACGGTTGCAATAACGCTGCCTATAGTTAAGCAGCGCGTATAACTCGCGCGGCACCCGACAGCTCGTCCATTCGGTTCGTTTCGTCGACAGCCGTAAGGGACACGACGATATCCGCGGTATGCCGATGCCGCTTGATACCGCGCACCCGTGGCTATCAAGCCAAGCAGAACACTATCTGCTTATCTTGAAACGAATCCTATTATACTTAAATTCGATTCGTATGAACTTCGCCCACAAATCGTCCGGACCACGGTCACGTCTTTACGAACTTGTCGCAGCACGACAGATCGCGATAGCAGATCGTTGTCTATCGGGGCGAGTTATTTTTGAAAAATTCTCCCGAGAGTAACTCGAGGCACGATGCCGCCGTAAACCTCGCAGGTTCAGGGTCCCGTCCAGTGCATCAATTTTAACTTTGCTCGCCGTCCCCTTCGTTTTTCGAGGACGCATTTTCTTCCACTTAACTTCCACGGCGATAAGGGCGGCGAGCCCGGCATCGTCGACGACGCTCCAACGACGCCGCGAGAAAGGAACAGTGCCAGGGGTTCCCTTCGAACGCAGGCAAAGTGAAGTTGTTCTTTAGTTCGTTAGGTCGGATCTACCGACGGCGCGGGGCGGCCGCTTTCCGCTTTACTTATGAGACTCGAAGGTGGGAAGATAACCTGCCGGTATTATTCACCGGTAGAAAGGAGCTGACGCGGATGTTCCGGGCGACTTTAAGAACTGGATGACGGCACCCTGCTGACGTAATACAGTCTCATCATCCCCCGATATTTACCCTCGCTTACACGACCACAGGTGGCGCAACATTTAGACGACGTAACTTTTATTCGAAACGAAACAGAGCGATCGGAACTGCAGAAATCGATTGGGCACAAATCGGAAAGCGTAGCAGAGACACAGAACGTTTTCGTTTCTCGTAGTTGGCGTTGTCATTATGATCTCGTTAAAGAGAAAGTTTTGCACAGCTCATCACGAGGGTCGGAGAGGATGCCCAAGGGCCAGTCTATGGATGGCCTTCTCTTCTCAGGGTCCAGGATGGATCCGAACTCCCAAGGGTGAAATGGCTCATTCCGGCGCACTTATCCGGCGCACGCCGTAGATAACCATAGATTAATGGGGCTTGGAGACTCGAAAGGCGACGGAAAGGGACGCGCGCGTTGAATCGAAGAAGGACGGAGAACGGGAATGAAGGATAAAGGGCAAAAGCGGGTAAAGACACGTGTCACGAAAAGAGCAAAGAGGAAGGTCGATCTATAAGGGAGGGCGTTATACCTTACTCGGCGTCCTAGCTGATTTATTGTTTATTGAGAAATATAGCCGTTACTTCGCTCCTTAGAATTAACCCCCTTCTCTCGTTCATTTCGAACGTTCGACGTACTCCATAAAACACACAGAACGACAAGAAAGAAAATGCGTACGAAGGCGAATCGACGAGAGTCTGTAATATTCGTTCGACAAGTTCGGGTCGGGATTAGGATTGGGTTTACTATATTTTGTACTAATTATCGATTCATATCGTATTAATACTCGACTATGGACCAGTCTTCGAGACTCCGGCAGCTTTACGCCAAGTTGATGGACTTTGCTTAATGCAAAGCCGACCCGCAGAAAGGATTAGGCTAGCTAAGCCCGCTACCAGAACTCCACCATCCTCTCTGTCTGTTTCACCCCTCCTAGGATATTCAGTTATCAAGTGCTACCGGTCAGAAGGAGGCGTCGTTAGAAGTCAAACAAGCTGCCCTAAGCGAGATAAGGTTGTTAGCCGGCCCTGTAATTTACCGGATAAGAAGCTCGTCCCCCGTGTTTTTCGAAAATCAGCAACCGTATTAAGGAAACTCCGTCCCGCCGGTTTGAATAATACGCGATGCGTTTCGTCGTGCGATAATAAAGCACGGCCCGCACACATTAACCGAGCCGGGAAGTTCGCAGCCTTGTTCCTGCACCGAACTCCGAACAAGATTTGGTAATTAAACCGTGGTCCGTGCAACTTTGAATTATGCGTGTTCACGGTCCTGCGCCGGAGAACTCTTAGGGGACCAATTTGTTGATTAAGCCTTCGAAGTATCTTACCTTCTCTAATTCCAAGGAGCCCCGACGAACCCCTTCTGCGCACCCCAAAATATTCCGGATCTATTTAAATGTTCGTCTAGACGGGTCCGTGGCTATTTTTATGTTACTCGTCCGAGATGCTCGTGGCGGAAAATCGATAAAGCCTACGAGAGTGAACGTCGCCCGTAAGTCATCTAATGAGTTTTGGCCGCTTAAATCGGCTCTACGGATCTCTTTAATTGTGAGCTTAATTTTAGGGTTTACATTCATAACCCTTCCACGGAGAGGGGTTGTATTATTCCGCCGTGGGGTGCAATTTATTAAATCCGTTCCGGAATACGCTCGATTCGTATAGCTGGCTCGAGATTTTGTGCCCGCAATGGGCGCGCCTGAAGAGCAAAGAACGACCATGAAATCGAAAATACGTTTGCACCACAAAGAGGATACAAAGGTTTCGCGCGAAATTAGTTTATCGAACGTTCGATGTCGTTTCGGTGTGCGCAACGCGGAATAAATGATCCGCGCGGGCTGCTTTGAAATTGATTTTAACGACAGGATTAACGCCGGGACGATCTGTAGTTTCCGGTAGAATTGCGCGAACGATTCGGATATTTTCCAGCCAAATTACAGGAACGTCAACGCCATCGCTGCTATCCCTGTCATCCACAGTGCTCGGCTATGCATCGAGGACAGCGGGCTCTCTTTCGAGCGTAAAATTGAATCAGCGCGTTTTAAACATCCCGCACACTTACCCCGGCATGCCACGATCGTGCCATCGTTCCCTTGGGTTCGAGCTTGTTCGCAAAATGACGACGAAGCACGCCCGCCGGTCACAGCAAACTCCATACGACTTTCCATAGCCGCTCGATAACTTCGATATCCGATATCGGTGCATAGAAGATTTCGGGGCTGCAAGCTCCAGCATGTACAGATCGCTACGGGCCACTTAATGATGGAAACCTAAGCACCGAGGTGACTCGTGTTTAACCCGATCCCCCTTATAGCAGCTCGCGAGCTCGTAGGCCAAAGCGACTTAGCGAACCTAGACCTCCACATCCGGCACGGTCTCTCGAATACGCTGGCCGCGCATCAGTATGTTCAAATTAGCCGGAGTTTATCTGGAATTATGGAGCACGGTTGCGTACTTCTCGACGATGCTCGTCGATGGGCCGCGAGCGCGTTCTCGCCAACAGATCGATCGATTATCGGTTGCTGCCATAATTGGCAGAGATATCCCACGCTACGCTCACCGATGAAGCCCTCGACCGGCCCCGCCAGAAACGATTTTCCTAATTCCCATCGCGATGAAGAATCGAATCGCGTTTCGTTCGAGCAAGGAATAAAATAAAGGAAAAAATCGATCCTATCCCGTCCGGTTGAGCCGGTGCATCCGCGGCTGACGGACGTGCACCCGGCCACAATGGGCCGCGTCTGTGCGTTCGTACGGGGGCATTAATAGTTCGTTGCCGTTAACTGGCAATTATGCAGAGTGGGAGTTTGGCCTTTCGAAACGGGCATCGATCGTCCCGGTTATGCTGATGTATCGAAACCGAAGCGCGTCCGTTGAAACCGAGATAATCGCGCGTCGAATGAAGGCCCCGTGATTCCACCTCCTTCCAAACGTTAAACGTTGATGAAACGTTTGGAAACGCCGGCGCTGTTTCCTTCTCCTCGATCGGACCGCACTGACGACTATACGGCCGACTGTACGGTCGACGCACATACATACATGTACGTAGCACGGGATTGACGAGCTTGCCTTGGAACTCGAGCGTCAATTCCAAGAGATGAGAGCCCGCCAGGCTTTTCTCGCAGTCACCGATGTCGCGGGTGATTCTGGAGAACTGATAAGTACCTGCTCGAGGCGAACGGCAGATTTATTGCCAAGCTTGTCGGTTAACCTCTCGCTGCCACCCTTTCTTCCCCGTTCTATCTTCCGCGCCACCTCGCCCTTCCCCTCGCCGATGCTTCACGTCCACCCACCCCCTCTCGTTTTCTTAGCGTGGTTCCTGCCCTCATCTTGTTCCGCGACCGGGAACGATTCGTACAACATCCCTCCACCTACACCCATCGAACGAAACTCGACTTCCGTTTTATTGGCGGAAATAATCTTTGATGTGATTGCGCTTTGCCTTGGAACTTTTTTCCTCTCAGACCACGGGGGCGACCGGGCCGATCGATTCGCGATACGCGTGTAGCCGTTTGAACTTCGACAGCATAGACCGCACTCTGCCCGGCATACTTACGATACCGTATTATTTCTCTCTCGTTCGAGCCCGTTACATATTAATGGGAGCCGTATTAGCATAACATCGGGCGCTATCGCCGCGAAGGAACCACCGAACGGCGTATATAAACGGGCAAAAAGTTACGGGGCCGCGGGAAGAATTGAAATGATTTTCCTCCCGTGAAACGAAGAGCGATGCGTTCCAATTGTTCGATAAGACACGGTATTATGGAACGTTCCAACGATGACGAGGGACGGCGGAGTGCACGGGATAGAAATATCGTGGCTACGCGCCGCCACTTCAACCCTTTCGACCGAACCAACAAAGCCGCGTTCCTAAAGGTATCAACGACCCATCGCTGTCTTAATTTCCTTCGTAATCTAGGTTATTAATATAGCTTAGGGTCGGCGGCCCGTAATTTCACGCCGCATAGAAATTAATAGAAAGACGAATGCTCCCTTCGCGTACCTTACGGCTGAACACCCGAACGGAATAGCAAATGAAGCTCGGGCCCTTGAATCTTTGCATTCTTTTATTTCCAAAGTTTCGTCCTTCGCGTTGCTCCGCGTTCATCTTTCCCGGCGCTGAACGGGTTGCGACGTCGCTGACGACTCCGGGGCGGGGAGGACAAAAAAAAAACCACCCCGAAAGATAAATAAAACGTCCAGTCCATTCTGAGTCTCGAGCCTACCAGACTCGCCCCCTAACTTCGACGTCGATGGGACACGTGACATGACATAGAGAGCCCGTGAACATTTCCATGTCAGCGTGCACCGGCACGGTCGGACAATGAGTCGCGATTCGAGACGTCGCGTTATGTATTATCGAGTGGCATTCCGACGCGTCTCTGCAACGACATTTAGATAGCGATGTCAACTGTCTACGGGGGTAAATCTGTCTTGGAAGCAAAGGCAGCGCACTTCCCCCAAGCGGCGGCGACCGGCCCTCGCTACCGAACCGAGCGAATTCACTTCTGATCGAATTAGCGCGTCACAGTTCCCTGATACCCCGACAGTCTGAATTAATTAACAGGAGAACGCGCTAGGTAAGCAGCCATTATCGAAATAAAGCGGGCTGATATGAGGCGACGCGCCACCGGAGACAGACAGGGCCATTAGAAAATTCATCGATATTCCCTTGCGAGAATAAATATTACGAATATTCGTCGCGCCTTACGGGGAGGGGAATAATTTGGCTACGCGCGCGCGCAAAAAAAAGGGATAAAATAAACGAAACGCGTCCCATCGATACAGGCGAGCAAATTAATCTGGAGAGAGATAGGCGAAAATAGAGATACGTGTTTGCTTTCAATCAGGATCCTGTTTCAGGTGTACCGGTATCGTACGCATTCCATCATTGTTCAAATAAAATGCATGGACACTCCTCGGGATTCATTTGCCATCCTACGTTGGCGGGGTATACGTTCGCGCGTTCCCTTCGTTTCTTCCAATTGTTTAACGTTCTCGACGGATTATAAGAGAAATGTTATAAGAAAAAATTGTTCTCGACCCCTCCGATAATATCGGCGAAACTTGTACGCGTTCGAAGGAAACGACGCGCAACGTTCCATTCGGGGAGCGACATTATTCTGAATTTTTCAAAAGGCAAGACTGCCTGGCGGCATACCGGGCAAACGTCTCGTCAGGAAGGAGCAACGTCTTGACTCCATTAACTTCACACTTAGCAGCACCTTAGAAACCCCGGTGCCGGCGGAAGATCTGATTAGGGGTTCGAGTCTCTGCTAAACGCGTTAGTCTCGACTGTAGAACGTCGAAGGAGGTTGGTGTACAGCTCCATCAGGTGCTAGAACGTTAGCTGTGCGAGGGGCCGAGGGTTTGGGGATGGTTTGGGGACGGGGTTGGTTGTCTCTCTATAGTTTGATGCAAATTGAGTAGGAGCAGCGACAACTACCAAGAATATAGACGCTTTCTCTGGCTCTTCTCTACCCAGCGGGGACTTCGCGATCAAGTACAAAATTTATTCCCCGCAACCGCCGCCTCGCCGCCACTGCACCACCACCATCATCTCTGGTCTTGACTACCGGCGAAGTGTTGCCGTTTGGGGTTTCCCCACCCTACAACCCCGACAACTCGCTCTGTTTGCAGTCGAATCTCCGAGGCTTCCGCCAGACTTAGCAACGTTTCAACTCGCGACGCGGCGAACGGTTAACGCGACCCCGCGAGACAAACCCCTCCGCCATTGGCATTCTCCGATACCGCTGCACCGGAACGGTTGCCAAGGTATACACGTTTTTATTTCGCAAGTGCCGCAAGTTCGTCGCGGGACGAAGATCCGCGGGACTTCGAAACGAAATCTCCGCGAACATTTCGACGTCGTCTGGCGACACTGATGCCCGAAGCGTTTAACGTTGCACCGGCGCAATCTGTGTCGCGCATCTAGGCGGAAAATCACAACACCATTATGCTATGATCTCATTGCCATCGCCGTCCCTTTCTGTCTGTCGCGTTCGACCACTTTTCTCGCTCTAATGTTCCCTTTTTATGGCCCACGATTCGAGGCTGCCCCCGGGATCGATTTTACTTCGCACCATGGCACTTATCGTACCCCGTTACGGTGGAGCATTGCTTTTTATGGCGGTCCATGCTAGATGTTCCGATCGCTCTCCTCTCTCCTCTATTTTCTTCCCTCACGGTAAACCTATACCGCCCACGCTCTCCTGTCTGTTCCCCTGCTTTCTGTTCGTTCGCCCTTGCGGGATCGCGGAATTAAAAGAATGGAAAAACGAAGGGGTGATCACCGTTCTGCGATGTCAGTTACGAACGCGAACAGATGCTATCTCAATTCATTTTTGATGATGCTAAATCATCCCCCTCCCGTCTCCTGCCATCGATCGCGTCGCGTATTGGATGTCGTTCTACCTTTCCCCGATTGAACGCGAGGCAGGAATATACCTCTGATTCTTTATTCATTTCCGTGGAATTTAGCGGGGACACTTCGCGCGACATATTGTTATAAAGGAGGCATGCGATATTTCGTTTCTGTTTTTTTTTGTTACTCACGTTACGATGACTGGTTCAACTCGTTTCGAATGCTGCAAATGCCTGGCGTATTCGTGCAGGTGGTCCTGGTAGGTGCTGAAAAAAATCACGTCTGCATTTGCATAAGCGCCGGTATAAACCACTCGACAGAAATCCCGACATAAAACTCAAACAGGATCCCAGCACGGGACAGCACATCCGCTGAATACGCAATGTCCGTATGTACACGGTGTACTGTCCCCCTCCCCGAAAAAATGCTTTTATTATTCACCGGTGAGCTACGATACTAAGATACACACCCTGCGTTTACACCTATACAATGTTTACGCGTTCCAACGATGAATTCCCATCATCCCTGTGCTCTGAACCATCGGTTTGAGCTGGACTCCGGAGAGAAAAAAAATATACGAGGACAGTGGAAGACTGTTATAATAATTGACCGATTCTATATTTTTACGCGTCACATATTTTCCACGAGTCAAAGTACAGAAGAGTGTGGCAGGTACGCGTCATCAAGTCTTATCAAAACATGCCATGTTTTTTTGGGGGGGTGAGAGATCTCATTGTTTAAAAAAATGACGCCACGTTAAAGTTCAAGTTAGACACTTAATATCCGCACCTCCGTTACTTTTACGATTCCCGGCATATCCGTTGACGCAGACATTTTCCAAGCCGTATTACACTAAGAAAGCGCAAAAAAGATAAGGATTTTCTTTCAAAATTCAAAACGCAAATACACCCTTTAATAATAATGGGCCAGGCATTTTCTTCCTGCAAGACAAATAGGAGGAACGAACTCGTCATATAGCGGTCGATACGAAGTACGTATAACACTCGGAGAGCGATGTTCGCGGCACCTGACAAGAATTTCAAGTCGTCGCGTATCCTGACAAAACGATTTTCGAGTCCCTCGCGGATCTCGTGCGGATCTATTGTGCTCGTTGGAAGCCAGCCACCCTTATGATCCTCGTTTCCAAGACTCTTTAGCATTTCCGGCGTATCGTCCTTTATGCGGACACCCAGCAGCCAGTTCTCCATTCTCTCGCGCGGTTACAGAAAAAATTGACTTTTAAGCCGGCAATAAAAACGAAAAATGCGAAATCTTTGATTTTAGTAGCCCCTTTGCCCCCCTTCGCTCGCACCCGGCGACAGTTGGCCGATGCGTATAACCCTCGCGGCAACCTTATTTCTCTTATATCGCAAGCCAAGCACGTTCGTACTTCGCCACCATTTCGAAATACCACGTTTGCTTATACAGTAGCGTACACCGCGCAGGATCATCGGAAAATCCCGTGGATTTCCAACGTTGAATTTTAAAACGCGGTTACTTCGATGGTTCCGGTTACCGAAACGGCGCTGGAAGTTATGATTGCTGCTGCTTGAATAATTCTGTTCATTCGATTTTTCTGTTGGATCGTTAACCCTTGAAACGTTCTCGCGACAACGAAGTACAACGAAGTGACGAAGTCACTGGCAAACGCCTATCGGCGTATCGTTTCGGGCGATTTCGATTCCGGTATTCAACGTCTGCGAAAGTCAGGGGAGGCAGGTTAATTCGGAAGAGGACTGTAATCCAGGTACGATGTACCGTCTGCGAATCGAGTGGAAATTTACATTTAAAGGACCTCCAAGACACTCTCGGAAACTACGGCACCGGTAGCGTTTCGCTGCTTGTTTTTATTTTCTCGCAATTTCCTCGACGGAGCAGAACGGAAAACGGCCTTAAAAGGAATTAGCACGCTTTACTACTCCGCCTATCTCCGACAACCCTTAGCCGGAGTTGCCTCAAATCTTTCCCATTTTCGAGCTTCACCTTTCTGCACTTGTTGACACCTTATTACCTCGATAACGCTTAGAAAAAAAAACAAGAAAAAAACGATACTGCATACATTTCGATATATCTGAGTAAGAATTTCGCTTGTTCGCAGATTCTGCGTGGGGGACAGCTTCTACTTGTACGAGAATAAAATCCTATGCTGGAACGACTACAAAGAGAGGCAATTTTTCGACAGCATGGCCATACATCCACCGCCGACCGCGATGCTGGCACACATCAAGAGACAAATCACTCATCTTCAATCACAGGTACATTAATGGCCCACCTGCTCGTCGTCACGCCACACGCGCGAAACGAGGGGAACGAAAGAAATCCGTGTCGCATATTGCGATCATCGATTACACCCATCCAGCGATCTACATAATCCCATAGAATACCGGTTGTCAACCTTCGACGGGGACACCGTCGTGAACGTCGTTGATATGCCTGTTCCGTCGAAAATGTGTACGCTGACCACGCAAGCGTATCGTTTTCCGCGCGATGTTGACCGGGGCTGCTTCGAATCTGTCGGAGATTACGATCATCGGATGTTCTGGATGGTTCGAAACTCCTCAAGACGTAACCCCTTAAGGTGGGTTAAAGTGGCAGGTCGCTCGTCGTGACCCTCCCGACAACAAAGGACTCCCCCGAGGCTTCAGCTATGCTTTACGGCCCGACCATCGCCTTACGAGTTAGGATATCGCGTGTCCTTATTAATTAAGCCCCTCCGTTAAGCAAGCTACAACGCATACCTTAACGATCCGTCCTCTTCAGCGGGATCGGAACGTGCGAAAGAATGCACTCTTTGCATAAGGATTCGCCAGCGTCTTAAGTGGAATTACACGGGCGAAATTCGCGCATCCGCCGAAGAATTCGTTCCGCGACGGATTGTCTGGCGAAGGCCTCCGTCGGTGATGAAGGTCGCGACGGTATTTCAACCACGTTGATCGGCAAATTCAAGCGCGGCGATAAAGAAGCTTGTAAATCAACGACGGAAACGATGGAAAGTAGTCGCTTTCGACGCGCTCGTAGAACAGAGGCCACAGAGGGCGATAGAGTTCTCTACAAGTTGGAATTATGAACTCGTCGCGTTAAGCCGTTTGGGTTTCTTGATTATCTTAAGGCAACAGCCCTGCCTCGAAACAATATCTTAAGCCCGTGCAATACGGCGGACCCGGGCATGTCTGACCCAGGGCGGATCCGATCTACTTAATCCGATCTCCGTCTTCCAAGGATGTTTACGTCCTCTCGCACGCTTGCGTCACGTACATTAATTTACCGAGCGCGATATTTACCGATAAACTATCGCGCAACCTACCTGCATTGGCTCGTCCAATAATTGAACGCGGATAAATCTATCGATAACGTTATTCTATTCCGCATACGATCGAGGATACCTGTATGCACACTGTTCTCGCGGTACTGGTCGCGATTCTTTTTCGCGAGCTCGGGCCCGATCCGTTCCGTCGGGGGACCGATTCGCGTAATTGCTTGGAACCGTCGTTAAGGAAGTTTCGAGACGAACTTTTAATACTGGTCGAAGAGGCTAGATTGCCGGTGCACACGCTCGAATTGTACGCATGCACAGAATAACGAGGTCCCCGGCCTGATGATATCAGGCTCGGCGGCGTGTACTACTTATAATATGCAAATTTCCGCCCCTTAACCGCCCTGCCAGGGAGCTGCGTGTAATTCAGGGGTTGCTAACCCTTGCGACTCTATTTCTACACCACGTGAGCGTTCATGTTCCCGGGCCCTAGCCGGCCTTCTGCGTGCGACCTCGCTTCCGTTTACGTGGCCCGCGCCCGCGTGCGTGAGTGTTTAGCTCAATTAATATCATTTTACACGTACGGGCCGTGAAACGAAGTGGCGCCGCGGCGGAATCCGCGTGCCGTGCGGAAAGAAAAATCTAAGCGGCTCGCACATCCGGCGAATGTAACAGTGCGCCGCAGGCATGGAAAGGTAACGAGCGAGGAAAGGCGTGATCGACAATTGTTTCGCGGGTATTAAAAAGAAATATCGCGCGCGACGTTACGACGCATAAATCGGAACGCCGCGGCGCCGTAACGATTTTCTCGGGAGGGAATGTTTGTGTTTCTTTAACGTCATTTCTTAGGCCCGTTTTAGCACTTTGTTTCTTTCAATCGGGACACCGCTTTGTATCAACCATTTGCGCATACGATTGCTAATACGTCTAGCACATTATACATTTATTTCAAGTGCAAATACACGCGATTGTAGGAACGCGTCGTTGAAGAAGACAGTCATAAAAACGTGTCGCTATTACTGACGCGATTCCAACTTTTGCGATGGACCAAGACAAAAACAAACAGAACAAGGTAGTATTTTCTTCAAGATGAAAGTGCTTACAGCTCGTACCGGAATAATTAAAATGTCTCATTGTTTAAAAAAAATGGCGACGCTTTGAAGCTCAAGTTAATATCTTATTTTGTTTTTGCGTGCGTTCTGCGTGATAAACGATTAGCCAAAATCAAGATTGCTCCTTAAGTAAACCTTAAGTAAACCATGATATAACAAGTTCGACGGAATTGGTCTCGTTTCTATCGCAATTCCTCGCGCGCTCCTTCTTCGTTACTTCAAGGATCGAGAATCAGGGTTCGGATAGTATTGATTACATCCCAGAGCTTGTGGCTGAGTGTTATTAATGACCGATGCCGCGAAATAACGGGATGACAGACTAATGCCAATAATCGGCGTGGCATGCTAATGTCGTTTGCGCATCTATTACGCTAAGCCTGACGGATCCCTCCTGACACGTCGCTCCTGGAGCGTGAATACCTCCGACGGCAGAGAACACTCAAAGGTGTCTGACAACGTTGAGAACCGTTCTACTTCCCGTGTGAATGTCGCGCTTGACATTTAGCATCTGAATGGAAAAGACGATCACCGGGACAATTAGTTTCCAGTACGAGTTCGACAGGCCAGATAGCGTCCGATCGCGAATCGTTTCGCTGCGTGCACTTTCTCATTACAAATTGTCACAAGTATCAACGTAGCGTTACAGTAGTGGCGGTTCGACACGAATCAATTTAATTTTCTGCTAGCAGTTACGTGTCTTAATTGTGCCGCAAAATTCTCTACAGCGGCGTGTCGTTCGTACAACAGCTATATCATATCGAATTGCTCATTCGACTGTATAAAGATCGTGGGAATGGATAGGCGGGTACAACGATCAACAGGAGTTAGGAAGGAACGGATAACTCGACCCTCGGAACAGCAGGCCCGTCGGTGGTATTAGACGTCGCGACGAAATGCAAAGTGGCCACGCTATCTCGACCTGACAAAATCAAGAGCGAAGAAGCGGGTAACGGGGAGGCGTTAAGATTCTTAAAAACCGCGAAGAGGGTGCTCATCCCGGTCGTGGCAGCTGCCGCCCTAACGCTCTCCTTAAGCCGTGGCTATGGGAATGGCAAAGTTGCCTCGGCTGAAGGAGGAGAAGGTAGTTTTTCTGATTGCCTGAGAACAGACAGCTGTCCCAATCTTTCGCCAACGTGGCACCCGAGCACGGCAGGATCCCGCCGGCTCTTGTAAATAATGCCCGGCCGTGAGGCGTTTACGAATAACTCGAGCGTGCCAAGTGATCCTAGGTAAACCGGTAATAGGGGTGAAAAAAAAAGAAGGGAAAGAGAATGGAGAAAAATACGACGGTCATCACCCTCGATAAATTCAATTACCATCGACCTCTCTAGCTCTCTCCCTTGTACAACCGCTCCTTCCCGTCCGTGCTACTTACTGGCGGAAAACGAATATTCCACGCTGAGAAGAAACTTGTGGCTGGTCGTCCATCAAACGTGTCACGAGGGCATTCGAATGGCGAACTTCTAATCGATTCGAGATCGTTAGATCGTGTTTTATCGCAACGCGAGAAACTTCGTTTCGACGACGCGAGCTCTCCCTCCGCGGTAGACGTCTGTAACGCGTTTAAAAATTGGCGAGAAGTCTTATTTTGATCTAATTTTCCCCTCGGGACCGAGCGATGTAAGGGGGTACGGCGTGGGAAAGGAGTAGGGCTCGGAGAGGGTGAAACAGAGAACGCGAGGAAGAAGGGGGCGGGAGGGAGTTCGAAACGATTATCTGAGTTTTAAAACAAACTCTCAAGTGTCTGCAAAGTCCTCTGCGAATCAGAGGGTTGAAGGGGGTGGAACCGGGGAACGAAGAAGGAGGCTGCGGAAGATAATATGCTAATGCCAAGGCGGAGACTACATGGGAATTTAAGAGGATCAATGTGCAGTACGAGATTCGTACGGCGAATAAGGTATTACAACGTCTTCTGTACTTCTTCCGGACGATTAGACCCTCGAAAGTTCGTGAAACGTGCACGCTCGAACTGAATTAAATTCAACTTCTGTATATACGTCATTCTTATTGAACGTAGACGTATCGAAGCATGCGAAGCGCCCGATGGAAGTATTATCCACGATTCCGCCGGCGTGGATAACGCGGAATTGATTAACGGGGGTAGTACCAAAAACGCGAGCACGCGAAAGCAACGAAATACCTGGAGAACATTGGCACGTGCGTCGTTTCTCGTAATGAGAGCATTATTAGATGCATCGCACTTGGCCGAATTTCATCCAAAGCTTCCACCTAGTCACTTATACACGATGCACGCAGAGGTAGCTGGCATGGGAAAGCCCAGTTTGCGAGCTTATGTGAGCTTATGAGTTTAGTTGCGAAACAACGGGACGCTACGCGGCCCCGACTACCTTTTGCAACGATTATTATTCGTACCGCGTGGACTTGTTTCCGCAAACGTATCGCCGGAATAAGAAGCTCGCTGGCATCGAATCTAATCGACGTAGCAAAAAAACGCGCCCAAAAAAAAGGAGGTTCGTTAAACGTCAGAAAACGTACTGGAACACGAGATGCTCCACCGGCGAATAGAACAATCGTTCCGCGCGGGTCTATATTTCACCGGTAACTCGTGAACTCCTGGAAATCCGAAATGATGAAGCGCATCATTAAGGAAATCCTTCGCGATATAATAATCCCGTTAAAATACCAAGGTTCACGGTATTCTGTTCTAAATGATCCTGCCCCGATAAACGATGTGCCTAATTCTCATCTCGTGCCCCCGGCGGTGAATGGCCAGGCGAGGATCGTGGTGCGGGAAGCAGCGAATGGCGTAGAGGGTGGCGCTAATTTTTACGCCCAAGAAAAGCGGCACCGTGGAGGAGCCGGCTTGCACCTGGCCGGTTCCCAGCCACGGGAGATCAACGGACAAATGACACGCGATTCTCGTAGCACACCGAGAACCACCGACAACCCCCTGATGCTCCGCGTTTACCGTCAGTTACAAACTGCCTTCACCTTCTCGTCGACTCGCGATTAATGTCTTACTCGTGCGCCACGTGCAGAGATCCGTTTACTCTGGCGCAACGCGCTGCGGCATAGGGACGCGAGAATTTCGGAGCAACGTGTTCTTGAATAGAAATTACTGATGGAAAGTTCACCGCGGATTTTGAAACGAAGAAGGTATTAAAAGTCGAATTGAAAACGTAATTGTAATATCGCGGAACGTAGCGGCGGTGGTATCGAACGTATTATTAAATGTATCTACGCCGGCGATTTAAGCGGGTCGTGCCTTTCGATTACAAACACAGCAGTAAATCCATGGGACAGTAATTCCTCCTCTGGCAATTGTAGATAAAACCTGAATAAGTCATAGACTTAATTTAAACCGTGGTACCAACTAACAGCGACGCGGTGCCTTCCACGGAGATTTCTTAATTACGTGCGGGAGAGGGCGGGGGCGGTGGTCCCCGGCAGGGATGAGGCGGAAAGAAACGGGAAGAGCGAAGGGTGAAGGGAGAAAGGTACGAAAGGAAAGGGCGATTGTATCGAGGAGAAAGGAGAGGTAACAGTGGTCCTCGTCGAGTCGCGAAAAGCTAAAAAGGGTTCTCGTTGCGGCAAGAAGATTTAGAAATTCTTGCCGAGCAGAAAAGTCACCCTTGCAACGGCGATAAAGCATTCCTTCGGTAGCGCTTTGTCATTTTTATCGTAATTATTTACGAGTTAATTACTGACCCCGGTGGCCCGCGCGAATTTTTCCCTGTCGCCCGCACCTTAGACTTTCCAATTAAAGAGGGTATTTTTCAAGCACTCCTTTAAGAGCATCATGTTCGTATGAATCATTAAGGGGGCCTGACGTTCTTTCTCCGTGGCGGGTTCTTATGGAGCGCACGCACTTTGCGAGGACGAAAGTTCGTCGTGCATGAGGGAAATCATGAGAACGGCAGGTTCGTTCGGCGTACGAAAGTTAGTGTGATCAACTGACGGAGTAAAATCATGGTAAGGGAAAGATCTCGTCACTAGGGGCGGTGCCGCACGGTCTGCCGAATTTTAAGCCTGTATAATTTAACACCTTTACCGGCGAAACTAAGAGAAACTGATGGTGCAGGGAACAACGGAGCTAGAGATACGAAGTTTGAAGTTTTCAACGGCACTTACCTATCCTAGCGGTATCTCTTGTTCCCCGTGGTACCCTTTACCGCTCCCACGACAACTCTCTCTCTTTCTATCTCTATTCTGGTGCCGTAAATATGGCTCGCAGATAGAGACGGTTAAAGACCGAGACAAGTGGTAAAGGAGAAAGGGGATGGGGGGGAAGACGCGAACGAAAGAGAGGATATCGAGAGGAAAAAGGCAGGAGAAGAGAGAGGAAACGCCCAAGTTGAGTTGCTTCGGTTGAGCTGAGATACAAGTTCGTTCTTCTGGCCTTTTGTTTTTGGAGTAGAACCGTAGACGCGGTGGAACGGGAACAAGAACACCGCGTCTAAAACGAATTCGTTAGTGGTACCGACCCCTTTCGCTACAAGAATGCCTCCCCCTTTCGAGTTTTAAGTCGCTGTCGTGAATAATTGCTCGAATCAGATTAAGGCGTTTCCTGGTCGATTGATTGCGAATGTAATTACGGAAGCAACGAATTTCTCTCTACCTCCCCGATACCTCGGTACGCCCCGTCGACCGAAATGAATTTTAACCGTATTCCATTGCGAGAAGAGGAAGCTCGGGCTGACCATCGCGCGAATTGCCGACGCCGAACCGCGCATCGCGCGGCCGTTTCAATTTTTGGACTCGTTATAACTTGGAATACATTCTGTGTTCCAGACCATATCACCAGGAAGCCCGCAGAGACAAGCAAACGGGGAAACAACTCATAACCACAATGGATACGCCGCGCCTGCAAGCTCGAGCGCCCATAACATACTGAACTCCATGAATAATTTAAACGGCATCAATGCGCAAACACCTTACGACACCAAATGACAAACGAAGTAAACGTCGACGTATCGACCCTATCGCGAATGCGTTGCCAAATTCGTTTAGCGACACGGCCGTCTTCTATCATCATTGTCGCTACCGTAGTAACCCCTCGGAGGTTCGCTTGTTACACGAATCTCAAGAGTCTGCTTTCGCGCTCGAGGTTTGCTTATAAACAACCACCGGAGTTTATTCTAGAAACAAGGAATATTCTTGGAGCACAAACCGGCGACTGTAGACACACGCACATCATAGGTATACACATCGTCCTCCAAGAGACAACGTCTCGTTCCGTGAAACCTACTCGGCGAGACTCTACTAAATGTTTACATACCTATCGCATCGCAAATTATATCGATCGTATAATTTACATAAAAACAAAAATAAAAAAACCAAAAAAACAGTTCCTCGATACTAGCCCTATAACGTTACACCCTACGCGAACAGACTCTTAAACGCTATACGACACGGTCTGCGCGTGAAACCATTGGTGCTGTTTAGACGAAGTTTAATTGTTCGAATTTCCCAGGCTAAAGTAGAACGTAAAAATCAAGCGAGAGTTAAGAGGGGTGGGTGTGGGACAGTGAAATGGACAGCCGACAGAGGAGCAAGAGAGAATGGCGGAGGAACAGTACGAGGTTAGAGCGCGCGAGGAAACAATGCGGGTAAACCGAATGCTCGGGGGTGATCAAAGTTTGGCCGTTCTTGTAGTCGACTTTGCTGTCCGTTGCGGGCAACGCCGGTAAATCTAGCTTTACCGGACTACCGGACTACCGGACCAACGTACCAACGGACCACCGGAGGTAGAACTCGAGGAATGGCCACGGGGTGAAATTGGCGGGCGAGGCCGGTTCGGCAGATCGAATCGGTAGCTAGCTCCACCATCCAACCATCCAGCCAGCCTCGCCGCTACCCCTTGGGGCTCATACGTTAGGGGTGACTTAAGCATTGTTTCAACTTCGAATCTCCCGGTAGAGGGCCAGATTGATGTCGCGAACTTTTCCGTTGCCTTATTTGCGAGTCAGATAACGAGACTGAGTTATGCCGAAAGTTCTCTCTTCCTCTTGGATTGGCCGCGCGCTATCGGAAACGACGAGAACGGCCGCGCCGGGGAAAATGTTTCATTTCCCTCCGTGCCATACGCTCCAGAGATTTGTCGGCGGTACGCCTCTGGAAAGAGTTTCGCGATGATTCGAACGGCAATAGGCTTACGTCTTGCCGGATGCGTCTCGCCAAAATGAATACGTTCAGCGCTTCGAACGCGCTGGGGCACCATTTCCCACGATTTTCCCACGATTTTCCCCGTTCGACGATCACGGCGCGGTTGAGCGACGAAAGCGTTCGCCTGTTACGCGGCCCACGGCCGTTCTTTATTGCCAAGTTTTTCTATCGATTCGCCTTTGTTTGTACATTACGGTAAGCATAACGAATGCTGTCGCGATACTATCTACGATTTTTCATCGAGCGCGCTCGTAGTTCCTGCGGCTAAGCGTATCTGCGATGAAGAAAGCAAGTAATGATCAGTAAAAGAGAAAGAAAAAAAATGCAAAAATTGTATTCGACTACTAACCGATTGTCTAACCAAATAACTCGCATAGATTACGATTAGCAGCGACTGTGGAAGGCAATCTCTAGACACGCCGTCGTACACCGTCGTTTATGTCCTATCGAACGTAGTGCTGTATCGAGGCCGCTCGACAAACGGAATGGAAGCGAATTCGTTTCGTCCCGGGCGCATGGTACGGCGCGTGTCAAAAACTTTGAACGAGAATACGTAAGAAAGTGTGTACGTTCGCTAGTATAGATATGTTTTGTATCATAGCTCTATGATAGGAATATTAATTAAAATAAAATTACTGTTTCGATGTTAAACGTGTTATTCTGTGTCGTCTATCCCTCCACGAACGAATATGCTATTGATTTCGTCACGTGGCCACGACTTTAAAGTCAATGTTTCGTAATATCCTCGCATCCCCGAGGCCGTCTCGAGATTTTCCCTGCGTTTCCCGCATCCTTCGCGCTTCCTCTGAATTATTTAAGACCGCTACGTGATTGGCCGACAAATCCGCTATGTCTCAATAATTTACCAATCATACACGGTCCTTTGTGTTTTATACGCCACGTTTCGAATAAATCGCATTGCGTATTCAGGAGAGCGAGATTCAACTCTATTCGCCTGTGAACGCGGTCCCTCGGCCCGGGAACAGAAAGAAAAGGCGAACGAGAATCAGCGCCCTTGGACGGAAGATCGAATACTTCGCCGCGGTATCCCTGAAATTTTGTCGAACGCGTCGAACAGTATCGACGGGTCATCCTTCGAATAATTCTCCTTGTAACGCGCGTATTTCACGCGCGAAGGGCGAGCGCTGCAATTCGTCTGAGAAGGGGACGGCTGCGATAATAAAGCGCAGTCTGGTTTTATAAGAGAAATTGCTTATCCGCGATCCAATGTCTGGGGTGAGTAAACTAAGCGGACGAGGGGCGGCCGAAAGAGCGAGCATTCGATGTAAATTGGCAATTTTTCTCGTGCGGCCCGCGGTAATCATTGGCAATTAGACCACGGGCCACCGATAAATGTTATTTATGACCGTGATTATCCGTGGCGCGCCTAGCTGCTCGAAGGTTCGCCCAACTATGAAACCCACCCCCCCTGTCGGCCGTCTAATTGGTCGGCGATTATTCCTGTTTGTACAAAATGTCCGTACAAGCGCCACTTTACTTCGTCACACATATACAGGCGAGTGTTTCTGCTGAACCAGGCGGATCGATTTAATGCACGCGGATCACGGACACCAGCGAACAACTTAACTGGACGGCGTTTTATCACCTCGTTAGCCGAAGGTGTTGATCATGCTCGTTACAATACGCCGGAAATATCCAGCAATATTTCAAATCGTGGAGCGGAACGCTGCTCGAATCGACCCTTGCATACGTCGTCGAGCTTTCGTTCGATTTCGTATAATTTCGACGAATGTATTCTTCCTGCCAACAGTGATAACCGTTAATCACCCCCCCCCACCCCCCACCCCCCCCAACGGTTATATTTTTCCACGGGATCCGCGTGTCCACGGAGAAAACACGCACGGGCCAAACGGAAATCGTATACCATCTGGTGAACGTGATTAAAAGGGAAGAACGAGAGCGTCGGGCTCCTCGCGATTCTTGAAACAATATTATTATTAAAAGCTCTGTGCGGACCGGTGAGCCACGTGAGTCCACGGAATGACGAAAAGAGCGGTGGACACACGGCGCCGTGGCACGGAGAGGAAAGGGTGGCCGTGCGAGGGTCCGGCAACGGAAGAGCGATTAATTAAAAGAGCAAATACTGTTTTCATAAAATTCATTTGCGGAAATATGCGCCGACTGAAATAATATCCGGCCGATGAGCGCCGGTGTTTCGGCACGCCGGTGTTCGCGGGGGCGCGATGCTCGGGTGGAAAAGCGACGTGAATAAAAATGGAGGCCGGACGAAATGCGAAAGTTGTCGCATTTTTTTACGTTCGCCCAAGCGGACCGTATATACGTTATCGCGCCGCCCCTTGTGTGGGTGAGTGCGTTTATTCTCTTGACCCGGCATCGCGAGCGTATCGCGCATACACCGCTTACAAAGCAACCAATCTTCTCTGTCTTTTCCTTCTTTTCTCTGTCCCGTGTCGACCCACCCGCTACCATCCTGCCCGGGTTCCGCCGTTTCTCCCTCTTTCTCTTTTGTCCGCCAGATTTCCCTCGTCCTCGCTTCCATTCAATCTCACAGCCGTTCAGTCATAAAAATATTTCTACGCCTTCCTGGATATATTTTTTTTTTCTCCTTTTTTTCTTTGTTTTTTCCTTCCGCCGCCGTACCTCGCACAACTTCCATTGCACCCCGCTACCCTCCCAGCCACCATTATTCCGGACGACCAGGAGTGGCACGAAGTGTGATTTAAACGCGCGTAAAAGCGGCCGTTAAAAGGCAAGAAAGCTTCTTAACTCCCGCTTTGATTGGCCAACTCGGTTTATTAAAACGCCCCGGGCGATATTACATATTTTTTCTTCTCGCCTGAACCGGGGCCACTTCAATGCTACTGTACACCCCCCCCCCTCCAACGCCCAACCCACCCTCAACCACCCGTTTCCACGACGGTCACCATTCTTTCCTACTCTTTGTCGAAGTGTAAGTCTAGCTGCTCAAATAACCATTTTCTCGTTCCCACTTCCTTTTCTTTCCATTCCGACCACCTTCTGGCGCTGTTTTACTACGCCTCGAAGAAGTTTCATACCCGGGCTCCGCGCAACGAGCATCTTCTAACCCTTTTAAGCGATACGCTCCGGGGAAGAGGCGGGGGAGGGCTATAGGGCGCGACGAGTGGAAAGAATACAACAGTTGCCGCGGCTTATAACGCGAGCGTAGAGCGCCTTTAAACGAGCAACGGGGAATTGAAATCGTGTTAATCTAATTGATGGTTGGCGAACGCAATTACCACGGCATTAAATCCGTACAAACCGCAGGACTGAAAATTACAGCGGGCGAAGCGTTCAAACGTTAAGAAATCTCCCCCGCCCCACCTGTAACAGCTGGGACTTCCTTTTGTAATATTAATTAATAAGGCAACTTCCGCGGAACGAGATACTCGCTGCTAATTAAGAAATACCTAGCGGAGCGCTCTTTTCCAGGGCACGGGCGAGGAGGCGGAAAAATAAGAGGTAGAAATTCCACGCTGCTCTGGCACCCTTGGAACGAGGTAAACTTACTCCTTGGCCAAGTTAAACGAACTGCTAAGCTTTTCATTATGCCGAAAGGAGCACACGGCGAAGACGCTGGCCGGGAAACGTGGCTCCTTTATCCCCAATATCGGACGATAGAATCTTTGCCTTCAGATACACGGATTAACTCGCGAAATACTTTAAACGGTCCCGAACTTCGTTCTATCGGAATCCTCGAGTGTCCGGGGTCTTTTATAAAGTACAGGTGCATATTTCGTTTCTCCTTATTTTTCCGTCTTTTTGTTTTTTCATTCGTTTGAAACTTGAACGGCAGAATATTTCCCAAAGGGATCGTTTGCGATACAAAAGAAGGAAAAAAGGAGCGAGAGAAAAGGAGAGAGGCAAAGGACGCAGAAGGAAACTACGCGAACTTCGAATTCAAGCGGCGACGAAAGGCGACGAAAAGTTTTACGAGCCGCACAGCCGTCCTGGCTGGCTTGCTTTGAATTGCATCAATTAAAAAAAGCCGTTCCGCAAAGATTCCATAACGCGAGGGACGGAGGGCTGCGTGAAATGTCCCTGCGCATTCGATGCTGTCCAGTTTGGCCGGCCAGTAAAACCTTTCCATTCTTTCGCACCTCTTTTTCGTTGCATGGTCGATACCGATTACTCTCCCGTGAATGAATTTGTCATTGCGTTTTTCGAAATTGGAGGAAATATATATATATATATTTTTTTTTGTACAGCCCTCCCTCATTTAACTCTCAACGAAGAATACGTTCTATTTTTGAAAACGTGCAAATATTAAAAGGGTGAAGAATTTCTCTCAACTATCGCTAGATAACGTCATAATAAAGGGTGCTTCAAATGTGTAAGTGCAACGATTTACAAAGGCTAGAATGCGAGGCTTCAATCGTCGGAATATTTCTTCGAATACGTTCGTGAAGGGAAACGAGAAGAATAAAATTCTACCGAACGAACACGACAATGGTGCACTGTAATACTAGACGCATGTAAATGTCAAGGTATGCGAACTGTGTTCTCATAATACCTTGTCCGGCACGACAGAATATATAAAAAATGTAGAGGGGTCGATGATGCAAGGGGTGAGACTTCAGTAACAGGGATATTACGTCACGGACGGGAATAATTTATTCGAGATATTTTGATGCATTGTAATTGTTCACTTGTTCGAATATTTGACATTCGAAATATTTCAATTTCGCTCTGATAAAACGGCGTCGAACGATATAACAGGAATGAAAAGGGGGAGCAATCTTCGAGAGCACAGAGCAAACCTGACAGGGGGGTTGCAAGCGAGGCTACATAGAGACTGACGATTCATTTTGTTGAATTACAACAGCGCGTTTGTTTCGTCGATTGATGTTAAATCTCCCTCGAAGACCATTACAGAACGAAAGGATGCACGTTGCGCGTGCATCGCCCGGTATCAATACTTCGAGCAAAGTGAATTTCCTACGCCTCTAACCACCATTCACATTTTCTCAGAAGGAATTAAGCTACATCGAGAAACTTCGCGGAGGATGTTGGCAGGCTTCGGTATCAGGCAACTGAAACCCTCGAAAAATCGCACCTTGAAAGAACCCGTTACCCACTCCACCGAAAAGGCATATGTTCAGCCACCGTTGCGCAATTAAATTGGAAAACACCGGCCAGCGTACGAAAGCAGTAAAAAGCAGTTTCCATGACCATATTGCGAGAACTGAATATTTCAACTTCCAATAAGCGCCATCGTCCCGACCACGACCGTCTCAACGGATCCCTATAATCTTTCTCGTTGCCTTACCGCAAAACAAAAGCGTACCTCTTTCACGTGGACCAACGATAAATAGATCTTATCGCATTAAATTGGGGGAGGACCGTCACGAGTACTAATCGGCCGCGATTTTTCCGGAAAAGGCGGTGGAAAAAAGGACGATTCTTCGGGGAGTTCTCGAATGAATCGAGCAATCTTGAGGTCCTTTGTTTTCGAGATCTGCCACTTGTAAATATAATTACCCCGGGCTTCTCTCGGTCGTTCACGGGCCCCACCCCTATACCCCGTAGCGTTTCCACCTGGCCCATCCCACCGTCTCTAATTTGATTCCGCGGTTGTTTTCACCCACCTTCGCCGACTCCTCTCCACTGTTCTGGGCTTCGCCCACGCATTGTCTCTTGTCTCTTCATTCAAATTACCCTCCGCTTTCCCATTCTCGCCCCGCTACAAACTCGTCCCATTCCTCTCCTCGTCCCTACCAGACCCCAGTCGTTTTCACCCTTATTGTTGCGGTTTTATTGAATCCGCTGTGCATTGTCTGCGCGCGAGAGAGACGCGGCTGTTGTTCAAAGAAAATTGGCGCGCTGTTCGAAATACGCGAATATATTCGTCTTTCAACGGTGGCCGCCGTGTACGGCACGATGAAATCGAGTTTCACGGGCGCGTAAGTACGGTCCAAAGGTACGCCGCGCTGTTACGTATTGTACTTCGGTACGCGTAGTACCATTTTTTTCGATTGTTTCCGTTACGCGTGTCTTTTTCGGCGGCAGCCAAACCGTGAAATCGTTATCCGGAAAAATGGCTCGCGAAGAATGGATAGCTGGCCCCGGCGGGCGTTCCGGCGTCGACGCTTAAATGTACTTCGACGGTGTATGTAATTCGTTCGTACGCGTTGCCGGCAGAGGAACGCCGTTTATCGTCCTCCGTGTCGAATTGGCGTAAGTAAGAACGGCGTCGTTTCGATCCTCGTATCGGATGACTTACGAAGGTCCGCCCCGTTTTATATTTCCCGTGCATTGTTTCGTTTTCCGCGAATGCATAAATATGTAAGATAGCGAGAGTTCGTGCTCGGACTGCGTTACGGGTCGGGCAAGAAAATATTTCTCCGGGAAGAAATCTGTGCCGGGAGGGTGGCGTAGCCGGGGAATCCACGAAGGGGATGCAAAGAGTCGGTTTACATATCAAGAATCAAACGGAAACCCCGGGCAAAGTGTCAACAGGCAAAGACGGATCGTCTTTATTTGTTCACCTATTATTTCCCCGTTTGCATTTCGCGACGACGAACGATAAACGTGGACCCGGTGCTCGCCGGGGGCAAGTATTACACAAATATTTTCCAATAAGTTTCGAGTGCATGTCGATAGGTCGTTTCGAATATTTCACCGTGCAAAATCGTTGTCAGCAAACAATAGGGGATAGGCGCGGGGCGGCGAGGGGTCGAAAAAAGGGGTGGTTAATAGCCGTCAGAGACGCGATTGTTGATTTGTGTAATGAAATCAAGAGTAATCGAGAGGGCGACGGCTATTGTCCTGGATGCATGAATTTTCGGCCGGCGACCATTAATTATTCGAAATTAAATATCCTTCGTAGGTTTTAATTAAATTGTTTACAGCGCCGGCCGTACGGATTACCGACGACATTTTATGACGTTGATATATTAAAAGGATGCGGATTCATTCATCACGACCGGTTTGTCTTCGTGCCGATATAACTCATCTAACTGCGCCCGAAATTCTATCGAATAAAATATTGGAACAAATAGTGGCAAGCCGAACGCGCGAGGAAGTGAAACTATAATGCTCTCAATATAATCTGCGATATGTGGGGAATAATTAACGAATTAGCTTCCGCGAATCATACGACTCGTTGGTTGTCAATTTCCAAATCCAATAATGCAATTATGACGCGGCTTGATAATATTCGTCTAATTAAAATTCCGCACCCTTCGCCTACGAGCTTGGTTCGAACCTGCTGCCTCCGCTGCCATGCTCCCTGACTCTTGTGAGCAAACGATTCTTGTTTGTTTTGCAAACAAAGGGTTTCTCTTAAGGGTCGGAGAGACTTCGAACAGAGAGAAAGAGGAGAGAGAGAGAGAGAGAGATGGCAACGGAAGGAGAACGAAAGCGAGGCGTAGGGGTGCCGGTTGGTGAAAGAAGGAGGGATGGAAAGTGAAAAGGGGGGTGCTGGAAAACAAGGGCAGAATTATTACATCTTTTGTTCGAAGGCTCGAACCGCCCCATTTGCAGAATTGCGGATCGCGATCCAGCCGCGATTGCGACCGCTGAATGCCACAGGGTCGGCGCGGCTTTTGTTAGTTTTGACTAATTTCCGGCAGGTAATCTGCTTCAATTCGAATTTCCCCGACCGTAACAGCGTGTTACATAGGAATTTGGTAAAATTGTCTATGCGATATCTGCATTCCTGATTAGCTGTCGGTCGACCGCGATGGATGGCCACTATTTCCGTCGTTTCGTCAAACGAACGATTAAACACCACCAATCGAATTATTCTATAAGCAGAAATTCGCCTTAGCAAAGAAATATGCGTGGCGGACTATTTTTACCGAGAGCACAAGCTAACGGTGAACGGCGATCGTAAAATTTTAATCCCTATGCGACGCTAGCTGCAGCTTCGGCAAAACCACCCCTTGAGCAAGTTTAATTCTTGTGGGTCCCATCGGTGACTTTATCGCGAGAAATTGCCACGGTCCGGAAACCGTCGTTACAGCATCGTTACCGTAAGAACTTACTGCGAGCATTGTTACGGCTAATGTTACCGAACTTGGTTAACTTTCAGTTTTACCACCGATTCGGATTAAGAATTTATGGTAACTGCCGACTCTTCGGTTTATTCCCCGCCGCGGAAGAACCGAGAAAACGTTTTCGAGAGACACTTTAATTACGTCGGCGGTCGCGCTTGAATATTTACCTTTACGGCGCAGAAAACTATCCGCGAGTAACGTCAGGTATCCGACGAAAATTGCGTCCGGTTGACGAACAAAACAAACAAACAATAGGTACCATTCAAATGAAATTATAACGGGGCGATACTGCACCGTGGAATGAGTAATCGGAGAATAAGTGATTCAAGACTGCGGTTGGAACTCAATGCATCCCGGCCAAAGCCTGTTCTCGTTGCGCATAATTTGATCCGTGTATCGTATCGCCTTACCCTCGATTCGATAAGTCGGACGACCGACTTGGACGCGACATCGACGAGGCGAAACCGAGTAGTCTCGTAGGAAACCGAGCATGCTGGTCTCATGTATCATCTACTTGCCAGATCGACGCTTTCACCGGCAGTCAATTACATTAACGATGAAACACGGTGCGACAAGCGTGGCAAGGAGAGCTGGACCAAGCCGGAAACTTATAACTCCATCCTGATGGCTTGCTATTTTTGCCCCCCCCCCTCCACTGGTCTCAGCAATGTTATACTCGCGGCCTGGCGTTACACAAGTTTCTCGACGTTAAGTCGGCTAACTTCTGCTAATAACAGCGAGACATTAATTTCCCCCGATTGGGCCCGGCGGACTTGCACGACAATGGTAGAATAGCGACGAAGAAGGATACCCTCGAACAGAACGAAAGCGTCTCCAGAATTACTCGGTTACTTCGACGACGCCCCTCGAAAGCATTCGAATTCTCGTTCCGCGAACGGGAACGGAGGACTATTTTAACCCTTCTTCTGTACGCCGTATAATCCTTCCCTGCGGTGGCCCTCTCCTGGCGGTCGGTATAATCGAGCCACACCGGTGCTCCCGCGGGAGCCGTTGCTCTCGACACGATTCCTCCGAAGGATGAAACGACGAAAACTTTAATGAGCCCCGTCTACCACGTGTCCTCGGTCGGCGGAATTGTCTTTCCCTCTCTTAAAGACCTTGATTCCGGCCGAGGCGACTTATCTGTATCTCCGTAATCGATGCGCGGACAGGGGCGCGATTCTGCGTCGCGAATCTGCAGTAAGAGTCGTTGATTCGTGGGGACAAACTGGCAGACGTGAAGTAGGACAATTGTTTCGCGATGTTGTAAAACAGTACGAGGAGCGTGAAACTGTCGGGCAAAGTGAACGTATTGATTGTCCGCCGTTCTGTAAGGTTTCACGACCGTTTTACAGCATTTCGAAACATAAACGCGACTGGGCACTAATGGACCAGCTTAAATATGTAAGAGCAGCCTGCCCACCGGGTAGCGGGTAACAATAAACTAACACTTAAGACGTACTCCAAGGCACAATGCAAAGTCACACTCTTCGCGCTAACGATCTCACCTCCAAGCTCCGAGCTCCTTGCGCCGCAGTCTCTCCGGGGACTGTTTCCATTGAAAGCGCGAAACGGCAGGGAAATATTTAGAAACGTTTCGTTGCGTCCAAAGTTTCGTACTTTCTGATAAATCGATCATGGGGAAACAAGAACGCGACCGTTGGCGTAGACGAAAGGATTCGATGTAAATTTGCTCGAGGAAATTGGAGATTAATAAATCGTCGCCGTTGCATCGAAGCCTTGCGTCCGAATGAACAGGCCGAGACTGCGTAACTTGCCACGTCATAAAAGCTAACAATGATGGAAATATTAGTTTTTAAAGCCGCGCAGGGTGTCGTTAACGGCCTGAACCTTTTCCCGTTCGCGAGCTGAAAGTTGCTAGCCCCTCGTTGCTCGTCGCTTTTCTTACACCTCGCGTTTATAGGCCTTCGTGAGCTATAATTCCTTTTTCCGTCGTATACTGCTTGATACGAGAGAAAGAAAATGTGTTCCCATTCGCCTACTTTGCAGCGAGTTATACGACTTTTCGTCATAATGCGCGCCAAAGCAACTCTGGAAAGCTTCGCGAACTAACATTTAATCTCGTTAATCTCGCTAAGTCGTGCTACCTTTCTTTTCTTTTCTTTTTTTTTCAGTTGTTTCTCAGGACGAAAAACTAGCAACTGAATATTTTAACTCGCAAGACGTTCCTATTCATCCCTATTCATATTCGAGACAGCTGCTCGCGGCCAAGCTTTCCACTCGCGTATCCTTAAATTTGGCCGACGTGCATTTCGATCGCGGCGGCCGATAACGTTGGTGATTATAAATTTAAGCGCTTTTAACAAAAGCCACGTTAGCTCACAGCCGTTTCGCACGCAAACGGCACTTTGCATGCCGCATTCCGGACGACTTGCCACCCTTGTTTGAACTGGCGAACTGGTGTTGCGCTCAAAGTCCGAATGCATAATTAATCGAGTTATCAATTAAAGGAACGCCGCCGATTCGTGACCGCCTCGTACCGTCGAATCGTTGTTGCACGTCGATATTCAATTGTGATACTTGCGACGGAAATACATTCGCCTATTCTCGTGTCAACGAGGCCACGTTGTTGCGTTCGGTACGAAATCTCATCTACTTCGATATAATCTTAGGCTGAGGAACGATAATATTGTACGCAGAGTTGAGATCCAATTGAATATCGGAGAAGTCGGCATTTAATTTGCTACCGAGTGTACGTAACATTTTTCAGAATCTTCTCTTTAAGGTGGTATATGAGCAAATTAATTCTTAATAATCATTTGTTACAGATATTTCATCCGGATTGTGTTAGTTTTTAATTATTTTAAATAGTGTAGAGCGCGCGATGTTTTACGTATTTGAATCGATTTGCATTCCCGCTCTAGGATCCCTAGACTATCGACAGAAGATCGATCAACCGACTTCCCGTTGGTGGAACGGCGCAGAGGCATGTAAACTCTGTTTGGAACTAGCGAACTCAATCATTCTCTCTGTTCCACGACACGGCAAGGACCAACACGGTCTGTAAATACGGGGAACCGAGTGCACTTTGATCGATATTTAATGCAAATGCCAAATCCTTCCGGTGCATTTTCGATTAGCACGAAGGGAGTTAAATTACGCGATTCGTTCGTCAAGTGTCTCGCTGGGTCAAGTGAATAATAAAATTGCCGTCAAAAATTCACGATCAAAAGTTTGTCGTCAGTGATATAATCTAAAACAAACGTAGAAAATATTTAAAGTTACCCCTGCGGCCATGTTGCCAAAAGTGAACGGTACAGCAAGCACGAGAAAACAAGCAGATCGTAACTTTAAACGCAAACTCTACTTTAGTCATTCTGTAGAAATATAGAAACATTGCAAGTAAGATTAACGCAAATGATATTAAACAACTAATTGAACTTTTGCGGTCATTCGCGACGATATTTTATGCACATTTCGAAGCATTTAAATTTGAGATTTCCTCTAATGCTACTGGCGCACTCTGTGAACGAACATCGAAATTAGAAACTTTTGCTGTTATAGGGTAAACAAAGCTCGCCTATCATTGGTTGAAAAAATCACCTCATTAAAAATCACTAATTTCTCATTAGCATTGTCGTCATTTTAAGGTTGCCTGCCCTGACCATGGCGAAATTAGTTTGAATTGTTCGGTGCCGCGGAATCAAGTCGGTTAAATTAGAATAGAGGTGAATAGATATTAAATTTGCAACAGCTAGTAATCGTTATCGACATGACGAGTGTAAAAATTTACCGGATACTTTACACTTTTAGCATATGTGAAGTGAAGTGTTTAGTGCATACAGGAACAAGCATGGATTAATCCAAAGGATATTCACTCCCGTTGTCATCGTTTTCGCTCCCTTATCAGTAAGAGGTAAGTCAACAAATGGTACTGTATTTACTAACACGCAGCTCGAATGTCGTAACTAGCAATGATACCAATTTTTACAATTATAAAGAATCGATGAAGGACATAAACATTGATTATTAAGTATAATTTGAGTCGCACTTATGCAGTACAGAAAAGCCGTTGCCCGCCGATTCGAATTAAAGATGTCGACGTTCGTCGCGAACGAAACTTTGAAAAAGAGAGAAAAATATACTGTTCAATTTTTATTATATTTAGAACAATAGAAATATTATTTGCATGAGAATTAAGGTTTCGCAATAGGACGCATATGTGAATTTTTACATAGGTGGTAATAGACGAGGGAAATAATTTTCAACGTTTTTATTAAATAATATAATAACTGTTTATATCACAATTATAGTTTACATGGTTGAATTTCGTTGACCATTACTGAATAACGACATTAAAGATAATTTAAATTGATGACGACTAAAGTTATGTCGCGACATCCATTCTCGGCGTTAATCAATTCATTAACGGCCTGTCTGGAAGTTTAGCACTTGCATGGTTTGCAGCAGCACTGGCCACCAGATTTACAACAGCATTTGCCTGCAAAATACAAATATGAGATTAAATAGCGTTTAATGTACATTTATTAGCGCCGAAATTGTTGAACAATTTTAAATAGATCGCAATTAATAACGGGGGGTGGGTTATAATATTTTTAACAAATTAACCGGTGCAACCAATGTGAATATCTTTCATTGACCATACCGTAAACTTATCGGTACAATACTGTGAACTGGAATTAACAATGGTCACAGTTAAGGGGTCGTTGCCCGACTAGACAAAAAAAAAAAGCGTACCGTTCCAAACGTAAAACCGTGACTACATCCATGAACTCAGCCTTTCTATTGTGTTAGAAAGCTAAGAGACCGAATAGTACAGTTTATAGTGAAAGATTTTCGTCCGAAATTTTTAATTGAAATACCCGAACCGATTAAAATTAAAAATTATTACCTGCGCAACCGGAGTCGCAGCATTGGCATTTGTCGCCACACTTGCATTCTTGGCACTTGTCTAAAATAAAAATACAAGTAAATTTATCAATCTCATCAATTGAACATCCGCTGCAATAACGTTTGATGAATAAATTATCTTATTAATTCCTGCATAGAGCAGTAAATGCAATCGCGTATTATACCAGATCCTCCCAGAATGTACTGTCTTCTAGGAATTTCCAATTACTAAATTACGCATTCATTCGCAATTGCACTCACGAACGTAAATATTGAAATATTTCAATATTAGAAGTATCGATACCCACAAAAATTGAAATAGGATTACGTGATATTTCATAATATTCTGATAAACTATCCATCAAAATTACATCCAAGTTCTGAGTTATTTTTCTGGTATTGAAAAAGGAGCAAGACTAAATGTGGTTAAAATTAACTCTTACCTGTGCATTTGTCGCATCCTGGTCCTGGCATCTTCGTTTGTAAATGCTTTCTTCACGTTCAACCTTACGAATACTGTGGTAGCTGAGTGATCACTTGCTGGTTCCGTGGCGCTCGTTCGAATTTATCGATCATCTCCTACCATGGCCACTTTTATTTCGACGCACCTGAACGGCGTGTGCAACGAGCGCCGTGCGTGCCATGCGCAAATCAGGAGTGTATTCGTTCAAATCGATTTCGTAATAGAAATTATCAGTCTAGAGATTTTATATATTTTTATCTTGCACCGATATTGCTCGCATATATATTACAATTTTAAAAATGTCATGCATATTGTTGACTACTCAATACGAGTTAAGTTATTAATTTTCTAAAAACAGCTGTTTGAATTTTTACGCGTTGAATCTGCGCCACAATTGGAATGATAATTTTTTTAAGTACTGTATCGTATTATTTTCTGTCGACACAAATTTTACAATTGGCCTATATGATTAACGTAAGATTCCAAATTATTCCTACATGTTGTTACTCGTATTAGCAACAAAGCGTAAGGGTAATTGTACTATTACACGTCGTACGCGAGCTTGCGGTCGTATTTAATATTTAATTTCATTGGTGCGAATTATCGTTGGGGCCAAAATTTCAAGCCTACATTCCTGAACAAACGCAACACGGACCCAATGGGAAATGTTGCACGTTTCACGACCGTATGAGATAAGGGAGTCGATAGATTCGAGTACGTTCTAGTTTAACGCGACGAAACGCTTCACTGAATCACGACTGAAATAAACAAAAATATGGAAATAATATATTGTGAAGGAAAATTAAAAAAGTATTTATTGCAGTACTTTCCTAAGCACAAATGCTGCAAGCATCGCACGAATTGGAGTTTTCAAGAAAAGAAAACTTGAACGAAATAATTTGTACTTTATTAAAAATATTGCTTTTTACAAAATTTTATTCTACTTATAATAATAATATAAAACGTTAACTTTATTGCAAATACAGTTAAGCATAAATTACATATTTTTCGACTTGAAGATAAAATTCGTTTTACTAGCTGCCTGTTCAATATGTATAGATTCGTCCTCTGGTGCATAGTTGATTTCATATATATCATCACTTGCTGTATTCCTCCCTTTTCGTATTGAATTTGTTCGGGCTGGAAATATTATTCAAATACAAATACCCAAATTGTAGAAGGAGATATTTACATTTTTGTAAGATTAGATACAGTACCTTCGTGTCTGATAACAACTTTACTTTGGGCATCTTTGAGTAATTTCTTAACACGGAGTCCTTGTTTCGGTGTATTATTTTCCTTTATCTAAAAGTATAACAAACGGTCAGATTTGCAAAATGGAGAAAGGTATACTCGTTACATACCGTTTTAACTTGTAGAGGAAGTTTGTATGAAACTTTTGGAAGTATGAAATGACTCTTAGGTGTATTATCCTTCTCTAACATGTTTATATCCACTTTAGGGGATAAATTAAGTTTGATAGATACCTTTTCTTGAGTTCTAATTACGCATTTTGGAGTATTTTGTTTCGAATTTCTGTTCGGTGATGCCTTAGCATTATCCTTTCCAGGTGTAACATGTAATCGACTTGATTTAGCGCGTACGTTCTTTAAAAGTTGCATATCTGTACCTCTAATGTACATACCAACTGGTGATATAATAGTATTATAATTTAATCGATACAAGCCTTCCGCATGCGGACTTTTTAAAATATGTTCTTCAGTTGAGATTTTCGCAGGGCCACATATGTTAGGAAAGTATTCTTTTTTCTTCCTACAATTGCTACTTGGAGGAGTTTTACCTGGTGTAGTAAAAAGTTTCGATTTAGTAACCCCGGATTTTTCTTTCTTTTTTTCATCTTGCTTTTTTAATAATGGTGACTTATACAAATTGCAAGATTTCACGTTTGGGCTCAATGTAGGATATCTTGCGTTTGGTGTTCTCTTCACACTTAACACTTCCTTTTCTATAGATTTAACTCTTTCGTGATATCTGTCCTTGTAGCTTGTTTCAGGTGTACAAGGATTTGAATCATGTAACAATTGAAAGAGAGGTCTCTGTTTCTCTAAGTATGATTGATAATCTTTACAAGACATTAGAGTTCTCAGGAATTTGGTCTCATTGTTAGTCAATGAATTCAATTCATTGTCATCTGTAAACAAGGGAGACATTTTTAAAGTTTTGTGTGCCTCTACTGCTTCAGGATCTGAATTAATTTCTGTAATAAGCCTCGCCGTATCAAGACATCTCTTTCTCTTTTCTGCTATATCCTGTAGAAGTGTCCTCTCCAATTCATCTGGATCCAGACTTGTGTAGCCATTTGTAAACTGATCCGGATTTATTGGATTAAATTCAGTCTTTTCAAATATTTTTTTCGACTTTTTCTGAGAATAAGACACATTATCGTACTGTGTACTCTTTGAGTTATTGTGTAATGTTTTTAATTTCGGGCAATTCAACTCCACTTTGTTGTTTGACAAATTTTTATATAAACGTGTATCTGAGGAATATAAGGTACGTAACTGAGGACTTAACATTGTATTTCTTTCCTCGTTCTCGTCAATATCAGATAGATTTAATGAAGCCATTTGCTTTTCACATATATGTTGGATTTGGCTCATACTTAACAATGAAGGTGATGACATACTTCTCTGCAATGGTTTTGAATCTTCTTTCTCCTTGGGAAATAATCTCTGACATTGAGCCTCTAGGCATTCAAAAGATGCATTACCAGATTCATTAATCGTGTTATTAACGCTTCCATTACAGTTCTTTTTTGATATTTTATTGAAGAATCGTTTTCTGAGTATTTCTGTACCGGAAATGGGTGTAGTACTGCCCGATGTAATTATAGGTGAATTAATGTTTTCATTGGTAGAATCTTTATTGGATTTATTACATGCCGGGCTTTGGCAAAATGAAGGTATAGCCATTGGAGAAACAGGCCATTCAGGAGCAGATTCGTCTTCGATAAATTTACACATCTTTCTAAATTCTGCAGTCAATCTGCTCAAATTGATCGCGGATGTATTGCGCGTATCATCATCCTTAACGATCATGGATTCTTCAATGACGGTTAAAAGTTTTTCAGTAAAATTTTTTGGTTCATGTTGGAATTGACCGGACAAACGTTTTAAAATTTGCACCCTTGAAACTTCTTTCATTTGATTCAGTTGATTATCTAATGAGCATAATATAGTTTCAAATTTCTTTTTTTCAGTTTTTGCACCATTGTTTTCAGAATCTGTTTCAACACTATGCTTATCCTTGTTTGTGCAAGAGTACAGAGCATTAATTTCTGCCATTGACATTGCTTTAGGTACATTTTGTTCAATATCGGTGCTTGTATTGGATTTATTACAATGTATATTGTAATTGGAATCTCTCTTTGATTTTTTGTTTACTGAAGCATTCACTTTGCTCCGTGAAAGTAAAACTTGTTGTTTCGATACACGTGGCATTTTTTGGGCCACATCGCTACTTTTTACAGAATACTGTGGATTATTATTTTCCTTGCAATCGTCTGTATTTATGGACGGCTGATCAACTTTAAATAAATTGATCCGTTTATTTAAATCTAGCGCGGGTTGCATTTCTGAAAATATCGTAGACGCTGTAGATGAGCTCTGTACAAAAGAATGTTTCGAAGAGCTGCCTGCCAAAATAATGGAATGTTTGTCACTGCCTGGACTACCACTGAATATAGGACTACTTTCGCATTTACTTTCGTCCAAACTGTCCTGAGAAATTGAGCATTGTGTATCTGAATCGATGCCAGAATAATCTGAAAAGTAGTCGATTAGTTGAATGTAAGGTAGCGTTTGGCATTAATACAAGAAACAAACATGTCTCATCACCCTTCTACTTACTGAAACTATTTAGCGATTCTGTGAAATCATTAGCACGTCTTCGACGCTCACTCATTTTAATACCAGTATTAAAATGTTAAGTATGCTCGATAATATTTATACACCTACTATCTTCACATAATCGGTATGGCGTCCGTTAGGAACGTTACAATGCGCCCCTACCATTTTGAATATTCCACGATACCAACATACAAAACATTTCTGTATAGGGCGCCACATTGCCGATATAGTGAAAATTTTACGACCTAAAGTTAGTTTCATGTTTTGTTTACATATCATTTTTTAACTCAGAAACTTATTGCAAATTGTATGAAACGACATTAAAAATAGGTTAAGATATATTATTTCATGAGTGTAAATCAACAAGCTGGATCCAATGCTTTTTCACCTACATTATACGATATAAAATATGTACAATACGTAAACAAAGTATTGGAAGACTCAGCAGAGAGTTTTGAAAAAGAACAAAAATGTACGTACTAATTTGTATTTAACGATAATTGCTAACAATTTTGTACAGGATCCTTTATGATTTCAGTCTCGGACAATGTGTTATTAAATCTGTACAATATTTTCGGTACCGTATTTGAAAGAGCATTAGAATTATATGAACAGGTACGTGTGACACATGTGTTTCCCTCTGAAACTGTTGGTGTTGCACCTCACAGTGAGAAGAACAACGCCAGATATTTAGTACAGGTTAAAGGATCATCGGGAACTATATATATGCTCTTTCCCGATATAAATTATTGTACTTGTGCTTCCTTCAGGCATGAATCTTAAATCCTTTCCGATAGCCTACGATAAGACAGAATTTTGTCATTAAATATTATGCTTGCAGGTGTCAGGTATTGAAGGACAGATCTTTGTTTACATGTAAACATGTTTTAGCTGCTTGGCTAGCAGCAGTGACGAAAGAAAAACTCTTGTACCAATACATAACAGAGAACCAGTTTCAAAGTTCGTTATCATACCAAGTATCTTATAAGCAACATGCACCCTGAACTAGAAACCTATAATTTGGTTGCAAAACTAGGAAATCTTAGAACCGTAGTTCAATTATTAAAGGCAATTAATTTTAAAGAGGTACATTATCAGTAAGTCTATTCATATCTTGAGTAAAAATAATGCATTTTAGCCTGAGACATATTGCAGTTTTATTTAGAGTGCTACATGTTTTGGAACTGAAAATGGTTTAAAAGTAACGGTAGAAGATGCGAAATGTATGCAAGCCAGTGCTTATATTCCATCAAATGTCTTTCAAGTATTCAATCTAAAGGAAGATGTGATTTTTCGAATAAATCTAAATATACTAGTGGAGTGTCTTTGTATGTTTTGGAGTAATATAAATTCTCAAGGAAGTTGTGTAGCTTTACAATTATATTACAAAGTAATTATCAACTGGATTTGCACTGCAAGCTTTGTAGATAGAATAATTCGTTAACCAGTAAAAGTTTTAAACAGGGTAATGGGCATCCTGTGACAGTACTTATAGAAGAGGATGGTATCATAACAGATTGTTCTCTAAAAACTCAGGTTCCGGATGAGTTACTAGATTTCCATCTGGAACCAGAACGTGTTCTGAACAAAGTAGTTCTGCAGACTGAGTTGTTAAAGGATATCTTATCAGAACTTGATCCAAGTAGCGATTTAATCGAGGTAGATTACATTCGATTGTTTACTTGCTGATAGTGGTACATTTCTACATCTCCATAAATTGCAGCTCCTTTTGTCTCCTTCGCCGCCCTATTTTCGAATTAGTACAGCAGGCTTAGCTGGAATCTGTCATATTGAATTGCCACATGATGGTGATTTGGTTGACAACTTTCAATGCGTTTCCACGGCCACATCCAGTTACAAACTTTCACACATTAAGCCAGCTATGAAAGCGTTATTATACGCGAATAAAGTTTCTTTAAGGACTGATACGTGTGGCCTATTGTGTTTCCAATATATGGTTAAAACCGATGAAGGACATACCTGTTACATAGAGTACTATGTAAGTGCGACCTCTTTTGTGTTCGAATCCTTAAGGGGGTATTTGTGTTTTCAACATTGGAAAAATCGATTTATTGTCCGCGGTAACGAATATGCCGGATTTCGTCAAAATAACGGATTACTAGATATTAAATGTATCCCGCACATAAGTTTCACATAAGCGACACAGAAATTTCGACGCGTCTCTCTCGAAACCACGTGGTAAAAATGCAACTACCCCCTTCAGATCCGATATGTCTTGGACGTATACAAACATATAGAATATTATTTGCAGATTTCTCCAGTGATAGATCCTGACGAATAATTTTATTGTCAATAATAAAGAAATATAGGATTGCGAATATCAGATAAAGCGGTGCAAAAAATGTTCCATATCGCCGTAATTAATTTTTTTATATATTGTATTACTTTTTACATTTGCATAAAAAAAATATTTCCATATATAGCTGTTGAAAGTTATTTGTCGTCCACGGCAAAGTTTTATGGCGATTTATGAATACAACATACATTCAAAGATACATTAAAAATATATAAATATTCAACTCTTTCAAAATGTAACGTAATCATCGATGGTGTCCGTGTGAATATAAGATATTATATTCATACATCTTATTATATTGTGAAATATTATACTTTTAGTTCAAAGTAATATCAGCAATGTACATATACGTTCATACGTATCATTGTGCGCGGAGAGAACGTTTACATTTTTCTTATATTTATCAAACTTATCAGTCGTCTTGGACCTTGTATACTCTTGTACATACGATATCGTCAACTTTCATGATCTGCAACATTAACGGGAAAAAAATGTTTATTAAATTACTTTTTTATTCAAAAAAATTGCATATAATATTCGGGTCATTTCTTAACGCATAAACCTAAGTACACTATATTTATATCTCTCAGACTGTGACCCCTGGTCATGAACCCATTATTATTAACCCGATTATTGAACGTTAGTAAATTGTTCGAGTCACGAATGCGAAAGGCACGCGGTAATAGGCGGGCCTTTTTACCAATGACCAAGGCGTTGTTATTATCATTAGACCTTTTCTGCTATCTTTCGTTGTGTCGTTCAACTCTACAGAACTTCTATTGCATGCAATGTAATTCAATTGAAACATTAAACCTTTAACTCCTTAATGATCGAAATTACGTAATTTATTATCACCCAAGGCTTTATTGGGTTTAACATTTGCAATTGAGCTAAGACTATGATACGTAAACTACTTAGGTATAAAAGGTTGCCGTTAAAACCTTCATTCGATTAAGTCGAACGATTCCTTTTTACGTCTACTTTTCCTGTTTTTAATTTCTCCCATTTCAATCTTATTTATTCCTCTTTTTTGCATACATACCGCCTTCATTTCCGTCGGTGTGAATTCCCTTTCGATCGTAGTCTCCTTCTCACCCTTTTGCAGTTGATGGAGTTTATTTCCATCTAGAGTGCAGACGCTCTTTACTTTTCTTCCGTCCGGCGTTGTCTCCTCGAACTCCTCGCCAAGCTTGAATTTTATTTCAGAGTTCTTGAACGGGCTGGTGGTTTTCAACGTGTACAGTCCGTTGTTCTCCGTCAGTTCAACCACGGGACTCACGCTGCTACCCATTTTGCGTGTCATGATACCGACGCCTAGAAAATATTATAGAACCGGTTTAAATAAATAAATTCTAAACAAACTCTTAGTCTAGTTAAGTCTAAATGCAATTACTTGACAAACGCAAATATTATTTCGCCACTCGTGCGCTACTAATATTTAAATTTCAAATAAAATTCAAGATATCCCTCCTAAAAGAAATTTTCGCTTATCGAATACAATTTTCTCACCTAATGATTTCATAAATTCCTCAAAATTTTCACTCGTTTGGAGCTTGTAACGTTTCCCGTAAATGGCCGACAGCATTTTGAAAGATTCAAGTACGACGAGTGCGGGGCGAA
Organism: Nomada goodeniana; assembly: GCA_963969485.1. Lineage (NCBI taxonomy): Eukaryota > Metazoa > Arthropoda > Insecta > Hymenoptera > Apidae > Nomada > Nomada goodeniana. The sequence continues at coordinate 21,253,184 of OZ018303.1, forward strand.
AGTACGATTGTGACTGAACACCAGCGGTTTCACTGTCATATCTTATACTACTTATAACAACAGAGCGGTGTGTCTGTTATCAATGATACAAGAGACCGCGTCGTCCTTAATTAACATGCGAAATATACAGTGGCAACTTTGAAGTTTGAACTTTTCGTCGATATTAACGACGGTCCCACCAACATGCAAAGATCATCACGTATCTTTGGGAACAGAAATTTTAATGCTACCATAATCTTGTTTGCTCGCATTGAACTACACAGATACGATTTCCATATGTATCTTTAACACTTCATATGCGCGGCGTAAGTATCGTAATTCGCAAAAAAAAAAACCTTTGGACCTGTGACATCATTGTTTCCGATGTATCTATTTTATCGGCATCCTTGGTCACATTTGTATGATGCCATTCGAAACTCGATTTCGAATATCGCAGGGTTTCGATGAGAAACGTGCGCCTACATTTGCACGTACGCGACCAGGATCGATACAATTATTGTATCACCCACCCTCGATTCGAGGAAGGAATAATTTATGTTCCTTGTCCGTATTAGCCAAACACTTTAACGCGTGGGCGATGCCGATCAGACTGAACTTGCACTTTTATTTAATTTCCGGCAAGCGTATGAAGTAACCGGTTGCAGCATGGCGTAGAATGCGAAAATGTTACGGACGGGTTTATAAAGTTGTTGCCACTTACAATGTGGCGAGTGAATCATTTACATTATTGCGCTGCGCTAAATCGCTGACTCTGCCGCCCCTTATCAGACGCAACGTATTTATATTAAGTCAGCCCCATAACTACCATACATTAGTACGATTCGACTGACAATTGCGATTTATTAATCTTGCCGGTAAATTAATTCAAGTGCTAAATTGGAGTACAATCGGACTCTCTGTCTCCGGCACATGGCGGGAATTAACCGTGAGGTCAGGTCGTTGCACAGCCGCGGGAGCATAGTTCAGCGTATTAAAATTGATTACATTATTTATCATTACAGTACGTTGCCAACCCTAATAATGCAAATGAGACCGCGCTCGTCTGTGGTCAGATTTACTTTCCCAGCAACAGAACCGGGTACATTCCGTGATGATAATCGTGCACGCCACACATCCCTGAGATTTGTCCGGCTGAATTGAAATATTTCATCGTAATTATCTTGCTTTATCCGTTTAACGTTAATAGTCACTCCCGTAATGGCTAAATCAAATGTTCACCTGCGCCATTACGTGCGTTAACTATAGTCTCCCAATTAGATATAGCTGTGCAGTCAAATCGCCATTACACATAGTCGAACAAGGATTGCGTGGCATCTGATCACAGTCCGCGAACACAATACCTTGTCTCGAAACATCGCCCTTAACGAACGAAAGAAACGCCCTTCCTCGATGACACAGAACTCAGATGGTTTTTCGTAAATACTCTCCCCTCGATAGTACGATATTCGCGGCGTGTTTATCGCGGCAATTGGCGATGGTGATAACGCCCGATACCGTAATCTCTCGTACAACATTTGTACAATTATATACGGCGTTTCGTTAAATTGAACGAACCGTTTCACGATTAATTACTACACCCGATCGAATGTCCTTTCGCCGCGGCACGCGTTTAGGTGTACGTACTATCCTGTTAATTCATACGTACCGAGCGCTTTCATGAACTCGTCGAAATTCTCGCTGCTGAACAGCTTGTACCTCTTGCCAAGAAATTCCAGCATGACGATCGATTGAAATTGTCCGGACTGGGGCACGTGACTAAAGAATATAGGTCCAAAGGATGATCGTTGTGGTCGAGCAGGTAAACGAGAGTAATGGACCGATGTTCACTGTCTTGTTGCCGGCTCTAGACTGAATAGGATCCGGGAGGACGAAGTGCGTTAAAGGTATGCTCCGTCTGAACTGGCTAAACATCTATTCCCTCTCTTTCTCCCTCTCCCTCACTCTTTATCGTCTCGTTTTATCCTCTCGCGTTCCTTTTCATTCACCCCCTTTTCGTCCTGCTCTGGTCGATTGCACATTCTCGTTCGACTTTTCCTCTTGCTCTTTTCATCTTTTATTTGAAAATCTTCCGTCCCCCTTTGCCCATTTCGCTCGCGCGTTTGGGCGGTCCCTCTCCCAGAACATTCGCAGCTGCCACGCAGAGTCGATGTTTCGTTCTTCGTATAGTTCGTAATTTATTCTTCTGTTTTTTTTCCACCTTCGTTGCGCGTCGCCGGTGAATCGTTTCATTACATTTCTACGCCGCGTCCGCGCCAATAGCTTTTGTCCAAATGGTTCTCGGAATATTATTATTTGCCCCGGCGAATGATATTGAGGAAATGAATTCGTGATCTCATTGAATCTACGCTCGATACACGGATGCATGCGTTACTCATGAAATACTTTTAAAATTCAAATGTCTCTCTAATTATCTCTGCCTTCGAGTCGCTTCTTATTGAGATAGTATTGCGATGAAATGACGCCGGCATTAATCGGTGTTAATTATTTAATCGCGAGGAAATGCGACACCTTAGACTTTAGACCATGCGCAAGTGTTCACCTGACCGTGCCAAAGTTCGCCGTTTATTGGACGAGCTTCGAGGCGCGTTGCGTCGACCAATCGTGGTATTTTAAGGTCACAGTACACGGTCACTAGTAGCGAGACTGTGCATCACTACTTTCGCGATTCTATGCAATCGCTGGTAATGAGTATCTCAGCCCAGTACCTTGCACTCTACGTACATGTATGGGAGCAAGTCGTATGAACACCTAACAATATCTGTCCTCCTATCGACAATACAAAATAGGGTACAAAAGGCATCGATGAAAATACTGCGAGGCACGATCGGTATTGCTGCCAGGGGTCACGCATTCCGCCGATATTAATTCTCAGAAATCTTTCCCGATAGTTAACGTTTATCCATCGATAGCGTACAATTCGATGATCTTAAAATGACGAGTCCAATTATTTGCAGAAACGCTTAAGCAGATCCGATCGATCAGTCTTAACACATCCGTATCTTCGATACTGTATAGCATTCAATCTGATGCATTGCAAAATCATTACGACCAATATCTTCCCCATTTTGAATCCATCTCGTCAGCCAGGCATCTTTATCGGGTCGCAAAACAAGACAGGAGAGTATAGCGTTTCATCCGGCGACCATCCGGCGTCGGTTTCGCTACGTTTGCCAAACGACCTGGCATGGTCGATAACAGCGCGGTGGAAACGCGACGACGTGGCCGCGGCGTGTACGCGACCATTTCCGCTGAGCACGGTGTCTACGATCGCGTAGCAACGCGCCACTTTCGACGTGTGCACGTACACACTTTGCACTCTGCACGTACACGGTATACGCGCGTACACAACGTCCGAGCGATGCGAATTCCGCACCGTCGAGAACCGTGCGTCCGCTCGGGTACCGTCGAAAATCGTTTTCCGTCGCGGTCAGGCCGCAAGCGGCCTCATTGGGCCAACTAAAATCGCAAATACAAAGGAGCAACGTTTTAACCAAACGGGTTGTCCCGCGACAAACTCTGTACTTTGTATCTCGCGAGCGTTGCGTAATTGCGCCCGTCCGTGTTTCCCCCGTATCGCGGGCCGTCGTATTTATAGTGGCGAAGTGCGTGCTTATACGGGCGGGAATATTGGAATACCACCTACAACCGGTTCCAGCCGATCGCCAGTTCCTCTGGCGGCGACATTATTATGAAATCCGGCGCGGTCGATGGGCGCCAGTATCACCGCGTTGGAACAGCGGCGGCGGCGACGGCGACGGCCGGTCAGCGAAGACGCCCGGCGTCGCACACGGCGCACGCACACACCTCTACACAGAGCGGAAAGGAGGCGTTTGCGGGCGTGCTTGGCGGGTTCCGTCGTCTTTTCAGCCTCGTCAGGCCGGTCAGGTTTGGCAACGCTGTGGCATAGCAGCGGCATAGATTCCGCTCCGCAACCGCAACCGCACGCCAGCCTAGCGCCGTGATGCCGAACCATGTTAGCCGTACAACGGTTTCTCCGCAGTGACGCGCAAGCTGCCGGCGACGTCGTAGCACATACGAATCGGAGAATCGCCTGCGGGATACGACGTTCCGTCCAAAAATTCTTCTTCGAATCACTTTTTTTCCGTTTTTTTTCTCCCCCCCTCTTCGCCCCGCGCCGCTTTGCGCATCCGCGCCCCCGCGACCGCGACGTTCGACCGCAAGAACGCGCGAATAATTCTCGTGCGATACGGATCTGCGTACTCGTTCGCCAGCGAATATCGGCTGGCCTCGTGCGGGCACGCAACTCACGCACGGATTAATCCGCCTCGCATCACCTGTATCGCTCTCGGTTCTCACCCTTGTAACACGATCGATATTTCGGTCGAACCGTATCATCCGCCATCGACCACCTTAACCCCCCCCCCCCCACCCCTCGTTTGCAATCGATAAAGTTGAGCAGCTACCGATTTCACACCTGTGCCGCGACGTTGTCGCAAAAGTTTGGGATTGAAGAAGAAATACGGGGAAGGGAGCGCGGATAGGGGTGGTCGTGGGAAGGACACTCGGGGGGTGGCAGTCTACGTTCGCGTTGTATCGGATATGTTCGATACGGAGAAATTTATCGAGGAAATCGAGAAACGACCGGCGATTTACGATGTGAATCGTAGCGAGTACAACGACCGTAGCGCCAAGATGACCGCGTGGGACGAGGTCTGCCAGGTGATGGTACCGAATTGGGCGCGCTTGACGGACGAGGAGAGAAACGTAGAAGGTATACCAGCCTCTTGCGATCGATCGATCCGGATTCCTCCGCTCGCGCTTACTCGACCCCGGCGCAACTTCTCGTGACCGTACCTGCAGTCGTTTAAAATTAGCACGAAATCTTTCTCGTTCTTTTTCCTCCCCTCCGTGCGGCAGTTATGACAGCGGCGGTTGCATGAACGCGTGTACAGAACCCAGGCTCGAGTATCAGAATTCCTTCGATATCGCTCGCGATATATCCCTCGGCTCCTTGTATCCTTTTTCCTCAACGACGCGGCGTTGTACATTCGATCGACCGCAAAGTCGTACTCGTTTCTCTATAACGGGGCCCGTAACATTTCAGAGAAAAATTTGCGCGGCAAATGGAGAAACATACGTGATTATTTCATGAAGGAACTGAAGCTTCAGAAGTCGCAGAAATTAGGGCCGGCCGGCCGGAAGCGAAAGAAATACATGTATTTCGATCAGCTCCTGTTCCTGATGCCAACGGTGGAGAACAAACGGTTGGTACCATCCGACTTCACCGTATAAACACCCGTGTACAATAGTGTGCCGTTGCTAATTTACAGAAATTCCGCAACCGCGTTGAATATATGCAAATCTGAGGAGAGCGAGGGTGAAATTGATAATCCGGTGATCGAGGAATACGATGCACCGTTGGCCCATGCTGCCCCCTCCATTGCTACGGGCAGGGAATACCTTCAACCGGGCGCGTCCTATAAAATGTGCCCCCGTTATCCGAAGCAGCTTTGCGAGACGTCCTTCACATCCTTCGATAACGAAATTCACGATATCCTGTCGTCGCACAGCAGCCAGCGTGTCGCCTACGACGAGGACGACTACGATAAAATGTTTTTGCTCTCCTTGTTGCCGATCGTTCGACAGATACCGGAAGAGAAGAAGCTCGACGTCCGGATACAAATGCAACAAGTCTTGGCTATGGCGCTTCGTCCGCCGGATAACAAGCAATGATAACATCGACGTACCCGTTGATCGACGATCGAAAGAAAGAGAAATTACTGGTGGCCAGGATACGTGAGTATACTCAGACACGCGTCGAAAGGTAGGCGTTCGTTTTCGGAAGGATATTGTAACGAAAGGAATAGGGACGGAACGTCGGCGATAACATATTTTTGCGTATCTGAGTGTTTGCGAAAGGCTCGCACTACTTGGATTGCACTTCCGTTGCGTTCGATTCGATAACTGCCGATATCATCGTGGTAGGTGAATCACGGATTGCGAATATGTCGCGACACCGATAATGCTGCGAACGTATGCCTTCACGCATGAATTATGTAACGACGGATCGCATTTCGAGTACTCATACCTGTGATATTATGCGAAAAAAAAAAATGACTATTGACAAACGCGGAATGAAAAATAGTTACGCCGGTGGGAGGGGTGATATTATAGTTGTTTATCGCGCATAGAATCAGTGATATATGTATTTTCGTAACCTGACTTGACAATGAGTATCGGTGATGCATTATCGATATTTATCCGGCATGAGAACCGCGCGAATGTATTGCGTCCGATTGTAATAAATAAATGTTCGACGAGTGCGTGGCAAGTAACATTACTTTTCGTCGATACGAAATTCGTTCGCCTTTAGGAAATTGTAAACAGGTGGCACCACTTGTGCCGCGCTTTCGAACTTCCCGCTTTTCTTATCCGATATAACAATATAAAAATCGAAGTACTTCGTTTAGGAATTTTCATTGAATGGCGAAAACATCGGCGACTCGTATCTACTCAATTTCACGAATAAACATGTCAGTTCTAGCAGTCCTTTAACGCAACTCGTACTTTTTCATTTTATGCTAATGAATTGTTTATCAGTGGGAAATAAAGCTGCTCTCAGAATATCAATAATATTCAGTTCATCGTTTAATTATCACACGTGTCGTTTAATTTATTCGCAACACTTGTTGCCAAAAATGTGCCCACCAAGAGAAGGCGGGTATTTCTCGCGGAACTTAATGGTGACGCAGATGGTCCTAATATAATTTACAGTCTGATACGGCGAGGAGATTTCGAGTTGCCGCATCGGTGGCGACATAAAGTCTCGTCACCAGTTAAGAAGCCTTACTTCGAACATGGTCGACTGCTCATAGCCGTTGGCACGATGAACATGCGGGCTTTTTCTTATGAAAGATCAAGCGAAATACTAAAGCCGTTGACGTAAATCAAGAAACACAAACAACAAACGCTTACGCGAATGTGATTCTGTTTTTCGTTTCATTCTTACGGCGCGTCAAATTGGATCTAATTAACAGTTCTCGTACGCACTGTTCAAAGGTCCACCCATTATGGCTGCACGTGAAACGATATTCACTCGGATCACCTAATTATAACCGTCGATGGGATGTATCCAGAATTCGAGTTCGTGACCCGTTTTCCTAGTTTTAATGAAGAAATAAAAAAAAAACGAGACGCAAAGGAGACGAAAGCAAACAATGCTCCGCAGCATCGAGAGCAATGCATTCGCTTCATCATTTTCGTGGCTGCGCGGCGGCGAGTATCGATGAAAAATTCTGTAATACAAGCTTTGCGGTGTCCGCAAACGTTTTTCTCCCAATCCTGATCCCGTATCCGTAATCCCTATTGCGGATATAAAGCAATTTCCGATGTGCCTTTTTATTCGAATCTCTTTAACGAAACGTACCGTTCAAATTGAATTTCGATTCGGAGCCGGGGCTGTTCATTTGTCGAAATTGCCGAAACAAGGTATCAAGGTACAACTCCTACACCTATTAGCCGTCGCCCTCGCGGATTTAAATTTAAATCGGCGGTCACTGGTTTTCCGTGTAAATTGCGTTCCCTTCAACGAAATCATTTCGGGCAAGATCAATGCCTCAATTCTCTGTTCTCTGTAACAAGCAACGGATTAATACATCGGGAACAACAATCGCCAAGCAGTCTGGAACTCTTGTCGCGTAAACATGCAAGGGCTACCAGCAACTAGTGGCGTTTGCTGAAACTCAACCCTCAGTGAACCGTCCTTTTCCTCCCATTCACTACGCCCTGAATAGACCCTGCCCCCCTCTAGATCTCCGCGTATGAACCCCTTCCTAGCCGTTTCTCTCACCCTCGCTCGTTCACCGTTCCCCTCTTCTGTCGATCTATCTCTTTCCCCCCGCAACACGCGCGGCTTCCCTCGCGCGCGCGTTCTTCTGCCTCCGGAGCAACTCGCAGCATCCATCGGCCCGCTCCGGAGTTCAGTTCATGTCGAGAACGCGCCACAGCCGGGACCCTAAGGACCCTTCGACGTACAGGACCTCTTAGACCTTGCGAACTACCGCTGACAGCGTATCATAACTAAACTGTTCGTTGACAGAGAGATAATCAAGTTCGTACCTGTTCACCGTCTGGTTCGACGAATTTAACTGAAACAAAAATTAGACACGATTCTGGTTAGCAACCAGGTGATCCCATTTGCCTGAAACACGTACAAATTAGTATCCTCGCTGATACCAGCAAATCAGAGTTTCTCGTCTTGACCAAATATCAATGGTACCAGCCGACTAAACAATCCGCGCGTACCTTTGCACAAATATTAGCTGAAGCACGCGTTACGTGGTAAGGAAGTATACGCAACCCTCTATCGAAATCATCCGGCATTGCAACTGAAAGCCTGTTGCCCGCGGGACAAGCAATCAGCTGAACCGTGTCGGCGGACGCCTTAAGGGGTTGACGAAATAAACTTTGCTAATCGCGTTTGATGCGGATAGAAGGGCAGCGTTACAAAGCGTGAACGTTGAGGGAACGACAGTTGGTGGGGAAGAGGAGCCACGAGGGCCCACGAGGAGACTGAAGAAGTGCGATTTCCCGCGAGACTGCCGGGGGTTGTTTCCCAGCCCCGGAGAAGCGGACATCGGGCCCGGATGTTCGGAAGAACGAGACGCCGGAAACGCTGGCATGTTGGACGGGAAAATATTGACGGCCGTCAGCAAGTTCCTTACGACATCCCCTTTGGTTAACAAAGTCAAGTTACTGATGGTAAGTGACTGTTTCTTCTGTCTCTCTCTCTCTGGCTACGTAGCCAACCACCTATACCGCTTTTATCTTCGTCCTTCTTCCCTACTGGCACAGTTTCCCTTCGACGTTATTGTGAAAAGTTGCTGGCGCGCTGTCCGCGCCGTTATTGTCCTCCCAACCGAACCGAGGAAGCTATTATATGTGGTAAATTGTCATGGGCATATGGGGGTAATTGAAAAGAAAAAACGCGGATAATTGGAGCCATTTGATTTCGTTTTTTTTTCCCCTCTATGCAACCGTACTTCATAGCGAGGGGTTTATTAGCAACATAATTGAAGGTGCCCATAAGAGAACACAGTGTCATTCGAAACGAGCGATGAAACGAGGGTCTGCTCTACGATATACGATGCCGTGGTTATCCTGGATTTTGTTTCGTTTCGCACAGAGGCACGAGCCTCCGGCTCGTGGCAAGTATGTTTCGTCGTAGGAAGGATGATAACTTGAACGAGGCGAGAGTAACGGTGGAATGTTAGAAATGCGAGCAATTGGGTGTGCAGTGTTTTTTATAGGGCATACATTCTCCAGTCTGGCGGGAACTCCGGTACTTAGGTTCTATTCGGAAGTGGTTCCTTTCGTTTTAAAGCGGGAATTTTTTCCCAGCGAAATGGACCGCGAGGGCTTTCGACTCGTTTTTCTCGGCTGCGAATGCGGCCAGGGGGATGTCTTTAATTGCTCACAATTATCTTACTCTACGCTTGTTTTTGCGTGACGTTAAATCCTTTTCTGCCACTGGCCAGTTCCATCTCGTACATTTTCGTTCCCCTTGCTCGCCGAATCTAATTGAAAACAAAAAAAAAAAATCATGGAACGACATTGTCCGATTCTCCATAGAGATACATTAAATCTTACGTGTGCACGAATCGGGCGGCACGGGAGGATAATGCAACGCGGTCCAAAAGGTTTTATCGCGAAAATGCGGCGATTCGGGAGGATAGAATCTGGCGTTCTGCCAAGAGGGATAATTCCGGGTATGTGTTCCAGAATAGAGCGAAGCCATTGGTACGGGCTGTAATGCAAATCGATGATGCTCAATATCCACGAGCACCCTTGCACGTGCATTCCTTGCTCTGTTCCAAATTGCACAGCATATGTATGTACCGGTTGCTTGCCAGATGAAGCAATCGAAACACACTCCATTCCCCTGGTTTTGACTTGTTGCTCCGCGGCACCCTTTCCGATACACTGTCTCCTCTATGTTTATTGTCGGTTCCAGTAAACACGGTATTCCCAAGACGGTTAAATCCGGTGGAATTTACCGCCGGTATGTAGCATAGACATGATTGGAACGATCACGGGAACACGATCCCTAGTATCCCGTTGTATCCGCAAATTGAAAGACGCGTTGCTTCCCAAACTCGCGTCGAAATTTTCATCGACCTACTCCAGCTAATCCTCAATGAAATTCGTTCAAAGGAATACACGTTTCGATCGCGGGTTACTGCGAATGAACGATTCGATGTACACAGGCTTCTTTCGCTAATCGTATCCAAGCATCCAAGTCGGACGTTCCGCGTCAAACGTTGCGTCGCGACGCCCGAGAGCATTCGTTCCTAGGATTTCACGAGCACAATCGTGCTACCTTTGACATTTGTGCCCGTCTAGATGTTCCTATTTGCAAGAGGCAGTCTCCCGACGAGACGCTTCGGCCCGTATTCTCGGGTGCGTACCTTTTGGAACGTCCCGGCATTGTCCTCTGTCAGAACGGGACGAAACCCCCGTAGGGGGTTGCCGCGTACCCCGCCATTCTTGACGTGCCATTATCGTCCGCGAGCGTCCGTTGCACGGGAACTCGAAATTCCGTGCGGTGCACGGTGTCATACATGAGGACAAACGACCAGATCGTAGGCAGATATCGGACGTTGACTAATGTATCGGCGGGCAACTTCTGGTTTCAACTCAATTGCGTAGCGGACCCTATGAATAGCAAGGCGCAAGCCGTGTACGTTTGTTGGAAAGTGCAAAGTCGATCGTGCTTTCGTCGACGACGTGTGGACGGGCCACTTTATCAGTTCGCACGAGCCGTGCGGCGATACAGGTCGGGGGTGTTGGCTCGCAGAATAAGATTAGCATTCTGTTCTTTCATTCGCGGTTCTTGTTAAAGCGGCGCCGCGGCTTTATTGGCTGCATCGTATATATTTGTATACGGAATCTTGTTAAATTTTTACGGTCCACGAGTGTTCGCCTTGTTAGTCTTCCGTACGACAACGCGGAACCCCTTTATCGGTGTTCGCCTTTCCTGCCAGTCTCAACTGGTGAACGGGCGTGTTACCACCCGGCCACAATAGAGATATCTTTTCGCGAAAGATACGAAGTTCGCCCATCGAAGGAAAACAAGGTTCGATGATATGGAAAACGAATTGTCGATTATTTTCATTAAAAGCACGACGGAGTGTTTCAGTTTCGTGGAACTTCGTATCGAGTGCTCTGGCATTTCGAAGAAGTTCAAGAAATTAGGTTACGAACTTTACCTTTCGGGCACTTCGCTCACCTGACTTATGCACCACTTGTATATTACCATCTACTAGGATGTATAACAATTTCCTCCGACGGAAGCATCCGGTTCACCGCGAGAGTATATAAAATCCGCGTGTAACGGCCGATATACAGCAACGTCTAACCCGAATCGTTTTTAAACGAATTTTCACATTTAATCGCATTCCATTTGGAAACTGTGTCCCGTGACACCTGATAAGCCAATCAACAGCGAACGTTAACGCACGATGAATGCAAATTGTGTTCCAGGCGAATCGTATTTTTGGCAAGCATCTGGCCAAATGTCCGTCGAAAATCTCAGCAGGTTTGCCCCGCGCGTTGAAATCCCTGGAAGTCCTAGTGTTCCGTGGTCCACGTTACCGAATCAGTCTCCATGAATTATTCGGTAAATCGATCCTAGAATTACGGCGTCATCGATTCGAGGTAGCCGCCATGCGTTTTAATTGGCCTTCACGGTAATACCACGTACGTTGTATTCATTTCCCCAATAGCAAGGAAGTTTGTCAATCGTTGTGAAATAATTAATCACGGATAACGTCACAGAGAGAGGCAAATGTTTGAGTATATACTCCCCGGCTTGGATCAGTTCCTCCGTTTTAATCGGCGAAAACCGCGAGCCGGTAGGATTTCAAGCGCGCAAGCTCGCACGTCACATGCAAGTGTAATTGCACGTCGTTAACCGTAGATTAAAGGGGCATGTTGACTGCGGGAATCCTGCGCGGAAACTGTGGTAAAAAGTCGCCAGACCGTCGGGTTTTCGGCGATGACACCGTTCTGCGCTTGCCGCAAAGCGTACGGGATTACTTTGAAAATGTTAATGAGCTCGGTTCAGTCGAACTATTAGCCCATAATCATATGACTTCGTTCTTCAAATAAGATAGAGAGGGAAGGGTCGTTAACGTCGCCGAACGGTTTGTCGGCTAAATTACAACGGGGGAGACGCGCATTTTGAGAATTGTTAAGTAGAAGTAGAAATTACGAAATGCCGTCTGCACCTTGTCAACTTTCCCCACCGCGGCTGTTGTAAAGTATGATTAAGTATAGCGAACATTTTCCGCCAGGTAATTCCCTAGATCATTGTACACACGATACCTGTAAAGTACTTGCCTTGCGCCTTTATTCTTCGTCGCATCGTAATTTCCTGAATACAGTTTATATTCTCCCTTTTGGCAGCTCATCGGAGCGTTCCTTCATTCATTCTGCGGCGCACTTCGCAACGCTTTAACAGGTTCTTTTTATACTCACACGGACAAGAGGGCGGAACGAGCTTTCGCGAAGACAGCGAAAGGGGGACCAACGGAAAGTCGAATCTAATTAGGCTATCCCATCTTCCGTGGTAATTTGCAAGAGATAGGTGAACATTTCGTTATTTTAATTCGTTTGGAGCCTCTCCTAGATTCGCTTTCGGGGCCAAAGAAGAAATTCCTCGTGGTTCGTTACGGCCCACTCACATGAACCTTTTTAATTCGTAACATTCTCGTGCAACGTTCGATTTCCATTAAAAAGAAACGCGTGCGTGGCATGTACTTTATAATTTCGTATCGCCCGGCGCAGTAAGATAATTTCTTTCTTCCTTTTATTGCTGTTGCTGAAGAGCGAGCGACGGTACACCTTGTGCGACGGTTACAGCGGTGTTCATCTTTGTGCTTTCATCTTACATAAAGCAGGACACTTGCATGAAGCAAGTCACATTCCATCTTCCGCTTTCATAGTATGCTGCATATTATAACGAGGTACTGAAAGACGAAAGAAATGCCATCGTGGGAGTGTCTAAAGAAGTATGGAACAGGCTATAATTTTCGTTGCCCTTGCATTCCCAATTTCCATATCGAAATATAAGCGCCGTGTACCATGAATTTTTCTTAACAAGTTCCTTAACTCTTTACACGTAACCGGACGCGTTTGATATCAGTCGTCGCAAGAGTCGCGCCCCGACGAATTAGGTAAATTAAGCGAAAATGATCCATCGTACGTGTATTTCGTTCGCCTCCGCGCCGTGAAGCAAGAAAGCAGCGAACCATAGACGTTCTTCAAGATCGACGAGTTTAATCGATATTGGCCAATAAATTTCACATAACCGTCCGTATTCTTCGGTCAGATGCCTGAGGTATCTTCGCGTCAACAGCCCCGTAGAATCTTTCATTCCAGGAACGTGTACGTTACATCGCGGAGCCTTACATTCGCTGAATTTTCATTTCCTCTGTTTTATATTCGGTCCTTCTGACCCTCTCCCCCCTTACTGAAGATTTCTAACGCGTGCCCAAACGAAATTCACCCCGGGAATATCCTGCAAAGCGTGCAGAAAATCCACGGGTCGGCGATCGTTGGATACCTCGAATTCGAGTATCGATATTCCCCGATCCCTATCGCGTACCGAGTTCCAGCGGAACGTGCCTCGCTCCAAGTATTCCGATTGTTCGCGCGCGCAATACAACTTCTTGGCCGCGCGTTTCGAATCGCGGCACCGCGTCTCACGTGCACTCCTTGCCCCTCGAAATTGAATCGTCCTCGGTGAAAGAGCGTCTTCCCCGATGCCATCTATTCGAGATGAAAAATCTTTCGTTCCGTCGATACACTTCACTGCGTGGGCGTTTTATTTCGCCGCATTTCTGCGCAAAGCGCATATTACCCGCCCCACGCGGCAACAAATAATGCCCCGTTTCTCGTCTATCGCGAAATTCGTTTTTATAGAGGCCGCTTCCCGAACGTCGAGGTGCACCAGATTTTAATTAAACCGGAGAATCAAGCGTAGTCGTTTTGCGCGCGTGGATATAACTTCGCCAACTGTATGAATTTGGACTGCAATGAATCCGAAACGAATGGGAAATTGGCATTCATTGCTGATCGGACGGTCAAGTAACGGGTACGTCGGGCCAAGCGATTGCGACACGCATTATCAATTATTTCGCAGCTACACGATTTCACAACGACCAATTAGCCGCGACTTTGGCCGCGCTATTTAAACGCCTTGAATCCTAATTGCCGGATCGTGATTGCTCATTTGTCCGGGCGATTTACATTCCGCGGTGTTATTAATATCTTTGGCCGGTGCAGAAAACCGATATGTTCTGGCGCGAAAGGTAGGCCGGTGAAAATGTTCACTGCATTAACCGCGCATCTCCTCAGTATTCGCAATTATCGTAACGAAATGATCGATGCACCCGAATGAATATTAAAAAAATAATTATTCGACAATATTTTCCTGAATGCCGAACGCAAATCTTCCTGATTCCTGAAATATTGAACGAGATACTACCGCAATTATTTCCAGCAGTTCAATTTTGAACAACTACGGTTAAATCGAGCCCCGACGACTGAAACTCTTCAAGCCGACATTTCGGAAGAAATCATAAAGCTAGATTCGCAAGGTGTTAAAGCACTTTATAACGTTATCGATCGTATCAACGCCAGTATACCGACTTTTCCGTCTCTTTGAATATATTAGGCAAACGAGTCCGCATTTAAATCAGCTTTGTCATCCACGGTATCGCTCGTGGACTGTCGAAAAGACGTTTCCGGGCAACTGTGCGGTAACTCTATTCATTGGCATAACTTTCTTCGCGAACTTCTCAAGCCTCAAATATGCGTTCTGGCTCCGCGGATGTAGGGAACGTGACGGAGAAGCGTGGTTGAAAAATTTGCGGGATACATCGCGGGGGGACGGGCAAAAGATTAGGGCGGAATATGCAAAAGGCAGGGCGAAAAGGGTACAAGGATTTCGAGTTCGAAATAACGAAGGCTACGCGGGGAAACAATGAGCTCTGATCAGAAATGTAAATTAATAGATATTCGGGTGCGGTGGATCGTTTCAAAGGCAGGCAAGATTTCAATCGAACGAGAGTAGAAGCTGCGTTGTTTTATCGCCTCGGGCGATTCGGTCAGAAATACCTAGTAAACGATTCTCGCGGTTAAGCTTTTCGCGAATTCTGATACTTTATTTATCCCCGATAGATACCGCGCGTTTAATAATTAATTGAACGAAAGATGAGGGGCCCCTGAACGAGATTAAGGTGGCGATATTATTTCCTTTACGACACCCGGCCTCATTTATACATCACGATCAGCCCGCGGAAATTTCGATGGGATCCCGATAAATTCTAGACACTCAGGCCCGTTTATCGAATGCTCGTAAATAAAGTATTTTCTCAGAGGAGGCCGCGGAAATTGCAGTACAAAGAAACACCGATATAACCGTAAAAATATCTGCTCGCCGTAACAATTCTCGATTTATCGATCGTATTAATAAAATATACGAGCATTCGACCCGGCCGTTAGCGTTTAACGCCGCGATTCATAAAAAATAAACACGGTGAGGGAGAACGCGAAGCAAGGAACACATCGAATTCGGAAAATTAAAGGCCGACGGCGAGTCCCACGGTTTCCCGTAATAAAACTACCGGACGCGCGCATAAAATTTGCGTTATCTTCACGGCGAACAGTCGCACGCTCGCGAATAATCGTCGCGACGTACGTAATCATATTTTATTTGGACCGACGATCGCGATACGCAGCCTGGTACACGGTCCCGGTCGACAAAAAAAGCAGCAATGTCTTTTTGTTGTCGTGCAAACAGAGCGACTCGATAAACCGTCCACTTCATCAAAACCGCATTGGCCCGAGCAGGTAAATACTCGACGATACCTGCCGGCGACGTGTGTCGCGAATTACATAGATTATATTCGCTTCGGGCTGAATTTGAGAGAATACTGTGAAGGGGGACGCAGTCAACCGATGCGTTTCCCCATCGGCGCTCGACCGACAACCGGTTCGTTCGTAAACGCCAACCATTGTTCGAGTATCAGCGGTAAAACGAAAGATAGATCGGGGACAATTAGAGAGACGGACATACAGATAAGGCGACCCGCTCCCGGCGTTTTAAAATTAAGACACAACACGCGTCGTTGCATTGCTCGGTTCGTTGATAACTCGGCGAGTTTCGTAATTGCGAAAGGGGGCAATTAAATCGTGCAATGGATTTTCATCCCCTTACAGCGGTGCGATCGAATATTTCGCAGTCGCAGGCGAGCGAAATTTCCCAACTTTCCTTTTCCCTTTCGTACTTTCGTTCTGCGTTCGGCCGCAATTGGCGTCGCCCGTTTCACCTGTATATCCATCGATCGAATATGCAAACGTTTCGCGTATGAAAAAGTTACCACTTACCGGCTGGCGCCCCTTTTGTCTTTCGACTTTGCTTTCCTTCTGGAGTAGGTGTTGCTTCCATCGGGAAGTAATAATGAAGCAGCCTCGATTATTACGGCCTTGGAGTTCCTGGTTGGCGCGGAGTCATAAAAGAACAATAGAATGCCAAGAGAAGGATCCGTCTCGTTACCCAAGGTATGAATATCGAATAGATAAACCTGCTCGGGGCCTCCACCAGTATCACCGCGGCAACGGAACGTTCGAACTGCATCTAACGTTTACGTGCGAAATAAATAATGCCATTTTATTTTTTATTCGTCCGTTCCTTTTTTCCTTGCAATATTCGTCTGGGAAAATTTGCACAATTGAAACATTCACGACGCCCGGGCCCCCTCATAACCGTGAGTCTCTCCTCGAGCTCCATTCGTGCAAGGATTTCAGCCGGCAATTAAAAATCTCCTTGGTAATCGTAGTCACTTTTAAACAATTAACGAGCGAGCAACTGTGTCCGCTGTAATTAACCGATAAGCAGCCCAACCGTTCCCTTTCAGTCCCACGTGGAATTGCATTGTCCTCCAAATCCGCGAGCTTCTCCAGGACAATTCGACGGGGCTAACGAGTTTTCTCCGCGTAGACGTAGGAGACGAGGGCCAGTAATGCGAAAGCACGCCGACGCAGCGACATTTTCGAATTGTCTTCTATCCATTCTGTTTCGCCCACTCTGCCGATGATTCGAACGTGGAAAAACTGAACGCAGAACACTCGTTTCCCTTGCACTACGCCGGATAAAGCGTTCAGGTGTTGGGCCAAGCCTGGCGGAGCTCTGTCAGTTACCTGCCGGATAGACACACTCTGTTGTTCAGATCTGCATAAGCAAGATTTCACCTTCTGCATGCATATACGAATATACATGCGTATGTATACACGCATATACATGCTGCCCGTATGCGACACAAATCTGCGCGCTGTGTCGCGTGCAAAAAGTTCCTACAGTTATGAACTCCCCATGGCGAAAAGTTTCGCTGGGTATTTGTCAAATTTTGAATCTCATCGTTCCATCCCGTACACTTTCTCATCAAGTTACCATCCGCGTCTTACACGCGCACGCGTGCACGCCTATATATCTCATATTTAATCGTGGGAAGTACAATTTATGACTACCCTCTCGCGGTTCGCTGTTTAGTCCCACTTACAAAACTTCGACCGCGTTTCCCCCTCGTTAATTTCGACGGATCCGAAACACGAGACACGTCGTTTTCTACATAGCCGAGGCGCTGTCGGGCGGCTTAAGCGTGGAAACTTAAGCGCTTCTCGAGTGTTCGCCGTGTTAGGAAACAAGCAGCGCCGCCGTTTCGTCGACCGTCTTCCCCGCTACACGCTTTGCGCACGTTGATCCGAGCGAGCCAGGAGCTTTCGGTGGAATGTAGCATTAGAACGCTTTTGAAAACGTTGGAAGCACGTCGCGACCGGAAACACGTACTTTTTACCGGGTGAAAGCACACGGAGGGAATATATATATAGCGGTACACCGAGCACGGGGATATAAAATTCCTGCCTGCCCTCCTATGGAAAGTAAGGAGGCAAAACGATGCTGAGTTCCGCCAAGTATGTTGTCGCACTTGACACGTAATCTTGTGTCTTTGGTTAGGTCGCGATACGAGGGATTCGTGGGAAAATGTTTCAGCTTCGAGGATGGCTCTTTTATTGCCAGCCTCGAGGACGGATCATATATTACTGTCTCGACTCGTCATCGCGACTCAGGAGATTCGCGCGAAGACGGAATCGATTAATGCGCTTTCCAAACGAGCCGAATAGGGGGAATCGTTTAATGGGCGAGTGACGTGGATCTGTTGCGTATCACCGGGATACCGGGCGGGCCAAGCAATTTTAGGCTTCGCCCCCCTATTTACAGAGCTTTCAGCGGAGCTCCATTTTTACGCGCACGATCTTGGAGTATGTTTTGTATAAAGTAAAGCGAACGGGAATAGCCAATGTACACAGCAGTACAGTTCCAGAGTGGCTGACATTTTTTTAGCGAATGTTTATGCAACGCCGCGGTCCCTTGTTAAAGAATAATGATTCGACGGAAGCCGCGCCAACGGAAACGGGGGGAAAAAGGCACGCGGCATTATGCGACGATGAATGGGCCGTATGTTTTCTTTTCGATCGATCTTGCTCGTTTTACTCGCGTCTTAGCCGTCGTCTTCGACGGATGTACCGTGATAAGATAAACTTTAATCTCACGCCGAAGATGATCGCTAGAGACGGCCGTTATGTCGACCCTTGTCGAGGCACATCAAATTCTGTCCTTCGAACGTTTATTACCGCCCGAGCGCACAATTCTCCTTTCCTAATAGAAACTGCAAATTGGCCGTCTGGAAACTTTGTTCCAGTAACGAATCGAAAGGGAAAACCGACGCGCCACAATTAACAGAAGCGTCGACGATTTTTCCCAGTCGCGTGATCATTTCCTTCCTCGCGAGCCGAATTGTTGCGCGTTGCGTGAAATCGGCCGTGAACGGGCGGTCAGCCACAACGCTAACGAGTTCACCCTCAACGTGATTCTCTCCCTTTCCAACCAGCCGATTAATCGGTTAATCCTTGGTAATTTCGTGCATTCCCGCATTAGCGCACGGGGAACGTGTCGCGTCGTTTATAATCGAACTGCCCGATACCGGCAGTTTAGCTGCACGATCGGAAAATGACTCGCGGTTCGTCGCTGGCGAGAGTTCGCGACAACCGAGGGGGGCTGGTTGCTCCACGTGACTCTAGGTACGGTAGAAGTTGCACGCGAGGTTGCGCCTTGCAAATAGAAAACCGACGGGAACACACGAAGGTATTAAACATTAAACATTAAACATGCGCCGCGGTCGATATCTCATCTGGTTGTCTCGGGACACTTGAATAATAGAAAGATTTTCAGGCACGCCGTGTTTCCGGGATTCCTGAGACACCGGTGTGCCCGTCGTTGATCGAATAGTGTCGACGAGGCAGTTGCTCACGTGCTTCCAAGGTATCGGGATTGTTCCGCTCGGCGGAAGACGCGTGGCAGTATTGTTGCAACGGGAAGGGAAGCGTAACTACATGTCGCGTACAAATTGCACTAATCCTGAATGGAATCGGTGAAATTTGCTGTGTCGCAGTCGAGCCGACGGGATTCGGGACGAGGGCAACAAGCTCGCTAGCTTAAAACTGTTACGGGGTTTCGAGGAATCCTGCAGTTCCAAATAAATTTCGCGAAACAATTTCGCGTTGAACTATACCAATCTCGTTCGCCCCCGGGGCACTTAGGAATTGTAATAAATTCACCTCCATACGCCAGTGACTTTTTTCTCGACGATCTTGTATCTCCGATGTAAGAAATTAATCCTTTAGTAGCACAGTCAACAGGCTATCTCCTGTACGCAGGAGACATCGCCCAACCGCGTGTAAATCGTCGAACGGGCGTTAAAGTCAGTCAAAGCTTTCTCGTTTCATGTTCAATCAAAATACGAGACACCGTGATCGAGTGTTGGGCCTTATCGTTTTTCCAGCCGACGCTCGTAAATTCCACTTTTCCACGGTTACCATCCGCATCCCGGTGCCTTGTTGTTTCTTGGTTACGCGCTTCCGTCCTGTTGCACCTTCCTTCCCGTCTCCCTGTCCCTCCGTTTCTCTTTCTATAGAATTTTCCACCGTGAGAAAGCTACAACCGCCGGCAGCTTGTTCCTTCTACTTACACCGTTGATTTACGGGGCGAGCATGTCCACCCTGTTTTTCCACAAACGTTTCGACGATCGTTCGAATTCGCTTCCTTCCCTTCACCGAAACATTTTCGCGTGAGTCGACTGCATTTCGTAAAGAGGCGAACGGTCCCGCTATTGAATACATTTTAACAGGTCACGTTTGTCAACGTCGTTCGTGCACTTTCATCGTAGTTTCGATACGTTGAAATTCGCGTGGTCCGAATTCGACAAACACGGCTCCGTTCGCACGTTTTAATTAAATGTCTTAACCTGGAATATTGCGCGACTTCTCCATAACGCGATCTGAATAGACATTCCGGTTCGCGCGGGGTCTCCTCATCAGTATTCAAAGGAGGCCTTCTTTTAATCGCTATTGGCATTCCTCGATTCCGCGGACACATTCGTGAGATCGTGAGATCGTTACGACTTGTGCGCGTTTAATTATCCGTCGCACCGTTAACTGTTCGTTGTGTCGGTTGGACATTCGGTTCTGAAACGGGTTAATTAAGAATACGATTCACTGTGATACACGAAAGCATGATCTCGACATCGAATACCTGCGACTCCGTTATTCTCGCGAATTCCGGCGTATCCTTCGACCCAGATATTTTCGAAGTCACGTACTTCAGGAAAATGCGCGGAAGAAAAAATCGAGTTTTCCAAACTTCGAATCGCAAATATCCCCTTGACGAGGCTGGGCCGCTCATTGACTGTGCCAAACTCATTTTGTCACTCTTTTACCTTGAACGCTGTGTATATGGAAAGCATGAAAACGAGGGTGAGACGCCAGGCAACGATAATAGCCTGGCTTTGCCGCAACGAGCACCTTCCCCGCCCTTTACCTTGTCCCTCACTCGACGAGCATCTAATTCAGCAACTAGTATCATCGTTGTTTCTCTCGAAATTGCCCTTCGTATTTTTTTTATATAAAAAATGAAGTAATAATAGCAATATAAAGTTTTTAAGCAGCCCGAGATAAGTCGAATAACGTCGGTCGTATCTTTAAGTAGAATGATGCGATTGTGGCCAGACACGCCGTAAAGTAGAATTGTGCAGGGCCGATGAAACATATGTTTAAACTTTCATATAAAACTCCAATACGTCCTTTCAATAGCTCCTATCTGGCTCCGCAAAATCATATTTCGGACGATCCGTTGCAAGGCAATTTCCGGTTCTAGATCCGACGGACGAATGAGAACGCGTGTCGCTTCGTCTCGTGTTATTTCATTAGTCGACCGGAGAATGGATGGTCCGGCTTTGGGGAATCGCCGTAATTGAATTATCTGCACGGTAAATTGCAGTGAACATTATTCTCTGTTCGTTTTTCCCCTTTCACGCCGCGTACACTTACCGTGCTTTGCAATTTCCTAGCAGTTCGTTGTGGTTTACATGGTCGTTGGTTTGTTTCGAGGAAGAACTGTGATTCATTAAGCTCACTAGACTGAATTAGCTGGCGCGCAAGTGTACAAGTAGTCTAGAAGGGCGACAGTGCGCCCAGAAGTTTATTCGTGATCAGTATCCTCTGTTTTCGATTAAAGATTGCGAGAACTTGAATTGGGCCGCTAATTAAGGGCAACGCACGATAACAGTTAATCTGGTAAATGGTCGTTATACTAACGATTTCTTACAGTGAAGTTTCACTCTCTCGTAAATAGGCGCTCTTTCATATGGTTAATTGGAACCAGCAAGAACTCGTTGGATCGGCGATTTCGAACGGGATCTCGAATCCAGCACGGTCGCGGTTGTCCACGCAGGGCGGTAGCAATGAAATGTAATTTAAATCGGCGGACGGTCCGAGGAATCGTCGAATCTGAGGACAAAAGTGTCAGGACCGTGACGAGTTAACGGGAATTCGATTTTGCCACAGTTCTTTTATTCCTTCGCCCTTATAAAGGGGCGGGTAATCAACGGAGTGGAAAGGGAAGGGAAAATTTCTGCCAGTAACCTTGGTCGGTTTTTTCTATTAATAAAATTCACGTAACTTTCCCCGGCGATTGACATTAAAATTCAGAAAAGTAATCCAGAGAAAGGTCTATGTGATCCTCGTTCTGGGTCACCCATCGATGTCAGCCTTGAGAGGGCTGACCGGAATTCAATAAATCGTCTTTCCCTCCGTCGGTTCGAATCGTTTTGGTTTTTCCATTCGGCTCGTGGAACGCGGGCACCCGGAAAAACATGTTTGTCGAGTACCCTGGGCGAGAGGTATTTTCAGGCGAGAATTAAAATGACGGTAAACGTTGTTTTTCGCCGAGCGTGAAGACGAGCACAATGGCTGCGATGTGTGAGCTCGATTTCGCCGGAAGATTGATCGCGATCCCGTGCTCTCCGCGGGATTTTCCTGCTCCGTACTCGTAAGAGTGTCGTAATTTGGCGGTTCGTCCGTTCTGAGGTTTATCGTCGCGACGTGTTACGGTGTCAGATCGGGCGAGGAAACAGCCGTGGCGCAGTGTGCATTTATCGTCACGGAGTGTCGTGAGTCTTTAAACAGAGCTAACCGCGCCGTAAGTTCCCTTCGATCGTTTGCAACGGGCTCGACTGTCGCCGGTTTCTTCCTCTCATACATCAAGTCGAGGACGAGGTAAGCTCCTAATGTCGGTTAATAACGTGTCTGACTTGTATCCAATTGACAGAATTCAGTACTGCAAACAGTGAAACGATAAGTGAAACGGCAATGTCAGTTTATTCAAATTAAATCTTTTCACGGGAGTTTACAACAAGCACGTTTGCTCGATCGAAATCCCATCTGTTTCTGTTACGCTCTGTATCAATTACTCCCATCAATTAATCGATGTCAATATCGACGGCAATACGTACCACCCGGAGGAAGTCTGAGCGGCGAGTCGATCGTCAAGGCGTACCAATCGATCCTCCTCGCCGCAAGCAGACACGATTACCGTGAACAGCGCGAAAACACGTTCGCGGTTGGCTTCTGAGCCGTTCCACCGATAAACTTCGTTCTCTGATACGCTCGCGGCGCGTGTCGTCAAGTTCGCACCGGGAACAATACGAACGCCTGCTATTTCCTGATCGTTGCTAGGTCCGTGCCCACTTTTCTCCCCAATTTCGGTGACCCCGGTTCGTCCAACTCCGCTAATACCCATCAAGGGGAACAGCGGGGGGGAAAAGTCGCAGGGAAATTCTGGTTCCTACGAACGAGGCATCGGCGGTGTGACGTTTGCCCGACAGAAAACGTAATTCTGCGCTTCCTTGTTTCGCAGTTTTATCCGGCTGCCCCCTATTGTTCCGTCTGTGTCGGGATGAACTGTCCGCCGTTACGCGCGTCGTACCACCTGTGGCTACCGTTCCCATTACCATCCGCGGCGGGGAAGCTTAAGTCGTGGTTTACAAAACTCGACCATTTCCTTCGTGTGCACACTTTCCTTTGTCTCGCGCGATCGCGCGCGGCACTCATCCAAGAATGATAAATTCCCTCGTTTACCGCTATTTCCGTTCAGTCGGTGGAACGCTCGTCTTTGTTCCGCGCGGGCGAGACCGCGCCGCTTTGAAAAATTAAGGACCAATTACCCGACGCTTTTGACGACACGGAAAACTCGAAATGTTTGCAGACGAGACGGAGCAGCGGAACGACGGGGAACGGCAAGGAATCAGAAGGGACGCCGAGCAGCTGCTCTTCGAGGACATCGACGATAACGATGACGATGACTACTACACCGACAACGCCGACGTCGACATCGACGATGACAGTCACGTCAATGCCGTTGCCATTTGTGGCCATGGAATCAGGGGCATCGATATCGTCCGCCACGACGGATCAGCAATTCTGTCGACAGCGACAGCCACTTCAGTCCCAAGCGACGAATTGTCCCATCACAGCAATATCGTCCACCACGTTTTCGTCAGCCTCGTCGTCCGCGGAGACCAGCAAGCTGTCGACGAACGTACTTTTTTCTCTGCCCGTCACACCGAAAAGATCAGCCCCCGTTTCGTCCACTAAGACGCTCGGTATATCCAAATCTCAAATGAAAGGTGAGTGCCGATCGACACGAGTGCGAAGTAAATCGTGGAGAGTGTTAGTAAGAGTTCATACTTTATATCCCCTGTGAACCACGTTTGGAGATAAGGTAACCTTTATTGCACGGTAGAGTTTAATGAATTATTACGAAATAACCTTTCGTTGGAATTAACGGTCACAAACGAAGGAAACACGGGATCTCCTCTTGCTTGAGTTTTGGGCTAAAACCTAATATTACAGAGGTGGATTTCAGTTCCAGTTATATACGACTCGCCTTAACAGTGTTCGCTCTAAAGTTTGCTCTTATCCAATTCGGGATACAGTTGCGGTGGAAAGTATTGGACATTCGCGGGTGGAATAAATGTTCGGAATATTTAATCGAACGCGTGGCAAATATAACATATCGGCACAGGGGTGGATTCAAACCGTGTAAAACAATCTATTAGCGTAATAACGGCGCTGCAAGTTCCTCAATCAATTCGCGGGGGTATCAATTCATGTCATTATCTGCCGGTACGTAGAGCCTCTTCATTCTGGCCGCGTTTATGAGTTTTTAATTATTCACACCAATTAGTCACGGGAATGTAATCGTAATTGTATTGCGGTGCACAACATAGAGAATACATAAGCAAGCCTGGCATTGCCAATCAATTTATCATTTACGAATTGATTTCCAAGCATGGTAGGTACCGTTCTATCGCTGTCGAATCAATTAATCTTAATTACATCACTCCGTCCGTTATTGCATATCTTTTTTTTTTATGTACTTTACAACATTGAACAACCTCGAAACATTCGCGACTTCAAATATCACATATTTGCGCCTCATTAGTTTTAACGATTTACCGGTCAGAAGAAACTTCGAAAATGGTTGTTACGCGGTTTAACGGAACCGGGGAACCATCGAGCGTTTCGTGTTTCGCATCGTTATTTTACATCGAAGCAACTAGTTTTCGCGTCCTGGACGCACATTATTAACGACTGGATCGCGAAAAATGTGCGGCGGTTCGAGTTTTGTTAAGTGTTTCGATTTCTTTTTTACGACGTCACCAATCCCTCAGCTCGACGCTTTCGAATCAAGCAAATGCTACCTCACCTTTGAATAAACGAAAAAGAATGGAAAAAAAAAAATGCAAAGTGTATGCAACCTGAATATCCAGCTTTCATTGAATATGAATAACTGCAAGGAACGTTCTTTTCGGAAGACCGGGTTAAATTGCCGGTGGAGGATTGGAGGATTCATCCAACGGCAAGGCAGCCCGATGTTAAAAGGTAAAAGGATGTCGCAAACGGACTTCGAATCAAAGAAATCGCGTCTGTGTCGTTCCGTTGAAGGAAACGGGACGTCTGAATATGCCGTCCTTTCACTGCAAACGGACACGTGCAGCTAACGCCGACTTAAGCTTCGCTTCCGTTTTGCCTGCAGTTCCTTAAGGGATGCTGTATATGGAAATACTTTACGCTCGCGAGTTTCGCGCGAGGAACGTCGAAGTGTACACCGAATTGGGCGATATACGGTGCTGGATTCTACGGGCAGTCGTTGATTAACGAGCTTCGGGCGAATAAGCGTTCTACGTATTTTTCTCCGCGTGAAAATTTCTCGACGATCTGCCTCCCAACCGAACGAAAAGATTGTCACGTTGTCACAGTGAACCAAAAATTTAGTAAAATAAAATAAATTTAAATAAAAAATAAAATAAAATAAATAAAATAAATTTAATAAAAATTTATTTGCTCAATTGTAGCAGGATCAAATTTGTGACTATTTTCTATTTTCGTATCGTTCACCGGGACGTCTCTATCCGGCCTTTTGTCCCAAGCAGGAAGCCTCAGCTTCATCGTTATTAATGTCACGCGTAGCGAACGATCGCTGAGAGGCGGATTGTAAAAAACTGTCGCGGAGGACGCATCCTGTCTCAAGAAGAGCCGTTCCCTCTTCCGTCTCGTTGTCCCTTAATCGTCGTTCTTATCTCCCGCCTTCCGGCTACCTTCGAGCTTTCATGGCTCATGCGAGGAGGGGGAAAAAAAGTGGTGGCGGAAATATGCGGGTGAAAAAAACGTGAAACCCGCGAGGCCGTAACCGGGTTAAGCGGAATCTATTTGTCGTCGCTTCTTCCTGCACGCTTTTTCCTCGCCCTTGCCCATTAACAGAAAATCGTAAGCGTTCCATGATTCTGCCCCCTCTCATCTTCACTCGGTATACCGCCGGTTCGAGGACAATAGCTCGTGGATACGTCGGTGAAGGGTGTGCTTATAGGAAAACCATAGCCGGCGGTACGTAGAAAATCAATGGGCTGTGAAACGAGGCTATTAAACGGCGGAGTCAAGCACCGAAGATCCAAGTCCTGCGAAGCTTGTCCCTTCTCGCCGTGATCGCCGCAGGCATCAAACAGTGCGGAATGTTATCGACCGAACCGTTTAATCAGCCCCATCAGCCGATCTTTCTGGCTTCTGTGTTAAGAAACGACTCGTTCCACGGCTGCGTACCTTCAATTTATTTCGAATGGCGTACGTAGGACGAGATTCGTTGCGCTGAAAAAACTTTTAATTCCTACGCTGCCGGCTTAATTAGATGCGGAGCAAAGCGAAACCTTGGATGGCTTTCATCCGTTCCACTGTATACATTACTTGATTGGGCCTTGCTCCTTAAGAATATTCAACTAGAATGGCACGCTAAACAGAATTTTTAAGATCGAGGCAATTTAAGTATCGCCGCGCGATTGTTTCAGCTGCGATGCATCAGGAGTGAAATTTTCTGAAATTTCTTAAGAGTATTTTGGTGTTTCGTAATTCACGCTGCGATCTTTCCTTTCCACGACGAAGGCCATTAAGGTCTTCGTCATTATTAATAACAAGAGCAACCTCGGTCGAATCGCGACGATTGTGGTACACTAATCGCAACAATTTCCCTATTGCAGAGTTCAGGGAAGCGTTCAGATTGTTCGACAAAGACGGGGACGGAAGCATCACGAAGGAGGAACTCGGAAGGGTGATGCGCTCTCTGGGACAATTCGCAAGAGCCGAGGAATTGCGTACAATGCTGCAAGAGATCGACATCGACGGTGAGTTTCCCGGGGACGTTAAAAACATCCAAATATCCGTCGGATTTTAACGGGGGAAAAAGACGGCGGACTATTCTTACTAAACCGGCCTACGGCGTACACAGACACTGTCTTACTTTATTTAGACACTGTCCACACCAAACGTAATGGAAAACAAATTCCGCAGTAACAAACTCCGCAAAGTGCTCCCCGAGCACTGCTATCGGACGCAGCGTTAATCGAAAGTTTCCCATTAATATTCAACGATCCCGTTAAAACGAATCCGCGCGACGATCGCGCGGAACGGTTCGTTAAAATTCGCGACAGCGTTCGCGGACCGACTAAATTCATTAGCGGCGCGTTCGAATAAAGTGGCGCCTGAGAGTGGCGTGCACACCTTCAAACGCGAATCGTTTCGCTGTCCCCGTGTTACGGGGATCCCGAAACAAGGCGGCGAGGTGCAGGTGAATACTCGCGGGTTAACCATTCGTCTGCATAATCACGGTTGGCCCGCTTACAACTTTTCTGCACCGTCGAATTAATTGCGGGTAATTTCCGCGGGATGTTCCACCGTTTGACAATAGGGAGGACGGTCGTCGGCTGAGACTTTATTAGGCCAGATCCATCATGAACCGCTTTTCCAGCCGTTCGACCACGCACACTTTGCTCGTCCCGTTGAAATATATTTCCCGAAATAGTCCGCCCTGTTTCGAATGTGCCAATTAAATCATCATTTGATTCCTGTACGTCGGACAAATTTCGGTGCCGTTAGAGACGAGAACGAACGAGCTGCATCGTGGCTGAGACGTTTCTCTTGGAAGGATAAGGTCATTCATAATATCGTCGGTCGAGCTTATTGTCAATTCGAGTCGAACGATTCCATCGACGAAAGGGAACGAAATTCCAAGACTGCGGTAGAGAATTGTGTTGGTCTCGATTTTATCTAGCTCTTTCGCGGCGATAGACGAAGGGTGCATATAAAAGTATCGGTACCTGTTGCTGATTCCTCGACCGCCAAGAATGCAAACTCTTTTACTGCCCTAGAAGGTGTGTCGGGGATTCTCTGCTTTAAGGGCATTTCGACTCTCCTTTGCCGTTGCGATACCACACGGGCTTGAAAGTCTCTCAGCGCAGAAATGCATGCGAGGTTTCGAGTGTGCAGAGGTGACTGTGCAGGCTTCAGTGAAAAGGTCCATTAGAACGGAAACCTTTTCGTGAATTTACTTGCACGTCTAAACAGCCGTCACGTCGGCCCATTCGTTGCAACTTTGAAAGCTGTCGTCGTCAATTGGAACTCGTGTTTACGCCGCGTAAAATTTTCCGTCTCTATGTGCGTCTGTCGACGCGGCACGTGACTAGTTGTATGGCGGCGGGCGGGTTGCCGGCGAAAGGCTTGATCGCGCTGACAGAATTTTCATTAATTCCATCGTCTGTTGAAACTAACGAAAAAAACAGCGCGCGAACTGTGTTCGTGTGTCGGAGACGTCAAATTTGCAATTTCATTTCTCTGAAACGACCGAATGCGCTTTAAAGTTTCGAGTGTTTCGTGTTTGTCCAAACCTTTTTCAGTTTACATTTGAAATCCTGATTGACGGAGGCATGCATTTTCATAGACCTATTTACTTACCCTCGACTTTTCGTATCGTTCGCTTGCAGTTCGCAACGGTAGCAGCTTAATTTCTGCAAGTTTTTTCCCCGTAACGAGTGTACCCGACGGACTAATTGACACGGCTCTCTGAATTCATAATAACTATACGCTACCTTAAGCAATCTGGAAAACGTGTCCCTCGCACGTTTCCAGTATTTCACGCAGAATTACAAAACCCTCGCGACAACGCTTCGTTCCGTGCCGCAGTGCTACTGCCCCATAGAATTCTCCCCCTCGAATACGACCAAAGAAAATCACCTTGGACAACACCCCTTCACGGCAACCCCTCCCCCAACCTTTATCGGTTCTTCGCGATACCTCGGCGCGGGCTGCTTCGAATATCGATACTAAAAACCTCGTAGTCCGTGCCAGAGTAATTAGAGGCGCACGTATAGCTACGGCAAGGATTGCGGCGCGCGAAAACAGAGCATGTCGCTCGTCTACGTAATCGGGACTCGTTTCGTCGTTGGTGCATCTCTGCCCGATGAATACGCTCGTCTGTGTGCGCATTGCATACCGTCGAATGGGATGAAAGAAAGGAAGGGAAAAAGAAAACAGGAACGCTCGCGTCGATACATCGACGCCGGGACAAAAACGGGAAGGCGAGGTGGGGCAAAAATATCGTGAGATATTGCAGACACGGGGCGTTCACAGAAACGTTCCGTTGCGACATATCCGTCGCTTCATTTGAACCCACCTATACCCCTCTGTGAACAGGAGGGAATTGGCCGCGGCGTTCCGTCGCAGGGCCAACTAGGGCGTACGCGTGTGCCCGTCGACGTATGTGCGTCGACAGGTGTGTAACACACGCGCGTAGGTCGTGCGGGATCGCGCGACGTCGAACGTCGATCGAACGGCGACGAGTTACGTTGCGGTACTTAACGACGTGGGCGGAAGTTCTGTACCGTCGATCAGCGGCATCCACCGGACTCGCCACTCTCTGGAACTTGGAGACGCGCGCTACGGCTGACCGAGATCGTTATTCATCGGCGGAACAGTTTTGAAAGCGGCGAGTTCGAGAAACGTGGGGGGATGGGAATTGATTTTCGCGACCCGCCGTGTTCACGGCTTCCATGGGAATTAGGGGATCTGCGAAATTGGCCGGAGAACTCTGCGAGTGGTTACGGCGAATGAGCATATGGGGTGTGGAATTGACGGAAGGGCTGCATAGTGGTTTTTACACCAAGTATTTAATTGCTATCGGAAGTACGGACACGAATGGCCGCCAATTGGTGTGCGAATTGCGAGCTTCGAACGGTGTCCATTATGCTGTTATCTCGTTAAATCGTTAATTTCGCGGTGAATCGCGCGCGATTTCGGCTTTGAACGCTCGAGCGCGTTCGAAGCGTATTGCCTGTTGGGCGACTATTGGTCTCCGGTAAGTAATCGCAAGAGTATCGCACTGTCGTGCCGTATACTTGGGGAACGCGCGAGTGACGTTACTCCGAAAGTTTCGTGGAACTTGACTTTGAAGATAGTTCGGGGTACGATTCGCTCGAACATGGTGTTCGTATTTCGAATTGTCAATTTAGTTATTCATGGTAATAATCTAACGAATAGAACCCAGCGGCAAGTTAATTGAATCTCCCCCTCCCCCCCGGGTTTCGAGTAGATACTCACGCAAAAACGCGATACGACCGAGCGGAACGAAGTATTGGAAACTTTTCGACGTGCGAAATTAACTTCATTACGCGGACAGAAATTGTCAGACTTATTTGAGTAAAATTACGTTTCAGCAGTATAATTTCTCGATTTTATCAGGACTGATATCTATTTGCAAAGTGTTCGCGCAATTGCAAGCCAAGCGTATCGTAATTGAAAAACTGTTGTAAACTATTACGGTGATTATTAAAGACTTTTCAAAGCGACAATTAAAGGCAAAGTAAAAAAGTGAGGAAGGAAACTGAGTGTTGTTCAATATTTAAAACGTCACCACAAATATATAGCGGATCCGGGTATCAGCGTTTTCTACCACCGACAAGGTACTCACCTTTCATTTGATTTGACGCGGAACCATAGAATCCAACTCCGATGTACAAAACGAGCAAATCAGTGCTCGGTGACCACCGAAATTCTATTCACGAGAACAGACTACAGGCAGATCCCTTGTCACTGATTAAACAACCATCCCTCCCATTGCAGTCTCGCGTACCTGTTTCGCATGAAACGCATGGCCTGTACATATTTCACAGGGATACGTTTCACGAGGAGCGTATTAAGTTATGCGATCTGCCTCTGTTCGCTCCCGGTACTTCTTCCGGAGAGAATCCAGAGCCACGCGTCAACCGGAATACAGATAAGTACGATACCCGACTTGACACTATCGCCGTTACGAGTGCATGAAACTTGGTTTACATGCCCTATCATAAATATGAAATAAAGGACGCTCCGGAATGCATAATCGTAAGGCGATCCTGCGAAAAGGAAACGGGGGCAGAGGAAAACTTTCTTCGTCCTCTGATGCCGTGCTTCGAAGCACGATTGCACCGAGCACGGGCATCGATACGCGTCTCTATAGATAACATTCTCCGTCGTTCGCGTTTGAAACGAATTGGACGAGCACCGTGGATGCACGGATGTTGCTATCCTTCCTGGCCATTCTTTTTTACGTTTTTCTTACGGCCCCGGCAAAAACGACGTTCAACGAATTGCGGTTTATTTTCCCCCGATCCGTTTCGCTGCCGTTTATGCTTGCCCGCGCGACGCCGATGGCACTCCGCCTCTGTCGAATACGCGGCGAATTTAAATTTACCGCTTCTGCAACTGCAACGAGTATTCCCCGACGACACGGCTGCTGTTGCTACCGCAGCTGGATAAAATCTGTCGCTATTTTCCTCGTTGTTTTCTTCGCACCTTCTCTCATTCTCCCCGCGCTAATTCGCCCGCGATTATCCACAAGTTCAACGCAAGTTCGCAAATTGCAGCGGGCACACCTGTTCGCGACGTTTAAACGGAATATGTAATTCGAACGTGTACCCTTCCTCTCGACGCGCGGAACGCGTTTTCGTCCGGGCGAAGTATCGTTCCGCGATGTTTATCGACGACGAGCCGCCCGTTTCCCGGTACCAAAGCCCGTTCCAATTTATTCAACGGGTTAGAATCGCGTCGCCGGTAATTTTCAAAGGGAGCTCGTTTTCTGCTCGCGTTCCGCGCCACGTTCTTTGCCGATCAAGTCGCCGACTTACGGACGGTCCCGTTCGAGACACGTCAAGGGATTCCGAAGTGGCGCGGTTACTCCGGTCACATCGGTCCCGCGACCCTTGGCATTTGCCATCCGAAATCTAGACGTCGCCGTCGCGAGCGGCTTACGCGAAATCTGTCCCCGTGTTTCCGCGCATATATGTTCAGGGCACACTGTGCAACGAAACGAGCGGCCAAGTGCGGCACGTTCGCGCTAACGCAATTATAACCGAGGCTCCTTGAGTGCCACGGCATTAGCGAAACCAGACTAACTATATCGAGAACGCGGCGACGTTTTACGCGATACTCGGATTTCAAGGCGAGCTAGTGCTAATTTGTCGTAACAGTACACCAATTAAAACTTGGCACACCTGCTTGCATAACGCGATCATTTGCAGTAACAATATCGCGTGCGGTGTTCGCTACTTCCCGTCGGATGCTGCCCATCGAAGACGCGACCGTTCGGAACAGCATTCGAGTACGATAATTCTGGAACGACCGTTGCTGTTACGTTGCGGACGAAATGGCGTTGCGAAGCGTTCGATTTTAGAAATTTTTGAAATTGTTCGAAGCCGAGGAAACGAGAGACGTTAAGCCCGTAATCCGAGTTTTTCGACGAGAAGCGTGAAGCAACGACGCCAGGGCCATTCTTCACGCCGGGACGTTTAATCGCTCGAACAAACGAACGTTGCTTATCGTCGTACACGTACCGGATAGCTCGGCGTGCATAGGTTTTCACGTGGACTACACGGCTACGAGAGTTAGACACGCGATTACGCACGCTTTATGTAGAGGAGCGTCGAAAATCCCCGTCTCTTGGGAATATAATCGCGTCTAAGTCGCGACGCTCGAGCTACATAAAATTTAAGCCGTCGAGAGGTGGTGAAAAATCCCGAAACGTCGAGCGAGGCGGCGGTGTTTCGAAAACGCGACAGCCCAGATCGAGGGAGATACATCGAGGTTTGATGGATTGTGTTTTGCCGGGTCACTACGTTCGCCAAGGGCCCGTTTCGCATCCTCGATGATAACAGACGAATAACTTCGCGGATACATTTAAACCCGTTTAATAAATTCAATAGATGAACTTCGAAGCGACTCCAGTAGGCAAAGTGTTGCAACGAGGATGAACTTTTAATACGGAATTAAATATATCTGACTAGGATGATTAAGTCGCTCTGTCTTTAAGGTCGCGAGACAGTTCGAGAGCCCGTAGATCCCCGAAATTGGGTTGCCGTTTATTTATTGAAAGCCCCTAGAACTATGCGCGACCGCTGTAAGGAATATTTTTCAACGGGATACTCTCGCGCCGAACGAACGATGAAGACTTCAAGTACACGACAAATCCCCGACCGCCTTTCTAGCTTAAAGCTGTTGTCAATACGCGATGCTGCAGGGCGTTATGCACCCTGTAAATAGTGCTCGCTTGTTCGCCGGGGCGTAATCGCCAAACAGAGAATTTTCCTGCGTGGGGACAAGACGCTATTTATTTAAAGGAGGGTTCGATCGTGCTATCGGGGCCGCCATACGACCGGAACAATGGTTTGCTATCTTGGCCGTGGAAAATTGTCGCTTCTAGGTCCGAAATATCTGCGCGAGTAACATTTCACTCGCGATAGAGGGTCCCTTTAAAAAACAAGAAAAACAAGACGGTGGAATCCAAGGGGAATGACAATTTTCGAACAAACGACCGCGAGCTTGCACCACCAGGTCGCAAAACATTTGCGGAACAGTGCAACGGAAATAACGTTGTTGTGCGTCGTACATTCTGTTTCTTCTTTCGTTATTCCAGGAGACGGAAACGTCAGCTTCGAAGAGTTCGTGGAAATCGTGAGCAACATAGGGGCGAACAAAACCGCCCCGACCGACCAGGATCAGGAAGAGCAAGAGCTGAGGGATGCGTTTCGGGTACGTTTGCCTTTTATCTTTCCCTTTTGTTCTTTGAATGTCCGGCTCGATGCTGTTTCGACCGGATCGTCGGCACGGAAAGCTCGCGTAGATACGATTTCACTGAACGAGCGAGCCGATCGTTTAACGATTTAACAATCACTTGATATCCTTCGGCTCGATTCCCCGGCTGGGTAATTTAGATTGAATTTTTTCAAAACGTCCCGACAGCACAATTTCTCCTATTGAATTTACAAAGAATAATGAGATTGAATTCACGTTCGCGAGAATCAATTGATTGCTGCAAACGTTCGTCGCGATATGTTAACTAACAGTATTGGACTGATCGCAATACAGCACGAAATTATCGTGTTTTCGCGCAAAACCGTCGCGTCGATTTTTCCAAATTCAGAAATTTGAAAGGGAAAGTATCTGTTGTTGGAATAAAAATCGCGTTCACGTTTCCAATAACAGAATCCTTTTATTTATGAATTATTTCGCTACGCGAATATTTCTCACGGTTCGGTAGGAATCACGCGCGTACATCGAGCTGGTGTGTTACGGTTGCGTTCAAATTTTCGGCGCAGGTTCGCCATAACGAAATATAAAGCCCCGATGACGGTAGCCCGCATTCCTATGCGCATATATAACTTACTGCCTCTACGTGAGAATTAGCGATCCGTTAAGGAAAACAAATCTCCGCTGCAACGAGGCTACGTTGATGGTTTAGCGTTTAAAATCACGCAGAATGCCGACATCGGTGTTACCGCTGTTCCCTTGGAAATCGACGTCAATGTGATGAGCTTGAACTAACGCAAATCTGTTTGGTTTCCTTCGTTTGCCGATATCTCCGTGTTTGCTCCCCGCAAACGATATCTTTCACTTATATTTATCCTTCCTTTTTCGTGGAATTTGCTCGAAACCGTATTCCCAGATAAAAACGCATCGAAAGAAATGGATTCTTTGAAACTATTGCGACGCTTGAACACGCAATTAACGGGGCTCAACGAGGCCCGCTCCTTTTCAAAATATTCTTCGTTCGCGCGTTCGCGAGTCGTAACGAATCCACGCGACGCCGGTAAAAGGATGTAAGAAAAACGATGCTGAAATGGTTAAGTCGATCGCATCGTCGAGGACGCAGCCCTTTGTTCAAGTGAAACAACTATACGACTGGACCGTCGCACGTATCGGAGCCATGCTTGAATACAAACGTTAATAATAATTGTCAGATAACGAATAACAAAGGACAGATTTCAATCCACGATACAAAGCTTTGCGCGAAGTGCCTGCAGAGCTTTTACAAAGAAACCGTGC
Source organism: Nomada goodeniana (assembly GCA_963969485.1). NCBI lineage: Eukaryota > Metazoa > Arthropoda > Insecta > Hymenoptera > Apidae > Nomada > Nomada goodeniana. The sequence goes on from OZ018303.1 coordinate 21,288,341, forward strand.
GCACGACGTTCTCCGGTCCTATGACCGACTCCAATTATTCCTCATACACGCACGCGTCATGAATTTATCAGACATACGTGCGACGGACTATAATTTAGTAGGTGATTTTTTTTTTCGAATGTCACGCGGAGGAAGAATATCGCGATGATTTATACGACCTCACGAATAGCATGTTCTTCGGAATATAGAGCCATTTTCTCGCAGAGTTATATTTACGGTTTTGAGTACAAAATTTCCTTCGGATAATTTCATTATTTCTCTATTTCGATACTTCAATATTCTTTAATACTATCATTAACGTAATTCTTGGCAAAAAATTTCACACTCTGTCCCCTTAACTGTTCCTCCAACTCTGATATAGTTCTTGAAGAGATATCGATTGGCAAATAAAAGATAGTCACGTGGAACATTAATAAGTTCGAAGTGGACGTCGATCCCTTCAAACAGCTCGACCGCGTAACCAATCCGTTTTCACAAACGAAACAGGCACGTTCAATCCGCGAAGACGTTTAAAGAAGCGCGATACTGAACGTGCAACTCGCGTTCGCGCAGCTTCTCCCAAGTGCGGTACGACACTTGCCTTTACGCCTTACATTCTTTGAAAAGCATCGCGACGTGTCGACGATTTTAAGCCGCTATGCAACGAAGCGCATTAAGTGGAAGCCTTTCATTCGACGTCAGGAACTGGGTCTGTCGAAGTTCTTGCGCGGATCCTACGACGCGACAGCTTGCTGTTTTATTACACACTTGCTCCGGGGTGCTTGTCCCTTTCGAGGAGACTTTTTTTTAAACAGCCACGGTGTCTTTTTAATGCCGCTTTAAATGGCTGTTTCGTCCTTCCAGCCGGAGGTTTCTTCTCGCCGTGGCGGGTAAACGACGACGGCAGACATTTCGGTTGAATTAATCAATCATCATGCGGATAGATATTCTAATTATTCGCGATCCTAACTCGCGGTATATATCTGAGAGCTGCGTAAATCGTCGAAACAGGAGATGGAGAATTTGAATAGAAAACCGATCGGATCTGCGATAGGTATCCAAGTTGCGTTATCGTGCTTCCAGAAGCATTCCAAAAGTAAATTCGTTCGGATCGGTCGAAAGTTTCCGAACGCCTCAACTAGATAGAAAGGGAGTATAAATCTTCATTTATGTCCACGTTTTAAACGAGCAAACAGTTGCGCGGATCCGCCGGAACAGTGTTAATAACAGAGCCAGGACTCGATCAGCGTGCATCTCGAAGTTCTAATTGACAAATTGAAGACTAAACGAGTTTGTCTCGCGACGAAGCCTCACGGCTATCGCGGAACAAGGACCGCCATAAAGCGACCGGCTGCGAGTAATTTAAAATTCTCCCGAATCAAAGTTTTCTAATTTGTTCCACGGAGCCCCGATAAACTGTGCTCTTTCGCGAGGCTCATACCTCAAGATACCAAGTGGAATTCCTTTCTTCTCTTCTCTCTTTTTTTTTCATTTCTGCACGTTCGCGCATTATAATAATTCCGGCGGACCGCGGGAATAGTTTGCGAGCCGAACGAAGCCCAAAAGCGGGCGGGATCAAAGAGGAAATGCCCCGGCAGAAAGTTCTTGTCCAGGAACGCAGTCATCCCCGAATTCGAAAGTGGTGACATTAGCTCCGGGATCCAGGTCGGAACCTTTCAGGTCGCTTCCCCTTTCTGCCTGGAGAAGAAGTTGGCCGCGGCATCCGTCGAATAAGAAGGCGACAACGGGAAAGCGTGGAAAATTCAGACCAACCCGCGCGTGACGTAATCAGAGTCAGATCGAACCGATGGGATTACGGCGGCCCTTGCAAATCCCCGTTTAACGTTCTGCGCCGTGCTCTCGCTTCACTTGTCGCTATCTTGATTCAGAGAGCGTGTCACGCATTTGAATAATTCTTACGTTACCGAAAACACCAATCTTTATTGACGACATCCCTCTTGATCGTGCCGGGTTACGAAATAAGTTTGCGCCCCGGGGTGGGGGTGTGGGGGGGGGGGGCAGTTTCATTTTTTAATTGCTTCTTATCAACCTCGGATCCTTCCGTATCGCGGTGCGGTTGAACTTTAACTCTGTGAAATACTGCGTACAGTATGGTTGTTCCGTTTGTTGGCCTTCAAGCACAATGCAAAAGCAACAAGTTTCTCTAGGCCGATTTTATAGCCGGATAAACTTGACGAATCCTGCCCAACAAGAGCGCTGTTGTTAATTCCACATTCTATCTTCTCCTCTTCTCTCTACTTTTTTTTTTTTATCTACCCTTATATCCACTCTGAGCTTAATAATACAGGGTTCTTAATATAATAGCGCATACAAATGGCCTCATCCAGCTGTCGCCTTTATTTCACTCTGGACGCGTAATCTGTCGGATTGCGGGGCCGAGATTTCACGAGTTTTCCAGTTGCACGCTCGGTGTCCCGCCTCCCGTAGTCCGACCGTGCTTATCTTGAGCGACAATGAACGAGAATGCTGCGTAATGTAATGACCTACTTTCATTACGTATGAACGCGAAATTCAACGAGAGCCGTGCGAAAAAGTTCAACCCCCCCTCTTCTACGATATCACGTTTGAACCCCCGGTAATTAAGCGCCGCTTAAAAACGAAAAGTCGACAAGCCGCGGGGTGGTTTTTCGGTGGAACTTTTCTGCTGATCGGCGTGACGGTTCGCCAGCCTTCGTCAGAGAAATTGATAAGACTGGGACGCGTGGGGACATTCACTTTGTCGGGGCGAAACGCGCTAAGGATGGCGCTAATGAGACCCGCTCGCAGATCGATTTCCGTATCAGGATTCGTATTCAATATCGAGGCTGCATATAAAGCTCGAACAGGTATGTCGTCCCGAAGAATAATCGAAGCGTCGATTGATTTCGACAGACGGGAGAAATGCACGCGTGTCAGAGTGCACGGTACACCTGTAATTAAACAACGGCTCGCTGCGCAAGCAACCTAATCTGAGGTTCGTGGAAATTGCAGCTACTCCAGTTACTGCGAACCGTTCGGTTCGCTAAAAGGTGGCTTTCAAGCTACGAAAGTACTGCAACGAAATAGTAGCATGGTCAGCCGTTGATACATCGTATAAAAGCCTATGTCCATTAGTCCGTTCGTAAACTCAATGGAATCGTAATACGATTCAATCTTTGTACATTTATGATCGATTTTCTTGAACGTTTTAATTTATTCTGTTAGCTGCACGGAATTCACGGGACGATCCTCAATGGTACAATATTACAAAGTTACTGGTGGTTCGAACTTTAAACAAAAAGTTATGTTTCATTAACTGCGAATCTATCACTTGCATTGGTTAATAATCAAATTGCAATTGTTTCTCGTTACATTCAATTTCCCTTATTATTACATCTATGCGTTTATTATGAAAAATAAATGAGGCGACTTAATATTGTGTTCAAACTTAGTATTCTGCACACGGGAATGAATTAATATACATTGGTTATAATCTACTAACTGAATTTAAGTGAAACAAATTTTTCAGTAATTCGACGCTATTAATAAATTCATTAATTCCGCCATGAGGAACAAGCGATTTTCTTTCTTCATGTTTCTCCAGTAAAGTTCTCGAAATCTATTGTCAACAAGAACAAAGGGGAATATATATATATATATATATTCATCGTGATTCCCGTTTCCGTAGAAAATGTTGGCTTTCCGTGCTAATCGTTAGAACGAACATTCTTGCAACGTGGAGTCCATCAGCGCGTTTTCCTTTTTTTTTCTCTCCCGTGGCCTGTCGGCAGGCCGGTGTGTGCCCGTGTTCCAGAGAAGTCGATAATGTGCTTTCGACACGCGATCGTACCTATTCGTCCTCATTTCCAGCGCAACGATAATGTACCACCCACGCGCCGTTATCGTACGTATTAGTTACTTGAACTACCTTATCCACCTAAATGCGCGTTCCACCGAAACGAACTTGGCCTTACATTCCCGGTGTCGGTTCTTCTAATTCGACCCAGCGATGATACAGAAACTCCGAATCCCAATTTCGAGCATTTCAACCTGTCACGACCATAGGTCCAAAGTACACCTGCAGTGTCAAATAGGTGTTCCTACTCATGGTTACGCAACATGCGACTCGAAAAGCCGCGTTTAACCCGACTACCATCGTGCTGTTGATAAATGGAAGGTGAACGAGAATTGTTTGCTTTCCGTCGAAGGGTTTTATGAAGGCAAAAAAAAGAAAATTAATAAAACGAGCCCGATGCTAGGCGACAGTGCATGGAAAATCCGGCGTCTTTGTTCAATTTAAGACAACGATGGGCGGTGCACGCCTGTAATTTTCGGACACAATGGGGCAAACGAAGGGGAAGAAAAATTGTTGAGAAAATGCACGGGTATTCGTAGAGCGGGTGCCGCGAGCTTTGGGCTCTTAGTCGAGACAAAGAATCGGTTTTATTTCTCGCTCACTCGAACTGTGCGATGTATGCCTATTATGGCGGTGTTTGTGCTTTAAAGCGCACACCGTCGAAACTATCTGTGTCAAAGGATATGCCGAAATTCGGAAAAATAACGGAGTTACAGATATCTCGTTTTTTTTCGTTTCGGTCCACTACAAAGTTCGAAATCGTGTCAGCCATCGTGGCATGTTTTTGTCCGGCATTTCGGATGACACGTACCTGCTACAATTTGATGTATTTTCGCTCAAAACGAATATGGTATATAGGGAAAATGTTGGTAATCGGATCTGTAAATAGTAGTATTAGAAGGTGACACGTGCATAACATGAACTTTAGCTCGGCACTGGTCGGCTTCGGTAACCAGGTTTAGCAAACCTGTGTGGTTACCACGTCATTGATTACAACAACTGAACAGAGTGTAAGCGATGTAGGATTAGTTTTCAGATCGGCGTTTGCCAAACGAAGGCGGCCATTTGCATCTCTGACACTCGAAACTGTATTTGTTACTCGTAACCTTCCCGTCGCGAAACTAAATGGACCAATTGCATAATTAGCTAATGGGTTTGCGGAGTATGTAAATACCTGACGATTACCTGGACGGTTCCTTTGCGGTTGATCTCGTTACATGATTATACGCGAAACGTAAATAATGATGAGTTCACGCGCGAGCCCAAGTGTAAGGAAGTCGCAAAAACAGAACGCAAAACTGCATATGAACAGGACTTGTAATTTCGAAGCGTGGACAAAAAAAAGTGGAATTATAAAATTTACCACGCCACCTGCCTACGCTAAGCCTTCCCAAAGTTCCCGATCCTCTTTTTCGACCGCCAATCCGTATTAACGCCCGCGAGGACACCACCCCCGCGGTCGCAAAAGGCTGGTCGAGCCCACGAAAATAAAATCTGCCCGCGACCTGCACCCCATTATCCAGCATATTACAACGCTGTCCGCTTTATATGCATAGAGTAGAGCCCCCGTGCCACGGCGAACGCGTGGCCGGGAAAAGGGTCATGGCGGAGACGAATTTTCCGGCGAACGAAACGGGGCTGTTTGGAACGGCGCGTCGCAAAAGGAAGCGTGTCAAACCGTTCCGCCACAATACATTCTAATGACTGTAGCTTCGCGGCTACCCAGCGACAAGGACTTTCGCCCTCCCGCCGTTTTCGTGCTCCATTCTTCTTCCGTCGTGCCGTCTGCCTACACTTTTCCAGCCATTCCGCCGCCTTTGTTGGCCTCCCTTTCTTTTTAACAACCGGCTCGCTCGTTCCCTTTTCACCCTTCACGAGCCAACGTTTATACTATTTCCTCGAGCGTTTCCCGATTATCAGGGAAATCCCGCCCGTTTTTCACCCTTACCTACGATTCCTCGGGCGCAGATTGCAGCGCCGACGCGGCGAAACAAATTGTCCGCGCGCCGTATTAATGTCACCGTCGTTTCTGGTTGTTGCTGTTCCTTCGAGGAACTGTTGCGCGTTCGTTGTTGCTACGCGGGTAATATTTTCGTCCGCATGGACCGTTAACGGCGCTCGCGTTGCCGTCACGACGCGATGTCAATTTATCATCCGTCGAGTAAATCTGCGGGCAATGATAGTTACTTTATTGTTGGCGGCTATCGTTGGGAATCTGGATCCCGCTTTCGTCGCGTTTCGCACGGAGCGATTGATTGCTGTGAAACTGGCCAGATGCACGCCGCGTGCAGCTCGCACTCTGTCTTTCTATTAACGATCCCGCTCTCTTCCTCCTTGCCTCATTCTCGAAGCTATTACGTGCTTATGCGCGGACGCACGGCACCTCTCGGTCTGCCCACTTTTACCGCTCCATTTAACTTGCCAGCCTCCCACGATCAACGCTGCCCTCGAATTTCGAATATAATTCTCCTCGTTTGTAAGCAGTTATCGCGAGGGCTCGTTCGATCGTTTTCGTTCGAGATGGCAAGGGGCACGTCGACCGGTCTATTGTACTCGGGCTTGCGATATATATTTATATTTGCCTGCTATAAACAACTGGCATATTCATCGATTGATCCGCTTTAATTGCATTTCGCTCGATATACCTCGGCAATGTTTCTCTCGTCAGAGAGTTAAATGCTGCCGAAGTTGCTCGAGGGAAATTCAACGCGAAGATCAATGAACTGAATCATCCCTCGTAAGGTAAAACCGACTATCCATATCGTTTTATGACACTTCAATATAAATCAGCATTGTTCCCCGTGTGCACCTCGTAGCCTGCGAAGAATCCCCATAACGTATTCGCGATAACACGAGGAGATACGAAATTCGACGCGGATCTATGAATACAGAATGCTCGTGATTATCGGCGTCCTCTCGGCTATTATTCCGTTCCTACGGGGCGTGAGATAAACCGTAGCAATATGCAAGGGCCCAGGGGCGTTCGTTTCTCATTGGCAGAACGAATCACTCGGTCGAGAGCTTCGCCTCGATCCCTTTAAATCGTCTAACGCGCGCTTAAAGAGTTTAGCGAGACGGCATTGGGGTCAGACGCGACGTATCGCACTGTCCCGAGTCGATATTTTAATCTCCGTGGCCGGGTGAGCGCGCCGGCAGCCGGATTGTAGTCGGGCACCCGGCGAATAAAAGAGGGGGCCGGAAAACGTGAAAAAAAAAAAAAGGCGAAAAGCGTGAGCGAGGCAACGACAGTGGCGAGGGTGGAACAGCTTCGAGGGGAAAAAAGATAAAGCGACGATAGATATAGCGGAATGGCCGGTAAGATTTATTGCGTTCGAGTGGCGGAAGAAAGGGGGGGGGGGGCGGAATATTAGAGAAACGGTAACGAGAGAAACGCGAGGATGATCAAGAAGGCGGCCGTACTTATTCCGCGATCTGCGTTTCGCAACGATAATTCCGTTCTGATTTGGCGCTCGTCAAATTAAAGGACGCACCGCGTGCCCGCGGTGAGTTACTTCGTTCAATTCAATTTGAAACCCTTTGCGCGGAACGTCACTTCGCGACCTCGGCATCCCCTTTCGTCCTGCGTACAATTGCACGATAATTTCGTTTCCCTTTGATGAATTATTTTTCGATCCCGATCGAGTTTAACTTTCGTCCGCGCAGACCGTACGAGAACATCGAAAGAAATAAAAACGACGGTACACATCCGCGATGCGATAAAAACTTTTCGACATTCAATTCGGTTCCGCGGAGCGGGTAACTTGTTTTCCCCAAACAAACGCGCGTGAACGTGCTGAAAAGTGAAATAAAGCGTGAATCGGAAAAAGGAGGAGAAAGCGGGTCAAAAATTCAGACAACTTCCCCGGAGTATCGGCGCGAAAATACATTGCTGGTTTCGCTCTCTGAACGAAGTGAAACCAAACAGAAAGAGCGGGAGCGAGAGAGAGAGAGAGAGGGGGGGGAGAGCACTGTAAACTCATAAGGGAACGCGAAAACATCGTGCACCAGGATTCGCTTCTCGTGGAAAGCCAGCCTTTTGTTTAGCAACCAATTTCGTTTTAATCGGAGGGAAATGGAAAAGGTGAACGCTTTTAAGCGGACCGCGATTAATATTGCAAGATGTACCCCTTTTGGAAAAGCAGTTATAGAAGAGCAACAGATTAATCGGTCTACTCTTTGATGAACAGAGAGAACGGGAAGAATTAGAACGGACCTTTAATATTCCGGACGCGAAGTCGGACAACGTTCCGGGGATTCTTCGTGGTTGTTCAAGCAGTCTCGCTTCCGTTCGTCACGTTTCGGCCCTCTAACGCTCGTGATTATCGTTTTATCGCTACGGAGTAACCGGTGCCGTTCTGTTACCCTATTTTCGATTTTCTCGTCGCGCACGCAGTCGCCATTGGCCGCGTGGACTCGCGACGATTTGTCCCGGTCTCGAGGCGTACTCGCGATAAATTTCGTGAACTTGTTTCGTACGTTCGCGCGTTATCTGGCACGCGGCTTGCCTCCGGATAAAAAGGGCATGATTTATATTTCCCACTCGCGCGCCTCGCGGCGGGGCGAACGAAACGTGTACACGGAGAGGAAGCATAACGCGATTTCAGATCGAGGATCACGGAGGGAGAGATGTTAGATTGGATTCGAACGATCGGGGATTTAATCTTCGTCTTTCGTATTAGCATACATATTGTACATTTCGTGTCTCATCCGTTTAGTTCTCGGCTTCGTTCTCGACTCGCGAAGGTTGTTCAATATCCGGCACCGGTTAAGGGGAATTAACCGGAGCATTAATTGCCGGCAGGTTTTCCGTTTTTATTAGCTTCCATCGCGCGAACCCGATGCCGTTTCAACAGGGGCGACGTGTAATGCGAGTATTCTTCTGCTCGCGCAATTTTGTCGAGAGTAATCGCGGTGGTGTAATGTACCTTAAACGGCAGTCCAATTCCACTGGCACTTCGAATATCTAGTTTCGCGAACAGTCAGGGATTTCGAGAAAACAAAGCTATTCGTCACAGTCTGGCTTCAGTTAATCAATTAACGCAATCAATCGAGTTAGGAAGCTTCGAATTTCAATCTAGAAAAAACCGATCGACGAATCGTTCGTCAATCAGCGACAGAATGGCCGGGCAAAAATTGCCTCGAACGTGTGAAGTGTACAGGTGTTCGCGATTATGCAAACGAGAATGGTGTTGATTATCAACGGAACGCCCGATGACTCGACGAGGGGCCACTTGCACGCGCAAACAATGGAATAGTTAGGGAGCTAAATCATTTAGCGATTGCCGTAATGGGCGGCTGATGGAAATTTTCTACGGGAAGCAAACTGGGAAATGTCGCGTCTCGAAGCGCGAATTTCACCATTGCCGAGATTTTCTTTTCCGTTACCTATTTCCTTTTACGGAACTATGTTTCCCCGTAACCGGAACCGGAGTGGAGCCAACAATTTCCAGCCGACGGAGAAACAGAAAAGTGTGTACCCGTTAGGGTGTAATGGGGGAATCGAGTTATCGCTGCCGGAAGAACGTGATCGGGTCGAAATCACCGGATGCACGTACATGGAGATCCCGCCTTTGACTTCGAGGCAAGGTTGAAAAGGAAAACGTACAAAGGATATAGCGAAGCTCTTCATCGAGTGACGTTCTCTTATCTCGTGCTTGGCGGATGGTTTTAAGAAATTGAAAGGGTTTTGGGCCGTCGCAAAATGTTTATTGTACGAGAATTTATCGCGAATAAATTTCGGCGTCGCATTATTCTGTGGAAGCTTTCTACGAAATATTTCAATTTCGCGCGACACGAAATAGGTTTTCGATGTGGAACGGAAGATATCTTTTAGTCGGAATAATAAAGGGAATCGACGGATAGTTGCATTAGGAGCGACTGCACACGCGCGCTCAAGCAAGAGATCGTGTCATAAAAAGATTGCCCTCGTTAAGCCACTTAGCTTTTCCACTATCAATTTACCTATCTTCGTTTAGAAAAGAGCCGTGCTCCACCCGCTCGTGGGAAATTGGAGTGCGGCAATAATGTCGGACATCGTGGAACGAGCAACGACGGCTAATATATCTAGTCGATATCCGCGATATCGAGGCACTAATTTATTGGAACAAAAAAAAAACAACAATACAAGCTTAATAAAAAACAAAGTTTATATAAAATACGAGGTTCAACTGATGTTTCAAACGCGTACTAAATATGTTATTTAAAAATACAGCTGCGCGCTGATTTCACCGTCCACCAAAAACGCAACGTTCGGAATCGAGGATCGAATGATGTTTCCGACTGGCGAATGTTATAAATATTCGCCGGATATTCAGAGCGGAACGGCGGCCCATTGCACGGTATCCGCAATTTGTATATTACAGCAAGAGCTGCCCGGTAATTAAATTATTCCTCGAGCCTAACGAAATCTACGATGCCTGGTGTACAGCGAAGTGGCCCCTCGATACCGGCACGAGACCATTAAAACCGCGCGACAGTAACCGTTTCCCCGGCAGGTAAATACATTTCCACCCTCGTGTTCGATCACCGGATGAACTTTCCTTATTTTCGAACGTAATTCTGCAGTGTCGGTCCCAAATGAGCACGGCGATTCCTTCGCCGATAGCTGTGCGTGCGATTTCACGCAACGCCCCCCCATTTCTCTTGTCATGACAAGCACATTAATTTGCCGGTAACCGAGCGGGCATCGGCGGAGGGCGGCTGCATCGAGATCGTCGCAATCGAAGGGCGTTTGCTGGAAAGAACTTTCCCCAGTGCGGCATCAATACCGTTTCTATTTCCACGAAAGTCTGCAACCTGGAGCCACGAAGTGATAAATAATAGACGTGCGCCTCGTTATTGTTCCCGCGGTGGGCATTTTCTCGCGGGACCGGAGGTACCATGATTACCAACGCCCCCGAGAAGAGCCGAACCTCCCTACGGCAGGGGGGGAGATAAGAGCCTTCTGCCATTTTCCACGCGTGGATATTCCATTTATTTCCGGCCGGTGTTTCGGTGCGGGTCAACTACGCCCACTTCTTTGGACGGGGGCGCGGTGAATAGTACGGTCGCAGAGTATGCTTTTTGTAGCGTTCGGTCTTCTTCCTTTTTGTTCCAGGTGTTCGACAAGCACAACCGAGGATATATCACCGCGTCCGATTTGAGAGCCGTGCTGCAGTGTCTTGGGGAGGACTTGTCCGAGGAGGAGAGTGAGTACACGTTTATGGTGGATTTCTTAAGAAACGCGAAAGAAAATGAAATTATTGTACTCTCTGTCGCCGTTTCTATCGCGGTGCATAGTTGCTCGCCGGAACGGATCGAATTGTTAGCTTACGCGAATCCCGCTTGATTAATCCGCGTACCGGGGGAGTCTGATTTACAGTTTGCCAAAGTGGCGAACGACGCGCGACGGGAAACTACGGTAGACGCGGGGACGCCGCGCGAGATAAGACTAGGATGGTCGGAAAAGTTTTCCCCGTTCGCAAATCCGCGCTTGTGCTTCGCTCGCGACAAATAGGATCCAATCTCGCATGGTCTACGGGTCTGCGCGATTCTTAAAACGTCTGAACGAGAATCGATCAACGGTTCGTCTGTCGTGACGAAGTTCCGCCGTGAAGTTTCACGAACGCAAGCAGAGGAACCGTTGCAACGTTCAGGAAACGAAATCCTACGATTTATTCTTGCACATATCGTTATAACTTTTTTCCCCCCCACGAAATTCCCGGCGATTTCTCTCTGGGAGAGCCGAAAGAAATTACGTTGGGAAGGGCGGCTTGTTTTTGGAAACTGCGTAACGTGAACAGAACCAGTAATAGCCAGCGGGACAAAGGAGGGGTAGAAATGAAAAGAGCAGCTGCTATCATCCCCGAAGGATAATTCGTTTCCTTTGTTTTCGTTTCCCATTGTTATCCTTCTAATTTTATTAGAAGTATCGTTGCCGGTTTTTGACAAGTTTCTTCACGATCGTCACGCGAGGCAAATAAAGGGGCGCCTCGTTGAGTCCGACATGACTTCCATCAACTGTGGTGAACAAGCTGCGCGGTCAGACAGGGGCTGAATCTTAAGTGCGGGTCTCGTTACTTCGTATTTGCTCATCCTGCGATACTCTTATGAATTTGTTTTGCAATTTCAAATTAGCGTCGTGCTATTCGTGTTTCTGCCGAACGGCTAAAACAATATTTCACGTCCCCATAATCAATTTCCATATACAGGAACAACCGCAAGGCGGAGAAACGCAAGACGCCATGTTCCTTGAATATAAATGATTTGCGTGACGCGAACGAAATTTGCGATATCTGATTAAAACGAAAAGTGATAATAAACGCTCAAGTCGGTCACTTTTATTCATAATAAATTGAAAACATTGCAGCACAGCAGGGCATAAAAAACAATTATAAAATAACACGTCGCCTCGTCTGCACTGAAGTATCAGCCTGTTCAAGTTCACCCCTGCCCAAGGAACAACATTTCTCACGGTAGAGCTACACCTAATATAACTCCGTCCCCGCTAAAAACATATAATACCATACCGCGTCGTATTAAAACAAAATTCATTTTTAATCCACTTGCCGCCACCGACGTATTTCTTCCTATCCGTTTACACTCGGCCATCGGTTTAAAACTTTGCACAGCCCCAAGCTGCAGTTTTCACCGCCTCGTGTAACGATGATCTACCATCTACCGAGCCGGATGAAGCGACTAACAAAGTTAACTCGCTCGAACGGGACGGCGAAATAACCCGAGCCCCGCAAAACACAACCAAACTATTTCCCCGCCGTGCCTTTCAGTGTTCCCGTGAAAGTTTCGCGGCGAACAATCGAGTAGCGTCTCGCGCGAACAAGCGCGATGCCGCGCTGATCGCGCGAGCAATCCTAATAATCCGAGACGGCAAATTGGGCGCGTGTCCCATCCTGATTCAACTCCATCTATAGCGGGCAATGTAATAATCGGTCCGGCAGGTGGGACGAGGATATTAATTCACCGGAATCAATTTGTGCTGTACACGTATTAATAATTGCCGTAGGCTGCGAAGCCGATTACAATAACGATCAATAGCGGTCGTCGAGAAAATTGTCGAATCGTACCGCGATTCGATTAACGAGCACGATCGCGAAATCGTTTGTGGTTATCCACCTGGATAAAAAAGAAAAAAACCCCGAGAAACGAGTGGATCGGTCGGAAGACTGTAACCGTAGAATTGTCTGGATATCGATTCTTCGGAAACGTCATTGCGTATTAAAGGGAGGATGTCCGACGCGGCTACATTTTTACCGATTCCGACCGCGGTACATTTTCGGGGGAAACAACATTCGTCACTGGGGACTCGTTTCGACCCGTAGGAGGAACCTTCCAGGACGATTTTTGCAGACCTGTCGTGATCGTGATTGGAATGGACTGAGAACGAATGCGTTCGGGGCGGCAGTGCCTAATCATTCCGTGGGCTTACCCGACGACGCATTAGCGATATGGGAATCGTTGTGTTTACGATGGGCAGCCGGCTATGATTGAAAGTAACAGTTATTGGTCATAACCAATCCACCCGTAGGAGTGTAACTAGTCGCGCGCCATTTTATGCCGATGGATGGCGATAAAGAAACGGAAATTACCTGTTTATCTATGGTACTATCTCAATCGAACATTTACTTCGGACAGAAATCGATTGCGGTTTATATTAATATGGAAGAAATGTCCGGGCAAACGCTCGGCCACTTTATTTAATTAATCGTCGCGCGGCCGCGGTAATGGTAATGCATGCAATTATGTATCCGTCCGAAAGTGCAGAACCTATTTTACAATTGTATTGCGATCCTATACATCTACAATTAGTATTTATTTTGAGCCAACGCACACCGATTTCGGATAAAAATTGTTGCCGATAAAGACACGCGTGACGAATTAAAAACCAACCGGGGAAGAATGATCGTTCGTTCATATAAGAATTCGTAACAAACATTAATTAAAATAGTGGCGCCCCTCGTATCGACGGAAATGCGCGGCATAGAAATTCACGTGGATATTCACGAAATTATCGAGCTTGGAAGCTGAATTAAAATGGGAGATACGAGACATTTCCCCGAAGTCTCCAGCAACGAACAGTCGTTTTCCACTTTTTTCGCGGTACACGTGTCGCCGATAAAGCGGTCGCATTATCGACGCGTTTTTTCCCCGCGGGGAAATGTTCAGCGGGTTAATATTTTCGAATTTTGGGGGAAACGCGACGTGGAACGGATCCGACGAAAAATTAAATTGCCACGTTCTGGCTGCCCCGTCAATTAGCACACGGTCGTCCATGGGTGATTTTAATCAGGCCAAATTGCAATATTCGTCGTGTCGGTGAATACGTACGAGCGGCACAACGATGCCGCGGTTATTCGCACCATCTTTCCATCGCTCTGCCCGAATTTTCATAATCAGACCCGAAGATTGGCGTACATGTTAAGCACGAAAGCGTTACCGCGTGTACGCGCGTGCACGCTTGCGACGTTGGACACACGAAGAGAATATTGCGTACTATATTTGCCTTTGCAACGCTCTCGAAGATAAACTTGATAAGTAACGTAAGCCGCTTCTCTTGCCTGTTCCAGTCGAGGATATGATCAAGGAAGTGGACGTGGACGGGGATGGTCGGATCGATTTCTACGGTAAGCTCAACCCCCCGCACATGTTTCTAATAAGTAGAGAAATATATATGAGCATCCGTGCAAAGGGGAGAATTACCCCTCCTCACCTGATACTCACGCTACGCGTTCACCTTCCGTATCTCCTTGCGTGTATCGTGACTACGGCTGATCTACGTCCATCCGAACCAGGGGTAACGAAAGTTCCAGGATACATCGGTATAAAAAAACGCGGAGCCGTTTTTAAGGGGATGCGCCATGGACGAGGGCCAACCTTTCGTAAATCAGAGAATCCCGCGACCTCGGCCATTGCACGAAAATGGTAATCGCAGAGGGACGGGGATATCTAGTCCAAGAAACCGTTGGATCTTCCATCCTCCACACTCCCTTACTTCCTCGCCAACCACGTTTCTCCTCGAGGATTGTCCTGTCGGGATGCTTCCGCGTACCGTTCCCTCCTCGTTTAGAATGTCGCCGAAGTATAACAGGACGGACTGATTCGTTGTAGCCGTGGGGTTCGAAAGGACGTCTAATCCATGCCCCGTTTGCGGCAGGATTAGCGTATCTCCGGGATTCTTTATGTAACTGGTAGTCGTTTTCGTTGATCAAGTTTGCCATAGAATTTCGGGGGTATATTTGAATAAATACTGCTCCATTTGTGGACACGGGCTGCACGCTGCACGGGCACGCACAAGCGAATATGCCTCTAGAGTAATTCAACGGTATCGGGCGAATTTCTCTAAATGGAGGTGATTCTGTGCCACGGGGATTTCGATTTTTTGTTGGAACCGAGGGTGAAGATGTTGGAAAACTTCGGAGGGGAGTCGATACGGAAATTCGAACGACAAATCTGTTTATTTGCGTCGTGGCCGTCCATTTATTTTTATGATATTGTTGCGGATACCTGTTCCAGAATTCGTCCACGCGCTCGGAGAGCCGGGGATCGACGACGACGAGGAAGACGACGACGAAGAGGTGCTCTCACCGGGCTACTAGCATATTACCTATTCTCGTGTCTGTGTTAGATAGAACGAATTAACGATGAACCAAATGCCGACGATCGGCAACGTTCGTCGCACTGTTTCTCCCTCTGACATTCATTCGCTTCGTTGCATGTACAGCAGCGACGTTCATCGAATTAATTCCTTCGAGGCGTTTAAATCTTTCGTTCGTTGCTTACCAGATTGAGGAAAACAGAATAAATCTATCGAAGAAAAGAAAGGGGGCAAAATTAAGGCAGAAGTAGCGGGAAGAGGGAGAAAGTAAATTTTACAGTTGGCGCTGACGCGAAAGATAGTTGGGCTTCTCGCCAGCAGAGTACGCCACCGCCTGGTGTAGCGGCAATATTGGGGCGCCACTTTGAATTCGATAATTGGGCTTCACCGCGACAATCGTTTATCTTTGGTCAATGTCGGAGCTTGCACGTTTCGGCAAGATCCAAACGTAATCTATTGTACGATCCACTGGTGCAACGCTAGAAAGCGATTGTAAGTCCTTTTAATATAATTTACTTTAGCGGCGCATTGGTATAATGAAAGTATTGTCGACGATTTACTTGGAGCTCTGAATATTTTCTTCGCTTTATGTACATTTATTCGTCGTGTTGGAATTGATCTTGATACCTCAGCTGGTGCATTCACGCCGCTACCTTTGAACGTCGTCTCGGTTCATGGAAACGAAGCAAACGGTTTAATGTTGCGAGACGCACGCCAAAGCAGGTGCTCGTGTTTCGTGCAACATGAAACCTCGACGAGCAAAGCGTCGTCCCCAACTTCCTTCGTTGACTGTGCTGAAAAGTATCTATTGATAAATCTTCGTGATACGAGCAGCGAGAATTCGGCAAAGGGGACGGAGGAGCGATCGTTAACAATGCACGATTCTTTGGACGGAGTAACGTAAAATTAAAGTTCGAAAATAATATAAATATAGTTGTAACGCTATAACATACAACGATCGTACTCCTCTCCTAAATCGAGTACCGTTTCGCTCGATATTTGTATTGCTCACCGCGTTTCTTCGTGTCACGGTCGCCCGAATCAATTTAAACGGCGGCCGGATCTCGTAATCGATTTCTTCTCGTGAAATATGTGAATTTTTCGAATTTACTCTCTATTTCGTCTAATGTAAGTCACAGAATTTTCTCTCCAGCTAAGGTAACGTAACGATTAAGAAACAATCAGCACCATAGCGGACACGATCGATTGTATTTATGTGCAACAATAAAGGAGCCCTTTGAAAGCCACCCGACGATGCTCCCATCCATTTTGGAGAACGTGCGCGACGAAAATTCGCGCGTGCACATTCGAAATCTCCCGATGGCGCGGTTCCACGACATCCCACTTTCTTTTCTATTTGTTTAAGAACGCACGGGTTACCGTGACCGCCGGTATGAACGATTGAATTGAAAATTTCAGATCGATCTTGATCGCTTTGCTCACTTTGAGCTTCGTACTATGTACCTTATTAACGATATCTCACTGTTACGCCAAATAAACCAGAGCCGCACGCTGTTTCAGATATTTTAAAGTGTCTAATAAATCTAATAAACAAACGTTTCCTGACTCACCAAACTTTACTGCCCCCTTCCCTGCGAGAAGTGTGAGGAGATACGAGCAAATGGGTGAATTCAGTGATTAGCTCTACGCTTCTAATCGATATAATTCATTCTAATTTAATTTACCTTGCTTTTCGTTCGAAGTGGTCTTAGATGACGAGCTTCGCAGAAAATTCCCGCAGATCTCATTTTCTTGGAAGATATGTCGGACAAGTAAACAGTGTGACGACAGGTTGTATGGAATAGTATAAAAAATCGCGATCCACGTTATTTTTCTTAAACGTTCATTTTTATTAGCGATAAATAAACTTACATATCTTTACAGTAACAACATCCTCTCGTAACTCTCGGAAAATATGATAATATCTATACGCGAAAATCCATATAGACCAAAAGACTTCCATTCATTCGGTTTCACGCCTCCTTCATTTCCCCCCTCCCTCGTTAATGTTTCTGTTGCTTCTGATATTCCTGGTGTTTCTGCCAATCAACGCGACACACGTTCTCCCTCGTAAACGAGAAACGGGTCGTTAACAAAAAAGAAAAATAATATATATTACTGGTACGACACGAAAAACGTATACAACGATCTACGCTTGCGTATGCGTGTTGTGTATGTGTGTGTTTTTACATGCGGCCTACGTCTACATACGTACGGAGCCTTAAGGTTCCTTTAATAATCCTAACGATAGCGAGCATATACATCTGTCGAACGTAAGAAGAAAAAAAAAAACGAAAAAAGAGACAAAAACGTAAGACGAGTTCGTACATAAGTATCGAGCCGAAGTTTCTTCGATCATCGACCGTCACCTGTCGGCAATTATGCACCGAGTTCAAAGTGACGCGCGTTCGCCTGTCTTACATTTTATTTTTTCCCTATGCCATCCAGCTTTTCGACAGCTAACTGGTTTCACGTAGCCTAGTGTTACCTACAATGGATAGAATATTTTTGCAACTGATACCAATGCGTTGGCCCGTACGTCGATTGCGAACACAGCCCCCGGTAAATATATATTCGTGACCGGAGGACAGGTGTTCCGCTCTGCCACGATGTCGCGAAGAATCGAACGTATATCGTTGCAATATCTTTCGCTCTGATGAATGACTCGACGTTTCGTTTCTTTCGTTCGTCGACGAAATAAGAGCTGTACAATAGTCGAAAAATATGATCCAAGGCGACATACATGATATATATATGTATAGATGTATGCATTATTTACCAGTTAAGAGAAAAAAGCTTTCGTTTAATGATTCGAATATGTGTATATATATATATATATATACACACCATGCTTTTTCGTTTTACTCGTCAGAGAATCAGTATATGTACACGTATACATACATATAATTACGAGTATATGCGCGATAAAGCGCGTATATTTGTGTGCGTGCTATCGAAGTAAAATACAGTTCGTCTGAGAATTTGTCAAAACCTTCACCTCTCAAACCCTGCGTCTGGCCACCCATCTTACGGGAAATGGAACGTTCGAAAACAGATCATTGTTTTTCTTGTTTTGCTTCTATAAATATATCTCCGATTGATCTGCGCAATTTTAGATCGAGCGAACGTGGCTTTTCTCTTTTCTTTTTTCTTTGCTTCGTTCTTTCGTGTACGATACGCGTCGTCGAATCGTCAAGGACGACATTTTTCTTGACCGCCGAAAAATGAACGTCCTATCGACTCGACGCGACAACAGAATCCCTATTTCGTTAATCCCTCTCCCCCCCCCCCTCTACATTCTATTGAAAGACATCGTGCGAAGAATCACATTCGATCATGAAAAAATGCTCGAAAGAAGAGGCTCGGTCACGGCGACCAGCGCGTTTTCGTGAACACGATATACAAAAATTTGGTATCTTCCGACTAAAAGCTAGTCGTCACCGGCGCCCGTGTCACGAGGCTCGTTGGTTTTATCAAATCACAATAATATAAAAAATTAAGTGTCCAGCGTAGACTGCGCTTCGGTACTTTGAGCAGTCGAGGTTTTGTCGCTTCTCAAGTCACTTTCGTCCCCTTCCGTTACACCAGTGCCGTTCAATTGTACAAATCGTTTTCACTTGTTCGAGTCCGATTGAATTTTTCCGAATCGCGCGGTTCACCTTCTCCCTGCGCTCGTTGATGTTTCAACAGTCGTCGCGTTTGTCCGGTAACGTGTCCCGTTGTGCTGACCCCATCGACTTCCAAAACGTTTCCTACAACGGGGAAGAAGTACCGCGACACCTGGCCGACGACGCACGCGGTGTTCGCGGTGCTCTGAACACGAAAAGTACAATCGAAGTCTCAACACGCTGATGGTTATTAAACGCTAAGTGTCCTTAGATAAGTAACATTTAACCGCGCACAACATTTTTTGTTTAAGTAGCTTGCGAAGCATTTTGCATCGTTAGATATCGTACGAACTCCAACGACTGTCTCACGATCCAATTTTAGACTTAACGCGTAGTCTACGGAAACACGAATAATCAGCTCGTCGTTGCACCTGTTGCCCGACCGAGTATCCTACCTTCGCGCGGCGACCCGTCATCCCGTGTCTTCGTGCGAAATCGAAGCCCACGGCGGCGCGAAACCGGGACAGACGCCCGTCAAATCGTGAACGCGTTCACTGTTGGCCTCGAGAGGCAGACGCAGATCGCGAGATCTCGCAAAAAAAAAAAAAAGAAAATAGGGGGCCGTCGAATTACAAATTGATTTCGAAAACCCCCTCGAAGCATCGATCGTTATGAAAGAGAAACGATCGAGCAAATAGCTACCCCGCGAGAGGGTAGCCCGACGAACGATCCAATACATTTGATTTCCAATCCAAATGTTCCAGAAGGACAGACGTGTCTTCCATCCATTGAACAATGGCGACCCATCCGCGATTCATTCATCGCGATCCCTCGTTTCCCAAATCGATGTTAGTCGCAAGAGGCACCGATCATTCATAGCATTCTCCGTCAGATTTCTGAACTTTAGTCGGCTGCATGGCAGCTGCGAAGCGCCGCCGTCTTCTTCTGACTACGGAGGACGCTGATAACGGTGCTTTTCGGCGATGATGCGAGGATGAGATCGGTGAACGATTGAAATCCCATCTCGCGACAGGTCTGCCTCAGAGGACCGGCTCCTCGTCGGTTTCATCATTGTCCTCGTGCTCCTGCGACGGACACAGTCCCGTAGCGGACGACAATGAATTGGTCTTCACTCGTCGTTGTCTCTTCTGTTGGCTGACGACCCCAGTGGAACCGTTCCCAGAGCTACCGGGGCTCAAGCTACAGGTGGAGCTGCTGGAACTGTTCCCCGGATTGTTCCCACCACCTGCAACGAGATCCAGATCCATGTGCTGTCCGTACGCGTCGAACAGCGGTCTCAGAGCGGTCCTCAGCGACCAATATAATCGGGGATGGGCTCGTTCCTGCCCGAGAATCAACTCTTTACTCGGTTTCTGCTTCTGCAACAAGAGCAAAGGTGTCGTTCAAGCGGATGTTCCGAAACGGAGCAGGTCAATTGGTTCAAGGTCGAAATTAATGTCTAATCGAAGATGTTACCGAGTGGCACGCTGCGGTCAACAATTAGAGATATAAATAAAGATGGTGGGGACTCACCTCGGGAAGGTCGCCTGACCTGGTTTCCCGCGAAGCCAACAGCTTCTTGCTCTCGGCGAACTGCGTCAACGCCTTCTCGCGAACGTACACGAACGGCCGGACGACCCTGAGGTCCTGACGGCGTATGTAGTAATGAGCCTTCATGGTTCTCAGCATGCCGCCGTGGAACACGGAGACGAGGAAACCCTCGGTCAGGTCGTCTAGATGCTGGCCGACGGCCAGCACGTTGTAATTGTGCCGCTTGGCGATCGAGTACAATTGCGTCCGGACGGCCCGATTGCAAAAGCTGCACGCCCCGTTGGCGTCCGTCGCCTCTTCTGCTTGACTCCCGCCGCTGTTGCACTTGGACCCGTTGCTCTGCTCCTCGTAGAAGTAGGGAATGTCCAGGGCCTTCAAGTAACTCATCAGTTCGAGAGGATCGAGTCTGTTCGCGTTAACAGTGGCGGCGGCGATCTCGAAGTCAACGCCCTTCGACCTCACGTAGAATCGATACTGGTGCAGGGTGTGCAACAGAGACAGCGAGTCCTTGCCAGTGCTCGATATACAGACTAGAACTCTGTCGTTGTCCCGAATCATGTCGAACTCTTGCATCGCCTCCACGGCCGGTTTCCATATGTTCTTTGGGGGACAATGCCACTGGGGTCGAGGAACCTCGACCTTGCCGTCCTTCGACTCGAACGTGACCGTTTGGTCCCCGTCCTCTTCCTCCTTGAGATCACTGGAACACTCCTCGTCCTCGGAGAAGTCGTCGTTCTGAGGGACAGGCTGCTTGCCGGGGGATTTGTTAGACAGAGCGGTCATCGAGGTTGTCCTCGGCTTGCGACCGTAACTGTTCGTGGAATTGGACTCCGCGCTGCTGCTGCGTTTCAGGTCCACCGAGTCCAGAGACTTGTCGCTCTCGTGGAAGGACAAATTGATCCCGCTGTCCTGTGAGCTGACGGAGTTCACCGCCGAATAAATCTTCGGAAGAATCTTCCTCGCGTCACCGATCTCCAAGCCACCGCGTTCGTGAGTATCGTCGTCGTTCAATTCGTCCTCGAGGTCGTGCACCACTTCCTCGTCGTCCGTTTTCGATTTACTGCTGCACAGCTGCTCGCCCTCTGACGGCTTCATGACGTAGATCACAGTTTCGTCGGAGGAACACTCGCTAGACATTTTGCTCTCCTGCTGCGTCAACTCGCCGACCTTCCCGGAAATTTCGATCGGTCCGCCCCGTCTAACCTTCGACATCCTCGGCGACGCCGACGACTGAATGACCCTTCCCCTATCGGGCGAGCCGCAACCGTTCGACGAAACGTCGGACGCGGAGGCATCCGGCGAGTGTCTGTGCAGTCCGTCGACAGCGTTCACCATGCACCTGATCTCGGACTTCACCTCGCTGGCCATCTCCTTCGAGAACTCCATCAAGTACTCGGCGATGTCACTGGCAGTGAACGAGTCGTGTCTCGTCTGCTTATCCTCGGCGGACAATTGGCTGATCGCGCTCAGGTTGCGCGAATGATGCTGCGGCGTGTTCTCTGTTGTGTTCGTCTCCGATAAAGCGTCGTCTACCTTCGATATTACTTCCCGGATCTCGGATTTGATTTCCGTCGCCAACTCTTTCGTCATTTCTTTCACGTACGCCCTCAGATCTTCCTCCGACCTATGACCGTTTGCGGGGACAGGGGACGATCTACCACCGCCCACGAACTTCTCCGTGTAATCGCTAGCCGACGAGTACGAGGACGGAGGCGAGGCAGCGTTGTGACCGTTCAGCGACAAGATCGAATGACTCGGGCTGCCGTTGTCGAACTCCAGCGAATTCAAGTCAGTCTGACTGCTGCAGCTACAGTGATGCCTTCTGTGTTTCGTCGAGGTGCCGTTGTTACCGCTCAGGCCCAAGCTGGTCAAAGTTTGCGGGCTCAACGGAAGCGGTGGAACCGGCGACGAGGACGAGGATGCCACGTTTCGATTCCCGGAATCGTTTCCACCGCCACCGGTGCTACCGAGAGAGTTGCACCTGGCACGACCAGCATTGGCAGTGTCCATCAGATCTCTCTGCTCTTTGATTGGCCTGGTGCCCGTGTGGGACATCGTGCCTAATACCGAAGGAGTGACCGCCTCGCCGACCGCGAATCTCACGGGCATCGGAGAGCTCGGGCAAGTAGCCGGCGACCTCTGACCGGTCGTGTCGTTGTTTCGCTCGGCGGCTCTGGACCGTTCCCCCTCGTTCCCGCTGTCCGGGCTCAAAGTGCACATCTGATACTCGGCCGCGTTCACCAGGCTCTTCCTGACGGTGGTCAACGCCGGAAGACTTCGATGCCTGGGTGAATTCAATGGAATCGGAACGTTCCCCGTGCGAGGAATGTCGCTGTTCAGTCGACGAATGCTGTTACTCAAGGCAAGACAATTCACCAGGCTATCGTGCGTGGTGGTGGGCGTGTGATAGCCGCGCTTGCTCCACGACAGCATCGGATTGAAGGGGACGTCCTGCTTCACGTTCTGCGAGTTGCCTAGCAGAAGATCCTGCGCCTCGCTGGGCAGCATGAACCATCGCAGGCTCTCCAACCGATCGGAGACGAAGTTGTAGCTGCGGTCTATCTGGAGCGGGTATCGTTGCGCCATTTTCCGCGAACGGTTGAAAATATTCCGTGCCGTCTGCAAACAATCGCCGTAGTTCTGCGGTAGAACGCCCGCCCCGGACACCCGTCTCTCGGAAGCGTTCATCTTTCCGTCCGTGTATCTGATCGTGCTGAGCCACTTTCGCTCTTTGAACACGCTGTTCGTGTGATGCCGCCATTCGCCAGTATCCGGGTTCAGCACGTACTGCGGCAACAACTTCCAGCCTTCGGTCGCGACCATCTTCAATGCCTCCAACACGAACGCGACTTCCGCCTCCGACATGAAGTACGGGAACGAGAGTTTAGCGAAGCCTGGCCTCAGACCCTCCGTGTTCGTCTCCTCGTTCACGCCGTTCCTTTCCCTGGAAACGTCAAGGTGGTACGGTTAAACGCGTGCATAAATACGCGTATGTCTAACGGTACGGATTCCGCCGCGGTGTCGCGTCCAGGCGACGAGGCCGTCGGCGGAATCGATACCGGCGTAGCGAGTCTCGAATTTCTTACCCATCCACGAGGGCTTTCTGGTATTCCGTGGCGAGTTCCTGGTCGATTCCCATCAGGTCATGAGCGTAACGACCGGCGCACGCGCAGCCACCGCGGGCCTGGATACCGAACACGTCGTTCAGTACGGCGCACACGAAGTTGTGATGGAGAAACGTGCCCCGCGGATGACGTACCATGAACGAAAAGATCGGCAGCCTCTTAACATTCTGCGAACCGCTGCCGAGTAGAATCAGTTCCGGAATCGTGCGTACGTGCGCCAACACTTGCCTGGAGGGAAACAGGAAGCAATCGATCACGTTTCCCGAGCGTATAAGCAACCGTGCATCGCTGCAAATCGACCATCGGAAAATTTTACACGCCGTAGCGCCCTTCGTCCAGAAATCGATCGGTGGGCTATCAATGCGTTTAATGTGCGACGCGAATCTTCTGCTGCATCGGTAGAATTTATTTCGATCCCGATTCCTAATTGAGAGGACAGCCGCGAGCGTCCAATCGGTTTCAGCCGGACTATGCCGTAGCTCCGGGTGGTCTATCGTATCGAGACGTTCCCGTTCTCGTCAACGGCAAACCACTCCCCAACGCGAATATCCCTACGGTATCAGAAGTGCTTCTCCTTCACGAGTGAGGCACGTGTCGCGTTCGAAGCGAACAGGCGGGTGAAACGTGGAAAGTAACGCTATCAGATAAAGCGACCGAGCGCAATGGTACCGTGGAACTTTGCCCGTGAACGGCGACTACAGCGAAACAATCGATTCTGGATAAAGAACGCCGCCTCTCTCGAATACAGTGCAGAGATGAAACGTTACCTGGAAATCTTATCTTGACGGCTAACGATCGCACGCGGCGTGACGTTTTCCTTCAGCTGTACCGCGAGTCCGCATCTGATTGTCTCGACGATACCAGCCGTGCCGCTTTCCTCGCGAAGCTCGGGATCGCGATGATAGTGATGAGAGTCTCTCATGTCCTTGGTGATAATTTTATCTTTCAGCAGGGACCGTTTGGTCACCAGCACTCCTGGGGATTGAACCCCGCCGATGAACTTGTGCCCGGCGAAAATAATCGCGTCTTTGTGCACGTTCGTCTCCCCGACGCCGGGCAGATGTGGATTCATGTCGATTTGAATGTACGGGGCTGAAAGATAGACGCGGAGTGTTTTTGTTTAGATAAGGAGGAAGCAATGTTGATAAAGGAAAAGCGCGTTCCAGCGATAAGGAATACAACGCAGTCGACGATACTGTATGCCCCTTGCGCAAAAGGGAAATAATAACCATCGCGTTTACGTATACGTAACAATTAATATCATTGATCGCGTCGAGCCGTTGTATCGGCTTTCACGTGCTGATTATTACCTGCGGATGTGTAATCCCACACGCTAAGTGCCCCGTATTGATGCAACAGAAGAGTCGTGGCAACGTCATCTGCCAAAACCCCGGTTATACAGCTGGCAGCGCTGAAGCATCCGATCATTTGCGTAACACCCTCGGATCGAACTTTGATCAGCCTCCGCTCTAGATCGTTCAGATCCAGGAAACCCTCCCGGGTCTCGGATACTCGTACAATCTGCGGGGATGATTTATTAGTTACGCTGTGTTCACTATTTGACCAAGTAAAAGACTGGAGTAGAATTACGAATCCTATCGGAAATACGCAAATCATTTCGTAGGGCATCGTTCGCTTTGCTCTCCGACAATCGTTCCGAATTCGTCCGTGAAATGCAAACTAAATTAATCAGCAACGTCCCGTCGATGTTAGTCGAACACAGAATAATGGCGTATCCGCGACACCGTCCTTCGCCACTCTCAGTTTGACAATCTATTTCAGGAACGCCTCGCGTTCATTAACCTCGTAATATTTACTCCAGCTTATGCCAAGGACATGTATCTATACGCGAGTCCGGCAAGTATATCAATTACTCCAAGTTGGCTCGTTAAAAGGTTAATCGTTGTTCATTCGCAGGAATTCAAGGTCAACAAACAGAGTGTACCTCGAAGAACAGGAAGTATTCTCCGAGGCGTTCTTTAAAGCTAGTTGTGAACAAACGCCGGTATCAACGATATCGCCAAACCGTGCAGATATTCGTTCGCGACGTGCGCTACCTTAAATTTGCTATGCAATAAACTCGTTCGATGTTCCTTTTCTTACCCTGACGCCATGCTCCCGCCAAGGTCGTAGGTTCGCGTGATGCTCGAACGGCCCCACGAAGACCACGGTGGACTTCGAGAGATCGAGGTGTCGTAAAAGTGTGCGAAGGGCAGCTGCGGTGCCTTGACCGGTGAACAGCACTGCATCTTGCTCGCCAGCTCCAACTGCATGTCTGACGATGTCTCTGGCTTCGTGTCTGAAATGTACGTTCTCGTCAGGATATATCGATTCGTCCTTCCGCCGCCGTTAACGATCGTAAAATAACGGCCGCCGGATCTACCGAGGGCGGATGACGCGCGCACGCGTTTCTCAAGAACGTTTTCCTATCTGGGCATTCTTTGCCACTTGCGAGGTCGTTTGGAACGGATACTCCGCGAAGAAGATATAATTTATGGTAATCGGAGTTTTGGAAAATCACGGTTCGCGGACAGAGATGAAATAACGCATATAATGCCCCGACGATACGACGTTCCACATCTGTGGAACGATCCTATCTGAGGTTCATTCAGTGTCGGCAACCTTTAACTTAGATTCGCGATAATATTTTGATACCCATTCGCTGGCAAACACAGGGGCGAATGTTAATTATTTCAGTCAAGCAAAGAGATCTCGCATGCCTGTGGGTATATTCGGCACCTCGACATTAAGTCAGCTGTCGACCGGACGACGGAGCGACGCGGCTTAGGCATAAGCACTATCGGTTATGCAACATTTCGCACATGTGACCGCTATCGAAAAATTGGCGTCACAGTGTCTGTCGCCGCCTGATCACAGCCGCCATTAGCGACTATTTGTCTGTCGAAGAGCTTCGTTCTTAGGCCCCTCTCAATCGAGCGTTTGTATTGCGCCACGGTGTGTCGCCACACCTGTGTCGATTCGAAAACGTTTCGAGACACTGTATCGTCCCATTCTTTGTTCTATTCTTCGTTACATTACCAACGAGGCTGTATCACGCCCAAACCTTCGGTAACAAAAATTCACGCGAATTGATTTTAGAATCGTAGGCCAACGAAAGAAAAACAAAAAAACGAAGAGAAAAAATCACGACGCATTCCACACGTGGTTACTATTGGGTCGGTGTGACCGGCCGTCCCCTAAATGTTCAGAGCTCAACACTGGATATTGATCTGGAACATCAGCGCCAGGGAACGGAACGCCGAGCGGAACCACCCCTAACACGTTCGACCGCATGCGATTTAGGGTCAACGGGGTCGCTACGCGCGGGACAACCGCTTCGATCGAGAACCGTGCCGACCGTCCCCGGATTATCTATCGGACGATCCGCCGTGAATCGCTGCAAAATACGCGCAAACGAAACGGCGAAACGAACGAAGCCCCGGGTGCTCGCGTAAATCGTGGCAAAAGTACACGGTCCGGCAGCGAAATAGAAAGGCGCGTGTACGGTCGAGTGGCGCAGAAAACGAGTCTCATTTACCGCGGGAACGGTACGTCAACCGGAATCGTACGTTGCACGCGGTACGGTATGCTAATTTCAGGTAGGAAATCGACGATTACGAATTCATAGCGCACGCTCGGATACTTTCTAACGACAAACGATTCGCATTGTACGGGACCGATGCAAAGGGAGTTCGAGATTATTTTCTCGGCCTGGCGGATACGCAGTCTGTCGTGAATTTACGACGATCGCGAGCACAACGCGGTGTCGGTTATTGATAAATATTGTCGACGGTTTTGCACAATATTATTTGAAGACTGCCGGCAGCGAGGTGAAAACGTCTGGAGAGTTTAGGTCGCCAACTTTGCCCGTTGCAAATACCTCTGCCTCGTCAATTATTCGGAGAACCAAGGTGATCGTCGTGTCTCCTTGACGCTTCCGCTCGCGAGGTGACTCTTGTTACTTCACCGCGTATTCATCGAAGCCGTTCACCCCTGAAATTCGCGGCCCCCTTTTCTCTTCTTCACATTATTTCTGACTAAAATAAAATATTCAAGGTGGAAAAACATAGCGGTCCGCCCAGTGCCCCGCGATGTCCCTAACGATTTTATTAATATTTCGCCGTCGTCGCGGTGACTGGCTGCGGGAAACGACGATTGACGAGCGGCATGGAAGAATTGACTTCGTCGCGAATAGCTTCAATTCCTTTATTAACAAGCCGACCAGTAACTGGAATTGGTTCTGGGTAGCTGGCAGCTGCTGGTCGCGGATGTGTCGCGCTCGATGGCTCGTCGACCGTGCATAAATGCGTGCGCGTGTCTCTTGTCCGCGACCTCGATCGTTATCGTGATTGTTCGATGGCTCGAACGGTCGCTGCAGTAGCGCAGCGTCAGCGGGAAAAACGACGGGGTGGAGAATGAACGTCTTTCGGCGAGCTTACCTGAACAGGGAGGACTGGAGGCTGCAGATGGACGTGGACGCACGGGTGTCGCCCAAATATGGCAGCACCTCCTTGGCGATGTACTCCTCGAGAAATTGCAGCGACCTTCCGGACGCGGTGTAATCGCAGTAGACCACTGTAACGATAAAAGGTCGGACCGTGTGAATGTGCAGAAAACGACAGAACGAGGGCACAGAGAGAGAGAGAGAGGGGGGGGGGGAATGTTTAAAAAGGTTTCGGTTGCTTGGCGATGGCTCGGGTATGGAAAATCTGCGGTGATAACGCGGCCGCGTGTTTTATTCATGCACGCCTCGCCAAGTATTTTCGAACGTGTTTGCCCGGCGACCGGGTCAACGATTCTGTGTTTTCGACGAGAACGCATTTCCCACTCCCGCCTGTCCATCTGTTTTCATTTCGTTCCTTTTTGCGCGAGGTGCGTTCTTCGGGCCGCACCGAAATATCCGGGTGATTTGAACACCGCATGTGGAACTGCGCGCTATTATTTCGCCCACTGCGAAAGCACCGTGGCCACGGACACCGGAATCGTTTACGCGGCGGTATATAGGGCGTGGTGCTTTAACGACCTGGACGGAGATTCGTTTGGTGAAATTCGTTCGCAACCGGGGCAGGGTGGAGAATAATCGTACGGATCGTTCTATTAATACGCTCGCATTGAGGTATCCGAGTTTCGCGCGAAATTCGGCGAATAAAAAGAAAACACTGGTATCGGATCGTCGACGCGACCCTCGGGTCGCGATAAAGAAGAATTGGTTTCAAGGCCTCGAATGAAAAAAACAGTTAAACGCTGGAAGGTCGAAGTGCTTCGAGCGACCTTGAAAGGACCTTGGCGTCTCCCACCCACGTTTCAAGCTTCCGTCTGACCTATATGCTCGAATTTCCAACGATGTGAACAGGAGGAAACCGGCCCATCGAGTGAGACCGTTGCTTCTGTTCGATTCGTATCCAATCGTTCATGGATTACAGGTTTGAAAGGCCTATAAAATATATCGAGGGTCGCCCAAACAAGGGTGGAAAGAGTCTGAAGTGACCTTCGCGTAGAAAATTCGGAGGCATCCCGCGCGATTTACCCCGACGAGTTATTGGCTACGATTTCGAGCGGAGAGACGAAGGTCGTTCGTGCCTGAGCTTCTTTTTTTTCTTTTTTAAGGAACGATTCGCGTCCCGATTTCACTCTGGACCACTTCTGCGCGCACGATATTCGCGTGTTCCACCCTGTACATCAACGTCGAGGCGTCGAGGCAGCGGCCGTTGCTTCCGCTGCTATTTCCAGCTTCGCCAGCCGGCCCGAGTTTACCAGAAAATGGGAAATGTTTATTCAGAGAAAAACGGGAACGTGTTTTCCCTCGCGATCCTTCCTTCCTTTGCCGAAAAAGGTCACTCGCACGTGTACACAATATTCTCGTTAAAACGTTGCTTTCCTTCGCGCCGGCTCCATTTGTTCATTGATATACAGTTGGATATTATCGCCGAGCACGTCAATTGGACGTTTTATTTGCGAATGTATTGCATCGAAATTTTTGTTGGACTGTACGGTGCGGGCCGGGAAACGACCAGGATAAAAAAGAAATGGTACAAACGCGACGGGAATGAATTAAACGGATGGACAGTTATTGCATTTGGCAACATTCCGCCGGCTTTCGGATGTTTGGATTATATCTCGGATTAGACTGAATATTGCTGTACAAACTGTTCCTCGCGCATGCAATGTTTGCTCCGTCGAAGTAGAGCGGCCTGTAGCGTCGATTCTCGTTTGATTCATTCGCAAGCAAATAATATCCCCGCATCGCGTCAAAACAATATTCCCGCGCGAATCTGTGCTCATTATACAAAAGGGTTGAGCAAAAAATTCCTCGTATCGAGTCGTGAACGACCGATCGGATAAATATTTCCGACGAAATCGACGTATTTTCGCCAGCAACTCGATTGCGATCCAACCATCGAACCGCTTGCGGAACATTCGTATTAACTTCTAGAAACTAGAAACGATCGTTCTTTTCCGTACCGTTGACGAGGGAGGAGGGGGCGGTCGAGATACTTCGCCGGGGCAAGTCGAATCGTTTTATTGCCAGGGAAAGCCAAGGTAGGCGAAGGATAATGACTCGCAGGTGTGTCTTACGAAACACATCGATCTGTAACCGGTCTGCGGAGGCCCGCGGGCGAAATTATGCCCCGCCGTAGCCGCTTCCAGGCGTTTAGCTTCGAAGGGGATAAATCGCATTGATTTGTTTAGGGAGGAACTCGTGAAACTAAGCGAAACTTAATGGCTGTTTCGTAACCGGCCCGAGCTACTTACGTAAAGCATTCGTATACGCCGAGCACGCTGGTGAAGTACGCGCGAATGGACGAGCGTCGTTCTCTCGCTCGCGAGTGATTAAAGATGGGGAACGATCTTCCGCGTTTACTTTCCTGCCCATTGTGCGAAACCGGCAGACGCTTATTCGCGGCCGTTAAACTGTCTGGCAGGAATTGAACGCGGCCGGGAAATGAATTATTTTGACGCTCGTGTGTCGCAACAAGCCGGGGCAATAATAACGACGGGCAATTGCAATTTCTTAATACGAAGGGCAGAAAGCAAGGCTCTCGAGGAAGATTGATTCGACGCCTAATCGATTCTCCATATACCCGAGCGATTTCGCCGTCTCATTACCGCAATGGTTACACAGATTATTATCCGCTCCATTATTTCCTCGTTAACGGGCTGAATGTTTTGAAGGAACACTTGCACCAGCAAACACATTTCGAAACGTGTCTGTATTGCGTGCAATAAAAACGATATTTATAAGTCCCATTGATTAAAGACTTTAATTATCTGCCCGCTTAACCGAGATACCGTTGAAAGCCGAGCCGTTCAATTTGCCACGCGCAAACGGAGCCGGAGACCGCGGTTGACGTCAAAATCTCGTTAGTCTATCGAGTCTTCGGGCGTCTCTATCAATGATCGTGGCTTCTAAACCGCTCGAAGCAGCGTTAGCAGCGTCGTCGATCCTTGAGAATAATTTGAATGCGCCACGATGGACAGGCTGAACGTCAGCTACGCCTCCGTGAACGCACGAACAGGGACGCGCGTTCGTAATGTCTCGCAGATACTTAGCCGTAGGCGACTCTCGTCGTTCGCGATGGTCGCGCGGCCATCAAACGGCGAGTATCGTCATCGATCAGCGAAATCGCCGGCGGGATCGCGAAATTATCGCCAGACCTACTTGTAGGCCAACTTCCATCCACTCGGTGTCCGTCAGTTTCGATAATTGATTTCGATCGTGGTTGCGTGCGAGGGAATTTTCTCAGTCGGCTTCAGGCGGCCGCGGCCCAATCGAAACGCAAATTCGTAACCTCGTTGCGAGACGGCGTTACGACAAAACTTTTGCATACCGTGCCCGCTTTCTCTGCCTTGCAGGCGCGAAGCCAACCGTCGTTTCGAGCGTTTGAAAAGCATCGGGGCGGGGGGTAAGGACGGAAAATCAAATAATAGGGACGACCCATTGGCTAATGGAGCCGCGAACGGTGTACAACGCGTGGCAAGAAGGGACCAAGAAACGAACGATTCGACGAAGAAACGATTGATTCTACGTAGAAGCGTTGAATTGTTTCACGGCGACGCGGGTTCAAGGTACCAGTAACTGCAGGGGATTCGCTTCTGGGCGCAGTTTGACCTAATTCCCGAAGGCAACTACTACGATTGCCCGAACGACCGTTTGACCCCGAACCGTGCAACTATTCGCGCCGACTGTTCACCGACTCCTCTCCTTTGCGAAACTAGAGCGCACGGGTGTTCCCGTACGAAACGCGGAAGGATAGAAAAACGGGGAGAAAAAGAATCGGTGACAGAGGAGGACGGGTGCACGCGCGAACTTAGATAGCCGACGCATTATCGTCCGTCTCGAGCAAACGGTAAATTACAAGCAACTCCGCTTTCCAATTAGTCTTCAATTACAAGCGGACAAGTCGGCCCGACGACGGCACGCGTCCGGCGACGTTTAACTGTTAAACGACGGGTTCCTCTTGGAGCTAGCCGCCTCGCAATTACTTCGGGGAAAAGTTTGCCCCGCGAATTGATTAATTTGGCCGGCGAAGAAAAAAGCTTGGATCGTGCGCACGACTTTGCGGGAACGATGCCGCGTTAATTTGATCGATGATCGCGAGACGGTTGCTGTAGTTGCACGAAAATGTACATACGATTGGCGTTCCTCGGTGCGCGAGCTGTTAATACGACGCCCGAAAGTATAGGTTCGTACGAATCATGGAAATCAAGGCCCGGCGAGCAATTTATTTTCGCATAATTAAGTATCTGTGCAACGCGTTCTAATCGTTCGAAACGCGAATCTAATCGATCGGAATTAGTAAAAGGAACACACCTGTTCTCGCACGCATTTTTCGGCCTTGGCACATTATTCACCGAAACAGTTACCTATCGATCGTATCCTTATTCGGATCAGACAAACGGAGCGATTGGGACACAGCAAGCCTCAAATGAGATGCATCGTGAGCATGACTATCATAATTTTATGCCGGGCGTATGGTCAAGAGGGTTACGAGAACATCGCGTGTGGGGATAGACGGACCTTACTTCTGCGTCCAACGACCAGACTTTTCTCTATCTCTGTATACATATGCACAAGACGCTGCATGCGGAGATGCGCGCAAGAGCAAATGCACCCTTTCAACCCTGATTTCTTCAGCGTCAGGTTATATTTAATTAAAGAAACGGTCATCGTACGAGACGAAAGCGAGCTAGATGCAACACGAAATGAATAGAATCATGAGGCGCACAATTAATTCACCACAGTTTCGACACGCGAGCGGACGTTGATCCGCAAATGAATTCGCTACCTACGCCTTTATTATTCAAAGTGTTTCTTAATTGATTGTGCTTCGTCAACACTATAATTTACAGCAACGGGACATCACGTGTCCTTCGGCGGGCGATGGATACCGATTCACGTTGTGTATTTCGTTTTGTCACGCGTGACTGCCGGTCACCGCGTAATCCGTTCGTGACGCGACACAATTTAACCCTTTCCTCTTCGGAGACCTTATGTTAAATACATCGTGCCGCGTCGCTAAGAACCATCAACGAATAAAAATATCAACACCTGCCGTATTTGACAAGCCTAATACATGAAACGGGAAACAACAATTTCCACGCTGTTCAACGGAATGATCGCGCGGTGGACGCCGCATCGATTCTCTGACACGGGCGATGCCTACCGCACGCCTTCCGACGCCTCTCGATTCTCGGATACGAAACGAAATTAACGCTCGCAATTATCGTCGACAGCTGGCTCGAGAGCGAGCGTTTCTGCGTGTCGACCGACTTCGCTAACTGGATTACTCGCCGCTCATGTTTCGCGGCGAATCGTTCCGGCCGCCATTCACTTCGTACCCAGTTACAGGCCGATCCAGGAAATTGTCCTCCGGGGGTCGACAGAAGCGTTCTGGGCGTAATTGAAAGCATAGCTCTTAACCGTGC
Source organism: Nomada goodeniana (assembly GCA_963969485.1). NCBI lineage: Eukaryota > Metazoa > Arthropoda > Insecta > Hymenoptera > Apidae > Nomada > Nomada goodeniana. The sequence continues at coordinate 21,321,956 of OZ018303.1, forward strand.
CGCGTGCGTGCGTGCGTGCGAAAGCGGCCAAAACGAGCCGCAGACGTCTGTTACATGATCGGGGATTTCGTCTTTCGAATTGGTCTCATTTATTTTCTCCGCGTCACACGGCGAGTGTAATTGGAGAATACTCTCGGATCGCCGAGTTCTCCTTCGTCTGCCACGGCGAAATAGAATTTCGGGAAAACCGCGAGAGAATTTATCCCCTTGGAATGAAGCAAAAATTGTGTTGCACAATTTAATGAGGTAAACGCTCGTTAGATATGGAATCGCGAGGAATCAGATGCTCTCAAACAGATTACTTCTTTATCCCTGTACAATAATATTCCACGGCACTATAATTACCACTCGACGTTACAGACCCAATACACGATTGTGCACGATAATCTTCGCTTTCTCGTAATCGCGTGTCACGACCGAGGGGGCAGCCTGAGATAAAGCGTTCGCCCCTTGGCCATACAGCGGATAAGAAGCGCAAGAAAATTAAAAGAGGCAGGAGGAGATCTACGAGGAACGGATAGCGGCCACGTCTCGTCTGTCGATCGAGTCGAACGCGACCCCGTTTCGAGTTCGATTACCCCCACTTGTACAACCGGGATGATAGTTTATCGGCGTTCCACGGACTTCTCGGGTCGTGCAATAGCCCGATCTGAACCCGACCGACCTGTTCCCTCGACCGATCCGTCCTGTCAAATATTATACGCGGCTGTTCAACACGACCGACATCTAGTCACCCCCGGCCAGTTACCTCGCTCTGTCTATCGAAAATACTACGACTTTCTCCAAGGAAATTCGTTGCGCACGTCTCGTCGCGACTCTTACACGATTTCGTTTCAAACGAATTCGATAGGATCGTTCGTTAGATTTCTCGGTACGCGACGGTGGTTTTCAGCGAACAGCTGGGGGGAAAAAAACGAAAGGAAAAATCGACGGCCGCCTTTCCGCCAGCAGATAGGCTATTTAGATTGCGCGCGATCGCTAGATAAGCGGATCGATCGAGCTTGTTTCAGCTATGTGGCGGATCCGCGATGCGATAACGACCGCTCGTTTCCGCGAGGATACGTACGATTCGCGAGTTAACGATCGCGCGGATTGTTCGGCGCAGTTAAACAGTCCAGGATCTCCTCACTTCGCCGCGATTCCAATTATCTGTGCTGATTTACTCCGAGGGGAAATTGTGGGCCTGGTGGGGCGTAATGTGCCCGCTTTCGTTCACGCGCACCAGATCCACTGCGAGAACAATAATAAATATTGGACTAGCCTACTGTGACGGCTCGTGCGATGGCGTGTTCAGCGTCCACCGTCTTGCGTATATCTGCTCGATACGAGTAATCTTTCGCACGAGCTAATAGTCGAAGGTCGCGTATAACTTCTCCTCTGTGCTTTCTACTTGTTGTTTTAGAGATAGTATTGGAGTAGTTAGGTACATTGTGTACTGCGTGGTATAGAAGGTGGATGATAAAGCGCGGCCGATTGTGAGTGAGGATGATCGCCGAGAGGGAGAGAGAGAGAGAGGACAGAAATGATATCTGATAAGGGGGCGCGATGGCCTAGCAGCTGTTGGGAATCGATTTTCTTATGTTTGGCGATGCTCCGGTACGACGGATTAGGGACTGGGTCTTTTGGAGTACACATATGTACACTGTCGACAGATAGTCACGAAGACAGCCGCATCTCGAAGACAATTTTCAGTCTCTTGATAAGAGATTTTTTTTTTTTACGACTGCCTTCTGTACGACCGTTTTTCATTAGATATTGCGATAAGAAAGTGTGTCGTTACGATATCTTTGTACGCTGATTCAAACAATTGATTCTTTATTACACTATATCTTTTGTTATCCTAACACTTTTACCGATATTTACGGCTGCGAAGGAGCGATCGCGCCTCGAGATTATTCCTATTAACTTCCTATTCTAATTTTATCTTCACAAGGCCCAAGACAGCGACGAATATCAACCGCGGCTTACCTCCCAGAATGATTCCAACCTCTTCGTACCGAACATCGTGCAACAGAAACAGCTAATGGCGATCGCATCGTCAATTACGCACTGAAGCACGACCGCGGCCAGAAATTACCCGAGTACCCGGAAGTATCTCTAAAATTACCAGCCCCCGTCAAGTTCACCCCTGTCACGTAACACTTAACGCTATAAATAATATGTCGCGATAAAAGCATTCCATCAATGCCTATTTCCCGTGAATCTCTTCGTGCGTCAGCGTGCCTCGTGGCTGTTAGCCGTTCGTGCTGTAATCGTGCAACACAGGCCCACGGTGCCGGCACTCTTTCGACAACGCGGCACCGTTCTCGGAATCTTTTACGAGCGCCAAAAACCTTCGGGCCGCGAGGCAGGCGTGTGGAACCGCGGCGACGGCGACGGGGAAGAGGTGAAACGACGAAGAGAGGGTGGAAGCCTTTCGAGACCGTGCCCGACACTAAATTTGGAACAAGGCTCATATCCAACGTCGCACGGCGCGGGGCAGGGCGTGCGATTCAGCGTTGCTTGCGACCTAAATACGAAAGGGACCCCCGAGAGAGCGTTCGTCGTCGTGGGTACGCGGGGTCGAACCCATGGAACTGTCCGCAGACCGAAATAGTTGTTCTTTGTTCGTTCGACCGTACACGCGGCGAACTCGCAAGCTACCATCGACTTCCTAGAGTCGCCGGTTCTCCCGCAGCGAAGAATAGGTCACCGCGTGGTCCTGGCGATCGATTCGAGAGGGGAATGGAGGGCACACGAGGAACAGGGTGGTCAGCTGAGCGTGGTAATAACGCTTCTTGTGTTTCCCGCCCGATTCGCGGCGAGCTTTGAGGGTTGACACTTTTGAGACTGTTGAGGCTTTTGTCGCACACGATTAGTCCGCTAGTGGAGCCTGTATGGGGCAAGGGTAATAAACTGCGGGTACACGAATATAAAACTTCAAAGTTATATGTACGTGCATAGAAATTTTGCAGGGTTTGACCGAAAGTTATTAATATTACAAAAAATTTCACCGACTAAACGATAGCGATGAAAAAAACGTAAGGAGTTGCTTAAAAAAAAAATTTGTTTCCAATCCCACCCCCGCTAATGGCTGTTCTCCTAAATATTAAGCTACGCTACACACTTCTGATTGATCGATCCAAATGGATGGAAGGTCGCGTGTCTCCTGGTCGATCCTCTCGGGATCGTGCACATCAGAAACACAGGGGACCGCGTGGCTCATAACTGGATCTAACTACCGGCGAGCAAAAGTGCCACGGAACGATATAAAAACCGAAAGTGATTAAATCACCGCGTCTCACTTCCCTTGGACCGTTTAACCCTGGAGCAATGACGCATGAATGGAGACGACCCGGTACGCGGTTGAACTTGAGACACCGATTATGATTTACAGTCCACATACTGCGAAACCGGTTAAGTGCGCCGGATACCGGGATCATTTCGTTCGGATGCAACACGATGTTCTCGCTGATTACGTTGCCGCAGCGACGATGAAATGATCGCGAAAATATCCGTCGAACAATACGATTCGTCAACGCTTGTCATTCTCGATAACTGCCGACGACCCCGCCCGATAAATAATAAATTTCGTTTGATACGAACGACGTTATACGTTTGGACAAAACATCGCTGCATCGCAAATTGATTTGAACGTAAACGAATAAAAGCGTCGATCTCAATCGGTATCGAATGACAAATGTTGCGGCATTATTATTCTCCTAGACGTTTCCATTTTTCGCCGATAAACGATCGAGTGTCCAGATTGTAATTTAAGCCTCCGTACGGTTGAAATATTTATCATTCAGAACGTGTAAACAGATTTTCGCGCCTGACTCTACTGTGTGTCTGCATTACATTATATAAAGGGAACGGATGGAAAATTGCAGGTGTATTTGGCCCGTTCAAATCTCTACCGGAGTCCCACCGTTGCCGGACGATCCAACAGCTGTGACGTTCACAATTAGACTGGAAATGGCAGTCCATTCGAATGGATCGATGGCCAGGTACACAGCTTTCAGCGTGCTTATTATGCAACCGCCGTTAACTAGCCACTGACTCGAGAAACGGTGATCGTAACAGATGGAAGAAGAGTGGCTGGCGCATTTATGATGCCCCGCCGAAGTGTGAAGCATGACAGGAGTGGCCACTATATCACGTTTTATGCACGATCCGATTCTGTTATTATTCTTGCACGTGCGAGGGCCAGAAACGCCCGTACACGACAGGCAAACGGTTAATTTAACCCAAATTTCTCGCGCGCTACCAGGTGTTTCTTCTTCGCGTTCTATTAAAAATCGAGAGCTGAAAATACCCGGATGGAAAGTGTAATAGCGGCGTTACATCAACGTGATCGGCACGTATCTGCGTGAACAGTCGATCAAGGCACGAGTGGCACTCCGGCTTGGGTAATTACCGGTGCAAACTCGATTGAACCTCCTTCTCGCAGTTTATTTTATGCGCCGCCACCGGCCCTCTGCAATATCGAAAAGCGAGCGGAAGTGATCGAGCAGACCACTCCGCCCCCGGCCGATACCGGCGGCGATAATTTCCGCGTGCAACCACCATATGGAGCGATATTCGTTCGCGGTAATCGGGCATTGCCTTTCAACGTTATTAACGCGCCCGACGCCGCGGCGATATTCGAATTCACCTACCTAAAACACTCCCCGCGGGGATTTCTCGATGTCGGAGTGCAACGAGTCGGTCACTCTCGCGTACGTAAATCCATTCGAGCGTCCTGACCGTCGAATCTGGAGGTGAATGGGGCGCTCTCGCCGGAGGTGAATCGATTTCGCGAGACGCCCGTTATCATTCACGGAAACATTTTATTCGCCTCGATCGTCGTGCGATCTACGCATTGAATTGCATTAAACACGCCCTCGTCCGCTTTGCAATTCCATCCTTCTAAACGACCCCATGGCGCGTACAGCCGCCTGTTATTTGAAAGCGTGTACAAAACGATCGCGCAGTAGCACACGATCGTGATTCACGTGACGATCAGCCACGTTTGGCGACACGGGCATACACATACGTATGCAACAGCAACTGCTTACGTGCACACGCGTAAACTCCACACACGCAGTGGGAAACCGACCACGCGGGCAAACCGCATTAGGCGTGTACTGCATTAACACATGGTTGGTCCGTTGGCTGCGTTGGATTACGTAAGCTCGAGATAACCGAGGGCAATGTCAAGGCTACGCAGCTTGCACCAACGCGTAACACATACCACCACGCTTATCCGCGCTCCGTCATCCTTCTGCGGTCCATCTGCGGCCGCAGATAGTCACGCCCGATAACGCGTCTTCGATGCGCCTGCCAGCCAACGCAGGAAGACTCCGTCGTTCGATGGGACGCAACGGACATTGTACGCGTTTTCAGGCTCTCGCCAAAAATCAGCGTCGACGCGCTCGCGGATGAGTGGACACGCGAATCTTGCGCAAAGATATTTGGCAACGATCCGACGATATCGCGTTCCTCGAAGGTTACGCATCGTACGCCCGGCGAATCGCGTGGGCGTTCGACAGCGAGCGATAAGTTTGGCGAGATGCGCTCGCGTCGAATCGATTCATTTTGTCCCAACGGCGGCACGAACGTTCGAAGAGCTCTGCTCCAGTTTCGACTGGTGTTCGTGGAAACGTATGAATGAGGAAGCGCGGACTAGTGTTCGATGCTGACTGTATCCGTTACGCGATACTCCGCGCCGGAAGGTAAACGTATATCCTCGCAGGTACGTGCACAGCTATCGACCTTCGTCGCGGTTCCACTCCGTTTTTTTAGCCGCGACGCCCTGGACTCGAATATTGCGGACGTAACCACTGCCGGCTGGTTCGGCTGATCGGTCCGCGCGCGGCGTACCTATTCTACTTAAAACGAATGGCTTGCCTCGGAGAGCGGCGCGTGGCTACGCGACCAACGAAGCACCGAAGGAAGCGATAAAAGAATCAAAGCTGGCAGAGTAGGCGGCGTATAGTCTTATAGATTGAGCCAGAAGAAGGAAGAGAATCGTCGTTCGGGCCAATGCAGAAGAATCGCAAGACGAATCTAGGCCGATTTAAAGTCCCCTGCAATTCAACGCGATCGCCCGATTTATATTTAATCTAGGCGTCGAGGCGTCGCCGGGGCAGTTTAAGTGGCTTTGCGTCTTTCGTTTCAGACAAGGAACAACGACTTCCTGTTCGACCGTACAATACATCATATCTGCCGTCTGTGCGTCAATACTCGTGCATTGTGCACATAGAGATACAGCATTGTATCTGGCCGTTGATGTAATATCAGCCGATTCATAGCTGTCTCACGTGAGGTAATCGTGGCCTGGCTTTTTCTATCGTGATGTTTGTGTTTCTTCTCGATCGAGCGAACCCCGGATGAGCGTAATGTTCCCTTCCCTTCGCACTCGATTCCACGATTTTTCAATCGTTCAAACACGATTTGCCATTGTCGTCGACGTGGCCGCGATCTTATTTACGCGCCCGCCGACGTGGCTGTTAAAAATTCTGCTGCAGCCGGAGCAAACAAAAGAAATCGAAGGAGCGTAGAATATTACGTAAGCAAGCAAGCTCGTTCAAGAGCAATGTCACAGCAAGCCTCCCAGTCAGTGCGCGTTTTCGTTGTTGAAGCGCATTTGCAAAATTCATGCGGCATGCATTGCGCGTGCGATTCCTTTTGCACCGATAAAGCTATTCCCCGATTCTCCCCGACGATGTCCGCGTTCCTGATCCCCGATAAGAATTTTGTTTTTTTCGCTGCGGTGCCGCGACGTCTGCCCGTGTCGCGGTTATCTAACAATTAACATTCCGCTCGCGCAAAATCTGTCCATCCGCTTCGCCGCGCGTTATTCATCGTTGAAGTAATTACGACGCAATCATGTTGGTTTACTGTTCGCTGGTGTTGCACGGAAAATTCTACGTCCGCGCAACGATAACGGGCGAAGAGAAACATCGAGATGCAATTACTGCACGATAACCTGGTGCATTCGGATCGTCTCGAATATTTTTATAAGGCAAGCTCGGTCCATAGTGGTCGTGATGTCACCGATCGTTCGACCAGTTATCGTCACGTCAGACTATGGCGGCTGCTTACGATACGCCTTGGTAGATTTCCTTCGCGGTATCGTACGAAATTCGTAAGCTCGCTAATCGCATAAATAACGCGCGGCTTTTTCGTGGCCCGGATATTTTCGCCGACCAGCGGGGATTCGACCAGAAAGCTATTTCAATGCCAAACGGCACGCATCGAACCGTCGGTTCGCGATTTACCCGTTCCGACCGACCAAACGATTTATATGTACAGGTATATTGTTCGCATGCTACGTTCATTTCAGCGTTCCCGAAAGAATGCTCGTGCTTAGCAGTTTTCGTTTTCGAGCATCGCGCACGCCACAACCTGTTTCTTGCTAAGCGTTATTTCTTTTTACTCCGATTTCGGGACGATTAGGTGCTTCTCGATCGCGATTCCCCAAAGAATATCCGAACGACAGCGATGGTGCACGGAATAATTATATATTATATTCTCGTCGCTTCGTTCGATCCTCTTCAATCAATAGCTGAGCAAAGTTCGTCCGCGACCAAAGTTTTTTGGAGCATGAATATCTTTCGCGACCCGAGCTATCTGGTTTCCAAGCCAGGACTTTGTTAAATGAAAGGACAAAAAGATCAATCGATGGAACCGCCGAACTGCAGGTAGAACCGGATCTATCGCTAGCTGTTCTGCCAATTGTGCTATCCTTAGCCTCATCTAGCCGCCTGGCCTCTATATTCAAGCGCGCCGACGAGGAAGCTATGTTTAAGCGCACGCGGCTACACCCTTTACTCCATGGATCGTTGAAGTCGTACAACGTGATCACTGCTCGATTCGCGACTAAAAATAAATCAATCCGTGGTTGTACGCGAACGCATGAATCGTTTATTTTGCGCGTGGCGCGTGCGAACGGCGAGTTCTTAATTCTATAAGTGCTTCGTGTCCACTTCGGTCACTTGCGCAACATATCCACAGAGGACATGCTAAAAGACTCGAGCACGTTCTCGGCGTGTTCACAAGTGTATATTACAATTGGAAAGAGCCTCCCGGATTGGCACGATTTTTCTTGAAGTAATGACGACCGTATCGATGACCGGTCTCAAATTACCGCGATTGCCGCGGCATAAATGATGGGTCGACGGTGAAAAATTACCCCGGTGGTTTACTGCTCGCGGGATTCAAAGTAAATCCGATTAACGACGATAACTGAGCGAACTAAAGTGTTTCAGAAATTGTTTAACAGAATCACGGAACAAATTTCCACTTGCGCGTCAGAAGAGGTGCAATAATTGGATCGATTAAGTGTTATGCGAAAACGGTGAATGCTGCGATTTGTTCGTTCTTTGAACGTTCATAGAATAGGATCCAGCGAACGGACGAAAGTTACAGCGATGCCTGGCCATTGTTTTACAGCAATGACAAATCGACAACCGTAGTTTCCAACGAAGACTCGTTCGATTGCACGCGGTTCAAGAGATCGGCGATCTTGCCACGAGAGATTTGCGAGCTCTTCGTAAAACGGCAGATTTCTTGCTGCTGTCGCGGCCTCAAGAGACAGTCAATGGGGTCGTCTGTGCAATAAAGGACGGCTAATAAAGCGATAAGCGTCTCTTTCGCGAATTACGCGTCGTGCATGCACGCAGTTGCAGCTAGCCGGCGCATGCTTAGCGTTACGTAAAATAAATCATCTGGTAACGGGGCGAACGGCTGTTGCAGTGTCGTGATGTCGAATAGATCATGAAGAAATATTGGAAATAGGTTGATACGTTCCATAAAGGACGCACTAAATTTGCGAGGCCTATTACGTTCGACGATAATCCGTCTGTTAATCAATGGACACGATAAGCTGCTATATCTGCTGGCCGCCGAAGGAAGGAACGTTATTTTTAGAAATGTCGCGAAAGGTTTTTCTTGTGGAACAATGATGGCAATTTGTGGTGCACTTTAAAGGTAGGATATGATTGATGGACGGCGTAAGTCCGACGTTAATCAGAATATCGATAAATCGTTTGACGATACGCCAGGAATTGTAACAAAACAATCCGCGGACGAAAATATGTATGAATTGTTGAAGCGTCGTGCAGAAGATCGTCGCAGAAATAACAAATGGAACGTGTCTATTATCTACGATAGAGTAAATCGCACCGTCTATCAGCTAGATTTAATGTCCAGGTAAACACTCATAATTAACCCGGCTGTTGCGTACGTCTCGCGCGCACAGATATTTCTGGCTCTCTCCGATGATTTTTGCGGCACGTACGTACGTGCAGAACTGTTCGCGCAGTTTGTATCGATAATGGAATGTCGTCGCGAGCCTCGTTGAATGAGATTGTACACCGGAAGCAGCGAATTCATCGATCTATGAATAATAGAGGAACGACACACTGTGGAATATAACGGCGGTTTCGAGACCGCACTCGACGACTTGCATAGGGATAAAAAATACATACGATAGTCTCTATACCTCGACCTTGCTTCTGTTTTTAGCGTTTCGGAGATTTTCGCTACGGACACGGCTAACGTGAGAGATTCCAAGCAAACGGTTCCAATTAACTCCCGCCAGCACGCTCGCACAATATTGCCGACTATTCAAGAACATTGTCACAACGTTCCGTTTCATTCCGTTGAGAGCAACAATGGAAATATCCAACGACGCCCGCGACAGGGGCAGAGAAATGAAACACCGTTCAACCGCGCGCAATGCTCGTTTCTCCTTTCTTTCGTTCCTGCTAATTCGCGGAATATATCTTTCAATTTCTGACATCGCCAGGAATTACCCAGTCCGTCCGATTACACCGCGAGCAACCGTTAGCGCGGAACATAGTTGCCCGGAATTCTTTCACGACTAGGACAACGGCGAACAGGCTGTGCTGGAATGCTAGAGCAGTTACGTAAAGCGCGTCTTCGCACGCGCGGAACAATACAGTCCTCTGTATACGTGGAAACTCCTGTGCATGACTGGCCGTTTAATTCCCGAGGCCATTTTCTAGACGAGACCGAGGAAAACGTGCCGCGAAATGCAACGGTGACGCAACAAGCCGCGTGAAACAAACGAGCCGGCGGATGCGTCGCTATTAACGCTAATTACACCGATCAATCTACGATTTCGTCGAAAACGGATCGTTACAGAGGTCGATCGTTTCGACCAGCGTGTCGCGAATGCGTGTGCGTAACTCGTCGGAGCGACACGATACGAACGCGTACTTTTCGGATCGAGGGTGTACACGCGAAAGAGGTTTAGAGCGTTATCAAACTCCGTTATCAAACGACAAGTTTGACAACGTTTACTTTACAACGCTTTACAACTTTAAAAACAACGTTTTTAGTCGCGGTGCGGAAAATTTGATACTTAAATTTCCCGACTGAATGGACGGGTGCCTACTTTGACGATCGGTCTCGTGCAATTGTTGGAACAAATACAGCGTATAAACTGCCGAGCGTGTGAAATCTCGCTCCTAAATACATATTATGTATCTACGTACATACAAGCGTGTCGCAACAGCCTCGCAGGAATTCGTGAAATATCGGACCGTGGTGTTTGTCCCAGCGTCTGCTGCCAAAAACAAACGTCGGAGCTCTATCTGGCCACGCGGATACGATCTGACAGAAAATGTTATGACTCATTCGCCGCTCCGATTCAACCTACGTACAACAGGCGTACCTTGAATTTCTCGAAGGCGATCGTCGAGCGTTTCCACGACGGACGGGCGTCGGTGGAAAGATACCGTACGTCATCCCGCTAGCGTCGGGACGCGTTTTCCGCGAGTATCGACGTCCCGGCCAATTTCACGCAGGTCGGCGCAATGAATCGTCTCGCGAGAATACGACGTGATTTCACCGTGTCGCGAGACTGCGAAACCGTCGACGAGTTACAGAAGCGCGTGCGTCGAACCTGGGAAATCGACCGAACCGCGCGATACGACGGGAAGGAAAGAGAAGCTCAGGATTTTTCGTCACGATTCGATCCGGAAAACATTTACCGGCTTGCCCCGGTTCTTTGCTCTCGCGCGCGTACCAAATGAAAGAAAGGAGCCACGGGACCACGGTGTTTTGCGGGGCCGCTTTTGCTTTCACACCCCGTTGCGATGGACTCGCTGGTGCACGACGCGCAAAAAGACCGAGAACGCCCCTCCTTCTCGAGTAAAAACCGATGCTCCGCTTTTACCTTGTCTATAACGCGGCGCGGGATGCGAACGTGACGCAAATAGAACACCGTTGCAAGGTAAACAGAAAACGGATGTTGGGACGAGCTAAGTGTGGAATATGTTAGCTCATGGCTGAGTAAGGCCTCATTGAGTGTGTTCTGAAGTAGACGGCGAAGATTTCGGACAGTTTGTATATTTTTGTTTGTTTGTTAGGCAATGGAGCAGCTTCGGGGGTTTCATTAAAACGCTCGGCTGGTAAATTTAATATTAGTGTACTTGGAATTTTCGTAAAGGGTGCACGAGGGGAACGGGTCGTTTTCACCACAATTCCGGTACACGTTCAAATGTAGTAAGACTGTCTTGTCCTTTAGAGCAAATCGAGTGTGGCAGAAATGTCTGCCGTACCCAAAGGGACAATAAATTCGATTCAGTTTCGATTTATTCGATGGCGTAACAATTGCGATCCTTCCATCTGAATAAATACGAAAGTCAACCTTCGGACCTCCTTCGAATACACCCGTTTGCCCCAAGCACAGTGGCGTTTCTCGTGTTGCAATATTATCCGCGAGAGAAAGAGGAATCGGGCGATCAGGTTCGCGGGACCCCGAACTCGAAACCGAATCTTTTATTTCTAGGGCGACCGGATCGGCCAGCCAGCCAGCCAGCCAGCCAGCCACGAAATTGTCGTTGGAAGATTCCTTTCAGTTAAGCCCAGAGCTTGGAACGATTGTCACTTCTAAAATAAGCCCACGCATCACGCGGCGGACAACGGAGACAAATCGAAACCGGCCGACGAACGAAGACCACCGGTGCAATTCGACCCAATGAAGGGGGCAGACGACGAACGATCGAAGCCGGGGAGAACGAACGATTTACGCGGCCGCGGATGAATAATGCACGAATGTCGCCGATTCGATGGCCGATTACAAAACGACGCAGGGACGTGCGGCAAAACTTGCAAGTCCTGGAAAGAGAGACGGGAACGTGCGAATGACGCGCCTCGAGTCGCGTCATTGAAAAGTCGCATTATCGCATCCGAAAATACCATTCCAGGTATTCCAGTTGCGTCCGAGGTGCAAATAGACCGGCGCCGAATAGCTACCGCGACGCGGCTCCCGGCGATAAGATGGAAAGTGACGGGCAGGTGAAACGAGGCAGAGTGAAGCAGTTTACTTTTTCTCAGCCACGCGGCGAGAGTCTCGCGATGTCTGTTGCGCGAAACTGTCGTCGGCGGTATGATCTACTGCCAGCCACCTCGTAAACTATCCACGCGTCACCTCCCTCTGCCAGATGTTTCAACTTTTGCGACACGTGTGCCATATATCGTCCATCCGGGATATCTGGAACTCTATTTCAATTCCCAAACACGGATCTTCAATTATATAATGCCGTGGACAAATAACGCCGGACATTTTCTAATCTCCGTAATAATTGCTCCGTCGTGCGAGCGACTTGGAGAGCCGCGAGATATCGAGGCAAAAAAAAATTCAACCGCAAGGTACAACAACCAGTCACCGTTCAAGGCCCGTCGTTCGTGGAAGCGTATTTCGCTGGGTCGCGAGTACGACGGGCGGGAGTACATTGTGCGCGAGTTAATGGCGATCTGACCGGATCGAGTAAGTACGCTACGTACGTAACAGAACCCGACGGTTTCGCGCACGTGTACCCGCCACACGGAGTTATCACAGAACCGAGCGGTGATGCAATCGGTAACGTAAACCGCGGGCGACGCCGGGTCTGCCAGAGTCGGCCGATGGCCAGCAACCAATGGGAAAACGTGGCAAACGTGCTCGTTCTTCGGCTCTTGTGTATGATCCTTTCGCTGGCCTCGTTTCTTAGCGCGGGTTTCTGATATCGTTCCGTGCCCGCGCCAGGATCAAGGATAACACGCTCGGGAATTCTGCCGCCAGGCAGTCGATTCGACTTTCGGCTCGTGGTTCCTCTCTTTTTCTTCTATTCCGCTTGGTTCGCCTAGCGACAACGTGGGCTCCGATCGATTTTGCTCCGTTTTTTTTCTTCTCTTTGTCCTTTTCAGAGGTGGATTGGTTTCTTATTCGGAGCAGCTGATCCGAACCGCCGAGGTCGTTCGGGTATAGGCATCACTTTGTTCAGACACGTTGCTGGGAATAGTACTGAACGCATTGGAGATCGGAAATATCATTTTTATCGGACGAATAACAATTTCGTTGCAGAGTAACGCGTTGTGTATGAACGATTTACTGAATTACACGAACCGGTGAACGTTGCTAAATAATAATAAATGTAACTGCTGTCCCCTCCCACCGTTGTATTAAACGAGATAGACCCGCTTACGTTTCACCTATCCGCCTGCCACCTAACATTCCCACAATATTAAATGTCACTGAAAGAAGAACCTGACATCCGGTTTGACACTGTAACATTCAGCAAGGCTGCTGCTATCCGCTCGGTTACATTCCTCCGTGATTACAAACGAAATCTCCCTACCGAATAAGAGTACAGCGTGGCCGTTTGTTCGGGCAAGGAGAAGCCGATTGCCGCCGGTCGTCGAGCACGGTTCACAGCGGCGTCCTTTAAACGTTCCCATCCCCCCCGTACGCGCGTACGTGCCCCGCAAAACGATGCGGACGTTATACGTATCCGAGAAACGATATAAACTCGGGAACGGAGCGGGGGCCCTGAAAGATCACGGTTTACGGGCGGTTCGTATAGCGCGGGCTGAGAATTACTCGAGCCTCGACGGAATCGATAAGAACCGCGTCCCTACGAGAACCGCGGCGAGCGCAATAAAGCGGTAATTTAGAACTGGCGACGTTTCGCTCAAGGAAAAATCGTTATTTGCATACAGAGTATATCACCGTCGCTTTTTTAATGGCTCTCCTTCTCTCTGCCCCGTCGAGACCTTTCGTCATCTCCCACGCGATTAGAATTCACACGGGCGAAAACAATGGCCATGCGGATTGCCCGCGACCGCCTTCGCCGCTCGTCAAAGGTGAAGTGGCTGAGAGGCTGAGGGAGCGAAACATATATATATATATATAGAGAGAGAAAGAACGAGGAGGTGGAAAGAATGCAGAGGTCGCTGGACAATGAGCAATTTGCCGGCAAAGAAACGTCCAACCGAGGGTTTCCGTGACGGAAAATGATATTGCACGTATGCGCGAGAAACGACCGCGGAAATGTGACGTGTGCGAGGAGGGGGGAAAGAAGTCACGCCGTGCCGACAGGAAATCGGCCGCAGCGCTATTAGAAACGCAGCCGTTTAACGGCGCGGCTGACGATTGTCAGCGAAATTGGATAATACTACTGCGGCATTTCAGCCGCTTACTTCCTTTCACGCGCTCCCGCTGCGCATTTAATAACCGGCAGCTCAGAGGCATGATCGGTGCAACGGCTGCAAGGTGAACGGTAAACCACTGTTCACGTAACCCTGAGTTTTCGTAAATCGCATTTTCCAGCGGCAAACGGAGAGACGACGTACGCGGCCGTTTGTAATTTCCAGCGCACCTTTTGCGTTACCGCGGCCGCGGCACTCCAGCTGCATTCCTCTGGAACATTATTCCGCCGACGCGAAGTCGATTATCGAATGCCGCGATGCGCTGTCGCGTTCGCCGCGTTCGTCGCTCGTGAACGAAGCTAATCGCGGGAATTTCATCATCTGGAACGGGGGCTTGTCGCGCAGGATAACCGTGTTAATATTCATCCGCCCCGCGGACCGAAACGAATGCGCTTCTCCCGTCGCGGAAATTTCTTCCCCCCTGCTGAATCTAATAACGCCATCCTTGACCCAGTTGCCATGGTGCTGGCTGGCGTTGCCTCTAATTCAATAGCCGGGAGTCGGATCCCGCTTGAGGAATAACCGGGGTAAACAATGCCGGGATGCGCTGGATGGAGCAGATAAGGGGCGTCTTCCCGGTTTCCAGGACGCCCCGGCCACCTCCATCGATCGAACAGCCGTGGGTGAAAATAACACGAGCGTGTTATCGGCGATAGAAAGTCCGTCGTCCCGGGTGAACGTGGATAAAATCAATAAGACCGAGTGCACGTCCATGTTCACGGTCAATCGCGGGCACTTGAAACGAAAACGCGACGCCATGAATTTATCAGCGCCGACGCGTCGCGACGGGGAGAGAAGAAAAAGATCCGCCGATCGAATTTGTCGCCCGGATCGTGATACGCGAGATCGCTGCACCCCCTTCCGTCCACGCCCGTCGCACTTTCACCCCGATACTTGTTTAACCATCGCGTCGATCGAAGCTCACGCAACCCAGTTTCCAGCCGTCAGAATCGGTGACCGCGACAACGGCTACGCGGGGCACGCACCGGGCTTAGAAAGTGATCGAGCGTTTCCGGCTCCCGCTGCGGTGCCACGCTCGCACCGTGGCGAACGATGACAAAAGGGAGGAGTCCAGGTAGACGCTTCTTTACGGCGGGGACAGGTTGAACGCGTGGAAAGGGGACGCGGATCGTTTTCTTTGCAACCGGTCGTCCGGTCGCGTATACGTCACGGCGTAAGAACGTCATAGAAATAGGAAAGACCGGAGAGAAAACGGCGACGGCAGACGGCATCGACGTGGATGTCGTTCTGATCGAGGCGAGGCAAGGGAAAGCAGAGAACAGTTTTGCCGTGTACACGGCCGACTTGGCACACGTGTGTCTGCGAGCGGATGGCCTGCGCTTTTGTACGGCGGATCGACGACCGTCACGAGCACGATGGAATCGCGGCTTCGTCGCACGACGCGCAGTGAAAAGGAAAGAAAGGAAGCAGAAGAAGAAGAAGAAGAAGAAGAAGCGAAAGCAGAGGCAGAAAAAGAATAGTGCACAGTAGGGGGAGGAAGAGGAGTAGGTATGACACGCGTTTGTCGGAGGAATCGACGGCTCGAAAGGTGGAGTGTCTAACACGCGATAGGTAGAGTTCGAGAGAGTTTGGTGTATAGGCAGGCACCGCTTGGCTCATCTCCAGGGCATTGTCTTTTTACGATGACAGGTAGCCCCGTGAGCTGATGCGACACCGGTACAAGGGTGGACTCTGTGTGGCAAGAGACCCGCGGCGAAGCAAGGAAGGAAGGCTGCTTGGTCTATGAATGTGCCGACCTGGAACGGGGCGGCAGCGAGCAGCGGGTCAACGCACGGACGAGAGGGAGATATTTTTTTTCTTAGTCGCTTTTAGATCGTGGTATAAATATAAACGGAATCGGTGCACAGCTGTGGCCGTGCCGAACTCTGTGACTCAAAGGAAATAACGATGGAGACGGGGCGGTATTGTTCGACGCAACAGCCACGTGCTATTGCGAGAGTACACGCGTCCAGAACGGCACGAGGGATCGCCGTGGCGAGGGTTTTTAGATCGCCAGGATGGTTACGCAATTGTGCGCGCGATTCTCGCGTTTCCACGCACGTGAAACTGTTGCTGACTCCGTGTTGCCGCGTTGCTAACGCGACCTGGGTCAACCGGTGGATCGCGACGCGGTCGGAGTAGTCGCAAAATCTTATCTTGTCGCAACGGCTAAATTATAAGGCGAGATGGGAAGCAAACAAACAAGTTGTTAGCGGAAAAGTTTCTGGCGAGAAAAGGAGAAGCTCGTGAAAATCTTCCGCCCAGCGGGACGGCTCGAAGGCCGGGAACAAATTTACGATACGTGCACTGTGTATACGCGTGGAACGTGACAGGAGAAATATATACCCGATTTCCGCAGCGAAAGCTGATCACGGAATTCGCACCTTTCGGCAGGCACCTAGCCAGGAATCTGCTTCGCTGGCTGAAACCAAGTGTCCACCCCGCGAATTAGCGCTACGTCGACGTCGTGGCGATCGTGAAAGTGCCTGGTCGTGGTGTTGTTCGTTTTATAGCGACGGTGCGTGGCATATTTTGCTCCAAGACGCGTGTACGAGGTACGATTCCGCTTATCAGTTCGTTTAGAGGACAAGAGGGCTCGCGTGGCAGATAATAACGATTCATTGCCCGTCCTCCTCTGTCTACCAATTGTGGCCTCTTTCGACACTGATATTCGTAGAAGAAAATTCGGGCACATCCGTCGCGACCATACCAAATAGGCCGTACCGAAAGCCGTACCAAAGTTTAACGAGCTCGTAAGAGGTCACAACCGGTTCCTACTCTGCGAACAATTCATGCTTCCGTGTTAATTCAAGATGGAACCGCGTACGAGGAAGTGAAAGCGTGAAGAATAAACGGGAGCATTTCCACATTTCTTTATCGTTTAAACAACCCAGCAGAAGTATCTTTAACGGCCGATATAATTGGCCGCTCGATTTACAAGAGGGTTGAAATTTCATCTTTTTCAGAGGGACTACGGATGGATAAATAGTTAACCGGATCAGGCGGTAACGATTTCGCGCAAACTCGACGCGTTAATTCGGCCAATAAAAGTTCACCGAGACCCCGATGAAAAGTTCCACGGGCGAAATCGCCACCGACACTTCACCCGAGAGAACTCGTTGCTTTTGAACAAATATTAACATATTTTACGGTAATTTCTAGTTGTCGGACACGGTGTAACGCTTGGCGCGGTTCAATTAATTTCATCGTGGCCGACCGATAACGAGCCAATTCCTCACGGCTTGTACACCTTCGTTCCCGATTGCAAAATCGGTCACGCGGATTACGTTACGCGCGGCGTTCGATCTGGCTGTTGCCCGACGCGCGACGTTTCCACGTCGCAATGGAACACGACGACTGCAAATCACCCGAACGGCCGTTCACAATTTCTTCGGGGGCATCGGAATGCGCGATCCGCGCGACGTTGCTGAAATAAACGGCGAGGAGGACGACAAAAAATTGATCGACTTGCCGCCTGTATTGGATATTCAAGTGACGTCTAATTAACGGTATCTGAACAAAAGCCGCCACTCGTTTCCTTCCGCCCCCTCCACCCCCCTCGTTTCGCGGCTATCGAAAAAGAAGGAAATCGTTGAAAGGCAGTTAAATGGAAACTGGGTCGCTACATCGGGGCTTAAAATCGGAGCTCGAAATCGGAGCTTACAATGCTCGTGGGTGTTTCGACACGGGTGATGCTCCGCATTTGTTTTCGCGACCAACTTCGATCGGTTCGTGTGCATCACTTAAAACCCGGATATATCATCCTAAGGAACTCATAGGAGCAGTGTCCCACTTTTACGCGGCGTTCGTGGTACGGCATAAATAGAGAAGACCGTGCATAAGTACTCAAGGTCCCGTCAATCGCGGACGCTGGATGTAAGAAGCGTTTCGCGTTCCAGAAACCGTCCTCACCCTGCAACCTTTCGTTTCGATCGTTCTCATGTAATACGACATCACGCGGACAAAAAAGAAAAGCTAAAGGATAGCTACGCTGCCGACTGCAATTCACCAAATGACCGACTTCGAATATAAATTCAGCGGCTACACCCCGCGGCCCGACGCGACGTCGCGACGACGTAGCTGACGTCGGGGGGATGACGCGAGTGAAGCATCGGGACGGCCGATTCTTTTAACGAGCTTCAATTGGTAGGAAGTGGCGTAATGAAAAGTGCAGCGACGAAAGCGCCCAACGTGAATGGGCACCGAAAAACGTTCGCACGACGACGTACCGACGGCTGCTTTGTAATTCTAATCGTAGTTTCCGTTCCCGCGATTGACCCCTTTCCAGCTGCACCGTTGAATTGCAGATTCGTCGAAATAACAAAGTTCCGAACGCTCGACGTCGGTCTCATCCGAGCACGAACCTGCTCGCGATCGTACGCGAACACAGAAATCGGACGACCCGAAACGACCGATCAGGGCTGACCGGGTTTGCGCTTATACGACAACGATGAACGCGAGGCATCGACACGATCGCGCCGCTAATGACAACCTCGAGCGGTTTAAGTGGCGGCGGACTCTAATTGGCTCCACGTCTAATTTAATCGACACGCCGCGCGTCGCGACGCGCCGCGCCATGTCCGCCCGGATCGCGTCACTGTACGCCGCGGGGCTCGTTAGTCAGCGCCGATCCCCCGGATCAGAATTGACAGACACTTTTGGGTCACGGACGTATACACGTAACGCGCAAATATTTTCGGCACGTTTGCCGAAGCGGTCGCGTGTTCGCGAGAGTGCGCGTTACCGTTAGCCACCGCGGCGAATCGCCACTCTTACCTCGTTTCGTCGAGAACGACGAGCACGACGGGACCATGAAACCCCGCGAGATCGTCAGCCTCTTCTTCGCCGGCTGCCAAAGTCCAGGAATACATATTTGCAGAGTGACGCACGTCTAGGAGCGACTGACACAGCGCGACACGCCGCGAAACGCTCGGTGAAAATAGAAGGCGTAATCGGGGCACGGGGTGGAAGGCTTGCGTCTCGTTCGAGGCTATTCTTTTGTTTAATGATACCGATTCAAGCCCGACAGCCGCGGCAATGTTTATCGCCAATTTTGCCTTTTGCTTTTCGTCCCCATTGATTGCGACAGCGGGCCGTGACTTGCCGGCGAGACTCGCGCGATCGATCTTCGATCGATCTTCGACGTCGGGCTAGAGCTCGCAGGCAGGCAGACGGTAGGTTGACCGAAGGTTTTTCGAAAAAGAAAGCTTCACCTTCACCTTTCGTCCAGGGTGAATAGAGGGTAAGATTGGCGCACGGAAAGTGGTGCATTCTTTCGGATTGGCTATAGCTTCTGGAACGAGTACGACAGTGCTATAGACTGCGCTACAGGCTAATGCTCTACTATTTATGCAACTGAAAAGTGTGCAAAGATAATCGATTTATCAATACTTCTGTATGCAATTCCGTCTACCGCAGTTAGAATACTGCAACTTTGTTCATGCGTACTCAATTGCTCCCACTATCACGCCATTACTACTAAAGCTGTTATTATTATTATTACTATTACTATTACTGTCGCAATAAAAAGTGTAGAAATAGGCGAGAAATATTTCCCAAGACACAGCTCGCTATTGATCATTTTATTTCCATGAGTGTACACATTTTACGAGCCCACGCTCGCTCTTAAAAATACATGATTGATGAGCGCGCAAACGTTGCCGAGAACTCGCGACGCAGAAAGGATAGCGAAATTAAAGCGCATTAAGGTGAATCCTAATCCCCGCGATTTTTCGCTGTCTCCGTTGACGAATTGCTGTCTTCACGAGTTGCACCATTTTCGCTCGCATTCCCATTCCGTTTCCAATCCATCGTCGCCTGTGTAAAACGGGTCTCGCGGATTTAGATATATCTGTATGTAGATACACGGGCCGCCTGTCTGTACATATAAATTCGCCTCGCTAATAGAACCGTGGAAAGCGACGGCGATATCGTTGTCCGACTTAAACATGCAAATCAGAGATCGGTCGCGGCAAGTTAAGTAAAATTAACTGGCTATCGAAAGTCGCGAGAGGCACTCGAACACTCGCGTCACCCTACGTCGACGACAGATCATTTGCACATATTTTCATACGAACTCTCCCCTCGTTTTCTTCCTCCTCCTTATTTGTCGCGAATCGTGCGAATTTGTAGTCACGTTCGCGCACCGCGAACGTCTACCTGTGCGCGTGTACACGCGCCAGCTTGTGCAACGATACTCTCGAGATTCGCGTGCACATCTGTTCTTCTGTTTTCAGACGTACCGCCGATTGGCGGCTATCGAGCTTTCGTAATATTTGCAACGGGGAAGGGAAAGTGATCGAAGGAAACGGGCGTTCATACGAGATCACTTTATCCGCGAGTGTCGCGAAATGGCTGGCTTGTTGTGCCGTATCCGCCGCGGTGTAATCGAACAGAAAATTGATTACGCGATAAGACATTTTTGCTCGACTCCCACGGGACCCGGCTGCGGATAGAAGCAGGGAAATCGACAGATCTGTAACTATATCGCGGATAGGCGAGGGCCCGTAGTCGGTCATGCGGCACGCCGATTCGAGCACTTTCACCCGGACCTGTGTCGGTCCAACTCTTCGAGATCTTGCATGTAACGTAATAATTTAGAAACCGGGCTTCGGCTCGAACAACGTACCGAGAATTGCTCGAGGTCCGCGCGGTTCTTTTTTGTTTTGTGCCCGTCGCAGAACAGATCTACGGCACACGGGTACCATGTAATTCGCGACCGTCCCGATTTACCTGACGGGCAATTCGTGGAAGAACGACGAGCCGGTAGAATGTACCGCGATGTTTGCCAGAATTTCGTAGACGAGATCGAGCACACGGCCAGGCTCGTGAATCTTTCGCGGAGCGACGACAACGTGCGCTGTGAAACGGGGGGCTGCAGGGGCACGCCAAACGAAAGATATCGTTGGCACAGATAACCGTTCGACTGTCAATGCGGGGAAACGTTTTTGCGGGGATCGCACGCGTCGGATCGTTACGGGAACAACGAGGATACGAACAACGCGGCCCACGACGATGACTGTGCACGAACGTATCCTGAGCTGATCATTTGGTCGCGCTCGATCGGGCGAAGCGCCCACCGATTCGCATCGATCTTGATAAATCGAAGCGGCTACTTTCCGAACAGCTTCGACCATTTATCCGACCGGGTTACTTTTCCTTACGCGCGTCTACTAGAACCGCGTACTGAAATGTTTGAAGGAAATGCAGGATATCATCGCCTCCGTGCGACAAAAACTTTCCGCGAAAAGTCTCGAACGCGGCCGGTTTCGATCCAGACGGGCCCGAGGACAGCTGGGACGGAACGTTGAGATCAAAGAACGGGGTCGCGGCTCGCGCGGACGAAAAAGCGGCTCGCTGCCTCCTCGCCGAGGGCGTAACACCGGACGAACTGACACGGGATCGACGCGCGCGACCTTCCCGATGTGCTATGCGTCGAGCAGACGTTACCTGTGCCCAGGTGGAAAGTCAACGAACGATCTTAACCCGTAAACGTCTCCCCGCGAACAGAACCAGTTTCGTCCGGTTTCGTGGCATCGATGCCGGCGACGTATGCGTTAACAGAGCGAGGGCTGCGCCGGCGGCGAAGGGCGAAAAAAACTCGCTTGCCACTCCGGAGGAGAGATACAGGCCGGAGCGAAGCGAATCGGACAGGGGCGAGGAGACCGCGAAGGGTGGCGGATCGATAGCACGACCTTGAGTCTCGTCGCCTCCGTACGCCCGTGGAACCTTCGTTTCTCGTAAAACCGAATTACCGTTCGGAAGAGAGGACGACATCGCGTGAACGTGTACATGTGCATGAACGCGCAAGTTCTCTGGGTCGACGTTGGTTCGGAGGGGGAGCGGAGCGTACGAGAAAGAGGCAAAGTGGCACATCCCGAGAGATGGAACGGCAGAGAATCGTTCGTGCAGGGTGCAACGGCAGAGATGCGGAGACGGGGACAAAGAGACTGCGAGACGAGGAGATGGAATATAAAAGGCGGACGATATAATCGCACGACGTCGTGGACGCGTTTTATTTCCAAGAGGCACACACTTTCGCGGGACGGTCGTGGAATATATATATATATATTTTTTTTTCCGGCCAACACCAGCCAGCTATTTATGTGCCGCGGCCGTGATAATGCACGTTTTCACCGAACCCCGGCACCGGTGACATTCAGCCATTTTGGTTGCCCGCTGACGTCAGCGGCAGAATCCGGGAAACGAGCGAGGAGAAAGGCGTGTCATCTGTCGCGACCCGGCAATTTTCCCTGTCGTGTTCGTACCCCCGTGATCTCGGACCGCATCGATCAGCGACCATTCACCCAGGAGTTATGACGGACACGACGTGTTCGATCATCTCCCCCGTTGGCGTGAGATGTATTTCTGTACGCAAGTCTGCGTGACGGATCGACCGTCCCGGGAAATAGCGAAGGAAAGCAGCGGGAAATCATGGCGGGTCTGATTTTTGCTTGGAGCAAGATGATCTCCTTCCTTCGTTTCCCATTTTTTTTTTTTTTTGTTCTTTTCTCTTTTTCGGTTTGCTTTGTATAATGACGAAAAGAACAATGAATGAATACGCTGGGAAACGAACAGAGGTGCATTCACCGGCGACTGATGTAACCTCGCGTTCTCATCGAACCGGGGAAACTTCGACGTGCATCCGGGGCATGCCATTGTGCGGTCTCGCGAGCTGTTCTTTTTTTTTCGTACCTTCGTTCGAACCTTCCTGCGGCAAGGCTTAAGGGTTTTCGCAATGGGTATACGCGGATAGATTTCAATCGATTCGATGGCGCTTAGAACGGTAACGATTAGAAAAACCTTGCAAGTGACTCCTTGATGGCTTAAGGGGGGTGAATTTTGTGTTGTTATAGAATTTCATGCGAGCGCAAGCTTCATTACTTTACGATGATTTGCACCGCGAGAGGTAATCGCGTTGCAGTAGAACGGACGACGGTAGATCCAATAAATTCTCTTCTCGTGTCAATCTAAGAAGGCTACGCTCACGCGTCCCAGTTTCTAGAACTATCTCATCCATTCGATACGGACAGCGACATCAATAGTTATCTTGCATTCCTCGGATAAACTAAGTAAATATCGTTCACATGCACCCCGAAATGCTTTCGTAACGATGCCCACAGAGGTCAGAAAGATTTCACGTTCCCATACACCGGGTCGACAACTGGCTCCTCGGTAAAGCGTGCTCCAAAACACAACGGAGTAACGGGCCATTGCCAAATCGCTCCGCCATCGTAAACGGGACGAGTTTACGTAAACGAACAGCAATGAATCGTCGATAAAATTGGCTAACAATAAGAGGGAAGGTTTTTTTGCGTTACATACGTTTTTCACCTGACGCACGATAATAAGAAAGAAGTAGAAACTGACCGGCAAAACTTTCTTTCGACGAAGAGATAGCTATCGCGTGTCGCGTCGCTTTGCGATTGCGCTCGCTTCCCCTCGGCGGCCGCGGAATTTAGATAGCGACGCTTCTCTTCCGGTTGCACCGCTTACGTAGTGCGTAAGGGTGTTGCGCAACGTAGGAGAAGCGGACCGAGCAAGGCGTAACGATCTATCGAATCTACGCACGGTCGACGGGCAGGTGAATGCTCGCAAACGATACGTTTCAGCTCGGCTTCGCTCATCGCGACGCCGCGATTCGACCGATTTACCATTGCACAATTGCCGTGCGTGTACACGCGTTTCGCGCACTCGTCGTCCACGTTGACACGATCAATCAGCTGTATGCAACGATGGAATTATTCGCCCCTATTCGACGCTCCACACACCCACAACCATCACCGACGAGGCATAACTTTTTACCATGGTCGCGACGATATCGCGCTACACATATACGTGTTCTCGCGGTGCAACGCGCCCAGCGAAGCGTATTACTTTGTTTCGCGTTCTCGCGGATGCACGTATGCCCACGGTTTTTTTCCGGACGTGTTCCGAGCCGTGCACCACCGACGTTTCTTTCGCCACCGGTCTCTGAGAAACCGCATTTCACGCGTGCCCCGTTCCTTGCTGTTCGCGCGGATCCCAAGTGCCGCCTTCTGTTTCTCCGTTTCCCCGTTTCGCGGACGATCGTTCGATGAGCGAGCCTAGACGCGGCTGAGACGAAGCGGATGGCCGAGGTAAAATGTCTCGAAGCTGGTCGACGGAATTATTCAACGAGCCGGCCGGAGCCTCGACGGCGCGTTAATTCGCGACAGAAACGTGCTCGTTCGATTTCCGTGGATTCGTTGCACGTGGCGGCTAGGCTGCGCCGAAATGAATCGTCGGATCATATCCGACAATTATCGAATCTTCGGGTCCGTGAATATAAGCGAACGTCTTCTAGGAACGTACGATGCATCGAACGATCCATCTTGGTCGTGGATCTAGATCGCTGCGGGGCACGTTTCGCTTCTTTTCCCAGCCTCCGTTTATGAAAGCTTACGGTACATACTAAAATTAGTGAATGACTGCAAGTTCACGGCCTTATCGGCCGGAATTCCGAGAATTTGGAATCCGAGGGCGAGCGATTAGACGGATAAACAGCGTCTCTCGTTATTCGGCGAAATGTGTTTTCGCAACGCGGACACGAAAATCGGCGATTTCGCGACCGAAATAATCGGGGGTCAGGAGGGGTCGGGACACGTATAATTCGTGTACAACGCTCCGATAATCGGGCGTTCTACTTTGCTGGACTTTACTGCTCTTAACGTCAATAAATAACGGACGCTAACGAAACCCATTGATTAACGCGCAACAGAAGATAGAAAAAATGCATTTGTTCGTTTACACGTAAACAGTGCATAATCGTATTGCAGATACACCCGTGCCCGACTTTGACCGTTTTTTTACGTCTTCTTCCCTTTTGTTGAACACAATCGAGGCTTTGCATACGCTGGTCACGCAGTCAACAGAATTTCGCCACAATAATACTTCAGATGACATCATAGACAAACATTCAAATGAATGCGATAAGAGCAATCAGCCACGAGTTACGACACGACCCGGCATTATATAATCCCGTTAAAAACAACAGTTACGGATACCTGCAAGCGCGAAATGTTTCCGAGACCGCGTCTATTGCGTACACTTTCCTCGACTCGTCCCCGACGCAAATTCTCGTCCCAGAAGCGTTCGCGCCCACGGTTTGCTCGCCCGTACAATTCCAAACCCGACGAAGCTCTCGGGATGAGCGTTCGCTGCCCGGCCAGCGAAGATACAAGCCCGATGACGTAAGGTACGCCGATAAACTAGCGATTGTCGTGTTATTTACAAACACGAGCCATCTGAATTAAAGAGTTCCCCCATTAAAACGACGATCGACGTACGATTCTACGGAGGGCCCTGTCGCGTAGCGAAATCACGCTGTTTTTTCCACGTCTCGCTTGAACACGCGCGCAAACGACAAATTGTGAGTCACGCCCGCGAATAAATGTTTCTCAATAGATGTTGTGTTTTTCAACCGTCGCCGCCGCTTCTTTCTCGGCGATCCGCCTGCCCGGTCGAACCCACGACCGTGTCGTCGGTTCTCGCGCTGGAATCGCGTCCTTATGAGGAAATCAGGACGTCGGAGGACGAGGCTGGCCTTCTGGATTTCATCTTATCCCGTTAGCGGACACGGGGGCACCCGCGACGCGGCCAGACGAGACGCGACGCGACGCATCCATCACCTACATACGCGCATAGATTGCGATCGTTTTCCGTTCCCGTTTCCCATCTTCTTGCACGGTGAACCGTTTGCGCCTCCGCGTGTACACGGGCTGCATCGCACACTGACCTCGATACATATGTCGCGGCCAGTATCTTCGCAGCTGTGATTCTCGTCAGCAACCTCCGTTGAGTCGGAAACGCCGAAAAATGTCGCGTATCGCGTGGTCGCGAAGCGTGACTATCTGGTCGGTATCGACCCCCGGGGAACGCAGAAGCTCCGGCGACTCCAATCGGCGCCCGTCGATTAGCTATTCAGCTAGGCCCGAGCGGATGCATCTTTCAGCGCACGTTGGCGAAAATCGGTGAAACTCGACGACACGTCGGGACGCGTAAATTCAGGCAGCCGTGCCTCTCGCGGTTTGCTTTTTTTTTTTTTGTGAAAGTAGATCTCTCTTTCTCGGCGAGTCGCCGAGCGTAATTCCGTCCTTATGCAGCGAGATTACACGCGGCGACCGGTGCTTGCGTATTCTTTCCCGCCGTGAAAGGACATTATGCATAAATGATGGTGACAATGATGTGTTTTGTGCATGCGCGTCGAGCACCGCTCTGCGCCACACTGCAACGCTCTGCAACGCTCTGCAACGCTCTGCAACGCTCTGCAACGCTCTGCAACGCTCTGCAACGCTACGCAACTCTCTGCACCGGGCCGCGATACGCCGCGTTACTTTCCCGCGGCGTGGAATTATTGCGGTCCGTTGGTAAATGGGTGTGGTAAAACGATTTCGCTTGCTCCTTACCGAGTTGATCTCGCGATCAACTAGACTCTAGATATCGCGATCACGTACGCAACGGAGTAATGAAAATGATACGTGAAACTTTCTTAAAGATCTTTTACATAAAAGTTAACATTGGGATAGTCCCATTCGTGGAACATTCTGGATTCTAGAATCTACAGGCATTCTACATATTCACGCTCTGGATTCCTCTCCGTCCTTCCAGCAGAATTGACATCATATCTATTTTCAGTAGCGCCAGATATCTAATATCGGACATCCGCTGTAATGGAACCTGAGAATATATTGCCGTGCCACTCGGTATAAACAAACATAATTGTTATCTCGCGTGTCTTAATCGATTAATATCGCGAAGGAAACGCGGGATGGAAGGGTTATCGTTACTATCGCGAGAACCGCGACTTTCCACTGCGAACGCTTCGACTACTTTTCTGTTATATTGACTATCTAGTCGGGCGATATCGATGCGTCAACTATGTGTCGTCCAATCTAATATGAAAGCCACTGTTCGACGATGCTGCAGGGATTGAAATTTCATGGAACCGCGTAAATTTGATTCGACGACGATGCGAAGCCGATTCGTAATAGTAGGCGATACACGGCCAACCGTCGAGGTGCCATTTTTAAGACCGTGAGAAAACATCGTGCGTAGAATGTGTGTACAATGATAGCGCCAGCTCGGCTTCCTCCCGAGAAGAGACTGTTTCGCGAGTCGCGCAAACTGCGATGTAACGCGAATCTCTCACTATCTGTAGTTGGGACCGACGCGCAACTTATACAAGACCTGCGAAACGAGGCTTGGCAAAATTCATCGCGGTCGTTGCTTCCATTTAAAATTCTCCACCGACACCGCGGTTTATTCGAAATTCGAATTACTCGATCGCGAATGACCTCGCGAGCTGACTTTCGTGCGCGATTGCTTCTTCGAAACAAAAGGAAGAAAAAACAAGGCGACAAAAATAAGGAAACGAGACGAGGGAAAAGTACGAGCGGACGAAACAAAGGAAATGGAAGTAAATTGCATCGAAGAAATACCAAAGTTTCGCGATTTCATAAAATGATCCGGGCCCTATTATTATTGTATTTGGGTCGGAGTTGAATTCTAAACGTGCACGATACACGTCCAAGGAAGCGTCGTCGCCAAGCGTGAACAAGATACGACCACAAGCTTGCGTGACATCTCAACGACACCGAACTGTTGGACTTTCAGCTTTGAGCGATAAGATCTGAGTAGACTAGCGAATCATCGATGCGAGGGAACGCGCTGCAGCCCGCAGTAGAGTAAGTCCGGCGTGGCTAGACATCGTAACCGCGCACGGCTGTTTCGGCGACCAATTAAACTAAACGAAGTATGCACGTACCCGCGGTTCTTTTATCTGATTCTGACCCCTATATTATCTGCTTTCACTAGATAAGTACCAGTAAAACACCGTTTCAAGCGTAACGACCAGAAGGCCGGGCGAATTTTTCCATCGACCGATCGCTCATATTATCGTCACGTAATTATCTGACTGGATTGTTATGCGGCGGAAGTTACAATCGGAGAATCTATCGGGAATTACAAACGGTCGCCCGTGGCTGAACGGAACGGAGGAAGGAAACGGGAGGGACAGGGAGGAAGCGGGCAGAACGCAAATCCGACTGAGCGAAATTATATTTCGTACAGCTCCGTTGTTTCCCGGCGAAAATAGTCGTTGCTCTATCATTGATTTCGTTGTAACCGCGGGGAACACCGATTGTACACGACGTTACTGGAAACTCATTCGCCATTCAACGATATCGGAGGAAAAGGGCGGCTTTGAACGGTAAAGAGACCGCGGGTAAGTTGCACTGCGCACAGCGCGGGACGCTCGTGGGCGTTGCTCCGCTATTATACGCCGCCTGGGCTAGAATTAGGTCGACGAGGTGTCGGTACACGCAAAGATCTGGGTCACGCGTTCACGAACGCGTATCCACATGGCGTATGATCGGCCGTGTTTCGTTCCATAAGAATCGCAGAGCGTCGCAGGTGAAAAGGAATGCAAAAGAACGAATTTGACGCGGGTCGTCGCGAAAGCGATCTGCGGCGAAATCTATTCCGGCGATAATCTTATCGCAAACGTGTTCCCGTCGATACGAGACACGTGTCACGAAAATATAAACAGCAATTCGTTCAGAACGTTCAAACGAAACGGAGATTACGGATCGAAACGAGGATCGGGTCCTATTTAACCGGTAATTCCGGTGCGGTGCGTGTTTTCGTATACCCTTCAGGTGTGAATTGCCGCGACGAACGAAAACTTCGCCGTCCCGTAGAAGAATCTTTACTCATCTCCCCCCGGTTGACCTTGCACTTGACGGAACTATTCACGTGGCTATATCCGCGCGATGACGACACCGATGATGTCGACACGGCCACGAACAGTCCGACTTTCGTTTTCGTTTTCTTTCGAGGTACGTACATACATACATGCTCGTCGCCCGAGTCCTTGACTGCGCCTACTCCGATAAAGTTATTCGCGTAGTAAACGCGTCCCTCTTATCGCGCGGTTGCATTCGCGGCTATCGTTCCTCGTTCGTTCGAGGTGAGTCACTGGAAACGTAAAGTACGCCATAGTGACTGTCGTCCGATCCTTCGTCGATTCAAACGCACACGTCGACCTATGCCTTCGCGTCCAGATTCCGTGCCCCGATTTCTCGTTGGAAATTTCTTGTCGCTCGAAACGCGCCGGAGTTGCGCGACACCGGTTAAATCGGGCAGCTTGTGTCTCGCGGAATTTCGAAGGAAGAATCGGTGCATCGTCGAATCCGATGATCGTCAGTCGCTCTGGCCCATTCGTCCACTCCAAGAAACTCGTTTCACGACCGTTGGTCCGACGCGTTTCTTCGATCGTTCAATGAATCACGCGCTCCGTTCACGCTCGAAGCCATTAACGCTAATAATGCCGTTGACTCGTGAACGTGCGGGATTAACCCGCTCGCACATTAATTAACGCTGATTATTCGTGATTACGCTTTCGCGTCAGTTACGTGGGACACACGTTCGATTCTGTGGGCGATGGCATTAATTGTTTGCCAGATTACATAAACCTATTAATGGCAAGGGTATTTCTGAACCTGTCCGCGACTGAACGTTAAATTAAGAGGATACGTAAGCTGTCGGTCCCTCAGGATTCATCGGAGTTCCTAATTCGATCTTTACGCGCGTTGAATAAGATCGTCCGTTCATTTGGAATATTTTTAAAGCGCCTACCTGATATGTAAATGGCTAACGAGCGCTGTGCTCCGTTTATCAATATTTATACCCACGTTTTGTGCAATTGCCGATAATGCGAAGAGCATTAAGGCACACAGTTACAATTTTCACACACTTATGCATTAAGAGGGGTATTTGCTGTTTCAACGTCAATGATCGGGGCTCTTTGGGAATTTTTGTTTTCAAATCGAAACTCTGCTGCGTATTAGCCTTTCGCAGCACATGGTCGGTAATATTTTAACTAAACACAGCGCCCCGCGATAATTCTTCGCGTTCGCCTCATTTGCAATTTACATTAATAAAGTATCGTACTTCATTATCCCACGCAAACTTCGTATCAGTTACTGAATTAAAAAACCGGATTGCTCAACAAGACAAGTCGGGCGAGTCCAGTCGCGAAGAAAAATAATCTCAAAGCTGCCACGAAGTTTCCTAGATTATTGCGACACCGTGGTTTATCTGTTATTTTCTCGAATTCGCGGACAACCTTTTATTATTAGGCATCGCTCCTCGATGCTTCGGGGAGAAAATTGGATCAGGTGAGGCGACGGTGCGAACGCGACGCGAGGCACACGCCAATGGCGAGGCATTTTAAAATGGGCGACGGTGGAAATTTATTTGCATCACACGTGGACCGCCGTGGGCGGTTGCCAGGAAGCGTGTGTACGAGATCCCGTGAGCATCGTCTACGTCGACGTGCTCCTAGTCTCCTCTCTCGTCATTCTGCCATCCAACGATGGACACGCCCGTGCTACGCTTCAAGGTGAAACTATTGTCACCACCAATTAATTATACTCCCGTTTATTAATATTCCGGCAATCGTGTACAAAATTATAAATATATCATCGTTGAGAAGGCAACTGTGACAAATAGCTACACCGATCAATCGACAACGAACGGATTTGACGCCATACTTGTTAGGAGGCCTCCCGGAAAGAAAGAGACAGGTCTAACTTCCGCCCGATGGACCGGCGCCATTCGCGCGCTCCACGACGTTCCCGTAAATCACGAATAAACGAGACAGCGGAACGGAGTTCACGTGGATCTCAGCGGGCCGCAGAAAAATAGGTGGCCTCCGAGATGACCGGAGGCCAACGACATCGATATAATACGGCACGCAAAAACATTCCCGCCATTGAATATTTATCAGTTGCCGCTGTACGATTACCCATCGCGGAAGGCCGATGTTTACGTTAACGAACGCTCCTACAACATTCTGTTCCGCTCGAAAACAGAATGCGTACGTCTATACATGATTCGAGTTACGAATTAATTATGCAAGCAACGTATCCGTTCGAGACCCGTTCGTTCGCAACTTCGCGCGTTCGTTATTTCTTGCTCGAGGTACGGGTAGCTGTTAGGTGGACCGCGCGAGTACGGTGTTCCATTCGCAACATTCGTACACGTAACAAACGCACCGCGCACGCGAGAGTATCGAACAATAATGACAAACGAGGCACGGGGCGACAGGGTCACTCTTCTCGACGATATCGATTGGAGCATAGCCGCGGGACGCGCACTTCTGCTCCTAATTGGAGATACATACTTGCAACACACGCGAGAGGTTTCCGCGCGGTGCTCCGAAAGTATCGTGTTACGAAAGGTGTATGCCAAGTGCACTTGCAAGCTTTCCTCTCCCATCACCCCCCCTCTGACCTGTCCGGCGCATAGCGAAACAGACTTCGAGCCGAAGCGCTTCCTCGAGAAACTCGCGGGGACTACGCGGGTCGATCGTGGAAAAACTCGTCCGTTCGTTGTATCACTCCTATGTACGCGTAAAGTTATATAGGTGGTGCGCTATTGAACTTGGGCAAACGGTCCGGCTAGGGGCATATTTCCATTTGCCGGGAGAAAGCGAATCCCTCGAGTGTAGCCGGCCGTCGAAACTATGAGAAACTCCGGGGAAACTCTGCGGAAGTTCGACTTTATTTAATGCGGCCCGCATAGTTTGCGACATGCCGCGTCAGCCCGACAATGTCGGCGAACTTAACGGGGGCTCATGGATCGAGCTGGACGCGCCTCTTTGTGCCGCGCGCGATGCGTAGCTGTCGGCCATGGGGCGAGAGGGCAAGAGAGAAAGATGCGAGCGAACCACAACCAGAACGATCGGAGGAGAGAGACGGCGTGAAAAGCGACGAGGGTTTTCGTTTGGGGTGGGGAGCACCGGGAGTCCGGAGACGGAAGGGGCAAAGACTATATTGATCACTGACCTTTCCTGCGGCCGAATGGTCCAAAGAACGTGCCGTTCTTGCCGATGACGTTATCCTCGATGTACTTGAGCAGTTTCGTGGTATCCTCCCCTTTTTTAGCGGCGATCGACTTGACGGGACGCGGCGGTCCAAGTCTATGGCTGCCGCTGGTCAGCGTGCTCGGGCTGACGGTGTTAGCGATGATCGACGTGGTCGCCGTGGTCGACGTCGACGTCAACGCTACGACGGCCGGCTGGGCCGCCAGGCCAGCGCAGCTCGCGTTCCCAGCCGTGGGGCACGTCGTTTCCTCCGCGAGGGAGTTGATTCTCCGCTGCGATCCGCTCCAGCTCTTGCCACACGAGATTTTCACCGAGCAGCTCATTCTCTCATAGTAATCGGGTACCTCTCAGTGTGCATAGTAAGCGAAACCGCCAGGCGACGCATGCGATAACGCACCCGATCGTTGCATGTACTCTAGCCGATGCACACGAAGTCGAGCGCACCGTGGCGATAGAACGCGCCTAAGGTCTCTATGCGTTTGTTCTGTCGATTAGAGCTTGTCACTTGCCTGATGGCGGAAGTAGCATCGTCCGGAGCAGAAACGAAAAGAATTTCTGTCCGCGCGGTCGCTCTGCCCTTCTTGTCCCGTGCACTCCCGCGGACACGTGTTTATCACTGAAACGTTAATTGCTAACGAGGAACGATCCCTCGGATGCGTGGAAAAGGGAACGAAACGCGCGCGTATCGCGTGTTAATCGTACGTTCAAACGATAGCTACGGATAGAAACGGCAAGCTGTCAGATCCCTTTCGTTCCTCTTTCCCAGTCTCTGCTGCGTTTCTTCTTCCTCTTCTTCCTCTGTTTGTTTCACTCGTTTCGTCCCGCGGCGAGAATTCGATCGATGACGACTGGACGATCCTCCCTGGACGAACGGTATGCGAGCGTTGACGTTCACTCGGCCCAGCGAGCGACTTATTTTTTATTTCTACGCCACGCGATTCCTCCACGTTTATAAACGATAGCGCGACGACCGTCGGATTAATTCGGACCCCGACTACTTCCGTGATACTTCGATAAACGTGCGCACCTCGAACGCACACAACCTCGTTCGATGCTGAGGCGAGACTGAATGTCTAGCGGACGAGCTGCCCGGTTCGCCAATGACGTCACATGGCCACGCAGGCGCCGTCGAGTCTCGCTTCGCTTCGGGGCATCTTCTCTCTGGGTCGGCTGTGCAGGATACCGCGAAATCTTGTGGCGCGTTTTTTATTCCGCTTATCTCCTCGCGAATTCTTTTGAAATCGCGCGCAAAATTTTGCCGTCGCCGGTTTTCTGTATTCCGCGGTTTTTGCGACGGGAAATGGGACGAAGAGCGCGCTGCGAACGTGGCAGCGAATCTCTTTCTCTTGCTCGATCTTTGTGCCATTCTAGTTTCGGGTATGCCTTCATAGATTCTCGAGGAAGGAATGGAAGCAAGGGAAGTTTGGCTTTTCATGCGTGCGTGAACGTTGTTAAGCAACATTCCAAGATCGAAAGGGGCAGATTCTTTCGCCGCGCGGCTTTTAAAAATTTTCGAACTCTTCAACTGGGGAAGTAATGTAGAAATAGGTAAATCGCGCTTCGCAGAGGCGACTTATTTATGGAGTAAAACACTTCGCCGCGGCATCTAGTTGAAACGCGTACGCGTGGATGAGGCTTGAAAAGAAGGTGAACCGTTTTCGGTTTTCTCCGTTCGTAATTATTATGCAAACAACACTGAACATTTCATCAGGCATGCCGTAAAATATTGAAAGTAAGGTCAGTTACGAAGAAATTGAAGTTTTAAGGATCTGTCTGCGTTTGTAAATGTTTCTCACGATTCTTTTATCAACTTTTATCACGGTGGGCTTCCTTCTCATAGGTAGGCCGCTATTCGCGTGTCCGCTTTTCCTTGATCGCCATATGGCCTGATACAACGAATATGTAGGTCACTCGTAGACACGTGTGTGTAGCCATTAGACGTAAAATAATTAAAAATGCCAGCCATGAATTCGGTACAACTATCGTGACGGCGAGTTCATAAAAAAAAAAACTAAGCATGAAGAAATTCGTGATAGCGATTAGATTATCCGTTTTCTATTGTTCTTCGTTCGACATCGTTCCGAACTTCGGGGGCAATACTAATCGCTCGAAAATCGCTCAGGTTTCATTGGGTCGTTGATACCTTCCGAATTGTTACGTGAAATTGTAAAAGTCCCCTTTAATTACCTATTAAATAAAACTGTTAACATGAAACGGGTCTGCTGTTCAGCAGTAAACGGAATTCACTATTTTCTTCGCAGCAAAGTTTTCGTGATCGCCTCTGCTTTCCAACCGTTTAATAATATTCACAAACCTACAGCGAAATCTCTGCCGAAACCAGGCGCCGCAAACTACCCTATCCAAAATCAATAAACGGGGACGCAAGCCGCGCACTTCCTTAACGTCTATCCCATGGTGCACGAACTGCGGATAATGTAGTATTCTTTTCGTCGTGTCCAGATGGAAGCCGCGAAGTAGCCTTTGCCTTTCGCGGCGATTTATTCGAGCTCCGTATGATTTGCGTGAAACGACTTGATCCCGGAATATTTAATAGACTTCCACGTGCCTTGGGACAATAGGTTTGTACACACGGATACAAGTGTGCGTGCATCACTCGTAATCTGCCCCCGTTACCACGTTTTCAATGTTGAAAGAAGCGAAGCGTCGTCTGAGTCACGGTGTCTGGCAAATCGGACGTTCGTACAAAGAAATTAAAGAAGGAAGCTGAATTTCCTTCCTTATCCTCCTCGCTGCATCTGCAATCGTGCCTTAACAAGGCACAACTACACGGGATCGATGCATACACATCGACGGAGGCGTGATGATACGGGAACTCGAAGTCACGAGTCATCTGTAATGACTTTCGCCGAATCAACAGATAATGCAACACATGTTTACGCGTTCGACAGCTGCTCTTCACGTGACCGTTTCATGCAAATGTCCTTAACGTCTGAACAATTAGCGGCCGAGCGTACGTTAAATAGATACAGTCACTCTAGAAACTTTAATCTGCCTAAATTCGTGAAAAACGCGACGGCATAGAAACCGATCGAGCTAATGGTCCTTTCTGTCCAATTGAACGTTTCGAGAGAACGCAGAGTTACGACGTTTAGTGAAGTTTCGTGTAAAACGATCGGCGATAAGTGATAACGCAGGAATTCTGCGTTGCTTTAACGCTCCGATACGACGGGGAGCGTCTATAGAATTTCACGGATCCGCCGTTACGTTTATCGTCCAAACGCTCCATGGCAACGAATTCCATGCGATTCTTGCGGCTTTCGTGGCTGTGCTCGCACTTCGGCTTTGGTTACGTTCGTCCTCGTGTAAGATCGAATTTGGCACGATGCTGAAGTTTCAAACCGCGACCAAGGAGGACCTGAAACTTGCGGCGTCCATCCAACGGAAACGTCAAATAGAGGCAGAAAGGAAGCAGAGGATATTTAATCCAAGATTCAGGAAAATAGGGGTGAGTTCTTTGGCAAAGTGTTTCCGGCGGCCACGATAGACGTAACGTGCATAGACGTTAAATGCGTCTGCTGTACGTACATCTTATCCTGGCTCGAACGGGCGCTCGCAACAACAACAACAAAAAAGAGAGAAAGACCTCGCGTCTTCACGTGAACGAACGATGCATCGACCCGCGCTCGAGTACGCCTGGCGTAATGATTTTTATCCGTAACGCCCGCAGATAGACAAGGAATTCTTGGACAAACAGGTCGCGGAAAAGAAGCAGCAACGTGAGCTGGAACTGGCACGGGAATCCGAGCTCGACGAGAATTTGATTCGCGGCAGCAAACTCGCCTTGCTGCTGGAGAAACAACAAGAAGAGGTAAACTGTCAATTACGCGCGGAAGAAAGACAAACAGTCGGATGATTAATCGTCTTTTGCAGTGTCATCGTTAATGTTTCCAATGCTCACAAGAGTGACCGTTGTTGGTGCTTCCATGTACATTTTGTATTTCTTTATGCTCGCGCGGGCATTGCCCGATTTAGACTAATCCTTGCGATTCGAACAATTCACCGGACAGTTGTTGTACTTTCTTCATTGTTGATCATCTAGGAGAAACGAAAGATACATAGAGAGATCGAGGATTTTCGTACGCACTATCAACGCCCCGAGCAACGTCATAGTTACGACTTGAACGACCCGAATGCTTTGAAGAAATGCGACGGATCCACACTGGGACAGAAGTAATTATTGTCGTTGCCGAGTCGATACCTATACGACGAACACGACGAACCTCAAAGGAGAAGTGTGTGAAATGTTTGTTCGTCCGACTGTACAGATTCCAGGGTGACGATGATAATTTAAAGGAACGCTCGAGGGTGAAAAAGGAAGAGCTGAGGTGGTGGATCGAGAAGCAAAAGAATGAACGTGCACAGGCCGATACAGAACGGCAGGAAGCCGAGAAAGCGTACCAGGCAGCCGTCATCTCCAGGGACAACCGTGCCATGGCGTTAGATCAGATGGAACGGGAATGCCGTCGAAGGTTGAACGAAGCCACCGCACGATTTAATCGAGCCCTGGTAAGGCTTTCTCCTATTTAGTTTCTCGATGAAACGAGCAGGAACAAAGTGGCAGGAACTGCAAGAAAAGTATAAGAATCTTATTATCCGACGATTCTATTTCCCGCCCGGGGGTTAAAATCGAATCGCCCGCTCGCCATCAACCGGCTACCGATCAAAGCCGATCTCTATTCTCCTCTCTCGGTTCAACTACTTGGGCCGTGTGTACTGTGCTCGTGGGCGACGAGAAAGTGAGAATTCAGATAATTAACTCTTGATGGCTCTCTGCCGTAGTAATTGATTTTAAGCCCGCTCTCTTCTTGCGCCTCTTTTGCGCGTCGCGGACGGCCAACAACGACACCGTGAAATGTCAGAGTTGAACAGCAGCGGTGAGATCTTCTACGGGTCTCTAGACGGTTGTACGGGTCGCGGATGAATTCTGCCCATGTCTCCGTATCGGCGAATCGTTGTCGCTTCCTAACGCGTGTCGAGCATGAACCGCACGGTTAACATACACTTTTCTCGAAGGTGAGCACCGTTTACAGTGACGACGAGGTTGCTATGGTCGATGAGCAAACTCGGTGACGTCACCGAAACACGCGAGTTTTGTAATAACCCGACGAACGATCCTCGTGTCGCTTCCCTATCTCTTTCCACGTGTTCCTGCCCTTGACTTTTTTTTTTCCACCGAGCTGCCATGCCCCGTTGCTCGTGCGTTTTAGTCGAATGACCGGCTCTGTTTCCCCCAACAGGCGGAGGAACAGGAGTACCGTCGTCGCTGTGAAGCCCTTCAAGAGGAGGAGGACAAGAAGGCGGATATCTACAATCACGTGACTGGAGACTTCCTCACGGAAGCCAAAGAGCAGGCAGAGAGCACTCATGGACCCAGCAAACCGTTGGCCTCGCGTTATAAGGGCATGACTGCCGAGGAGCTTAGGGCTTTCAGGGAAGCACAGGCGCGGCAGTTGCTGGAAATCGAGGTAAAAGCCAAGGGGAGGACGTTTTACACGATTTTAACGATGCGTGTTGGAAGGTTGAAACGGTGCCAACCGCTGTCATGGCCGTGAGAGGGCACGGTCAAAGAGATAAAAAGTTTGGCTCGCTCAAGGAAAACTTCTTTTTTTCCCCAGAGAATGAAATTAGAGGAGAAGCAAAGGGACCAGGAGTGGGACCGACTGATGGACACCCAGGCGCAACTCGCGAGCTCTTATCAACGTGAAATAGATCAGAAGAAAACGTAAACACTTCTGCGTTTGTTGAATAGTGTGCGTACCTTATTTTTTGGAATCCTCACGAATTGATATGTTCTCAGGGAAATTCAGAAGAAGATAGCTGTGGAAAATTTGGAACTTGCACATGAGCAGAAATCGCATCAGGAATATTTGAAACAGGTTTTGTACAAAAATAAACCGACCGCGGCTTTTTTCGAACAATTTAACAGAGATACGCGCTAACATGGTGCATATTTTTAATTCCAATGATATAAATAAGGCACTTTTATTATTATAATGTACAAATTTGTAATCCATAACTGCTTTTCTACTGATTCTACCAGATTGCGAGATATATTCCAACATTTCCCTTCATCGATTTGCTAATTATAAACATCATTATACATGAAAAATTGCGAATATGTTTTTTGGGGGGGCTAAAAAGTAATATTGGATTTTATAATTTATACATCAATGTATTTGCTTGCTCATTCATTTGTTTATTTCGATATCTGTTGCTCGAAGAATATGTTAGGTGGAAACTGATAATACTTCACAACGTTATCGAATCAGTGACAATAAGATTACTGTGTATACTTCACATCAAGGCGTCTGCTATAACTATTTTCCTTTCAAGATTAATTCTCCTGAAGCTGAAATAAAGTTGCTAATATGCGCTCATTCATTGCCAAGAATGGGAATGAATTCAAACCGACAGAACAAAGTAAAGATAAGGAATATTTAGGTACTTCGTGGTCGTACTTGCTTTGTTACAAACAATCAAACAATGATATTAATTATTACGAGCAAGTAAATGATGTTACAGCAATGAAATGATTATAGGCGAGTAGTTTACTGTTCTACCTTGCATTCGATTCCTAATTTATTAAAAAAACAAGCAACAGGAGCCGAAATAACAATTTTTGAAAGTTTTATCGGTAACAATTTGTCGATAACCAAACAATTGGCGCCTTCTCGCGTTTGCGGCCTTTTTCGCAGTTTTCCACACCGCCAAAACCGAATTCCTGGATTACATCGTTAATTTAAACAATTGCGTTTTTCTGGGCTTCTACTGCGTATTTCTTACGCGAAAAAGGCCGCAAACGCGATTACCGACATACGCGATTACCGACATACCGTTACCGACATACCGTTACCGACAAAATATTTAAAAATTATTATCTCGGCTTCTACTGTGTCGATTTTAATCAACGACGTCTCAAATTGAAGCTCTCGTTTCGGGGAACAATCGGATTCACTTTTGAAAAGGACTTCACGTATAGTTTCTGTGTAATTCCCAAATTTATTATTTAATTGTTCACAAAAAATAAACGATGCGTGTAGCACTCATAAATCGTTTATTGTCGTGTAGCAGCATACTTTACCTTTATTTTTAGCAGTCGATCATTGATCTAGCACCACCAGAAGCCGAGATAATTTCAGTGTCCCGGAGTGCATTTTTGCCGATTTTTCAATCGTTAATAACTTTCGAGCCACAAATACCATATTGTTCCATCTACTGGAGCAGATAGCTATGGTTAGTAGCTTTTATTTAAGATAAACCGGGTTAAGAAATACGCAGTAGAATCCGAGAAAAACGTAATTGTTTCAATTAACGATGTATGTAATCCAGAAATTCGGTTTTGAAGCCGCGGCAAACTGCGAAGAAGGCTGCAACCGCGAGATGGAGTCACGGGCTGATTATCGACTGTTTACTAATTCCACCAGCGAGATATCCTATATCTCGTTTGTGGTTACGGAAATTGTGCGGGTATCTCAGATGTTTACGAATTCGGGCCGACAAAATAATTATCGGTAAAAAGAGTCAGTGTTCATATGTACGTGTCTTGCTGGTACGATGTTTGAAGTAACGTAGCAGTTACATTTAAAATATAAATTAAATGTGTAATGTATTATTTACAATGTTTCTCAATGCATCCTAACATTGATAGCCAGAAATCAATCTGCCTATAAAATGTTCGATATGCAGCAAGATGTTGCAAGCATAGAAAGGTTTGTTTTAAAGCTATAATTGTCTTATACATGTTTGTTGTTTTGTAGATAAATCTATTTAGTAAATTTCTTCTCCTAACTAGAAACGAACAAGATATGACACTCGAGGAGCAGAATGGAATTATACAGAACCTCAAAGAGAATTTGCAATTGTGCAAGGTATATAAGTTGTAGACATTTACTTGGACGTTGAACATTACCTGTAAATGCTTGTATTTTTACTCACAGGCAGAACAGCAAAATATACGCACAGAAATAGAATGTTTACGAAATGAGAATCAGAAAATTGATGATATAAGGGAATCATTGAATTCCATTCATTTGACTGAATGTGGTGATCAAGATACACAGAAGAAGGAAATTGTAAATTTACAGAAGCGTATTAAATTATTAGAATCAGAAAAGGAATCAGTTTTGCAATTATGGCACATATCTCTAAATACTATAAATGCGTTGGAAGAAGAATTAAAGGGATTTCGTATAAATGGAAAAGGAACAAAATTCTATCAAGAGCAGGCAAATTCTATTAAGGAAAGTTATTCAGAAGCTATTAAAATGTTGGAAGAGAGACTTGCGCAAGCGAAAGATAATATTATAAAGCATCAAACACTCAATCATACGAATAAAGAAAGAATCGATAATGTAACTAAAGAAAAGGATAAACTTCTGGAGAAATATAGTACTCTACTGAAA
Organism: Nomada goodeniana; assembly: GCA_963969485.1. NCBI lineage: Eukaryota > Metazoa > Arthropoda > Insecta > Hymenoptera > Apidae > Nomada > Nomada goodeniana. The sequence goes on from OZ018303.1 coordinate 21,362,747, forward strand.
GATACACAGGACAGAGGTCAGTGGTATATATATATTTTTAATGTGTTATAAGAAGTAGATCTTTAATGTTTTCGTTTAAAAGACAGGAATAACCAGGTGACAATAGAGACATTAAAAAGGGAATTAGCTTATGCTAAAACAGAGAACAATAAAATAGTACAAGCCAAGCTGGAATTGGAAAAAAAGTTAATTGAAGTTAAAAAATATGCTGACAGTGTAGTGGAAAGAGATAAGGAAACAAAAAATAAAATGGTGGAAGCTATTGAACTAATAGAATCTGCAGTTAGGGAGAAAGAAATGGCACTTCACCGTGAAGCTCTTATATTGGAAGAGAAATCTAGATTAGAGCACAGGTTGAATATCATAGCGAACGAGTATGACTCAAAGATACAAGAACTGAATAAGAAAACAACAGATGAGATCGAGTTGAATACAAAGAAATACCTAATAGAGGTTAGTGAACTTAAAGCAGAATTGAAGGAAAAAATAATGGTTGCAGAGAAAGCTCAAAGAGAACTAAAATTTACTGAAGAGGAATTTGGAAAAATACGTAGAGATTGCAGTGCAAAGATATTAGACTATGAGCAAAAAACTAAACGTATGGAGTTTCAGTTACAAGTTTATGATGAAACAATAACTAAAAACAGATATGACATAGAAATTAAGGACTTGAAGGAAAAAATTATTATACTTGAAAGCAAACTAGGTACGTCGAATGAAAAATTGCAAAGGTTGGAGCAACAGCAAACCAGTAATATACAAGATCAGGTGATAAGAGTTGATCGAGAAAACAAAGGCATGATGAAACAATATTCTGAATTGGAGGATCAATTATCTAAAACATTGGGTGACAAAGAAAATCTTGTATCCCAATTGAAGTCATTGAAGTATGATTTTGACTATGAAATACAAAAAAGGGATAACGAAAGGCATACTCTGGAAAATAAAATTCGAGAACTAGAAGTTGGTCTTCATAAGGCGACTTGCGTAAAGGAAAATAAAATGAGAGATGGTATCGCTGATGGCATAAATCCTTATCCATATGATGTAAAAACTAAGCCTAGCTTAGATATAATGTAAGTAAATAGAAATATATAATAATTTCGGTGATATTAAATGTAACATTCTTCTTACAGGGTTGAAAGCAAATGTCATTGCTGTCAGTCTGTATTAACAGATCATCTGAACAAATTGCAAGAGAAATTTGACCGAAAAACAAAGGAATTAATTAATCACGTTCAAGTTCATCAAAAACTACGTAAAAAGTATGAAGGCTTCGTCTGAATATGAGTAAAATTAATCAATAATTGTATATTGCTTGTCATTTTAGATGGAGAGATGAAGCCAAATTCCTGACTGTTAAATTTCAGGGGAAAAGTAAGGAAATGAGAGGCAAAGTAAGTAAATTACAAAAGGAAAATAATGAATTGGGCAAAGAATTATTAACTTATAAGCAGCAGTTGGCAGAACATGCATCATACGACATACAAAGGTATGGGCTCGATGTATACTTTTGTAAGAACAAAATAAACTAAAGACAACATTGAACTAACTATAACCATTTTCCTTTAGATTTAATGAAACGAATGAAATTAGGTGACAATAATTTCTTTTGTCCACAAGGGCCATTTTAATGGATGTTTCACTGTGTAAATATTATAAGAATATTTTTAATTTATTCGCATTAAAAATACATTTTATACTATAGATATATCTTTGTTTTTTTAAGCACTGCCAATCTATTTATAGTAAAGTCAATATTGCATTTACTCTTTGGATACAATGCAGGCTGTAAATAAGCTAGGAAACCAATACAATATTTCATCTTCGCCTTGTTCGTCTAACCATGCCAGCCCTTCTTTTACCATGTAGTCTAAGGACTTTTGCGTACGATCCAGTTGCCATTTTAAATCTTTACAGAGCATTGATTTTGAAACATAAGCATTTCCAGATAAACTAGCTTGCTGTAATACAGCAGTATGATCCATACTTAATTCGCCAGGAACAGATTGTACCAAGTATTTGCCTCTACCTATTGGAACAATGGAAAATCCATTTCCAAATATTTTCAGCTTCTTAGCAGCCGCTAATAAGTCCTCATTTGTAATTTCTTGATGCTCTTTTCTACGACCTCTAGCTTGAATCAATCTTGTTCTCAGTTCGTCCAATGATATTAACCCGCCGTTTTTATCATTCGTAGCCATACAAACTTCAACTATTTGAACGGCAAGTTCATAATAAAAGTCTCCTATACCAAGGACAGACCAGAATCCTTTTCCGGAGGCCAAAGGATCTACTCCTATCGATGCACACATTTCGGTGAATTGCCGCCGGAAACGTGCATTTTTCTTAATTTCGCTTTTATGTTTCGTAGCAAACTCCTCTAGATTAATGCGAAATGTTTCCATCTGCTTCGTCATTTGTTCGAATTGATTTTCCTGTATTTCTGTACCCTTATCTTTATACTTTTCTTGCTCTAGCTTTTGTTTTTGAATAGCACCAACGCCTGGCTTTCGCCGCATTTTTGTAGTATATTTAGCACCGTATGACGAATTATAAGAATACAAATAAATATTGTCTGTAAAAAAAAAATCAAAATACTTTTATCCAAGTTTCAAATTAACGTAGGGGTGATAACTGTCATGTTTCTTCGAGTGAGCAGTTCCTCTTCTGATAATATAACCTAGTATCGATCATCGACACTGAACTATCTTTGTTTTTTACGATGTATATAAACTGTGATTTCTAAAACATCTTTCTAATACAAAGCTAAAATATAAACTGTAGCACAGTCGAACAATTCGCTTTGCGTGCAAAATATTTAATAAGCACGGAATTTTGTATTGCGCGAGATGCTTTTTAATCGTTTCTCGCACTTTGAACTTCTTACATGAGATGTCAGTTGGCTTCGACATCAAAATTTAAATATGGCGTCAGCGATGGAGATTGACGACGAAGAAAGTGATTTACCAACTTCGAGTAGTAGCAAAGGAGAGAAGAAACGTTTCGAAGTGAAAAAGGTGAGTTAGAGAAATAAGAAGAACGTGTTTAATACATATATTCGTGAATTCATTTGGTTTGTATACCTTAATCGGTAAACTCTAACCTCGTCTATGCATTGCTATTTTTATTGTACTAACATGCTGTATATGCAACATTTAATCAAAAATATGCAATGTCTTATTTCAGTGGAATGCTGTGGCACTTTGGGCATGGGGTATGTATATTTAAATATTGTTTTCTGCATATAAATAATTTCTCATCATATGCAATAAAATTATTGCAATACTTTATTGGATACAATTTATCATTAATTGTACTTTATATTGTTTTTACAGATATTGTAGTAGATAATTGTGCGATCTGCCGTAACCATATAATGGACTTATGCATTGAATGTCAAGCAAATCAAGCATCAGCCACTAGCGAAGAATGTACCGTAGCTTGGGGTGTATGCAATGTATGCATTCTATTAGTATAGTTTCTCCGTTAAGATACAGTACTGGTTTTAATTGCAAAAGTAATATGTTTTAACTTGTTTCTTTTAATTTCTGTATATTCTTTTCTTTTCGCATAGCATGCATTCCATTTCCATTGCATCTCGCGTTGGTTGAAGACTCGACAAGTTTGTCCACTAGACAATCGAGAGTGGGAGTTCCAGAAGTAAGTAAAATCTACAACATACAACAATACACTACTGGCTTCTTAAAGCTTCTGAAAAGTTGGTTGTATGTTTGTAGAGAAAGCACAAAAGATTCTCGCATATTAATTACAACTGTTTTCTTTAAAAAAACAAATATTTTTTATGCCTGCCTTAGATATGGTCATTAGCAGAGTGTGTTCAACCGCCACAAACATCGGAACCCTCCAAAATGCCAAAGCCGATGCAAGTTTAAGTACATGTGTGAATTGAAGACAAGTAAGGATTCTCTTGTGTCAACATAAAAAAAAGAATCAGTGGCTTATTTATGAGCTTCGTTCGAGCTCTTCGATCGTTAAGAATAAACTAAAGCTATGCTTGAAGCACAATGTCATTAAGATGTTATTGCACCAGCATTATGAAGATTTTACCACTACATATATTGAGTCGGAACAGCAGGTACTAAAACTATGAGATATAAAGGTTTCTTATTCTGTCGGTTGCGCATTATATGACAATGTAACTATTAATATTAAGGACGCAAATAAACAAAAATCATAGAGCAAGCATTACTTCGTTACTGATCTCACGTATCTTTTTATACTTCACTGCGAATAATCGATTGCCCATTGATAATTCACAAAATAAAATGACTTGCACTGATTTTGTTAATGTCATTTGAAGATAAAAAGAACGATAGAGAAAGAGTATCTTAGGTCGATGCATTTTTTCGCAAAAGTCTTCCGAATCTCCCAATGATCCGCTTACCTGATTTTAAGAAATACCGTCTAGCAAAAGTTTTGTCCTTTCCATTTCAAAGTACGCCGAAATCGCGTAATCCCCCCTTCCCCTTTCCGACGGCAATTTTGATACTTTAACTAGATATCAGTTTCATTCAGATACGCGATATAAGTCCGCGTAATTTCTCAATGTCTTAAAATAAATTATCATCCTTTCGAAGATAGAACTATGCGTTAAGTGGTATACATATAGATACTACGCGTATTCGATATTGCTTCCTTAAGATCTGGGTCTTCGGGAAGGCCAAAGATGTATTTTTTTCCCGCGGCGTTACGCAAAATCAATCTTACTAAAGTATAAACGTCAGATATATCGTAATAATAGCATTGACGTTGCAATTAGGTACAATCCTGTTTTACCCTTACGCTCTTAAACGTTAACACGCGCTATTATGGTACGTGGTTTCTTAACGAGACGTAACAGCCGCCTATTGCGGTGACCCGTGATGTCGTGTCGAGGCCAATCGATCGCTTTGAGATCATCTAGAATCCCTTTTCCAGTTCTACTGTATTCAAGAGGTATGGGGCAATACTTATCAAGCGGTACAACGCAGAGCCGGAGAAGCTGGCTTCTAATCCGGGCATACAGCGAAAATTACATCCTCGGAGACCAAGCCGACATTCACCAAAGCTGTGAGGGTGCACAGGTAAGCCTTTCCAGCTCTGATTTTTCCACGTCTCACCCTTCCCTTTTATCTCCACTTTTTTCCCTTTCATTTTTTATTTCTACTTTTTTTATTCCCCTTTTCTTTATTTTTATTAAGCATCCCCATTTCCACCGGTATTGAGATTGCACCGTAACGGAAAACACGGTGACGCAAAAATGGGGTCCGTTTAAACGTTAATTTCCCGGCGCACAGGCAAGCGTTTCAATAAATCGCAATAAACGAACGAACGATGATAATAATATCGCTGTTCCGAGCTCTTCGGCTATTTGCAATTGTACGTGCAGCCAGGACTAGAGAGTTTCGCGGCCACGGCAAATATTAATAATTCAAATATTTGCAAGAGCTCGATCGGGCGGGGTCGATGAAATGGAAACGAGGGTGCAGAGCGGAAAAACCGGAAGCGTTTGCGGAAAATGCATATAATCCGACAAGTGTGTTTCAATGATTTTTCGGAGAACGGGTTTCGCGCGACACACGCGTAGTCGTGGCCAATTGAAATATTTACCCGGTCGCGGGAGTCGGAACATAAATGCGATTTGCATTCTCGCCCTCGAGATAGAGGGCGATAGAAGGTTCGTTTAGGGGAATGATCACAGGCTGATCGTGGTGACTCGCGAGGGCGCGGCGTACGGGTGGCGGCAAAAGGGGTAGCGGAGGATGGAAGTGCGAGTCGCGAAGGCCTCATTTCCGCCGGAAACAGAGGTACCCTCACCCTCGATACGATTCACTCCCTCGCCCCCTCTCTATTCTTGCCCCGTTCAGATGGCGGCAGAGTGCAATCGAATTAAATACATTCCCGTGGATCGTCCAATCGGCGACCACCGGCGGCGGTTTTTGTCTGCTGGTTGTTTTGCCTATACCACTGTCATTTCTTTTCACCGTCAACCCCGTCGCGTCGTCACCCTCCTCCCCGATTTCGTCCACAGACACCGAATAATTTACCTGATTACTGTTGCTCTTTATCAGCCGAGCGTATCGAAAATTCATTAATGCTTCGTGTAATTGGATCGAGAAGCAGAACCGTCTGCTGACCCTTCGGGTCGGCACCTTTACGCTTCGCCTTTATTGGGATAATTTTCTTTTCGAACGCGCGGCGATTTCACGTGTCGATACATTTTCGTTGTCGTCGTGGCCGACAAGAAGAAATCAAACTGTCGAGGTTTCTTCCCGTCGACGATTATTTTCCTGTAGTATTTACGGAGAAAGTGGAAGAAAGGGGGAGGCTTTGCCGCACGTGTAAGCGTATCTCGAATCGCCTTGGAATCGTGGCGTTCTCGCTAGTTGTACGTTATATTATTTAAAAAAGTTTGCCTGTCGGGTGCACCATCCATTATCCGCGGCTGCGATAAATCCGCCAAGACGTTCTAGCTCCTTCTGTTTGGCGGATATATCTTGCCCCCTTCCCACGACACGGACTTTCGAATCGATGGGGGGGTGGATCGGTAAACCCGATAAATTGCAAGATTGTACCGTGACAAGTCGAAGAAGCATCGCGTCTTCTTTGACTGGTTGCAAGAAAAAGGCGTAAATTTGTGCGTTACGCTTCGTATTTATAGCACGTCGAACGTGAATTCACATAGTCCTTGATGATTTCGCATTCAAGGTGTCCCGGTTATAAATAATTTCGTCGCTACTAATAATCGATATTGCCGTTTCATGGCTGATTCGGCCCGATAATAACTATTGTCGTTAATAGATGACTCGTTATACCATCACTACGGTCGCCACTTACGGGGCACCATCAAATCCGACGGCAAATCAAATTAAGTAAACGAAATGCGGCCGGTCGCAATAGATTGACACGCGAATATCATTTATTGTGTGGTCGGTACGTTGCAGCAATCGTTGCGCCAAAAATTCTCGAAAAGTAAAACCGTGAACCTTCCAAGTGTTACTCTAAATTCTTAACGAATCTTCGCAGAGGTGTACGAACTTATTAATCGCGTACACCAACGCTCCCTCGAGTATGTGGATAGTTATCAGTTTACGAGGTATCAGCCGGCAAGGTTAAGCAACGCTTGTTAATCATTAACCGTGTTAATTATTAACAATTTAATTAAATTTAATCTCACGCGAAACTATTACTGGCACGGCCAGGCAGATTAAAAAGTGAGCACGAAGCGTGTCGAGCGCTCTGCCACGTTTGTGCGATTTCTACGCACGCTCGCCTCGCAGATGAAATTTCACGTAGCTGGTTGCATCATATCTAGGCAGGCTGTTGCAGAGATGGTAAATCTTCGACGATCCGCAGAGAAACAAAAGTCAAGTCGAACCTCGGAAAACACTGACAGCCCCTGCCGACACCAAACGTGCAACTCTTCCTCCCTGTCGAAAAATTCGTCCGCGCTCCGTACAAACATCCCCACCTGTGCCCAACCGAAGAACAACTATTTGTAAAAGAACAACCTCGAACGTAGCCGCGCGTCGGCCCGCTCCAATATCAGTCACGGGAAAGTTATTTACACGACGGCCAGCAATCAGGGCTCGGCGAATTTCGGCGGTAGGCGGGCGGACAGTAAGTGGAGCATTAAGTTCGAAATTTCGGAACACGCTGTACACAGCTCGTTCGTGTGCACGGTATTCTTGGTGGACGAGTCCGAGAGCACTCGATAGGCTAAGTAAATCAGAGGTCTTTGGTCAAGAGTGCAGCCATCACTCAGGGGTAAGGGTGTGGTGGGTGGTCAAGGGGGTAGGGGGTTGTGCAATAGCGGTGGCAGGGGCTACAAAGGGTTGCCTAAGAGCTCTTCACCTTCCATTCGCTCACTTTCTCCAACCACCGGACCATCATCTACTTCTCGCTGCAGCGAGGCTTGCTTGCCCCGTGATGTGATTGCTACCGAAATGTGTTTACCGTAAACCGTATCAAACTGTCGGCCGTTCACCATCTCCGTGGCCGTCTATCTTTTCCGTGCCGTGCATCGATAAAAGTACGCACCTCTATCGATTCGCGTCGGCCATGGCACATCACCTCCTCCGCGGCATCGTCGGACCACCGGGGGAACCTTTGAAACGGCCCTATCACCCTCTGCCCGTGTACGCTGGCTCGGAGTTTCCCCGTGGAAGCTAACAGACGTTGCGGGCAACTTTGTCTTCTGTCACCTGTAACGTTGTTACCTCCGATGGGTCTCTTGCTTCCGTTTCTTTCTACTCGCTTCGTTTCGCTCAGTTTAGTGGCAATTAAGGGAGAGGATCGATGGGAGATATAATATTTTGTTGCGGAGATCAGTTTCTTTTCGTCTTCTTTTCTTTTCTTTTGTTTTTGTCAAGGAAGCAGTTCAATTGTAATTGCATTACTAGTTCGTATTTGGCGCGAGTCAGTAAGGTGTTTGGACGACGCTGTTGGATCGACATTTGTAGCACGTCTTCCATATCTCGAACAGACATATAGCAGAGTGAAATCTGTAGAATATGGCTAACGGCATGGATACGTGAGTGATGATCGTCCACGCCCACACACCGAAGAAACGTAGGTGATCCGGGCGAACGCTCGCTCGAGATTTTTCTAAGGTGTTCACAGTCCACAGAGCGATATTGACGACTATTAGGAATGTGATCAGCTCCTTGCCCGGTTTGTCGTTTCTCGAGCAACGTCTTCCCCAGGCGATCTAAGAATTTTTTTCACAACAGTAACGACCCAATTTGACGCAACGATTATTATCCGACAGGATAATCGAAATATTTACTTTAATGAGCAAAGTTTGACTGGTGCTCTGCATCAGGGCCAACAAGTCTGTGATCAACGATAATACCCATGTCGGTCCCATCGTCAGTATATCGCCGACCACGCCGAAAAGGCAATGCAGGTAGACACCAGCCTGGGCTGCCGCCAACAGAGTCGTATCCAAGTCTGATGGATTGATAACTTTTTGCTGCAACGCTTGTAGCTTTAGCGTTCCGGCAATCGAGACGACCATACCTACAATTCAATTCTTTCTGCCATGCCAGACTCTAAATATTGCAAATAGAACCTCGTTTACCTAACAATAGTATGGCGCCGTCCAACGCGGTGACCTGGACGATAGCAATATTCATCTTGGTCTCCTTTAGCACGAAAAACATAATCAAACTCAATATCGTCGCGGCCACGACCAAGATACCGCCGAAGAGTCCTCTGAAAACGTTCGAAAAGAAGGATCGACCTTTCAAATCTCCACGACGTCGCATTAACAAATTAACGGAACATTTTTCTTTCTTATCGGACTAATTACATTCCCTTGCTGACCTGTGAGAACTGCTACAATCTATGCTAAGATGGTACGAAGATCTCGTCGGATTTTCGCCCTTCGCATCGGCCCTCTCGTCCACCCTCTTCCACATCTCGAATAGTATCACCGCGCAAATTAAACTGAACTCGATTGTGCAAGGGAAAAGGAACGGACTGGCGTCTCTTAGAAGGGACTTGAGGATTCCGTCCTCGTCGTCGTGCGTGTCGCCCAGCTGTTCGATCTCTTGTTGCGTTTCCTCGACCAGAGCCTTGAGACAGAAATGAGATCCCTGAACACGCGTGTCGACGAGAAACTATCGGTGAAAGTATTTCCCCCCATGAACAATTGTTTCTTAAACCGGGAATCAAAAGCTGCGCGTCGAAATCGTCTGGTCGTTTCACGAATTACTTTTACAGGAAAACATAGAGGAAAATATTTGATAATGAGTTAATAAAAGCGCAAGATGAACTGCGTATAATATTTTTCTAATTAATTGCGACATCGGTAGCTCTACATAGAGCGAGTGAACCGAGATTAGAATCCGAAATTTCCCCGTTTGTTTGATCGACGCGACATTATCCTAGTACCTGCAGCCATTCGCAGAGATTCGTGGCGATCATATGCATCAGGCCCAATTTCGCGAGGGCTGTGTGCTTGGCCAGGCCAAGGCTTGTGCTGTTGAGAAATATGAAGTGCATCTGCGCCGTGACCAACAGCAACCTGGCACCCGGTGTAATCGCCCTGAACGGACCGGAAGCTATTTCCGCCCCAATTTGCAATCCCGTAAATACCAGCGAGCCGGCGCCGAAACCCACAGCGCCAAGCCTGAGACAAAAGCTGCCGTACTGTTGCGTCTGGGGAACAAAGATTTCATTGTACGTGTGTCGCGTGGCTGAATGCGATTCGCTAATTAGAAAACCCTGAATTCTCCGCGAATCAGCCATGCTCGATGGAATAATGTTTTGTAAGAAAATTTATTCAATGGTCTGGATCGGTGTTGACGAGTAATTGGCCTGCGACAATTAACAGTTGTTCAACTCGAGACACCTTAAACAGACCGCCCCCGGAGCTTAGTCAAACGCAAGCCCTCGTGTTCGCGAAAGGTGATACGTAATCCCAAACGTGTCTTCCCGAGCGTGAATGAAAGCTTTACCTGGCCGATGTTCACCCGCTCGCCCCTCTCGTCGAATTTAAACGTCTGCTCCTTCTCGTTCTGCTGCATGAGATTCTTTAACGCCTTGTCTCTCAAAACGATAACGTACATCGTGGTGACGAATGCCACGCTGACGGCGTACAGGTACAAATAGAATCCCTAAGCCGGCGGGTCAATTGCATTATAGAAAACTCCTTTTATTCTTCGTTGTTCTTTTTGCGTTTTTCAATATCCATGAAAATATTCATTACCTGATTCAGTGAAGCTGGCACCCTTTCCGTCACACTAGCAGTGATGGGTACAGCAATTCCAATCACGACCAGCAATTTCGCGTAAAGGGTGCTCATGATGGACACCATTTCCGCGTGACACTTTTCCTTCTCCACCGGTTTTGCCCGTTCCTCAATCAACTGTTGCTTGGCTGCCGAACGAAATTTCCAACGACGTGTGTTAATTAATCTCGGTGTTTAATCGCGGAAATTATGGCGCACTTACTTTTCGCCGGATTCAAAGCGTTCGCAGGCACATAAGCCATGCTGACAGGTGTCAGAGGCAAAAAATTGGGTCGCTGCTTTTGCACCTCGAGCTCGTTTTTCTCCGGATGATTTTGATCGTTTAGCAACACCATTTTACCGCCTGTCGCGTGGCCGGTTAAAAATTCTTGTTCCTGAGGGATGCAGGAAGGTAACGACATGTTACTCCCAATGCCTGAAATCAACGCTCTGACGAACAGAGAACGGGTCAATTTTCATGGAACAATGTGGAGATTCGGGGAAATTAATAAAAAATAATAAAAAAGAAGCGCAGAGCGGGGATTTATTGGCCGTTTACAGGGTACGTCGAATATCATAATATTTAACCGTATAGAGATGGATGCACTCGTGTCAATACTGCTCGCGATGTAAATTTGAACGAACCGTTGGACCGTAAACGTCACGTCGAAAATATCTCGTACGAAAACTGAATTCAATGATCGTAAAATTATACGCTTTTTGCGTTGCCGTGTTTCACGCTGACCACGGGATACTCTACGATATTTCGGCCGCGATGCGTTATTAACGCCGGCAACGATCAAATCGGTCGTGCGTATTTTCGACGTGTTCCCGCAATACTTCGCGTGCACCTGTGCACATTTGGTCGGAAAATATAGCTGGGGGGGAAAAATTAGAAAACGAGAACCGATATTACCCGAGAAGGCCCCGTCGATGGTTCATAACGGCAGTCAGCGAAATGGTTTGCCTTCGTGCATGCGACGTTCTTCCTCGAGGCGGCAAAGGGTAGTCCTTTCCATCGGCCTCTGGTGATAGGATTATCGATGCGTCGCGATTTTTTAACTCGGAACTTTTTTTTGTTTACCAGACATTATTCGGTGGAAAACATTTGTATGGTATTCGAATTGCCAGATATACTAGATACTTACGTCATCGTTACATTGGATTGACTACTGTTCATAGTCCAGTGTCGCTGTGCCTTTGGGCTCGACGAATAATGCGAACTGAAAAACAAGAACTGCAACGCTTAAACTTTCGTTGCTATTTTATTGTATTGCCTTAGGACGGCATTATAAAATGCTTATAGCGCATGACGTACGTTTAAGAAAATTCTATCGCCCTTCTTTTCGCGAACGTTGCGTAACAATCGTTTCGGTTTATTCACCGGCAATGCGTCAAACTTTCCAGTTCGTCCCGGGGTTGGATAAGCTCGCTCGCCGTATTTGCTCGGCTGTTCTCGCGGGGAAAACTTGGAAATTTATTCCCAGGGAGATTCGCCCCGCGTTTTGAATTTTCCGTAGGCTGGCCAACTTCTTCGTTCTTTTTCTGCCTGAACTCTGTTCACCTCGCGACGCTTAAATGGCCGCGAGAAAAACCGGATACCTCGCGTATCGGTAGCTCGTCGTCGAACGAGCGACACCTGTACACCTGAGAGATCGTTACCGATTACCCCGTTGCATCCTTCGTTCGTTATTGTCTACCGCCTGCGAACTCGGCGACCCGTCTCACCCATTCAGCTATTCGTTCGCGACTAATTTTTCCGGGGGAACTTCGGGAACTCGCGCGTTGCTTTCGTTCGTTTAGAACGCGAAACTCCGAGACTACGTTCCGACTGGAAGTTGCACCTTATTCAAGGCGATTCCGGACTTTGTGCCCGACGAGCAACGCCGACGATATTGCTGTCGCGCAATCGGACCAACTTCGCCAACTTTCGTTTGAATCGCGTTAAACGAATCCCGACGAACTGTGCGACGCTATCGGCGCGTCACTCGGGCGAAATGTTTCACGTGAAACCAAGCCTGGCCACGGTAATGCCGTTCCAGTTGCGTGTACTGGTAACTATTCCCGACGCTGTGAATCGCGGGAAAGCCACTTCGAGCACGCCTTTGCGAAAGGCAAGCGCTTTTACGACCCGCGAAAATTTTCGAGCGCCCGGTGTCATTTCGTTCCGTGCGACTCGTTTCGCGAGTGGTAATTAGGTTTCACGACGTATCATTCACCGGACGGAAGTTTAAGTATTCCCGGCTCACGGATCCTGGCGCGTTGCGAACGATTTTGAAGCACGTGGATACGAACGAACGAATCGCCGCGAATAGCACGACGCGACGGTTCAAGTCGATCAAGCCATTACCTTTCACGCTGACAAACTAGTCGATTTGTTGCCCGGGAGTGATACACCTTGTGGCCCCGATTATCGAATCGGTGGCGAAACGTCGCACCAACGGATCAGTAGATTTTATTTGAGCGGTTTCGATTCGCGATAAAGCTCGTGACAATTGTTTCGCAGAAAAATAGTAATCGTCACGAATCGTTCAACTATCTTGCACCACCGATCGTTCCGGATACTTCTCGAAGTGGACGGCGCGAACGCTCACGAATTCGCTCGCGGTTCGCGCGATTCTGACCCAAGATCCGCGGCCGGGTCTCCTCCATGTGGACAGGCAACCGGCAAACAATCGTCGCCGCGAAATTAGCGGGCGATCGCGAGAAACGTCGGCGTCGCGACGGGCAGGTATATGTCGTGCTTTCGGGGTGAACAACACTTGACCGGATACCATCGGATCGATTTGCTTCGGGATCGCAGATTAATAATGACCAGGCTTGTTCAACAGCGCGTTCGTCGATCGATAACGTAAATACACGTGTAGCTGGTAGTCGTCGATTGTTTATTTAGTCGAAACAACGGCGCCGCGTGGAATTGCCATTTGCGTTTGTATCGCTCGATCGTTCGAGAATTCGAAAATTTCTAACGCGGATTTAGCGGCGATCGGTGCAAGAAATGGGACGCGCTCGACACGTTTCGGCGTACGAATTTTCATTCGCGAGTCTGCACGTTCATTCAACACGAACCGTAACGGCGGGGAACTATTATCGAGTAGCCGGGATCAGTCTGTTGATCGGCGGGTAAAGTGAAACGAGCGTATCGTTCGAATTTGCTTCGATCGGGAAACATATGATCCGCATCGAAGCGGGCATGGACGCGTCGATACGTTCTCATAAGTGGTCCCTGCGCCTGGGTTCGGGCATAATTTTACGAGACTTTTGCCCGCGGCCCGTAGAGAGTTTATAGGGCGATTTTCTCGAGCGTAATCCGTACAAACGAGCCGGTTAAGTGGAGTATAAGCCGTTAATGAAGCCAGTATCATCGTCCACGCGGAACGCCTGGATATGTTTGCCGAAACTGGTACGAAAATTTAGACCGTGCCCGCTAAAAGGCACTAATTGTAGGTGCAGCCGATAATAGTTAGTACCTGCAGCCTAATTATCGCGACGATGTGCACGTCGATCGATCCGACAAATCCCGATTTGCATCGGCTCGTCGTTGTCCTTGCCGCTTTCGCTCTGTACTCGTCGCGATCGCCAACTATAATAATACTTCCTGTGATGGAACGCGTATGGTTAGTACTCCGATAATTGGCGAGGATCCGGGAAACGCGCGAACGCTTCTTCTTGTTTTCTTCACGGTCGAGTTTCGTTACGAATCTTCGATAGGAAAAAAAGGATCGAAGAGGGCAGAGGGCTCGTGAACCGATGGCCGCGTGAATTCGGCCCGCCCCAATGGAGTCCAAATTGACGAGAGTAATTCCGTAAAAGCCGTCGGTTTGACGGCGGCATGGCGATGAATAGTAATGCTCCGCGTTAGATACGTTTCCAGTTTAATAAGCACATTTCGTCGCGACCCAAGATCATGGGAGACAAAAGGACCCTTATTACGCGGGCGTAAAATCGGAAGTATAGAAATTCGTGGATACGCTAGCGCTATTGAAACACAGACTCGGCGAATTAAGAATATTTATTGGGTCGTTCTCAGCGGGGTTTCAACATTATATTCGCGCAAAACATATAGCCCCCGGGGCTGTTTTTAGTGGAAAGGCTATATATGCATTCATATAAATGCCCATTTGAAATAAACACGCGGCGCTAAAAACGGATAAGCAATATTTGATCAAAGAATTATAACGGCGATACAATCAGACGCCATATTGGTGCACAGGTGTGACTCCATCCTGAACAAGGTTGGTAATGACGCGACCAGTGTTGCCAGAATGACGAGCAATCAACCGGAAGGGAAGCTAGTCGTTCATCCGAGACAGAGTCTCTGCCTATCGAATCTACGACCTAGCCGTTTTCTCTCTTGTCTGGCCCTGGCCCTTTTCTCTTCCTCTCACCACTTCTATCCGTCCCTCCTCCATTCCCCGTCCCGCTCTTTCTATCCGTGACGTTCGAATCCCCAGCTCTCTCTTGAACGGGCCATTCAGCGAGGCCGCCCTTTCGCGAGACTCCTCTTCCCAGGGGCGGAACCAGGGAGAACCGGAAGTGCCCGGATATGAGCTTCCGGCGCGGACAATTTGCAGCGCAAAATTGAATGATCGACTCCGATAACCGTCGTTGCTCGTGCCTACCTATGGAGCCTGTCACGCTTCAAATTCCAAAGCGACGCCGTTGTCGCCAGCGTCGGCGACGACCGGTTGCCTGCCGCCATTACGACGATTCGTTATCGTCATTACCGGGGCGCCGAACGAACCACGTGGAAGCCCGAAAACGATTCAATCCAAGCCAGCCGTTCGACTGCCATTTTTTGGTTACCGTCGTTCTCCGCCGTTTCAATTTCTTTCTTCTCCGTTACACCCGATTAGTTGGCGGAATTTTACTCTTAATTGGGATACGATCAACGAATTCGTAGAAAAGCATCAAAGGAGCAACGGTTTTCCCGGGGGTTTCTCTGTCACCGTTGCCAATGGTCCACCCCCAGCGAATCCTCTGACGAGAACCGCTGGACGAAACTCGAGACCGTCGAAACTGGCGATAATAACCTGTTACTTTGTGAAGCCGCGTAGTACGCTCGCGCACGCTCTGGCGTGGTGGTAAAGAGAAATAGGACGTGAAATAGTCACAGGCGAAGTCCATTTGCCGGGCCGACGGAAACGCTGATACGGCATAAACTGTTTCGACGGCTCGCGAAATAAAGGTGACACTGTCGCCAAGCGGGGTGTGGTTCGAAGGGTAGAATGGGCGGTGTACGGGATTAATTTGAATTGCCAAAACGGTTCGCTGCCTGCGAGTCGGTGGCTGCTATTTTTGAACAACCTTCGCTATAAGCTCGACCACAAATGGCTATTTACCTCTTCTGGCCCGCTCGTTGATGCCGTTGCGTCCCGGTTCCACTCGTCGCCCGTCCAGTTACTTGTTCCTCTCTCGTCCCTACCCCATCCCTCCGCTGCAGCCACCCCCTCTTTTCAACCGCCAATACCCTGTAGCATCGGCCTCACCCCTATCTCTCGGCGCGCGGTGCCCGCACAGCATCGGTGGAGCGGCAGTTTCACCCGACAATGTCTATTGGAAGATTTATTCCAATATTTTCAATTAAAGTTAGACAAAGCCGTGTTTGATAACGCCTGCGTGTTTCGCCGCTCTAGTTGCGGAGGTAAAAATAATATACTATGCGCGAATGATCAGGAGTGGCTTTCATCACCGCCGCTTTCCAGCTAGGGATGTTCCAGGGGGGCAGGGAATGTCTGTATGGAGAGCGAGGTGGCCAAGGGACTAGACAATACCGCGAATGGCGTGGCCAGGTTCGCGAAGAATGCCGGCTATCGCATATGGCACAGGGGGCGAGCACATTTTTTGTTCTAGTAATGCAATTAACTAAAAAGCGCCTCGCTGGGAGGACAAATTGAAGAATTTTTTAAAGGGGACATTTTTGGTGGTACTGATACGGGGCTTTTCATTATCGAAAGGTGGTTTTCGTTCTATTATGTTATTAAGAATAGTTTTTTTTTTTTATGAATACATTTGGCATGACACGTGTTGTATACGTTTACGTGTTCCCTTGGTTGTTCGCGAATATTTAGGCGGATTTTGGGAAAATTAAAAACCTCGAGTTACTGAAATCAATTGTTATTAATTCCTGCCGTATCGGTTCTAAATTAATAGAAGACACGCGGGCGTAGTTTAAAATTCTCGGCTGCCTTTGCGGAGCCTATCAGGGCTTCCTGAAAGATCATACACGATCTTTTGCAAATTTACCGAAGAATTCTCAACAACGCAGCGGCGATCGCGTATTCTGCGCGGCGAACGATAATTAGATGCCCAGTGGAATACCCGCAAACGTCACGTGGCTGTCACGGGAGCTGTCATCGCCTTCTGTTGGCATACACGTGCGTGTGCGAGAAAACGAGAGAACGAGGGAGAGCGAGAAACAGGTAGAACGAACACGTGAGGCAGGGAGAAGGGATGGAGGTATGAACGTATCGGACGGCACACTGATTCGCTCGGACAGTTCGATCACTGGCTTTGTGTACTTGCGACAAGACCGGAACACGTAGCCCCGGGGAGCGGTGGTTGAAGGCGGTGAAAATGGAATTTGAGTGGCATCCGGGTGGGATTCTGTCTGTATTTACGGTTCGATATCAACTTTTGTTTCTGCCGCCGATAGCCCGACGTGGCGCGTTTCCAGCTTGCGTCATTGCGCCAGCTTTATGGAATTTCGGGCCCGCGGAATAATAGGTTTATGGAATTAGAGATCTATCAATTAACGGTTTGTAGCGGGGCCAAATTGAACGCCACGGGCTTTACAAATTCGTACAAATGCAATTGCTGTCTCGATTTGCGTCGACGTCGATTAATTATACTGGAGTCCGCGGCGACAAAGGAAACGGCTATTGTGAAAATCGGTCCGAACTAATGATACGTGTACGCGTGTATTTTTCATTATTAAGGGGGGCAAGTTATTCTTAACTTTGCCAGCACGTCCACGTAGGTTGCAGGTGTACGCATGCACCCGCAAGAGGACGAAAATCGATCCCCGCCTTGGTTGAATACAACGCTAGGGTAGGATGACCCTTAACATCGCGAAATACGGTGTGCAGGCGAAGCTGAAAGAGGAGAGGTACGTCCGACGTCAAGGAAAGGGCAGCGGGGATGGGGATCATAAAAAGGAGAGGCAAAAGTGGGAGGTATTGGGTAATTGAAGAACAGAAATGGCACGTCGAAGTAATGGGGTTGAGATGGCGAGCCCGGGTATTGTGCCAAGGAGGCCAACTTGAATGGAAAGGGATGAACGCATTCAGGGAGGTCAACGACGGTTTACAAACGAATAATCGAACCTTGTTACTCGAACACGTTGCACCCGTCGCTACACACAGTTTCCCCCTATTATCAAATTAATCGACTGCTCGGTTCTTCTTTTTTTTTTTCCGTTCCTTTTCCGTACAGCCATTTATTTGGCCGACCGGTCGCGCCGAGGAACGCGCAGCTGTGTTTTTTCAAGCGTCATACACATCGTACATGTTTGACCGGTGTTACCATCGAAACGACTTTCGGAGCGACCAGAGTCGATGTCACGCGGAAAACAGACCGACAGTGCAACTCTCGTCTCGATGAAGCTTCGACCTGGCCGGTGTCAAAATCGAAACGGTAAAAATGCGCGGGGTGGTGGCGCGGTGGGGTTGGGAGGGGGTGACATTGCGCGAAATAGAAAAAACACCAGCGTGCAGTTATGTATCTATAGCACCGGCTTGACAGGCGAGATATAAAAAAAAAAAAAACGAAATAAATTAAAGCAACGTGGCAGAAAAATGTCAATAATATTTTTGCCGTTTGCTGTAAACAACGTCACGTTCCCACGTTCCGTGACGCACGGGCGGCGCAGCGAACAATTTTTCTGCGCTATCCCTCGCGCGTAACCCCTTGCCTGGATTCGCCTGACAGATACAATTTGTGACGTTTAAATGATTCTCACGCGCCCAATACGAATTCGCGCCTGTTCGACCGCCGATTCGGCATCGCTATTCATACAAGCGTACAGAGAATCGTATAGAGAGAGAGAGAGAGAGAGGCCGAGAGCGATTGCATTGAACGCTGATGGTTCGCGTGGAATTTACCTGGAGTGCATGGGTCAGGGCGGACGCGTGTCACCTGGTATCAACCAGGCCGTGCACGTGCACGAGCGCTGCACATGTTCGAGTATTATGAGGCGATAGACAATCCGGACCAGCGGCTCGTTATTATGCTGTGCGCGAGGTGCGATTTCCAATATGTCGCGGATGGCGAGCGTCATACAGGCCTGTTAAGCCTCCCGTGTCGGCCTTCGACGTTCAAATGACTGGTCCAGTCGCCAGGAGAAGAGTGCTCGTTCGATCTGCCGCGTTAATGGCCAATACGCGACACATTTCCGATTGTTTCGACCTCGTTCGCTGCTGCGGCTGCGACGGAATTTGCGCCACGGGTGTACACCTGTGACGCTGCGCGAATACACCGGCGGCTGTGCGCGTAAACACTGGAAAATGGTGGAACAACGGGTAACGATAATGACGTTAACGTAATCGGATATCAAACCCCGGGCATAACTATCGGTGGCACGGCCAGTTTCTTGTTTCTCTTATCCGGCAGCGAATGGAGATCTTGCTGATTCGTTTGTATTTTTGACGAGTGGATATCCATAGAAGCACGGCTAACGAAGAGATAATACCCTCGGGGAAAGCGAACCCGTCGAATTTTAATGCGAGTTCGAGCGACGTTAAAACGTTAGAGAATATAATAACAAGACAGGGAAGGAGAGGGAGAGAAAGGGAGAAGCGGCAAGGATGAAAATCGAGCAAGGGAGTAGCAATAAGGGGAACGTAAGCTTGAACTTTAAACGGTTCTCCACTCGAGAGCGAGAAATAGATTGCCACGTGCTCCGACAACGTGACCCCGGTAAACTGGTAATACTGATGCTAGTGGTAATACCTAATAGCAGCCCGAAGCGGTGTCGGGGCCAACTCCTTCTAAGTGAATTAACTCCGAGTTAATCTCGAGTTAAGTAAACCCCTAAGTAGACCTCAAGTGTCTTCCGTTCTTCCTTTCCTGCGAGCCTCGCCTACGTCGCCTCCACGAGCGGGCGTATGTTGCGCGTTTACCGTGTGATCGTTAACGATTAGAATCTTTCGAGCTCTCCGAGTGGTTACCAGTCACGCTAACTACCCCCGGGATCTTTCTGTTTTACTTCCCTCGCCTAAACTCCAACGAGTTAACCGAACGCCACGGGGAAATGAATCTCGTCGGAGTGCAGGAGGCTTCTAGCTAATATATCTACTTTTCGCGACAGGATTTCTGTATGTTCGTTTTGTTCACTGCGAAAGATTGAAGCGCGTCGTACCTTTAATCCTACCTGTGTTCATTAATATTAACCATTAAGCGTCCGTCCGACCAGCCATCGTTATGCTTCGCAACCCCTTCTTTTTTTTTTTTTTCTTCATCGGCCGGAGACGCGTATTAATCATCGCGCAACCACGCTCCGGTCTCGCGTCATTTTTCCTCCGTTTCGCACATTTTTCCTTTTTCACCGCCGCTGACAGGTGGAGGGAAAACGCGTCTCGTCCCTTTTATTTTTTTTGTTTTTTTTTTGTTTGCTTTTGCCTGCGCGATTTTTCGCCCGCCCCTCACACCCCGTTACCCTGCCCCGTGTCCTATGACGCTGACGTTCCTTTCGCGGCTTCTGTGTCACAGTTTCGCGCACGATATTTATACAGCACATGTGGGGAACGTTGATCCGCGCCGCTTGCTCATCGTCGATGTGGTTGCATATCGTGCAGGTTTCGTTGACAACGAACCAAGTCGTAAAGAACGGCTCGCCTGTCACGAAACCCAGACGCTTGCATCCATACTTCCGCTTCCTGTTCCCACACGCTCCTCGGGGATGATATCTTCATTCGCCTTTGGCTCCTCACGGGTGAAAGGTCTGACGTTTCCGAGTGTAACGTTTGCAGAATTATTCACATTGGTCCACTTGGCGATTATGGTCGCGCAATTATTATTGAGCGCATTTACATCGCATTAATGCCCCGTCGCGGACGCGGTATTCGTTCGTTATTTGGTCGATCCTCGAGCACAGGTCGTGCTTAATCGGCGTACGCGATGCGGTGCCAGGCGTCCAGTGAAATTATAATCCATCAGCTTGGTTGAATATTCCGGTAACTATTAATTGCCTGTCGAATATGATTAATAGGAATGCTCTATGAGAGTCGATCTATCGACAATCACAGTACGATTTCGCCCGGCGCGGTTCAGCATACCTATTCGCTCCTGCCTAATATCAGATACAGAGAAACAATCCGCCGTTGAAAAATTGCAAGCAATGTTAACGAGTCGTTTAATCGCGCGCACGAGTTCCAGGATAATTCTGTTTCAATGCGAGCCGTGGTAGTTCATTATTACTGAGAAATAACTGGCAGGCCATGGTGGACACGGGATGGAAGAGGCGGCCACAGGGAGACACCGTGTGCCAGGGCGGAGAGCGACAGGAACCTAATGAAATTACGATGTTTCTTGCCTGAAAGACACTATTCAGAGGTGGGTACACAGTGGATCGGAGCGTAAAGTCCTTGTTTGTGTCGCGAGCAGCTCGTCCACACACAGGAGGCAGGTATGACTCGCCGAGACGTGCATCAGAGAGTAAGCGAGTGTGTGCACGTTGTACGGTGGCAGAGACGTTTACCTAGAACCGTGCGGTACACACGGTATACAATATGTGCACGGGCAGGTGGCGGCGTGTGCCCGTAGAAGTGGCGTGCATACGCCAGGATGCATCTGTGCTCGTTCCCTGCAGAAGAGCTGCCGCCCGCAAAGCAGCGGGAAGAGGGCTTTGTGAAAAGCGCAATTGACGGGTCTTCCTATTAGTGGACGAGGGAATATCGGGGGCAAGAAAAAAGTGTGGAAGTTGGGAAGGTGAGAGCAAGCGCTGATGGCAGACCGTTCAGGACGAGCCGCCGTACTCCTATGCAATGAGCAAGGCGAAATAGAAAAGGAGGGGGGAAAAAGAGAGAGGAGAACAGAGATCGACGAGAGTCCATGGAATAGAAGGGAAAGAAGGTAAAGCGAAGAGAAGAAAAGTGGCACCGGGGGGCAAAAGCGCACGCCCCTTCAGAATCTTTCTTACTCTTCGTTTTTCCTCCCCCGCGTCGCTTCACCTTTTTTCACATTAAGCGGCTAAATTTCCGTTCGCGCCGACTATGTTGAATATTCGCCCTGAAAGCCGTCCGATCGCTCCGCGTCCTTTGATGTGTCCGGGCCTTTTTGTTGCACAACGCTGAAAACACGAATCGATTTTGCGCCGATTCCCGCCTAGGTGTACTACTTTCCCGTCCTCCGTCGCCCTTTGTTCTTCCATCCGTCCTTCCGTTTCCAGATTTTCCGGCGGCTGTCGCGCGGCGCAATTTGCGTCACTTATAACAGGCGGCAGCGAGGTTTGGCGTTCGAGTCATAAAAGCTCCACGAATTTCCCGTTGCATCGTAAAACGCCTTTTGGCCTTTACGCGACGCACGGCTATAAAAATCGATGGGTATACGGCGGAAGGGTCCATTAATAAATCCTGTTTATGGGAAACAAAAGAACGAGAGATGGAGCAACTGAAAGTGTCGACGCGAGACATTCGCAATCGCGACGCATCTTCGTCGTCGACCGTGTCGTTGAAAAGAACAGGGGGGTGGGGGCAGCAGGGGGAGGGGGAGGCTGGGGTTATGGGTGAAAACCGTTTTCGAAAATTAATCGCGTAACGCGCGCGCGCGGGCGGGCGCGATTGGCCCGATTGACGTTGTCACTACCCTCTCCCCTTGTCCGTGATACGATTAGCGGTGCCTACACCTGTGCCGTCCTCGTTCGTCGTGCATGTGCAGGAACTTGATAAAAATGAAGGGGGAGTGTCATCGGGAATCGAACACCCGAGACCTACGTATTTCTAGACACTGTTCGGTCCGTCTACGCCACGGTCCCTTCCCGACACTCGTTCTTCGTTTGTTCCACTTAAGGTCGTCGATGAGGGGGCGCCCGATCCGGCACACCCGTTCGTTGTTCGCCAAGTGGGAGGTACGAGATTGTAACGGAAATCAGTGCGCGGATCGTGACCAAAATTCGACCTTTGCAGCCGTTTGTCCCGAAGGCATCGTGCCGCGGAACAATGCGACAGCATCCTATAATTATGTTAAGTACGCCGCCGGAACACGGAAACTGTATAGCACGGCAACTGAGCTACCATCACCACCACCAGTAACCAGCACTTGGTTTACAGAGATTCCCTCTTGTAGACAGTGTAGGGGCGAGTGCATATTACTACCTAGCCTATAACCTAACGCAGTTACGGAGCAAACGCGACCGGCCAGACCTGTGTGATCAGAGACTAACTAACCGCATCTCGGCAGCGTGCACATACACAGCATGGTGCACGTATTCGTATAGGGCACACGGCGTGATTACACGTATATAAATATATATATATATATATATATGTGTGTGTGGGGGCGCGGGCGGATACTTATCGTAGGTAAAGCGGAAAATGTAACGTGTATCGGGGGGAGTGAAGGTAAATTTTGTCAGATGGAATCGCCGCCGTGTTCGATTCCCATGGAATTAAGTACCAACCGTTTGGCGTTTGCTCGATAAAATGCGCGATCACGGGGGTGTAAATAAATATTCAATTACTCCCGTCGCGCTGGTCCATCCACGCCACCCTTCGCTGCTCCACGTCCGCGGTGGGCACCACGGCGAAACAATTAAATCAACCAATAGAGTTTTAATCTCCGTTCCGACGAGTATCGCGTTTCCCCGTGGTGGATGCGCGCGGGAAAAAAAAACGAAGAATAATCACGGACGAGGATTGCGCGGCCGGTTTCCAGCCGGTGTTGTCCAGCCGATGGAGGTTTCGCCTAGCGATAATGCGCTTTTCTCCGTACAATTGACACAGGTGGGCAAATTGATATCCGGCTGGTACCCGGCATCGTTGTTTGATGAAGCCCGCGTATTGGCCGGCTTTCAACTTGTTTCTCGATCATCACTAATTGGCAGCTACTGGCAAACAGAATAAACGTCGGCTGTTTAGCGAGCAATCCTTCGACTATTCACAAGTCATAGTGGAAGCTAGTCATTCGAGTTGGTTAGCAAACCCTCGGTAATACCACGCGGAATGCAATTAACTGGCAGCACCGGGAATCGTTGTTGTGCCGTGTGACGTTTGCTCGTACGTTAGAATTATGCGTTAGCGAGCAATTATCATTGAGACTCGATCATTTGAGAGGGCTACTGTACTTGCACGAAATATCGTAGCTGCTTCAAGCGTCCACGTTACGTTTGGGGGCGGGGATGGAAAGGGCGGACGTAGATCGAAGGGCAGAAGCGGTGATGGCTGACGTATCTGTATTCCGCAGTGACGGCAGACAAGCACGTATATCAAATAATTAGATTTCGGCCTGAAACGTCAATAACCATGTAAAACCATTACCCGTACGAGACCCTGTCGGTCGGTTCGTTACTGGTTGGTCGGTGGACCGGCCGACGGCCGACGGGGAAACTACCAGGATGTCGGCTTCTCCTGTCTGCCTCTGCTCACCCGCCTGCCTCGACGACTGCTCACAAATTTAACCGTGTTAGCAAACAACTCATTTAACAGAATTAGGGCCCGGAGCCCTCCCTTAAAATTCGAGAAACAAAATTACGTTTCGAGGCAAATGGTGTGGCCGGGTGTAAAGTAATGGAGGCTTGACGCGACGCTTCCTTCTTTTCGCCCTTCGCGTCATCGATTTCCATTGCCGGCCGTTCGTCTCGGATATATCGTCGGATATTAATTTTCACCGAAAGATGTGGCGCAGCTGCGGTGCCGAGGCGATAATTTATCCGTTCGCTACGTAACGCGGCCCGGAATCGTCGTCGAGACGGCGCGAAATTGAATTAGCCGACGGGTACAGGAGTGGGGGCGAGAAAAAGTTGTTTTCCTGGTAGAGGTGCGAGTCTAGGTAATTTTTGTGTAATTTATGTAACAGCGCGTTACTTGGTTCAGTTTGTCTCAGAAATGGACGCGCCGATATTTGTGCATTTAATGCCAACTCTTAACACCAATTGTTCGATCGCGATAACTTAAAGCTTCACTTCGTTCCCGTGCGAAAGTTTTAATTTTCGTTCCCGATTGTTGCTACAATTACAAATCGTAACGAGTGGAGATCGCCGTGGAGAATGGCGAGCAGATAAAAGGGAACGGTAAGAGGGGGAGGCGGGAGGCGCGGCAGTAGCGGAATAGGTTTGTTTAAAGCGCGAAGGAAACGTCGTCGACGTCAAACGTCGCAGCATCGGGCGGAACAATGGACGACGTCGCGCCTTCCGTTCGAGATACGATTCGTCGTATTCGTCTCGTTGGTACGCGCTCGCGGCCAGGCAATCGCGTACACAATTGTGCACGCGTGCACAATTGTGTGTACCGTCCACACAGTGGAGTGCGAAAGCCGCGTGCACAGCTATCGCTGCCTCGCCATCTGACAGCCTTTGCCCGACTGTTCGCCTCCTACCTAATATCATTGTTCGGACGTAGCCGCTTACGAAACAAACTTGCGCGTAGCTATATCGCGGGAAAACTTTCGCGACCAACCCGACGTCCTTTCACGAGCGAACGGTCGGTGTCCGCTGGAAATTGGAACGACGAGCGCGAACTCCGTGCACTTGTTTTCGACGCAGCTTGTGTGCAGCAGCGATTTTGGATGCGTTAGCGAAAGGGGGGATGGATAGGATGCTTGCGTATTTTGCATATCCAAAATAGCCTGATGAGAATAGTTTTTGATCACGCCAATATCAGGTTAATTTACCTGCCTTATTAAAGCCTATTAGAGCTGTAAATGTTTAGTCACGCTGATGACGTATGCACAGCTGTGGATTTTACGGCAAGCGTTTACGATGAAAATTATGTAGATATTTTGATGTAACAGAGTGCTAAAATAACGCCGAACATAGGCAGATAAACAATGGCATGAAGAGCTATTAAAAGAGTCACGAATGTTTTTCTTAAACATGCTCGAGTACATATTTGATATAGTATGTGCGTAATTGTTTTTCCCAGGAATCGTCCTTTCAATTCTGTCTGATTAACGCCGTGACCGTTCTCGATTGTAAACGAATTCGCGCGACGCGGTGCTTATATTGTTTGCGAAAGAGACGACGCGATTGGTACAGGGAAGAGGGAACAGCGAAACGTATCTCTCGCGATGAAAGCGGAAAGTACTAAACTGGCTTGAAATTCTGAACAAACAGAGGAAAGACAAAACATGTTTTTCAGCCGCCAAGAATTTCATTTTCCAACCCGGTCCGGCGTGATTAAACAAGCCTGCTCGCTGAAACGTTTTGATAAGTGTCCAGCGAACAGAGAGATGGCCTTTGCAAAACTTGAGCATTTCCACGATCGCGGATAGGAGGAACAACACTGTGAACGAATAAGCGTTTAAGCTAAAACGTACGCGGGATCCACTTAAAAATATTGCTGTGCTAATTATGAAAGTTCACGATCCCCGATGTTGTGCGGTCAGAGGGTGAGCGTGTATTTTTTCTCCTCAAATTCGTGATAGTAGTAAACATTTATTTGAATACCACGGGCAACTTTGAACCCTTACACTCGCGTTTGTATTACGAAAATTGCTCGCGGCAATAGTTTCCATCGATCGACTGTCAGGCGGCGGTAGTAGTGCAACAAAAGTAAAAAAAAAAAAAAAAAAAACAGAAAGAGAAAAAAGGGAAAAGAAACGATATCTCACACGGAACAAATACACCGTGTAACGACGTGTTAACCTTTCGCGTCGAACGATCGCCGAACTGTTTCTACTTTCTCATTTGCCCCGGCATCCATCTTCTCGCTGTTCACCCCACTGCTTCTACTTCTTCTTCCTCCTCTTCGCCGCCTCCAACCAGTGTTTTCCAGTTGTCGCCTTCCTTTCTTGTTTCTCGTCGTTGAACGAACAGAAGGTCCCCTGGAGTTTCTTATTTAATTAAACTTCGCGAAACAGCCGGTAATGAATTTCGCTATCCCAATGCGTTCCGTTCGCGCTAAAAAGATATGGCCGCGTCCGAATATCCTCGGAACACGAGATTGCGTTTCTACCGCCTGGACACACCGTGAGGCGGTGATCCTACGATTAAACCAGTAGCGCGAGTCAACCATACGTCGGACGTCTGTAGCAAGGCGTGCTGCGGTTCGTAAGTAGAATAGGGCGTCGCTGGTCGGACGACGCGTAGTAGATTTATAACGTGTCGCAAATGGTTCACCTTATTCATTTCGCGTCAGTCTGATTATGTTTACTGCGCACTGCACGCATTGGGAACCAGTGGTTGTACCGTATTTAAGAACGACGGTGATAAAAGTTAAATTAAATACCGTCGTCGAATTTAGAGAAGCGTCAAGTATTCTTGCAACTGTTTCAAGTTCCCCGATTGCGTTACCATTAAACGCAAGCATGAATATACAGCGTGAGCGACTCGTGTCTAACCGGAAGTTTCAGTTTGTCTTGCGATTGATTACCGAGTGTATTGCAATCATTGGATAAGCAAAGATCCGTGGGCGTAAGGCGGTATCATCAAGTTTCACGCAACGTGCTGTTTCGTGTGATCTCTTGGGGTTAGAAACGATTCGAACCGATTTTCTGGTCCCCTATGATATATTCGAACGCCACGCGTAAAGCGAAGAACAGTAATGGTTATTAATTCGCACGGAATATAATAATATAGAGGGAAGTATTTATAGATAGTATTGCGTAACTACCTGTTTGTTATTAATGAGTAACTGTATCAGTATCTCTTTGCGTTTGTTTAATTATTTCTTGGGAACAGGAATTGCCAAGAATGGCGCCGTTTAATCCATCCAAACGAGATGGATTAAATTCTCTTGACCAGGCGAAATTTAACTGCTTTCCCGGAAACTTTGAACGAAAAGGAAACGGGGGGGGGGGGCAACACGTTTTATAAGGAATAGCGAACAATTAATTAGCCTGCCAAAGTGCTGCATTATTAACTCACATTATCAACCAAATTAATTCCAATAATATTAATTTGCCCCGTGATTGGATAGTTTAATACGGTCCAGTTATTAGAAACGTTAATAACTAATTCCATTGTGATAATAGCACGCTATCGTTGGCCAACATATTATAACAAGCCTAGAAAACGTTCGATTCCCAATTTTTAATAACGGAGAAAAGTTGCATTTGAACAAATTTTTAGCTGGTCGAGAATTGCTGCGATTTCCATTTCAAACTTCGTCGCCTTTTCCAATTAAAAATCGCGTCAAAGCTTCTTACGTGGCTGACAGCAATTTCCTCGCACTTGCCGGCAAAGAGAGAGACTGGATACGGAGTTCCCTGTAAATTAAGTTCTCGATGACTTTGATTATACGTGTGCTTCACCGGTCACCGTACGAGGGAACGAGAAGCAACTAGAAACTGCATCTACGACTGCTGAATCTTCCAACATTTCTCGAGACTTAAATCTCTTCGATTAACTTTTACGGACAGGATGGCCCACTTAATTTTCCCATTTGGAATAATTTCTGACCTGTCCAATGAATAAGAAATTCTTACGTACAAAACGATTTCGATTTTTAGAATACGCGCACATTTGTGTATACGTCAAGGTATTTCAAACATTTGACGACAAGAATTTTCTCCCTCGCGAGGAAATGTCGAAAAGTATCGAAAACTAAATTGTAAACTGCGGCAACGAAATTTCGACTCCCTCGTCATATAAAATTGCCCACTCCACGCCAGTACCATACATTTTGGATTCACGCCGCAGCATATAATTATCTCTAAAAAGTGACCAAACACACAAACATCGCGTGAACGAGCAATTTTTCCAGCAATTAACTCGGATCCGCAGCACGACTCGCGTAACGGCGAAACATTACTCTTGGACAATTATCGATTCACGGCAGGTGGGCCGTTCGAATTCGAGCGAATCGTTGGCAATTTCCCCACGCGAACACGCCATGTTAATTTTCGTTGCTTTTACGTAAATAGGCGTTAAGTTTAACTGCCCGTGAAGGCGGTGGAACGCGGCCATCAATTCTGTCGCATCGACCAGCGTGCCGTTCGCTGTTTTCGTACCTTCGCCGAGCCTCGGTGATCCTGTAAATTGTATCGCGAAAAACTCCCGCGCAGCGTAAGCGGAGATCGTTTCCGTTAAGCCCGTTAACTGAAATATCGTTCCGATAACGAGAACGTACGGGGGAATGGAGAAATAGGTAAAATCCCGAACGGGGAAGAAAGAAAAATCGGGATAGAGCGTGGCACGTACACGCGTAGAGAGATACCGGGGGGGTGTATCTATTTGTACGAATGTACGGGGGCCGCCGGTAGTATAGGACGGGCTGCACGCGAAATAGTATATACTAGTGAGTACGTGTACGTACGCGTGTCACAGGCTACGGGTATGGAGCTTATGCGGATCAACGGTCGTTTAGTATCATTTTATCCGAGAGCTTAAGCGTTAATTTTTGCGAATAAACTAGGTGAACTGTGCACAGGCTTTGTCCGCCATGCGGCCGGCGATTTAATGAATTTACAGTCGGTCGGCCTGTTACGGATTTGCCCGCGAACTACGACACCGTTTTTGATTGCGGCTTTCTTGATGATCCATTTATAGCGCGACCAGGCGAATCCCGATTCAATGTTAATCGCGACTCAATGCGCGGTATCGCGTTTAACGGCACGAAAAGGAAAAGGAAAAAGTGAAAATCGTTGGGTCAGGAATTTTTCGGTGTCGCCATCGCTCGTTTGTTTCCATTCGTTTTTATCGGCTCCGAACAGTTGTATTTCATGGGGATTCCGGCGTTTGGATTCAACGTCCTTCCGGTAGGTCGTTTAAATCGGCACAGCCATTCGATAGTTTATCCGGACCATCAGCGTTGCTGCCCCGACGCGATGCGGGAAACGCGGTTAATTGTTTATACGACGCGGGTTGAATCCCCGCTTAATGATTCATCCAGTCAATAGATCCTGAAATTGGATACAGACGATAATGGGACCGTGATGGGACATTCGGACGCGATTCTGAAAGCGTTCGCGGTCTCGTTGCGCGATCTGCCGTTTGAACGATCAACGTGAAACCATCGCGAGCGTCGATTGATAACGTTCCCGGATGCTTCTTCATGATCGTTTGGATCACATTAAGTTCCGCCACGCGACGATGTTATAATTCTCATGAATTTCGGAACGGCCCCGTTCACGCCGGATTAAACTATAATTAAATCGACGTCGGCGAACCATTGCAGGTTCTGCAACCTCCTCGCAATCATCTTTTTATTACCCTTTGGTCGGCTCGGTGGAAGGGCTTCGTCGTCAGCCACCGTCAAGGCTCTCTCTCTCTCTCTCTCTCTGTTCCTCTGAAACGTTAAACATCGTCGAATCCTCAAAGGAAGAGTCCGTGAAAGCGGCTGGCGCGTCGCCGAATCGTCCCAATTATCTGGTCCAATCGGGATAACCTAATCACGCGGAGATTCAACGGGTTATCCCAGGTGGTCTGCGGTTTAATCGCGAGTTGTCGGGACCACGTACAGGCATGGCGTGCAGCGCGGGGACGGGAAAAAACGTGACGCAAAGCAAGCAGGAGGCAGCCAGGCTGCTGGCTTACGCGAATGGTCAGACGAGCTTAGTATGCATTGCATGAAGGCACCGCGTATATCCATTATATTACAATCCCTCCTGTCCTCCCCTCCTTCCTTTCCACCTTGCCGTTCCCTGCTGCTATATCCACTGGAAGAGATTTTCTGGCGGATGGTTCACCGCTATTATCCGGGTGCTATCTGCTTCTCTCCTCTCTTCATACCCCATGTACTCTCTCCTTTATGCGCACCCGTTATATGGAGGGGTATTTACCTGAATGCTATCCCGACTGTGCGGTTCACGTGTGCCTTGCAGCCTAGGCCGGTGCCGCGTTACCCTCAGATATATTCGAGTAGACCGTACCACCGGCGAAGCACCTATGCCCTGCTTCAACCGCAATCCAATGCGAGAGAGCGTTGAAATGCACCCTCGGATGCGCGTCTGTGTTCCCCGTACGCCCTCTGCGCGCGATACGTTCGCGCTGAGCGTGTATACCTATATAGGGTACGCGTATCCATCTACGCGTACGTAGAACGTAGATACGTGCGTACATAGAGTAGATCCGTGGATAAGCTTGCAGGCGTGAGGTTACGATACGCGTGAACGCGTAGGCACTGTTCTATCGTCGGACAGGTAGCTCGGTGTAAACTGGTAGAGCATGGTGGGAACGCGTCAACCGGGTCTACGCGTCTCGTGTATCTGCATTAGACCCGGATCCCTGCGTTCACCTGGCCCACCTATTTCGCGCTGTACGGACACATTTTGCACCGTTGATGGTGTCTGCAGATGTGCACGCGCCACCATAGCCACTGTCGTTTAGCCGCAGCCTTCGCCGGGAGCACGAGATGGCATGGCGCGGCCCATGGTCAAGCCTGAATTGCCCTCCGGGGTGTAAAATAAAATTTTACAACGTTTCGAGGCTTCGCCTCTAATTTGATCGTGCCCGGTTTTCCCACGGCTCGCTATCACAGGCCCATTACCGGGGGGAGTGTCATTTTTTCCTTTGCTCGATCCCCCTGTCCCTCCTGCCGTTCCCCTTGTATAGGTACGGCATTAAGCGTTACTGCCATTACTATTTCAACCGCTTTTCGTAAATGATACTTCGTGCCGCTACGTTCCGCGCGATCGTCGAGGGAATGGAACTTCGTCGACCATCCGGCGTCTGGGGACCGTTTCTCTTAAGTCCAAATATCGTTATCGTATTCGCCGCTCGCTATCGAAACGATCTTCGGGAGCTTTAATTGCAGCAGCTTGCGGTACGGCGACGGAAGACGGAATTCCGTTCCGTCTTCGCTATAGGAGTATTTCACTTTGAACCGTTGTAGCGTTACGTTACACGAATACACGCGCAACGTTCGAAAGCTCTTCCTCTTCGTTGCGTCGATAGTCCAATCGGGGGTTAATTCCTTTTGTTTCTTTCCAGCCAACGAATGTACCCGATGGCGATTCGTTCATTTGTCTAGATTCCACGCGAACGTTCGAACGTGTCGTGACTGCCTCTGCTTCTATCCGACGATGGCTTCGACGCTGATAGAAACGGCGGCAGGTTCATTGGCCCGATTCGTATGTACGGCAGCAACTTCCACGAGAAATCCCCGTGCACGCGGTTTTATTGCTCGTTCCGTGTCCAGTGTCGCCATCGAATCACGAAGCGCTTGTGTCCCGATGCCCGGTTTCTCTTCATTTTCGCCAACGTCGGGAGGGTAGCGGGAAAGGTGGAAATGGCAACGTTAATGTCCGGCGAAAAAAAAAAAAAAGGAACCTTCCCGCCGGCAGTTTCCCACGGAAAATTGATTTAATAAACGCACGGGGACGCGTGTGAGAGAGCCGCGTCTCGATTTTCGCGTTTCATGAGCATAACAAATCCGGCAAATCCGATTTCGCCTTCGCGGCTGCAACCTCCTCTCGCAACGTTATTCCGAACGGAAATTCGCATCGAGTTTAATCCTGATTTCACGCTGCCTGTCGATCCGGTCGCGCCCACCGTTTCTATACTCGTCTTAATTGCGAATGAACGTGTCGCGGCGGTGTTCTGTTCTTCCTTTTTTTTTTCTCCGGGCGGCAAAGAAATACGGCGGTGTTTATCAACCACTGAATTCGATGGTGAAAATCAATCATTCTCGGAATTCAACGCCGCTCGCGTATTCGAGCGGAGGCCCGGGAGCAACGAACGGCTCTTTACGCTTCCTTTCACGACATTCCCAATCCCCTTTTCCATCGGCGGGAAAATAC
This sequence comes from Nomada goodeniana, assembly GCA_963969485.1. NCBI lineage: Eukaryota > Metazoa > Arthropoda > Insecta > Hymenoptera > Apidae > Nomada > Nomada goodeniana. Next base: position 21,395,316 of record OZ018303.1, read on the forward strand.
GTATGTATGTACGTAGATAGGATCGGGAAATATGTACATATGTGCATCTTCGACGGCAACGAATCGCCGCGCGAGTTTGTCGGCTATGGGTTGCACAAAGCGCGTTTGATGTCGCAACGATATTTTATCGAAAAAGTATTTCGTCCAATGTTATTAGGGGTCGTACATTTTTCAACAGCCCGTGGAATATACGTAGCGTCGGGTCGTCACGATCTGTCAGAAACTTGTTTAACTGTTTATTTGCGGCGAGCACGAGAAATCTTGAGGACACTCGGGCGTGTAAACGCCGCGGAAGTGGTCGGTACGAGGCCACGATGAAAATGTCCCGGAATATTTCGTCCCTTCCTCGTGCCAGGATCAGAGGACGTTGGTAAATGGAATAGGGTGTACGCTTACAAGTACACATGTACGTGTACTATATATGTAGTGGGTGCACCGTAACGGGTAGTGCAATTGGAAGGAAGTCGACATCGTCGAGAGATCGTCTTGTGGGATAAATTTTTTAGGAAACCCGAGTATCAAGAATAGTCTACAATAATTCTAGCGTGTACCCTTTAATGGTATCGTACTTTCAATTCATTTGGAGGCATTCAACTGTTCAATTTGCTCAGTTAATGAACACTCGTTAACGATGCGAAACTTTTCAATGTGAATTTTGATACAAATATGGGAATGGTAGGAAATATTTTCGTAAAACAGTGCAATTCTGCAAATTAAAACATTCGTCGGGATTACCAGCAAACACAGCAGTCATTCTAAATGAAATCCAATAAAGCTGGCGTTAACGAAGAGTGCCGCGATCGATCAGCATTAAACCAGAACTTGTTCGAAACCGAATGATCAAACGAAAATATTTTCCCGTCCCGTCCGTTTCATTAATTCTTCCCGGGGTAAAAATCGCCGAGTTTCAAACAGTAATCTCGTTTACCGTAAACAATTCACGAAATACGACGCTTGATACATTCGCGTCGGCTTTGATGAATTTTCCATCGGAGAAATTCTTTCGAACGTTAAAATTACTCGGACTTTTCAATCGTTCCGTCGTACTTTCGTGCTTAAAATTGCAAATATTATATTCAATGCTCAGATTTATTCAACTATCTGTAGAAGTCATCAAATCGATCATTAATCCAATTGTAATCTCTCCTTTAACTTCACGTTTACCTCTTTCCACCTACCTTTCCCGAACTGTCCATTCCTTGCCTTCGTCTATTCTCGCTTCCTTATTTCCCTTCTGTAAGCGTCCCTTCGCTTTAACCCATGACTAGTGAGCCGTGTAAGAGGCCGCTTGCTTTTTCTAATCTAGCACCCGGTTGGCTTGACGGGCGTGACCGAGGTTTAAGCAGCAATTTACATGTAAGCTTCAGCTCGGTGCCTCGTTCGTAGCGTAATTACGTTCGCACCGGGGGTAATCGTTGCCTGTCCTCGCCAGAAAATATAGAAGACGCGAGTAGCGTCCGATGATCGTGTCTCCATCGCGCAAGAGACGCGCCTTTCGACCCCCTTTGGGATGGATTTTATCGATTCTCATTCTCCGCCCTCTACCTTTAACCAGCGTTTCGACTCGACCCTGTCTAAATCTGATATAACGTTCGTTTCTGCGCGATGCTCACGGTGTGTAACGTATCGCCGGATACGTCGAGACGACGCGACGAGAAGAAGAACGCGTCGATTGAATTACCGCCTGGGGATTCGAAGACGAGTCTTTCGATTGGAGCTTGGAGACTGCGGTGCACAGGTTGAATTTAATACGGGGGAATATATTTGGAAGTATTTGTCATATGCAATTCGGATATTATTATAGTATTCTTTTTGTCGGTAGGTGGTTTGATTCGTTTAATTTCTCTCTTCGATATTAACCAAATATTCCTAACCATGTATGCAAAATTCTTTTACAAGGCAGTGTCGTGCATTAAAACAAAATCCCCATGAAGGCCGAAAAAATGACGCCAAAAACAAAAATACCCCTTCAACGGGAATCCATGGGAGGTTTCTAAGTGTCAGTCGTTATTTTAAGAATCGCACTGCGGGGTTAATTGATCGCGAGACTCAGGCGCGGCCTGCTTGCCTTCCCTCTTCTAACCTTTAGTCTCGCACCTGCACTTTGTTCCTCATTATTGCCCCCTAATAATTGGACGTCTCGAGGCCGATGTAGTCTTAGCATTTACCTCGAACTTTGGAACATCGGAACTCTGAATTATTGATTCGTTCTGAGTTTATATTACTTCCGGGCTTTTCTTCTTTCGAATGCTGTTATCCAATTTATTTAGTCAGATCGGCATACGGCCACACGTTACGGAATCGAGAATACCGAAGGAAAACGTTCCTTCCATATTTATGTAATTGTTCCTTTGCTGATACGCGCGATGCAACAACCGAGCTATCGTCAGATTTGTTTAGGAACTTTGTAGAAGGATCGAACGTTCAGGAGCACTTTACTAAATAGCTGGCAAACGAAACAAAATAAACGGGTAACGGCGGTTTGCTGTTGCATCGGATATCTTTCGAAATTAATTTCTATCACGGCTTTCGGTTTGTGCTGGTGCGGTTTGGTTGAGCCGCGGAAATATCGGTCGATCGGAAACGGCAAAAAAAAAAAAAAAAAAAAACTGACGACCATGGACAATGAGAGGGGCTGTCTTTCTAGAATAGGGATGGCCATCCCTTCCTTTTCATTTCGTCTGCTATCTCTGGTCGGCAGCTCGTGTTTTATATCCAACGAGCCTGCGTGGCCCCGTGCCCTCTCACGGTGAAAAGCATTCGTGCATTTCGCGCGAGTTTCTCCATTGGTTTCCAATTTTCCTATCGATGTGTGCGAACCGATTGTTTTGTTCCCTCTAGTTTCACTTGTGTTCCTTCGTAGCCGCTTTGCTTGTGCGCGTTTGTTGCTCGTGAAAAATACGTCTCTGGCTGTCTAATCGTCGATGGGCGGACCCACATCGGGAACCGTATCGAGGCGAGTTAGTGCACTGATAGCGGAAACGTATTTCGCCGAACAATGGATTCGTTAGCGTGCGCGGCTTATTGGGCATAGAATTTTACAGCGATCCTCTTGTGCGAAACGCACGAAAATTTGACCGAAAATAGTCGAAAGGATCACGATCACGCCTCGCCGACTTCGTTCTAGCGAAAGAGTAAAAATATAAAAGGAGGAAAAAAAATACCGGCAAGAGGAGAATAAAGGACGAACGAACCACCGTGCGGGTAGTATGACAAAAGGCGAGATAGAAAAGATAACTCGGTGAAATATCATGCACACTCAATTTCACTTTGCCGAAAGTTTCCTCGCAGTTCCGGTCATTATAAACGACGCTTTGTTATCCATCGCCCCGTCGTAAACGGGGCCTGCGACCCGCGCCTCCAGGTTCTAACTTTTCGAAACAGCTCGCGGAAGCGTGGCCGTAGTCGCGAATAACGGGTTTGCGATGTTTTGCAAAAAAAAAAAGAAAGATAAAAAAACGAAGAAGCAAAAAGAGGAAAGCTGGAAATCGAACGTAGTGTAAATTGAGCTTACAATCCAATCACCCCTGCCACCTCGCTTCCGTGTCGCCCTCTCCTTCCCGATGTCTCGGGGCTCGTCAGCTCGAGAGGCGGAAATAAAATGGGAGAAAAGCGAGACAGTGAAAAAGGTGGCTAGGAAGAGGTAAAAATGGAGGGGAAGATCAGCGTTAGACGAAACTCGACGAAGACGACGAAGGGAAACTGAGATTGGGGGGAATGGTCAGGATCAAGGAAAAGGGCAGACGAGAAAGTGGAATAAGAAATAGCCCCGGAGGGTTGAAACAGCGACGCGAAGAAGAGAGACATAGAGAGAGAGAGAGAGAGAAGTTCAGTGCACGCAGATATTTCCAAGTACATTTTTGATGGGATTTTTAAATGAGCCCCAATTGCGTTAAACGCTACGGTGCTCGACTTAAGGCAAGATTTCCTTAAACGATGTTTCAGGTTCTCGGGATCCTCGTTAAGGGATGAAGATTAAGCCGACGACGTCTTGTATTTCTTCTTTCGTCGCGGCCCACCAGTTTGCCGGCCGTATTAAGGAACGCCGATTTCACCCTTAATCTATTCGAGTTCCCACAATCTTCTATTCCACGGCCCGCGACCCCGCCTCGCCCACACTCGCTTCTGTGGAGTATTAACGCGGACCGTTGGATAATCGACTGACGAATATTGCGACTGGAATATTGTACGCCTTTGACACGTTGCCGCACAGGCGGAGAAAGTTAGTTGGAAGGAGATCGGAGGTCTGGCGGAGTAGAAAGTGTAAACGCGTGTAACGAGCTGGCGTCTGTGCAGTTAGATCGTTGGGCGATGTGAAAAACGGCAGGATAAATCGCGAGATGGTCGGACCGGCAGATATCCCGTCGCCACGAGATAGGCAGTACAGTTTCTTCTTTATACTTTGGACAGGGATGAACGGACATACAGCGATGAAAAGATGGGGCATCATAGAAACAGAGGGTTGCAAGGGAAAGGGGCAACGGGAAGGGAGGGGGTGTTGCGGGCGGTCGGAATGACGTAAAATAAATTACGCCGAGTTGAAGCGCACTTTTATGGCGGCGATGCAGCAGGTTTTACACCGGAAACTTTGAAACTGGTTGTCAGAGGAAATACAGGGACACGGGAAGCGCAACGAGCAGAGCATCGCTTTATCCTGATGAGCGCGAACATCGGCGTGTCGCGTAGAAAGCGACGGGACTATCCGCCGCCGCTACTCCCATTACTAATTTCATCGCAAATTCCTGGCCCAACTGCATATACACGTTTTCGCCAAGAACCCGTTCGTTCTCGCCTAAGTGAATGCCGCATCGTCCCATTGACGAAGGGTAATTTGGAGGAAGAATCCTTTATCGATTCCCCTACGATTTCGATAAAAATTCTGCTACTATTGCGTTCATGAAAATTGTTGCTTGCGTTAAGTGTCGCATTATTAAAGTTTTCCTATCCCGGGGAATTCTCCGCGTGATTAAAAGTATAATCATTTAATATAAAGCCAGCAAGGCAATATGTGGTGAAACTCAATATCTAAAAGCTCAACTCAATCAGTTTTCATTTAATGGTGGACTGCTCAGTCATATCGGATGAACTTTGTATTAACTCTTGCAGTTTAAATCTATAAAAATTATATAAAAGCCTAACGCACCACTATTCAACAAATTCCACGATACGTTTCACGCTATAAAACCCTTGAAAGGTAAGAAACCACCGTCATCACAGTGCTGTGACACACTCGAAGCATACCCTAAATCGTCCATTAATTCCCCGCGGAGTTAATAGAAATCGACGTGGCTGTAACGACCGGCCCAGACGCGGTTCCAAATTTTCCCGGATATTTCACAAGTTTCCTCTCCAAGACGTATATGCCAGCTTCCGGGTCCCCTCGGGCGGATACATAAAAATTGTTCCGCCAGTTTTGCCCCGCGATGCGAAATTCCACGCGGCAATCGATCATCGACTGTGTTTTAGACACGCTCGTGATGCCGAGAACGATGATTCCACAGTACTCGTCGGTACATTATAATCGTTATGAGCGTTCGATTACCGCCACCCTCTATCCATCCCTTTCCTACTCGCCGGTTTCCCGTCTGGTCCGATCGTTAATGGATACTTATCGAGTTAAAAGTTGGGTGCGCCACGCAATCTCGCAGTACTAAGAACCTAATTGGTATTTAATCCCGTTAGCGGGAACTTCCAGCACCCTGGGACGATCTGTCCAGTCCCCTGTTGCTCGAGGAACGTGCTTGCCCGTCCGGAAGAGGACGACATGGCGAACTATGTTGCGCCGCGGCCAGAGTATTTTCCGAAGTAATTAATTCCCGGAAAATAAGGTTACGCTCGCTGCATCATATTACCCAAGCATGTACGCGTATACATGAACGTGTACGCAGATGCATTACACGGTGATCGTACCTGTACGACGACGGTGGCGTCCACTGTGCGTAGACCAGATTGTTTAACGACGCTTCGCGTTTCAATACGACATAATCGTATTTGACAAACTTTGGTACATCGAACCGAACGACGTAACCGTCGACGCGTCTCGCAGTATGATACACGACGACGGTACGTATATTTAATATTTAGGATCGAGACTAGATTGATTGACGAAACGATTCGCCGTCGTCGGTAGGAGGACAATCGTTTCATCGTTGCTCGATTACGCGCGGCCCCGTGCAATCGCAATAATTATTCGACGCTTAAACGTTGCACGCCGTCGGATCGACCCTGGACTATCGGATAATATTATGGTTATAACGGTGGGGTGCGCTCCCTCTCTGCGCTTTTCTTTCCGCCGCCTTCGTTCACTTTTCCTTTTTCCTTCGTTACTTTATTGAAAGTGGACGACGATCGATGAATACAAAATTTGATGATAGACGATTAAGCGCGACAGGGGCGATCGAGCGAATGAGAGAGGAACGATCGATCGGGTTCAGTAAAGTGGACAATGTCAGCTATTTTCTTCGCGGAGTATTTCCCGCTGCTGCGCGATTAAAGTTGAATTTGTATAGTGACATCCCCGTCGATTTGAAACGGTAGCTGTCGCGTTAAACGATACGATTGTTGACAAAGCCAACGGGATGGATAGAGAGACGCCCGACACCGTGACAAAGCATGGTCTTTTACGCGAAATTTTTCGGTCTCTGTTATCGATATCGATAAACGTTCACGCGTAAAAAGTACGGTTTATCGAGGAATAAAGAGACGTTTTCGACGCGGTCAGCCCGAACGCGGTGTCGCGGCATTCAAATTGTCAGTTATTTATAAAGAGAACGGATTAATTCGCAGATAGATAACCGTTCGATTGCTACACGAGTTATTCTATATAGCCGGTCACCGGTGTTTCGATATTTGCATCTATTTATCAAAGCGTTTCGCAATATGTACTGCAAGCATTAATGCGCAAATAAAAGCAGCAACGATTTGAATGCTTGAAAGCTTGATTACAATGGTACCACTGCCAATAATTCGTCCGACGATATCTTGAATACTTTGGCAGTGCTACCATCGGTCTGCTTAAACGATATTAACAATATAAAATTGATTTCAATTACCTGCTGTCCGTTTTCACTGGGCACCCAGGTGTCGTTCGTTTGACTCAGCCAGGATTTCTTCGGCTACTTGTCATTCTCGGTTGATCGTCGATCGCTGCTCTCATCGCTGGAATCGGCAGTCACAGGCGCGTGGGTTGGCCCAAAAATCGGTAGAGAGAAGAAAAAAAAAGATCAAGGACTACAGTGCCGCGGGATACGTTGCAAGGCTTTAGTATAGAATCGGGAGACTGAAGGGAAGCAGAGAGAGTGAGTGACGTCGAGGGGGTCGACGAAGAAAAAAAAGAAATCTGGCTAGAAGATGATAGGTGCGGAAGCGCGTTGAACCGAGAGTACGTGCTTTCCTTCGAGAGTTTGGCGCGCGACTGTGCTACTGGGGCCAACCCGGGCCACTATCAACCCTCTTATGGCTCTGTCCCTTCGTTCCAACCCCTCTTTACACCCCTCTCTCTTCGCGCCACTCACATCTCCCACCCGGCTTGATACTCCCACCAGAATTCTGAGCGTGACATACTCCTCTGTTCTCCCTCTTTCTCCCTCCGACTGATATTCACAGGAATAGTCTTTCCACTCCACGACCCGTTCTCCACCCCTTCTTCATCGACCTCTTTCCAGCGTCCACCTCTCCCGCGCAGCTTCATTACAACACCCTTTCCTCCATGAGCAGCTTCATCCCCCTTGTCTCTGTACCACCGGCTATCCTACTCTCTCACCTCTGGCCACTTGCTGGGTTACCTACCCCTGCATGCCTCTTCCTCCTTCCCTTTTCATCCATCCGTGCCTCCTTCCTTCCCCGTTATCCTTTGGTCTCGCTCCTTTCCGCACCACTCGTTACGTCTTTATTTCTCCCTGCCGCGTGTCTCCCATTCGCCCTCTGTGCTCCATCGTTTACCTTTTGTCCCGCGTACGTTCGATCCTCTTCCTACTTTTCGTCCTTTCGTCCCGTTTTTCCTACTCTCCGCGCATCTGTCCCGGTCTATTTCGCGAGCTACCCGCCGCTCCGGTGTTCACCTTCTCGCTTGCCGACGAGCCCGTCCTCCTTCGAGCCCGTTTCACTGTCTCCGTCATGCGAGCAACCCCTTCCTTTGACCCCGTCGTGAAATCACCAGCGATGTGGATCGGCGGTTAGCGACGGTGCGCGCGCCGCAATTCAAAACTGCGGTTAGAAGGGGTCGTCGAAGATAAGGATGAGCCCTAAATATAGCGACATGGTGCTTAAAAGATCCTCGCGCCCTGCCACTTTCCTCGCCTTACGTGCTCCTTTTAGTGCCGTTGCGGGCGAATTCTCCGCACTTCCCGCACGAATGGCCGACGGCCAATAGCCCGCTCGACATGCGTCATACGTGGCTTAGGAAGGCGACAACCTGCTCGTTAATTTTTCGATCGACTGCTAATGGTCCTGCGCTTGCGTTTCCGCAGGATTGGAGGCTGAGCCCGGAACTTGGAACGAAATTTCGTAACCGTAGTAAAAAAAGCGCAGAGAAAGTTGCGATCCATGGATCTTTTGGAGAGTGTACGTTTTACAATCGTGAGGATGTGAAGCGAAATGGCGTTCGGATGATACGTAGGTGCAACGTTAGAGATAGATACGTAGGGTCAGCTTCGTTTCTCGAAAATGCAATTGAAGCGATAGGCTTGTTTTAATTATATCTGGAATCGGATGATTGAACGTATCGGGGACGGTGAGAAATCTTTGCGAATCGTTATTGGAGAGAGAGGTAAGAAAGGTGCGTTAGGTAACGTCAGCGTGGTCTGTGATCAAGCGACGATTCTGTCAATGGGCAGGGGTTAAACGTTTCGATGCAAGAGGTTTCGTGTGACGCGCGTCGTAACGTGACGCGTGTATAAATAAAGATCGGCTAAGCCTCGTCCTGCTCTGTAATTACGATGGAACTAAGCTGGGTATTCTGTGGATCGGTGATCCTTCGTCCTGTTCGCCACTGCAGCGTCTCCCGCTTGGCCGAAACCAATTTGGAATTAATGTAACGTCCTGAGAAATTCACGTGGTGTCCACCCGGATAGAAACCGGGCATCTTTCAATCTTTAACAGCGCTCGAACCGTTTCGCAATTTATTTTCTATCGTTCTGTTGCCGGCGAGCTTAACACTTCCCGCGCGCCGATCTGTCTGCAAGAAATTTCCGCATCGACTTTTCTACGTTTCTGAATGAAATATCTCAGCGGCGTAACGTATACCTAGAGCGGTGTAAAGAATAATCCCGTGGAAACGAAAGTTTTCTTGGGACAGTAATGTAATTCCAACGACTATCCAATAAAAGTACTCTCGCCCGAGTAATATTATAGCGCGATAGAAGGTAGTCTAAGCTCGGACATCGAGGAACCCAATCTACCTCTAACTACCCTCCAAATCCAATTCTGGTAAGAAAGCAATCATCCGAAATTTAATTTATGCCGCCCGTTGAAATCCAGCGAACTTTATTTTAAACTATGAAAGATCGGTATGATCAAACTGCCGCCGTTTGCGACAGGTTTGCCGCTAACGAACGCGAATCACGTAGACGGCCAGATTCAGCATGACTGTAGCAATGCCGGGCCAGTGTCTACAGCCACGGGGATTACTGGCGCGAGATTAGACACCGGATCGCGGTGCGTTAAATGAAAGGCGACATCAGAACAATAAGTACTCGGTGCTACTTCACGTACGTGTGCTGGACGCCAAACACTCCGGTGTTCGTTCCATCTCTTCTCATTAGCTCGCCCGGCCGACGTGTTTCACGTGTCACGCGCGACGAAACACCCGTCCGCGTGCAGGACGAATTAATAATCCGGCGAACTGAGAAAGATTTAATGCTCGCCGCGGCGGTGTGTGCGCCACTTTGAAGAAAAGAGGGAGATCCCGTCCGACCAGAGTGTTCTGCAACTCTTTTTTTCCCCGTGTTAACAATAACACCGATGCGGCTATAATTAATCGCGTCGCGCACTCCCGAGGACGGCTAATGGAACATTCCCGCGGATCTGAATGTGCAGAAAATGTTATACGCGGCGGAAAGAAACGAGAATCGAGACGGCGGAAAGTGATTATACTCGCCTTGGCAATAATACATTTTGTTTGCCGAATTGTCGGGGAAACTGCGCCGTCGATTACTCGCAGCACTCGCGCAGTGCTTGCGATCTCTGTTCGCTGCGACTCGAACAGAGATCGTCTGCTGAATGTCTAACGAGACACGTTAGAGGCCCGTAATACGTAGAACCGCGTCCGATTTTAAGCGTCGGACGAGTAACGCGCAAGCGGAATGAAGCCAGTTCGCTGGAACGTAAGGGGCCGGCATCCTATTTCGCATTAGACGTGTATTGTTTTGAGGACGTTTGTCTGCTGCGCCGCAAACGACAGTAGACGATAAATGGAACGCGTTTTAAATATTCCCCGCGCCGTGGTGCCACGGTGCATTGATCGTCCCGCGATGGCCATTTCGTTCGGGGGACGCGCGAGGTGTCCGATTATGCGGCTCCAAGGTTCGTCGGTCGTTTCGCAACACCGTATAACTAGATCGACGTATAATTAGTTCGACACACGAATTTCAATTAAAGTTCTACTCGCCTGTTCGATGTTCCGCGTCGGGATCTCTTTAGAAGACGAATCGGGGTCGCGTCGGGGGATAGATTTAATTTAGTTTTAATTTAATTCCCGGAGCGGATCGAACGTTCGCCGGAATCGAGCCGAACACCGGAGTTTCGGCTGTTTCGCGAACAGTAAAAAATGGGCGAGGCAAAGTGGATCGACAAAGTAACGAGGGAACCGGATCGACAACAACGACGAACATGAAATTACGAACACAAAAACAAAAGAGGAACACGGGATGCGGCTGGTCGTCGTCGGGGGTTGAACGAAAGAGGGGTTGCCGGCGGTAGGTCTAGGCGCGGCGGAAAGGGGAGAAAGTGAGACGAAAAGAGAGCTGGCTCCAGCCGCGAACCCTTGCTGATAAACCGACACATACCAAACCCTTTCCTCCCTCCCCTCCGCCACCGGGTGGACAGTTTACTCGCGGTTCACTTGTCATCGGCAAAGATACAAAGATAATTGGTCATTGGGCTATGCCGTGGCGCGGATCGGAGCGAGATAGACGAAACCAAGTACTTTGAAGAGGACAAGCACTTTGAACAGATTTGCTTTGGCCGTTGTTTCGGCCTGGCATTTTAGTTTAGATCAAACGACTGACGCTACTGGCCAATTCAGCCGTATCTAAGCTACCGATTCACGGCGTCTCGCTTCCGTCACCGCGTCGTCATCCCCGTTCCGCTGTCTATTTACCTTCAACTACGTTTCTACGAATATCTGACTGGATTCGTGACTGCACGCCTATACAAACGCTGTTGCATATATGGAATATGCACTCCGCGTCTCGGCCCTTTGACGCGTCGCGTCGTGTAATTCCGGTTCGAATGCGAAAGGGATGAATCGTAATTGAGCGGGACTATTCGGCGGATGTGGCCGCCCGGCCATCGTTGAGAAGATTTTCTTGTCTCTGATTAATAGCCTGGCCCCCGGCTGATGCCGGCATTTGTCTCGTTTCTCTGGTCCGTTCGTTTCGCCGGGACAACGCGCGCGATACGGGGACGTGGTTGGTGAAGGTGTAAACGCGGTAAGCGAGATAAATTCGACTGTATCCTTGGCGGCGGAATCGTTGTACGGTTCTTGAATTTCGTTTCTGGGAACGCTCAGTTTCGTGGATGGGCTTGACCCACGAGGCCAAAGTTCGTTTCCCTTCTTCTGGATATCGTCGGGCGATCGAACGATTTTTCATTGCTGAATATAATAACAGCGGGACGGGAGGTAGAGAAAAGATAGAGACATGGGGGAAGGGGGGGTCGAGCAACGAAAATGATAGAACGAACGACGAGGTTCGGGAGGCGGAGATGCGGCACCGTCGAGCCTAGGACAGACATGCATGGCTCACAGATTTGCATCTCAATGGCGGGTAATATAAATTACACGTAATTACCTGGCCGTTCGAAAGAGCTGCGAATTTTATTCCGCTCTATTTCGAGGCGCAGTCACTTCTGGTGAATCGTGCGCGAAGATCGTTTCCAATTTTGTGCGAAAACCGAAAATTTATTCGCAATTTTCCGGCAACGAATTGCGAACAATATTAATCGTAATTAATCAAAATGACAGCCGCCGCTCGTCCTGATGTTACACGTTTGACAACAATACGCGTGTAATTTTTATTCAGCGAGGGATTGTTCGCGGCTGGAACGGCGCGTTGGATTTCCAATTACAATCGCGGCGACGTCTGCGGCCCCGCGAGTTACAGGAAACTTTATCAGCGAATTAAACCGGCCAATTATTGCTCGCGCCTTGCGCCTCGGATAATAAACATCGGGGGCGATAACGAACCTCATTTCAGACGCCAAGAAGCTACGGCGGTCGTGGGTCCTCCGCCAGTAACGTATCTAGGGTCCACTCGATCGCACGTTCTTTCACTTCGCGTCTGAGCCAAAACCGGGCGACGAGCTATTGTTCCCGAACTGCGACGTGCAAGCGCGTAAACGAGAAATGGGCTACTTAAACCAGCGCTGCCGAGACACTTCGGCGACTTGCGTTACGGCCACTTACTTGTTACCGCGACGCGAACCTTATTTAACATTTATCGGTTCCGAAGAACCGACCAAATGCCAACGAGCGTGGAATGAAAAATATGAAGAAGAAAAAAAAAATTCTAAATTATCCAACGCAAACTTGCACCCCCTATACCGGGCGTATTTTAATAGAAACTTAAATGGACTACACGAAACTGGAGGCCGCTTCTCTCGAAAGTTCCGAATCACCGAAAAGGAAGCGCCTCTTCACGGCCCTACGTTGTTGGGCGTCCGTTTCGCGTCCGGGCGATAGCATCGCGTGGCGTTTAATCTTTCAACTTTTTCCTCGAAATGCCCGACGGGGGAAGTTTTCCAGTTTGCCGTGAGGAAGTAAGCCGGCTGTGCGGCCGCTAACTTCGACGCCCCGGCTCTTTTTAATGTTTATGCTTTCGAGGCGCTTAACGCGCCGCCCCATGAATATGGCTACGAACGACCGGGCGGCGCTGAGTTTTACCCAGGCCACGGGCCGCGACCGAGATAATTAGAGAAATATCGCTTAATAAAGTTCACTCGATGTTCGAGCAGCCCCGATCCGAGGCGCGAGGAACCGTCCTCGCACCTGATCCCGCCCCAGCCAGGTGAATCCGTGCCCCGGTGCCTGTGTGCACGCCCCCCTCATTTCTCTCCCGCGAGCTTCCGCGTTCTCGCGACGATAGCTACGTTTACGTTGAAAACATGCACGCCGGGCACAATCGAAACTTCGCTAAGTGCCTGCCAACGGTTCGGATTAGTCGAGCCCGGTTACCCTCTCCGGCAGGAAACACTTGTAATTACATGAAGCTCGAAGTTTCTCTTACTTTGATTTCAATCTCGCCCGTGTGCAGCGGCGCGTGAGGTGTCGTTCAGCAACTCGCAAACGAATAACCGATTCTCACCGGCGTAGCGAGATAATTCCAGTTGTGCCGATCGTTCGTTGACGAATCGTTCATATTGTGTCCCGGCACCCGTCCGTGTTCCCCTGTTCCCGTATTGTTTTTCGTCCTTTTCGATTATCCTCGTTTCTAGATCACCGAGGAGCGCGTTTAAACGACGGGATTTTAATGAGAGTTCATCCGACGATGAGGACGAGGCGGCCGACGGGGACGAACGGCGGGGACGACGACGACGAAACAAGGATTTAGAATGGAGAAGCTACCGATTTTGGAAGCTATAAGTCAACCCCGACGCGCAATTATCCCCTCCCTCCAGCCGTCAGAAACCCTCTCTATCATCGTTCGCCACGGGATTCCTGTCGTGATTCGACCCCGCAGGGTTATATCTTCTGAAAATGACGAAAAAGGGAGAGAGAGAGAGAGAGAGAGAGAGAGAGCGGGAAGGAGGCACGAAGGCGTAGAGGCTGCGCAAAGGACTTCCCGTTCAGGATCTTCCTTTTTTCCAAAAAGTCTATTAGTTCCAAATCGTAGAGGCACCCCGATATTCTGTATTTTTCACTCGACATTGAAAACTCGTAGACTACGAAATAGACCGCGCAGAAGCTTCCAAATTTGTATCGCGTACCTGCTATACACCGCCTCTACTCAACAGGTATTTCATATCCAACATCTCTCTATAATTCATCGGTCACGCTTGGAACCCTTGTATCATTTGAAGCGTCGTTTCGGGAACTCTATAACCAAGGTACACCGAAGGAACTCTTACCCGCGATGCGCGATAAAATGTCGGAATTTTGTCGCAGACGAGAAGGGCCACTAATCAAAGGCGGAACAGCTTGAAATGATCGCCAGCATCAAGAAAGAATTAAAGGGATCTCATTCTCTTGCGCAGCGGGGAGCCTGCGAAGCTTTCCTCCGTCAACAATTGTCCCCGTTTCGGAAAATTCTCATTCCACGAGGTGCTACGTCGCCGAAAGGGCCGTTCCTGACCCGTGACACAAGTCCACGGAAGGGCTGCCCCTGAACGTGTGGAAGCGTAACTTGCACGACTGATATCGGCCGGGCAAAGTAAAGGCTTTGACCGGGGCGCCGTATGTAAATATACTTTGCGGCTTCTCCGCGACGATGCTTGCGACGTCGCGTCGTCCCCGGGCGAGGGGGGGTTCCCTATCGATTTAGCAGCGCGTCCTAGTCGCTTCAATCCTAGAAGAAGAGAGGACGAACGAAACAAGGTGTCTGGTCCGTCGAGGATTCAACGTAGACCGACCTGACAGCGTGTACCGATGTTATCTGGACTTCCTATGAGTGGATAACGAAATCGGTCGACCTGTATATTTTCCTCTATATGTAATTTATATCGGACGATTCTATGATCGTTCGCGGGTTTCAAGGGACGACGATGTATTTGCAGTTACACGTGAAGAATAAGCTACAATTAATTACAATTGTTTCGATCGTTACCAGTGGCAAGGATTCCTGATATTTCGATTGAAGCGGGACAACGTTTTGGTCCAGCGATTCGGACGGTGTCTCGATTAAAATTAAACGAGGCCGGTTGATCGATCGTTGGTTCTTTTTCCCCGTTTACACGCGTAAGCTTGCAGCTCGGCCTATGTGTCGACGAATCGCGTCCCATTTATGGTCAGTTTGGGGCCAACGCGGCCGAGGGTCCAGTGCAAAGGGCTAAAAAAAAAAAAACACGAATAGGAGACAACTACGACGACGTCAGCGACGTCGGTGACGACAACGGGCAAGTACATTCTTTCTACATTGAACGGTGGGGTTTGGTGTATTCATCTGGAAAACGCCTGGACGGCCGCACGTTACCCTGCTTGCGTCATTACGTCCGCGAACGCGCCTTTTCTTTCGCACTTCCGTCTAATTGCTTCGCCTACGTGCCAGGAAAGGGAGACACGGTGTCACGTGCCGCGGCTGCACGACAAGTAGTTCTATTACCTAGAACCGGACCGCCGGAAAATTCACCTCGTTCCCCTCCTCGTCGAACGTAAAATCGTGCGAACGTACCTTCAGTTTCGCCCAACGGAATTCTGCTCCTCTCCGGCGAGCCCGTGGTCCCCAATAACGACGACGAGTCGAAGACCTCGTTGCTTCCAGCAACGGCAGGGCGGAGCATTCGTACAGTATTCTCGATGGATCGCACGAGTCGACGTTTCGCGGCGATTAGCGATTAATTGCGCGATTGATCAACGGTGACAACGCGAGCGTGGCACGCGACGATCGACGTGTCATTAGGTCAAAGGACAACGAGAGACTGACACATCCGCGAGTGACCGTTGTCGACGACGCGTCCGTCCTTTGGTAGTAAAACGTGACGCACAGTCGGAACGAAGTATCGCTTTATGTCAGCGTGCCCCGGGCTGTGTAACTATGCCGGGAGTAACCGTGACGGGAGCGGCCTTCCGGGTGAAACCGGATGTTCGGTGATGTCTATTACGCGGCGGCGTTCAACATCGCGCGATGTCGTAGTTCGGAGAGTTTGTTGAAATTTAACTGGAACTCGAAGAATGGATCTGGTCCGTGGCTTGTTCAACCGTGGTTCGACGGAGAAAATACTACCCTGTATAGTGCCCGGCGTATTATTATTCCCATCCGCCCCCGCGTATCAATTTCACGTTGGACTCGCGCATCCCATCGCGCGAGTAGCCTCTTTTCGTCGATTAAATGTTACCCGACGGGATCCCCTTCATCTACCTTTTCGCCCTCGCTTTTGCCCCCGTGCACTATCGTCCGCTGCCATGCAAGCGACGTCCCTCGCGTCTTAGCGCTTCAATCAGGAAGTGTGGAGAAACGTATTTGCCGGGGTTAGGAACGGTGCTCTCCCTGAAAAATTCGTTAAATCCGCCGGAGGCTGCCCTCGTTACAGGTGAACAGAAAGTTCCGCGTGCATCAAGCTATCGGGGGGAGAGAAGAGGAGCTTAATACACGTGCTAATCCGCTTGAACGTTGGCTGCAGCTTTCTTCCTCGCTGCATTTCGTTCTTTCTCTCCTTTTCACCGATCGTCGTGGGTCGTGGGGACGGGGAGGCAGAAGCTGGAATTGGCCGAGCTGACGAGGAAGATGCCGCGATAGAGCATAGGCGCAGCGGCAGCCGAGCACCGCTCTTACAACACGCTGTTGCAAACTTGACGACAATAGATCGAACTGGCGCGAATGCTCGGCAGGAAGCGCTTCCCATTTCGTTTGTGAATAGCTACGTGCGCGCTAACACGCCTCGTGTTCTTGTGTACGTTCGAATGAACGTGGCGAACCGGATCGCCCTAGAATCGCGCTCCTCCGGCCGCCTATGTAGCGGAACAAAAAGAGCAAAAAAACATATAAATAAATGGCGGTCGTTCGATTTGATCATCGTCGTTTCGAACCCCGTTCGTAAAAGGGAACGCAGCGGCCAGCGCTTGGCGCGATCGACTGAAACGTCGAAACGAACGATCGAAACTTTCACACGGAAATCATAGTTGCACGGTCGATCCGATCCTAATTCGCGCGACGAAAGTGGCGGCGCGTGCGAAATCCGGCGGCGCGTTGTTGCGTCCCATAGATTTGCATAACGCCCGCTCGTATGCGGCGCGCGAACTGAATCTTGATCTTTCGCGGGAATAGTCGGGCCGCCTGAAAGAAGTCCCGGTGAAAAGCGGCCGATTCGAAGTGGAGCCACGGAGAGAGGCGGAGTTTTTAAATGCAAACTTGATCGCATGAATAAAAGATTCTTCGGCGAGGGTTCGAAGTGCACGAATGTCAATGGGATCTGGCGGTGGCCAAACGCGTATCGCGAACGATAATTGCCGGTTGCGGAACGCCGCTGATTGTCGAGCGACGAAAACGCGCTTTCGTTTCTGTTGTACATCGTCGCGAAATTACCGGTTGCAACGATTTTTCTTCTCGCGGCCAGTTCATAGAGCAGCCGAGAGGTCCATAGGGTTCAATCACCGGCCGGCGGTGATCCTTTTCCTGGTGTCTGAACGGTGGGGAAAAAAAAAACAACGGGGGAAGAGGAAAAAAGAAACTGTAGGTTTAAATTGAAGTAATTAAAATCCAGGGGTGCTAGGGTGGGAGTCAGAAAGTTGGCTATTGTCAGCGGGGAGCGTGCGCCTTGTTAAATTTCTCGGTCGAGCGCAAGTCTCTATTCCAAGTGGAGCGAAACGGATGGCCAATGGCCAATGATGACGTTCCGTCTTTCTTCCGCTTCCGCGGGCTTTCTCCTCGTTTCCCTTCGTCGCTACTTTTTCGGTGCCCTTTCTGCTCCCTTTTTAAGGCCTCCTTCGTTTCACCTTCTCGGCGTCGTCTACTCCCTTTCCTCCCCCCCCCACCTCCCGTCTTTCCTGCGGCTACTATCTCATGGGAAATCCCTTGAAAAGGAAGCATAAAGAGCGACGCAACTAACGTATAAAAGCGACGTGATACGGTAATTCCGGTGAAATCTTCTCGGGCATCTTTTCAAATTTTTCGGGATTCAATTAGGCTTTCGAGAATCGGAGGGGTCGCGTCAACAAAATTTGCCGGATATGTGCAACGGCAACTGTGCCCGTTTGATTTAAGTATTTCTAGCGGCGAAATCGTGATTTCGCGTCGCGTTTCTCCTGTCGCGGCCAGACGACAACGGAACGCCCAGGCCTTTGCGATACATTTCCAATATTCCTCGACGTCTCGTTTGCATTATGTTTCGCGCGGCACCATTGACATCGGGAACAGCGAGGACGATTCGTTCCTGGTCAATGGAATCGCGCGGATTGACATCGGATCGTGTTATTTGCTATTTATTATTGTCGCATTTGAAAGCGTCGTTCGTTTTCGTTTCGACAGAGTGAAGTGGGCGGACGGGCGCCGCTAATCGTCAACCGTCGCGAAATGAAAATTGCATACGAATTCTATTTTTTTTTTTTTTTTTTCGTTTCGCTCTACGGTAATTTTTAATTTTTCAGCTCGATCCGCTGTTTCTCGGTATTTCGTTTACCGTGTGACGTTTTATATTAAATACTGCAGTTTATTCACAGTCGCGCGAGCGGATGAAAAAAATGACAGCCCCGTTTCAAACCGCCCCCCGCCCCCCGTCAGCGAAATATTATAAACCTTCGGATATTTCGTTCTCGAGCCCGATTGAAATACGCTCGTTGCCCCGTACAAATAATGATATCGAACGGCGAGCCGAAAATTCCTCGCAACCTGTGCGTTCGTCGAGGCTTCAGAGGTTAACCCTTCGTTTCGTGCACAAAACGATGGAAGCTTTTGACATCGTGTCATCGACTGGTCGTATCGGTTACACGCACGCATTTCCCTCATTTATAAGCAAAACGGAGGCGAGAAATTCAGTAATGCTGACCCGCCGGCCGCCCGTCGATTTTTAATGCTCATTTCGTATTCCTCCGACATTTACAGTGGCACAATCAAATGCAATTAAAATATTCATGCACCGGGCTCGATTTATAAAGCGTTGACACAGGGACACGGGGAAGATAGTCGAAATTCCACGGGAAATTTCGAATAATTCGCTCGTTGGCGCCGTGATGGAACGGCAACTGTGAACAAATATCCGATGGAAATTCCGACGAATGTTACTCGCGACACAAATAACTACACGAACAGATCAAACATTTAATGAAAATCATTTCGCAACGGCACGTCCTCGTTCGCCGCTGTCTTTGGACTTTGAATTTGATCAATATCCAGCTCGAGGTGCGCGAACATCTCATCGTCTTCGACCTGTCTTAGGGCTTTAATATCCATTGATGTCAGTTTCTTCAGAGCTTCCGGCGGCGGTACCTGTAACAGCAGGTAAGAGGATTTCGTTGAATCCGCCTATAATGGCCTAATGCACGGCAATCGCAATCGCTTTAATTATCCCGAATCTTAAACGGCCTCGTGCATTATGCAGAAAGGTCAGCCGCAAAGCAACCAGTCTGCGAACGGGCGTATGAACGGCGAAACGACAATCCCAGGAAACGTTCACCGGTATAATTGATAGTACAGTTACCTCTGACTGCTGCAACCATTCCACGAATCCTCTGACGCTTTTGAGATGCGTTAAACCCTTCCAGACCACGTCCATCGTTTCGAGATCCTCCGGCACGTTTTCGCAATCCAGCCACAGACGCTGGACATTATTTTTGGGGGGCACGTATTGAAGATGCGGCGGTAAAGTGGTTCCGAACGCCATCGTTTTCGGTGCTCTTTTCTCGGCCTTCACGTCCTTCGTCAGGTGCGTTCTCGTCACCGCGAGTTTACCTGCTCCAGGACAATTTCTCGTTCTGGCTACCTCTGCGGGCACCACTGGCGTTTCTTGGATCAATACCTGTTTTAGGAAAACAACCAATGAAGAACTCGGGAGCAATTAAACGCGGCAGCTGAGCAAACTTCTTCCAAGTTGCAACAGAAGGAAAGGTTGCCTCTCGAGAGTATGATGCTTAAAGTGATTACGGTCCCGTCCGGATATTTATGCAAAAGTGAAATATTCCACGATTGTCAGAGCATCGGCGCTTCGGGTGATAGAGTTCGCGGAACAACCGTGTGGTAAATGTCAGGTGTATTGAAAGCCGCGAAAGGGGTTGCTGATATTTCTCTTTAACCTGCATCGCTCTGCAAGCTTCCGCGCTGAAATCGATTTCAAACATGTCCCTGAGAACCTCCTCGTCGACGATCTTAACCGTCCCACCTAAACTGTCGAGCCATTCGCAGAAGTTCTGGCATATCCGCTTCATCATGTTCTCGGCTCTCGTTTCGAGGGTGGCGTCTGGATCGTAGCCCTCCAGGTCCCCTTTCGTCAGTGGACGCCACGTAACCACCTGAAGCGTCGAAATTATATATTTTCCTCGCCTTACTCACCCCCGATCGGCCATTTGCCACGATCGTTCGACGATCACTCCATCGTTATCAGTTCGATATCGTGCCTTGCGTCTCGGTTTCGTAAGAAATAGACCGTAAGGATTGTATCTACGATGACCCATTTTCTCTTCGTTGTCGGGCGATTCGGTGTCTCTCAGCGTCGGCGGATCTACCTTTATAATTATAAAAAAGGCTATCTTTAAAAGGACGTACCGATGTGGAGCAACTTATTAAAGTACAACGTATAAATATCTGGCGCGATTTTTTCTCTCCTTCAAAGCGGAGAAACTGAAACGCACCTCGAGACTGTTGTACACGGGTTCAGTTACGTCGACGCCGGAATGTGCCATGTAGAGATCCGTAAGTCTGGTTTGGAACGAAGCTTTCTTCTTCGGGTACCATTCGGGCATATCGAGCAGGGGCGCAACGGTGTTGTAAGTCCTTAAGGGTAATAAGTACCTGAGGAACTTGGAGTTGCAGGCGGACGGCTGGATAGTGGAGAAACGTAAGTCAGACGGGAACTTATCGGGATACAAATAACGTTTAGAGTCGACTAACAATTTTATCAGCGTCGCAGTCGTCTTAATGCGATCTCTCATACGGGAATCATTATTTCCCTCGTTACTCGAGAGCCGTTGCGAAAATTCTTTGCACAATATCTCCAGCATATCTGTCGTCGAACTATTCTCCTCCGCATTCATTAAAATCTCTGCAACTTCTCTCGGTTCGGTGAGCGGCAATTTCGATCGAGCACCGGCAAAGCTTTTGTCGGCTGTTGTTCCTAAAATATTATCGCCACCAGTCGCGTTCACATTATTTAATCCGACGTTCCTGGACGGGTCAGAATGCATTTCCAATCTTTTTCTCGCGCTATCCGTAGATAAAGTAAAGCTCGCGAAGGTGACTCCCTTTCTAAGAACGCGTTGCTGTTTTTCCGTATCAGCTTTCGGTTTTTCGCGGGTCAGTTCCTCCGGATCAGAGTTCGCTTTTGTTAAGGGCGGTGGAACAGCTTTTCCTTTGCCACCAGGTTTATCTTTGTCGACAATTTCTCGAGGCGCAGATCTTGATTTTTCTGGGACGTCATCGAGATCGTCTATAGAGCTGCCTTTCTTCGATGTCGTCGACTCGAGCATGGCAATTCGATCTTGCAGGCTTGTCGGTTTCCTATTCCTCAGAGCTCTTAAAGGTTCCAAGCTGTGACTGAAGATCGTTGGACCATGACAGGGTGCTAAAAATTTCGGCTTAGGCTGATCGTCACTTATGGAGATGGCATTTGAATCGTCTTCCTCGGAGCTTTCGCTTTGAAACGAAGGGGGAACATGCGCCACCTCTAAGGATGGAGCTTTCGTGGAACTTACTGTAACGTCATTCAGATTCGTCGAAATTGAGTCATCCCCTCGTTGATCCTCCTTAGCGTCCTTTGTAATTGTCGCACGTGGAGCCTCCGTATCTAAAATATGCTTCTGTCTCATCTCTTCTGTTACTGCTTTGGGCATTTTCTTTAAATCATTATCATCCTCGTTGATTGTTTCAACATCGCAGTTCAAAGATTTTTCTAATTCATCTTCGAAGCTCAGTGAGCTGGAAGAAGTAGAGATACTGTTTTCAGGAGAACCAAAGCGAGACAATTTTTTATTTTCTGAACTTAGTATTTTATGTAGAGAGGTTCTAGGTAATGATATTTTGCGTTCCCGTGGCTTTTCGAACGATTTGTACATGCACGGTAAACATCGGTCGCAGTTCCTTCTGGGATAGCTAGATAATTTTGGAATCGACGTCAAAATCCGCGTGGAAGGACTTTCAATATTTTCCGGATACACAAACTGCGGACTTGGGCCTGAAGTAGAGCGAGATGTGGTTGGAATAGTTTTCGACATCGTTTCCTCGGATTCCAATGCGTCTCGCTGGACATCGGTATACGTGAATTCTGAATCCCTGACTGACTTTTTTTTAGAGATCTCCCGCGTGTCATCAATGAAAGGTAAATCTTCTTCTTTATGTTCGCGAATATCTTCGACATGAAATAAATTCTGATCTTCATCGTCACTTACCATGTCATTATTTAATTGAAAAGGAACTTCTGGTAGAGAACGTTCGATTAATTTTGGTTTGAAATTCGGATTCTTGCTTTTTGTCACGCGTTGCAGCGCTTTATAAGCGAAACGAGCAGAGTATTTTAATTCTTCGTCAGTTAATTTTGCACCGGTTTCTGTCGTAATTTTATCTACTTTGTACGACGGTTTTTTATTTTTAACCGTAACAACTTTGTTTCGAGGTTGATCATTGATCCTGAAATCCTTTCTCTCTGGTAATCCCAAGTGTTCCCGTAACTCGTTTAACGTTAATTCGGTATTGGGTTGTTTAGAGAACGTACCGAGAATCGGGGGGATTGAAGAACTTTTGCCGGGTACTTTCGGTTTATTTTGGATACTGAAAGGAGCACGAATACGATCCACTTTACGAGGGAGGATTTTGCCAGAACTGGGTTGAGGACCTACAGCATCTAACTTTGGTATTCGTACAATTTTAGTCGCCGTGGAAAGATTGCTAGTTGCGTCCGCAACATTCGTAGTAGCTGGAGATGGAGCTGTTAACATTGCTGTCGATAATGATTCCTTACCGTCAAAACGATTTCTCTTTAATATCGATTTCGTTCTTGCCGGAGACGGCTTGTGCAAAGAATTTTTTGTCGCGTTGCGATCATCTATATAGGATTTAGATAAAGTATTCCAATTAGATACATTATCGTTAAAACGCGAATCAATATTAACGAGATCGGGATTATTTTGGGGAAAGGAACGATTGGACAATTGGAGGAAAGGATTTCTTACTATTATCAATTTGCTCGCTTCATCATCAAATACTTTCTCCCAGTAATCTGTCGATTTTGGAACTGGCCGCTCGTATCTGCCAATGCGTGATTATTTGAAAACTATCATTCGAACGAGAATCAAATAGTTTTAGATAATTTACGTACTTATTTCCTGTAACGAGCATTCTTCTTTTATGATTATCAGGATGCCGGTATTTCGGTTTACCAGAGGTATCCATCGTGCAAGAAATTCGAATACAACAAATAAACACAGGGTAATAATTATTTGCTGCTATAAATTACTAAATAACTTCCCGGAAGAAATTCTTCCCTCAAGCCCAAGTGTAGATACTGCATCGTGACATCTAAGGGGTTATACTGCTTCGTTAAATATTCGACTATCGATCAAACATATTTTGAATAAATTCGAGACATGCGTGTAGGCGGGTTGAAAGCAACCCTTGTGACAAGGGTTACAGTGTGAGCTGGGAATACTCACTGTACCGTTTGAGGATATACAATGCGAGTGCTCCAGCGAACCGATATTCTACTTCACCAGTCACAGTAACAACAGTTTTCTTCTATGAAAATCACCGACGAGATATATCAGCAGACCAAGAATGCAATGTAATCGTACGGTTCGAACATGAAAACAGAAGAACATAATAATCGAGTTCGTAAGATGAAGGTAAAGGATGCTGTTATATGACCACACGCGATTTATGAATGCCACCTGAGTCATTTATTCTTTATAAACAATTTGAGAATTCGTTCGAAAATTCCATCGAAGCTATATGCGACGACGTCGTTGATTAAAATCCACACAGTAGAAACCGAGATAATAATTCTTAAATATTTTGTCGGTAACGGTATGTCGGTAACGGTATGTCGGTAACGATATGTCGGTAACGGTATGTCGGTAACGGTATGTCGGTAACGGTATGTTGGTAACGGCATGTCCGTAACGGTATGTCGATAACGGTATGTCGGTAATCGTGTATGTGGTGCCATTTCGCGTTTGCGGCCTTTTTCGCAGTCTTCCGCACCGCTAAAACCGAATTCATGGATTACATCATTAATTTCAACAATTGCCTTTTTCTCGGCTCCTTCTGCGTATTTCTTAACCGGGGTAGTCTTAAATTAAAGCTATGGTTTTAAAAGTTATTAACAAATGACTAATCGGCAAAAACCGCCTACGGGTCACTGCAATTATATCGGCTTCTGCTCGGTCGATTTTAATCAACGACGTCTCAAATTAAAGGGAATCGAACAAGCTACCCGATAAAAAATATTCCGTTGACGTAACATTATCCGTTTAACCGTAATAACAATTTCAATTGTTTAATTGTTAATAACAAATGAGGCGCTCAGGGAATAATGTTCACACCTTTAGGAGATGGTAGCTGGACGTTCTTCTAAAATAAAGTCTATATTATTTTTCGTTCTACACTCCCCGCCGTCTCATCGACAGCACATTACGCCTCTTTACTTAGCGACGAGTGCCGGCATTGTATTGTATTTTGAAATGTCGCGGGTGACAAACAAATTGTATACGTTTCAAACTTGCTGCTCTCATCGATGCTGCCTATGAATTTATTTAAAAGTTCCCATTTTAATCCGCCGGCGAGATATTTATAGTTAAGCTCTGATTACAAGTAGTACTGTCCAGCAAGCCCGTCCAAAACCGAGAGCCAAACATTTACATAATTCAGTCGGTCGACGGTATAAATAAGTATGTGTATAGCTTAAACAACACCGTCGGTTCTGGTGTGAATTTTGTCCGTTTTGACGTGTAAGAATTCGTTTCCGAGCCCGTACTTCCGGCCAGTTGCTGAATGCATGCACCGGATTCAAACAAACGGGCCGGGAATCCCAGGAATATTTGAGTAGCGAATGTCTAAGCAGCATTGGGTATCAGACGGTTGTGTGCGCGTTGTTCCGACAGCGAGTGGAACGCAGTGAAGTTAGTTTCGTGAACCCGATGACAATGATAGGAGAGGTGGAGACACCGCGTTCCCTGTAAAATGACATTCGTTTTGCGCCAGTCTCTGTCCTCCAAGCGGATATCACGAGTATGGAGAAGTTAAGCAGAACTTTGAAATCGTAACTTTTTA
This sequence comes from Nomada goodeniana, assembly GCA_963969485.1. Lineage (NCBI taxonomy): Eukaryota > Metazoa > Arthropoda > Insecta > Hymenoptera > Apidae > Nomada > Nomada goodeniana. The sequence continues at coordinate 21,420,593 of OZ018303.1, forward strand.
CATCAGGCCATGTTAATTTCCTTCGATATCGCTCGGTGTACGTAAATAAATAGGAACGATCAAGGATCCACGACGATGGAATTAGTTACCCCTTTAATTGCTCAAACTCTCGCGGCCGATAGTGACAGAACGATCCCTTAGAATTCATTATGGAATAACGACGAACGGTCGACTGTTATCGAGAAAAAAAAGACGGAAGCAGTTAGCTCCGATGAAACAACGAGAAAGTAGAAGCTAGCAGGGTTTTGTATGCAATATTTCCGTGGACGGTGAGTTAACGTACGAGGCTGAAACAAGGTGAGAGCTTTCGGAGCTCCAAAAGAGCTTTAATTTAACTGCTGCATACGTCAGGCATATTAAAGATACTTACTCAGGGGCTCGCGTGGTCCCGTCCGTGTTAACTGGTCCGTGGCTGGTTGAAACTGCCCGCTCCCAGGCTTTCGTGATAATATTTTACAGACATTTTACATCAGGCCGGTTGCTGCAACGTCTGCTTGCCCATTGCCCTGGCATTTCTGAAGCATGGTAACCATCGAGACTAGCGGTTCGAAAGCCTAGATTTTTTTTTATCGACAGGATAATCGAGAGTAACGCAGCAGACGATCCCTTTCATGGAAGAAATCTGTCGGCAAGGATGGATCGATTTTTGCTCAAGAAAGTTTCTTAGACAAACAATTGTTCGCCGTGCGGCGAATAATTAGCAGTTTCACGCGGGACCGTTAAAACGATTTAGACCCGCGGTTCACGCAGTCTGGCAGAATAAATTCGGGACCACTCCGTCCCTCCGGCTCGAAACGAGATTAGAAAGGTAACTTTGTTCGCCAATCAGTCGGCGCAAGAATTTCAACTCCACCGTAGTGGATTCCTCCGGAATTAAGGGCACTCTTGTTACACGCTCCGTTTGTCTCGATCGAAATAATTCGGGGCGCGCGCGCGCGAGAAAGCTTGAATAGAACGAGCGGCACGCCGCAACTTCGATTTATTCAGACCCGTTTACACAGCACCGCGTTACTCCTCGCCTCTTCGGTTCGTTCCGCAGAATTACAACGTCGAATTACGTACAGCAGTTCCTTCCGTTTCTTCGTTGCCGCTAATCGGACGGGCGGTGTTCGTTGACCGCGACATCGTCGTTTCGATCCCGAATTGATATTACCTTCATCGTGGGTGAACTTCGGCGAACGTTACAGACAAGAAGAGGATGTAAAACGTTCGCCGATTTTCGTGAAATCCCCCGGTGTATCGTTCCTCGCTTCTGATATTGTCGCCTTTCGTCCCTCTCTCCCCGTTCACGTTCGAGACATTGCGCGCTACCGGGTTGGAGATCCATGGGTTGGCGTACACTCCCAGGTGCAACGGAGAGGGTTGAAAGGCGCGGTGGACGGGGGCGGCAGAGGAGACGGAGAAGGTAGGGTTTGAACTCGAGGACAAGGAGAAACGGGGTGGCGGAATCAGAGGAGAATGGACCACCCCCCTGTTATCAGCTTGGAGCCAGCCGCCTTCCCAAGCCGACAAATTACTACATCCCCACCATTGCTATTCTGGTACCAAATCAAGCCCCATAGCGGACACCCGTGTCTCTCTGTGTCCCGTGCTCTCCACTGAAAGATTCACTCCACTGATGCTTCACTTGGGGGACGCTTGTGTCGCGGGCTACGGGGCGATAGAGAGACGTCGAACAATCGCCCGGTTATTCTATTAGGGATTCTTTTCTTGGCTGAGATGGCCAATCCGGTTTGGATTGGTTACTTTCACGGACAGTGTATTTCTTGCAATATAAGGCGATATTACGTTGACCAACGTTGACGCAATATTGGTACGCATGCATAATAGAAGAACGTCCTTTTCCGCGGTTTTTAAATACTCGATAGGAATCGTTGGACGCAACCGCGTTAAGAAAGAAGTAGACGCCTCGGCATGCTTTCTTTCCGCAGCCACGCGGATTAAAGTGGAATATTCGTTTTCGTAAAGAGGAGCGCGACAGCAGATTTCCCAGCGACAATAGAGCAGTGGTAATCCTTCTCTTTGACCCTCTCCCTTTGCCTTTCGGATTATCAGCGGGTAGCGGTCACGTCGGTATCCCAGTGCAATTCCCCGCCCGACACCGTAGAATTTTTCAACCGATAACGTATTGTTAATAAACCGTAACCATTTCTCTCCGCTCTGTTCGGCGGATGGAGCCGTTCCACGTAGAAAACCGGCGGAAGAACGGAAGAGGGGGGCGAGAAAGACGGTTGGGAAAGACACTCGGAGGGTGGAGAGTGGTATGCGAGTTAAGGCGGGATGACGTCGAAACGTATGGCTGCTGATTTATAAAGGAAATAATTTCGCGAGCGCAATTTCTTGCGCCGGGTATGCGGCGGCTCGCGTACGTCTGAACAGCCAAGTGGGGCTGCTCATCTACCATTAAAATTCATTACTCCTGTTAAAAGCGCCCTTTTAATATCGGCCCGCAAAGCTGAAGACCCTTTTCTCTTCGTCTCCCTTTTTTCCGCGGTTAGCTGGTCCAACCGTATCGTGGCGTACGCGCTGCTTCCGAGCGCGTGCACACGTCCACGCGAATCGAGCGATTCCCCGTGCACACGGAGACCCGGAACGGCCAGCGATACGCGTTTCGTTCAGGTACAAAATGTTTTCGAAACGTCGAGGTCGCGTCGTCGCCGCCGCGAGATGATTCACATTTACAGGCGGTGTAGCCGAAATTACGCCGCGGTACATATTTTTGATTTTTTTCCTTTCTTCGTCTGTTGTCCGCTGTATTTTCGTAATTCAGCGGTTTCGTCCGCCAAGTAGAGCCGTTCGCTGTTCATACAACAACCGAGGCCGGCGGCACTAAAATTTTTATTGTTCACGACGAAGTTACGGTCGGCCATCGTCCAGGAAAGGGTAACGAAGCGGGGCCGGTACTCGCGACCGGTAACTTCGTTCCCCGTTTTTTCGCCGTGGAAACGTTTGCCTTGCGAACGCGCGGAAAGAGAGAGAACAAAAAAAAAATCGACGCGTTGTTCACCGGGGGATATGAAATTCCCGGACGGGAACGCCGAGAACATTTAATTTCCCGACGATTCGACTGTTGTCGGCCGGAAAATTCGTTCGATTTCGTTGCCGAGGCTTGCGCCTGGCGATCTTGAAACGCTGATCGACGATCGAGCATCGACGCCGCGGAATTTCTCGCCGCGGTTTCCCTACCGGATGAATATATTTGCGGCTACGAGGGGGATCCAATTATCTATGACACGGTGCCCGTGGCGGTGAGTGTTTTTATGAAATACTTAGACACACTTTGCGCGCCTCGTTTTCGTCCTCGTCGCCCCGAGACCAAACAGACTGTCTTATAAGAGGGCGCAGGGAAGAAGGGGCGCGTTGCCCCGACTGGCGGAAGGCGGCGGAAAAGGAGGAATAAGAAAGTTGATGAAATATTGGAGAGCGGCTTAGACGGGACAATATTCTGTTGTAAACCGGTTCTTTACCGCGCCAACAGATATCGCTATATGTATAGAACGTTGGCGCGTTCCCTTGTATACCTCTTCCCTTACTTTATTTTTTTCTTTACTCTTCTGTCCCTGTTCCGCTCGCGGCACGGATCCCTCGGGTTCCTGCAAAATGGACGACCGTTAGCGAAAACGAAAATTCGTCGCGGAAAATTCTGTGCCCGGACAGATGTTCAATTTTGGCGGATGCAAATGTAAGACGATAAAAGAAAGGGGGGGGGGAGGATATTTCTGGTGGCGTTCGAGACTTTTCGTCCCGGCCCAGTTTCCATCGTCGGCGAACGTGGTCGTCGTTCTCGACGTCGACGTCGGGCGGACACTCGATTATAGATCGTTCAGCTGTAATTTCATCCGTTTGTCGAGATCGTTCCGAGCGTCTGGAGTGCCATTCATCGGCAGGACGATTCGCCTTCGATTTGCAATAAACGGCTGGACATCTCTCTTCGTCGTTCGTCCACGGCGATTCTTTCCCCGCAATTAAATCTCGGGGAGGAATCTCGGGCGAGACAAAAGGCGTCCGGCTTCTACATTCCTTCTTTGTAATTTACTCCCCTCGTCCGTTCCAACTCTTTCCCCGGGCGAACGACGGAGGACCACTTGGAACGAGAAAAGAAAGTCCTTCGTGCTCGTATTTACGTGCCAGTTCAGCAAAGTATCCGTACCGCCTGTAACACCGTCGAAAGAGCATAGGCGTCCCCCTCCGTTTGGACCTTCTCGAGTGGCACGAACGATCGTCGATAAATCTCTGGGATCTGTACCGTGATCGGTGTTGCAGCAAGCAGAATCTGTCGATTAATCAAACAATTTGACAAGGCCGGGCCGGTTAGCAGCCGGATAATTAATTAAAATTTCATTCAAAGATGCCATCGTCGCAAGTAACTTTCCCGTGGAACTTTCCAAACGTTTCAACTAATTTCCCCCGTGCCCTGCCGTTCCGGCCCGGCTCGCTGGACGGAGTTGGACGGACGAAAAATTTCGGTCGCGACCGTGCCGACGACTATGAGCCAACTTTTCCATTCGGAGTTCGTTAGCCGTGTTCCGCTCGCCTTCCGACCGGGGACACCCCGAAATTCCTTCGCGCTGGCTGACGGGAACCGGAGGAAAGTGGAAAAGAAATAACGTACGACAATCGGCCGGTGTGACATTTATTAGACATTAAGTAGTAATACCCGTGAATGGGACGGACGGGGCTCGGCCGGGGTAATAAGGGTGGGCTAGGAGAGCCGTCATACTAATTGTAGTAATTCCGGCATCCACTTTGGATATTTAATTAAGTTTCCGCTGACAAGCATCTACTTAGTGGGGAGAGGCAGGGCGGTTCTTACATAGCGACGCGCTCGCTGCTACTCCCTGTTTCCATCAACCCTCTGCTTAGCTACTGCGTAACCTACCGACCTGCTTAACTGCCGCCTCGAAACCTGCACCGTTCACTAATTATTTAGTACCTCGCTGCTCGCTCGCCTCCGACGTGGGGACGGGGGGGGGGGGGGCAAAAAAAGGGAGAATTAACCGGGCTTTATTGCCGGAGCCGGCGACATTGTTTCCCGAATACAGGATGAGTCTACCGATTTGTCGCGCGCGTGCTCTCCGAACTACGAAATGCTTGATCCGTTAAGAAGCGATTGTACCGGACGAATTTAAAGGCGTCGCGCCGCGAATTTCGCATTCGCTGGGAAATGACGGACGGGACAGTTATCGAGTGGCCGGTCGCGAAACCATTTCGTCCTGATTCATAGCGAGGGCTCGGTGGAAGCGTGGCCACCGCCTAAATATCGCGACGGACGATCCTTCTCCACGGCGGCCGGGCCACGGTATTCCTTCTATTATCTATTGTCCGGGCCAAGATTTTAGTGGGGCAGTATATAAGAGGGGCTAGACACGAATGCGGTCTCCCATTCGATTCCGTAAAGTATGAAGCTATCAAAGCCAATGGTCCGAAAAGGCCGGCGCAATTACCAATAACTCTTTGACATGCTCCGTCTACGTTTCTTCTTCCGCTCGAAACATTCTCTCGCTGCCCCCCGTGTACCGGGGAACTCGTCAGGATTGTTCGCGGAAATCGAACCGACTCCCCGTGGCGCCCGTCCGCCGAAATAAACGTGGACGCTGCGCACGCGATATTTCCCTGCCGTCGGGGCGTGGATCGCGCAGCGGGGCCGCCTGCATCATCCGCGGCGTCGTGGCGGCCGCGAAATCGAGATCGAACGGATCTGTGCTCTGGTGCGGCAAGACTGAAGGCGAAGGGTGGGTCGAGGGCGGACGGAAAAAAATAATGACCCGAGAGGAAAATTGTTGGATCGCTGACCGGTAACCACTTCTCCCGTCGCACTCCTGTCGTTTCCTCGCGAAATAATGATTCCCCCTCCCCCTCCCCCTCCCCCTCCCCCTCCCCTGGGAACGGTTTCGTCGCAGAGGGCGAGGACTCCGATTTCGCGGGCCTCGATCGGCACCGAGGAACGAGCACCCGGCATTCGAAGGAGGACGGCAGTCTCTTTTCGCTCGGATGAATTTCTCCAGTTAAGTAATCCCTGCTCGTGGATTCGGAACGGAAACAGTGCGAGCGCACGGATAAGGGGGATAAGGATCCTCTAACACCTCCTTCTGCTTTTCCTCCCACTGTTCTCGTCCGTCTTTCTACTTGAACGCGACTCTCCGTTTCCCGATTTTGCTCCGACGTGTGTACGTGTACACACACACCGTGTGTACGTGTGGCGTGAACAGGGTGCCGGGCGTTCGAAGTAAACCGGTCCGATATCTGGTTACCATTGTTCACGGAATATCGAGATGCTATCGCGGTGAAACAGAGATGTGGATCGACATTACGACGAGTGTACAATCGGCGAACTCTAATGCCACTAGGTTCGCAATGCCGCGCGATCGAATTAAGAGGGTGGAACGAGAAAAACCTCGGGCTTGTTGACTTAGAATTTAAAGAATGGATTATTTGTGGGGGGGGGGGGGGAGATGAATGGAAGGAATGGAGCTGATATCGACGAGGGGAATATATCGCCGACGAATTAAGATGGAACGTTCGATTCTGTGTGTATTGAGCTCTTTCATGGTTGACAATGGTGAAAGGCCGATCGTTTCACTCGCTTATGGAATGCGTGTGCAGGTAGTGTCCCGGGTCGTCGCAGGAGCTCTGTTATATCCCCCGGCTCGGAATTGAAGTTGCAGCAAGATGCTCGCGGTACCAGATGATTCATGGTTATTGAAATGAATTTCGAGCCGAAACGGGGCAGAGAGGTCGGGCGGGAATAAAATCACATCGAAACCAACTGTTCATTATTTGGTCGTTGGAACGGCGGACGAGTGGAAGGAAATTATGAGCGCGGCTCGAAGTCGCGCAATTACCAGGGACGAGAAGGATCGGGCTTTCGGAGCCGATAAAATTGATTTCATTGTTCTTTCCCCGGTCGTGCGAGGCGGCGCTTAAGAAGAATATACCGCGAGATTGCTAAACGAATTTCAGCTTCCCAACGTTTATCGCCCGAACTTTTCACCTTTACCAACTTCCCGGGAAATTGTTGCATGCATCTAAGTATAACAAGCCGGCCATAAGTTAGCTATTACGTAATATAGACTCATTAAACACTTTTCCAAGTTATCGCGCGAGAGTGGAGATTTCGTTTTTGTTTCTCGCGCAAGCAACTCGTTTCTTCTACACGAATATTCGCGTTTCAACTTTCCCCAATCGAACTGCCCCCGTGTTCGGATTAAAATCCTGCATCAAATGCGCAAGAAACGTATCCATATATATATATATATGTATGTAAAAATGAACCAGCATATCAACGAGAAGGAACTTCGATTAAGCTTAGCTTGTCGCATTATAATAATATCCATTGCAGCCGTGTCGGTCGGAAACGAGCTACGCGAACGCTGCGCACGTCTAGCGATACAAATGTGGCATCCTTACGTACAAACCATGATGTAACCGGCTTCTCCCATAGTCATGCTAAACAACGCGAAGCGCGACTCGCGCAGAGGCGTTACGGTAAGTGACGTTGGTTCGTGTTTGGCGACGGGCGTTGGACGTCCATGAATAATTAATCCGTTCGTTTCTCCGGCTGTCAAATAGCGCCGGCAGGTAGTCGACTACCAACGACTCGCATTATCCCGGTAAGTTGAAGAACGCCCGAGCATGGCGCGAATCCAACGACGATCCGCGCCATCCCCGGCCTTTCATCGGATAACTTCTCGGCTAACCAGAGCCTCACGATTGATTCAAGCGGTTAAACGTTGCGCGGGAAGCAATTGGGGGCCGCGAGACGGGGGTTGGCCCGGATTAATTAAGGCCGTTCGTTCGTTCGCCGGGCTGAAAATGGGCTGAAATTTTGCCGAGGACTTTCGAAGTTTCCCGGAACGTATTGGCTCGGTTGTAAACGTCCCGCTAACGATCGCGATTAATCGACGAATAATTGCAACGCGTCTTCGCAGCGAATTTCGCGATTAATTGTTCCTCCTTCACGCTTGCACCATCGATTCTCTGTCCTATCCGATACCGCCGAGGGGCGATCGGCCAATTCAATATGGTACTGGTGATGAACGGCGCGTCCGGCGCGAAGATAAAAGCGTCACCGTGTTCAAACGAGGTCCCCGGTGAAAAACGATCGGGAGACACGACAAATCTAGATTAAAACTTGTATCCGTCCGCGGAGCACGATCGGGCCGGTGCCACGTGGATTACGTTTATCCCGATCGATATTAGTCGATGCATCGGCCGGCCGTGAATTCTGGCCGCCGGTTAAGATAATGACTGACAATTACCCCCGCGTACGGTATAGACGGCGGCAAAGATTATGCCGCTCCCGGTTGCACCGCGTGCACGCGTGTGTTGCAACGATGTTCCGGTCCAACCTTCTGTAATACGATTCAAATGGATCCGGCAAAGCAATTATCGCTCCGTACGTTCGAGCGAATCTATTGCCGAATTTAATAGCCGTTGTTTCAAGCGTCCCTTTATATTATGCGAATCGGATATTCAGCGCAGATGTTCCTGCTTTCGTTGCAAATTACACCCTCTGTCTGCGCCGTTTGACGTTTCTGTTAACCCCGCGCGCGCGCGATAACATTTCCTTTCTAATTCGCCCTATCGGTGTCTAGTTGAACGAGCGTTCCGCTTCCGCTATCGCGCTACTCGAGGCTTAAAAAAAAAAAAATCTCCGTCGTCGAATAAATCCGTATCGTGGCCCCTCGTCGAAGTATCGGGCGTTAATTAACGGCCCGTTCGAATTAGCATTTGTAACGCGCGGTCGGGGCGGGCCGCGGCGAAATTTCAAATCGACCGGCTACAATTTGGACGAGCATTAAGCAGCGCCGTATCATGCATAATGCACGGAACATCGCGCGCCGGCTGGCCTTTCCGAATATAAGTGGCTCCGTCGCTGGAAACGCCGCGGCGTTGCTCCTTTCCATCCGGTCCCCGTCGTTTCCTACGCTCCGCTCGATTCTTCGTCCCCGGGTGCTAAGCACCTTGGGAGAGAACAGACGGGGAAGGCTGAACAAGCCGGATTACGGATTAGGATCAATTTCGAGTAGTTCAAGGATATGCGCTGTTTCACCCGCGGCGCCGAATTCGTTCCCTCGCGCTTCCTTCGTTTCGAACGCGACCACGCTTTAAGCTTGTTGCCTCCTTAAATCAGCCAGATTGCCGGCTGCCTCCGGGCGAAAGGCGGGATGACGGAATTTGATGCGCCTCGCTCGAGCTTTGATTCCCGGAACGATTAGCGAAACAAGAGCCGCCTCGTTTGTTCCACCGGAACGAAGATTCGACCGAATTACCCGAATTAAGGGCAATTCTTCTTCCGAAGGCTACGGACGCGCCGGCTCTTATAATTCGCCGCTTCGGTTTGGAGCGGTTCGAAATTTTCGCGGTGCGTTATTTTACACGGGGATCGTTTTGCCCCGCGCCGGACGAAACGATTCGTGAACGCAAACACGGTGGCTTCGTTCGACGCGGAAGTGGACGCCGCTATGGAAGGATTCACGATTCTCAATGGAAGCGAATTACCGCGCCGAGTATACGCGTTTCGCAATTCGGACCGAGAGTTAACTCGAAAATCATTCTCCCCGATCGGAACTTTAATCGGGGCGGCGGATGGAGGGGCAGAAAGAAGCGTTCAGCCGGGGACCATTGTGCCGCTGGATCGAAAACGTTGGCTCCGTAAAAAGTGTTCAATCGGAGGAATCGTTTTCCAGCGGGTGGGGCTTGTTTGTCGTTTGGCCCGCGGCGCGTGCAACGTCGACGTTAACTAAAATCGAAGTGATTTCGCGCCGACAGGAGGCGTCCACCGATCCAGACGAATAAACTATCGGAATATTGAAACGTCGGCTCTATGTGCGGGCACGGTAATCGTTCGCGGATAAACGTGCACGTGCGCACACGGGGCGCCGTCCACGTTCTTGGCTCGTTGTGTGCGCGCACGCTGCCGTGCCCACAGGAAAAGCAATCATCTCGGCCGGACGCAATCAGCAACGAACACACGTTCCGTCGTGATCCATATGCTGCTCGCCGTTTCTGTTTTCGACCCGAGTCGACTTCTGCGGGACACCCGTTATACGGTGGGCGTAACGCAAAAAGATTGGCTCCTCGAACGGCTCTGATTCGGATAGCGCGCGAGGGTGGCCGGCTTCGAACGCATTTTTCGTTAACGAATCGTGGCATGCAGTTTTATCGTCGCGCGGTTTGTTTCAGCATTCGGCGAACGTGCACCGACGCGCGGGGATCGACGTATCACATTTGCAAGGTGCACTGCGATTTAGAATGTTCAACGGCGACGGACAGGGAAATTGAATTAAAGTTGCGAACAATTATTTCTTCTTTATTCAACTCGTCTCGTTGACGCGTTGTGTCGCGTTGCCAATGGAATATCGTTCGGCCGACACGCGCTTCCCGCCGTTGTCTATTATTTCTCTCCCATTTCTGTCAGAATCGTTCGTCGATCAATCTCTTCGCGCGACTCCAATCCGCCACGCGGAATATCCGGGGCAAATAATTAAATCTGTCACCGCGAAAATCGTCGAGATTTTCAAAGGCGTCCGATGTAGGGCCACCGGTCGGTGAAACGAATTCCGGGGCTTTCAAGAAACGTCCGCGCTGCTTTCGTTCGCACTTTTTTTCTTCCCCCGCCTTGCACGCCACGGCGCACACCTGCCGGTCGGTGCTTGCGCTTAAACGAGAGTCAAGGAAATCGCGTTAAGCTGGAAGTTCGCGTCACGGGTAGAAGGGTTCGCCTATCGATTGCAAACGCGTGCTCCTGCCTCGTCGAATATGTCGAATCGTATGGGATCGGACGGGCCACGAAATTTCCTATCCAGGCCTGCCTAACGCCGCGTTCCAAAATTTCCCGTAGGTGTGCACGCCGCGGAAACAGGCTGCGGCATGAAACGAAACGCTCCTCTTCGCGGCACGGCGCGGCGGTTTATGTTGTTTCGGGGAGAACGGGCGAGTTGATGCTTGACGCAAATACGCGATGGCTGGTTCGCGGGGAAACTCCCTGGTAAACTTTGGATGACGGCAGTTGCCCGGAATCAGGCCGAATCGATTATAACGGTCGGATCGTTGCCGCGAGATAGCACGAATCGACAAGGGGGAATTTAATGGAAAACTCGTCGCGTCGTCGCGCGTGGTCGTCGCGACGCGGCGTTCCCGTGTTACTTCGCTAACTCGGGGATCCTTCGATGGGGGTGCACGCGTTCGAGGGAGAAGAAAAAAAAATGAAGGGGGCGGGAGAGGGGGAGAGAGGTCGAGAAGCGGGAGGACGGCGAAGGGGCCGGGAGAGAAGTGTCGATGATTATATGGAAGTGTCGCGAGACTTCTTGCTTTGCTCGTTAATGTGAAATTTCTGGAGGAAGGTAGGAATGGCTCCGGCGGATGTCACGTCGCCGACTTTCAATTTCCGGAACGTGGCCGGTGTTACGTCTTCCCGTGAGAAATGAGAGCCGCTGCGTCTTCCCCGTCCGAACGACGGTGTGCGATCGTGTACGGTCTAAATTGATTGTCACTGCGTCGAAGGTGGTAGATGCATGCCGGTTTCTTGCGTAAATCGATTCCCGTAACCGCGAGGGGTTGAGTCGCGAGACGGGGTCGATCGCGGGCCAAATATTATGACGACTTCTCTCGCCGGCAGCGACACCGATGGTGCTTCCCCGACAACGGGTAGTTCCTCTACTTTTTGTGTATTTATTTCTTCTTCTTCTTTTATTTTTTTGTTTTTTCGCCCTTCTCGCGACGCAGAAACGACGTGACCGAAACGACGGTCCGTGGTATTCTGAAAGCGTGCGGCGCGAAGAATTAATACCGCGCGTCGAAATACGAGAAACACTCGGTTTTAATTTCGTGCCTCTGGAATGAAACGTCGATCCCTCGTTTTTGTCACCCCTCTCTTAGGGATGAAAGGTTAAAAAAATGCGGACCAAATGCGGCGTAGACCAAAGGTCTAAAAATCGGTGAATTCTAGATGGTACGAGAAGTTTTCTTTGCAACGTCGAACAGACCCGTTTTGAGAGCGTTGCTCGTTCATCGTTCGAAGTTAAAGTGCGATGCTTCGTCAAATCTGTTCGTATTCAATGACGTAGTTAGAGGGTGTCTGTCTTGGGCGTTTATCTCCGAGTACAGTAGCCCCGGGGCAGAAGGGTCCGACTCCTCGTACATCACGAATAGTCTGCGCTACGTAGAGCGTGCGCTGTCCGGAAATTTGGAAGTCGAAGTAGCTTTCTGGGGATGGGATGGTGGCGATACGAGACGCCCCGAGTCCAGGTACTTCGAAAAACCGATGGAAGCGCGTGATTCATGATGGATTTGCGATAAATCCGAAACGATGAATGACATGATCCTGCGATCGGTTAATGGATGCGGCGGCGAAGCTAATTTGATGCGCGCGCGATCCGTGCTCGGCCGCGCGCGATCGTTTACGTTTATTAGCGCAAAATGGGAATGCGTCGACGAAGCGATGGAAACACTTCGGTGAAATTTTACCGCGGTCCTAAATGCGTCGCAATGCGTAAACGTTGTGCACGTAGCGGTCTCGAAATTAGAAAATACTGGTGCAATCTGTACGCGCTCGCTTAGCATATTCTTGCGTAACGGCTATCGACAGCTTCCGATCGGAAAATAATTTGAATTATTTCTTTTGTCCATGATTATTCTCTCGAAAGGCTACATCAGTTCAAGGATCGAAAATTTGTCGATTGAAATTTGATTGAAAACCCCTTAATTTAGCGAAGAAGTGATTTTCAGCGCTGTTATAATAATTACTGGCGCACACCGTTTGCGTATCTCATTTAGTAAATAAATACGTTCAATGATAAACGATAAAGATGATGTTAACATCTCATGGAATGCATTGGAGAATTGTACTATTCAATATATTAAGCTTCTCTTTGCTCGAAGCATAATCTGCGCTTCGACAGGATTGCATCAAAGTCCCGAGTACAAGCTCCTTATCCAATTCCCCCCAATGTGCCATAACACCTAATCGTATTCGTGTGAATGCCTTTTTTGTGCCCATTTTGGTCGACAAGTCGCGAGATCCAGCTTGCCGTTGTGGCAATTTTAATACAGACTCTGAACCGCCGGGACAGTATCGCGTCGCGAAATAGAGTGCCCGGTGAGTGTGCGGGGCAGATATCGTGTAAGTCGGACTTAAACCTCTCTTCGCCACTTTCGCGGGACAACTTGCACTTCCAACGAAGGGAACGGCCAGATAGCGGCGGCCAAACACCTCTGGTTTTCACTTTAAAAAGCATTCCTCCATTTGTTCCGCGTCGCTTGATTAGTCAGGAATAAAATTGAAAATCGTATTACGTGGACAAATATCTGTACATGTGTATTCCTTTGCGCTGCGCCAGCTACGAATCATTTTTCGTTTCTCCTTTCAGCTTGCCCCGGTGCTATTTTTGTACGCGCGCGCGTATTATCTATTTTCATCCCGGATATTTGGAAAATAGTTTGATGAATATGACGCGAAGCCGGTCGTACGCGGCGCATAATCGGCTGCCGATCATTAGTCATGCCCATTCGTTTCGTTATCACCGTTGAACCGATTCGTTATTCGATCGTGCAACATCCTATACATCTGCCCCCATGATGATCCATTTCGCCGCCCTCGTAATTATCACGGCTTTGAACCCTTCATTTCGAAAACTGATATTCCCTGAAATTTTTCTGCCTTTCGTCCGATGCGAATAAAAAATAACCAATACGACCGATAACTCTGAATTCCCTTTTCTGTATAACGCATTCTACAATCCCACAATATTACCGTATTACGACAATTGTCGATCGTCGCTGAAATTTCGATCGCGACGAAATAAAATTCCCTTTAGCACAAGCCTCTCTATCAGTTGTACTTTGCCTGTCAGGCGAAAACTCTTCGAAACACAGGAGATTCGGCTGGCAGCGATGTGGACGCGCGTGCACACATACGTATCAGACACGGATAGGGGTTAAAATAGCAGTGTACGGTACGGAGGTTCGCATTGTTGTTGAGGTGAGCTCGCTGGTAATGAAAAGAACTCCAAACACTGTCTCTCTGTGCTTTACCCCTTTCTCGTTCTCTCCAGTTAGTGCCTCCTTCCAATTTCGCCCTCTCCCCGTTCCTGTAACTGGCGTTCCCCCCTCTGCGCCCTGCCCCTGTCCTTCTTTGCCCTCTTTCTCTCCCATTATCCCTACGAAAGCCTGGGGTAGAGAAACGGGCTACCAGAGCGCTCCCGTTCTCTCGTTCGCCCGTTCGGCTCGGCCTCTTGTTTTAATCACGGAGCCACAAAGTACGCCATTGTCTTCCCAGTATCGGTCTGAGAAGGTACCTCAGGAACGGTACGGCCATCTGTATGCGCGGTTCGGCCAGAGCAGATTGTAGAAAAATCCGTCTGGGAAACCGCTTGGCTCATCGCCCAGGGTGCACCTGTTTTCTTGTGGCTGCTAATCCGGCCAGATCAAACATAAAGGGAATCTTTTTGTCTCACGAGCAGTTTGATTGAATTCTGCCATTTCGACGCGACGTTTCCCTCTGACGTTCGGTTAAATCAACGACGACGACGACGACGACGACGAGAACAACGATCAGGCCGTGTCCGTTTTCCGATCGGGCGCGTGTCGCGAATCCCGATACGACGGCCGTGGAGTTTCGCGTGGCAAATCAACGGGACGCAAAATCGGGAACGTAAATCGTACAGCAAATAGCGCGTATACGTGACGTAAAACGTAAACGTGGCTAAAAGGTTGGCGAAACGAGGCGGGAAAGCGTTTGGCACGGGATCGATGATTCTGAACGGTTCGTTCTCGCCCAGGGCGCCCGTAAAACGTTCGATTTTCCGAGTGGACATCGGACAGCCGATTCGATTGTAATTTCGTTTCATTTGCGTCGCTGCAAATCACGAGTGTGCGCGAGCATCGGGCTGCTCGCGGTACACATAGATATCGGGGACGGATACCGTGGGGCAGAGGTTTCTCGTTGCCCTTTTATCTTTCGTCGCGGTTTCGCGGCGAGATTGATTAAGACGCGCGTGGAAATTATTCCTCGCTTTTCATTATTACCGGTTTTCGCGTCGAACGGACGAATCTTTTCGTCGAATGCTGTTACGGCGTCGCAATTATTGGCTCTTCTAACAGCTTTGATCGGGGAGAAATTAACGAGTTTTCTCGAACCGTTCGATTATGCATTGCGGGGGTTAACGCGAGGCGCAGTGAGATGCAAGATTTCGGGGGCGAACGCCCTTAAAGGAAGTATCATCGTAGCTTTGGGGGGAGGGTGACGGTGTGGCAAAGGTTAGATTGGGGACAGAGTAGGAGAGGACAAGTAATTTCCTTGGCGGGGGCGTGAGGAGCATGCTGATAGGGTGGGTAGAACGCGAGAGGGTGGTCCAAACTAAACTAAATAATATTGATGGCCAACGGAAATTGAAAGCTGTTAAGGTCTTCAGCGTTGTGGTGCGAAACGGCGCGGCCGCATAAATAAGACGGTGTGCATTAGGATTACGACAGTGTTTCTCAACCCCAGTTCCGCGCGTTTTTTTTTTCATGCCTAATAGGGTAGAATTTGTTTTCGACTTTTCACGCTGTTATCCCCAACTTTCTCCATACCATCGCACTTGGTTTTTCCATGTTACACCGTCGTGTTTCCCGTACTTTCTCCGCGCTATCCCCCAACTTTCCCGACACTTTTCTCGTTCCGCAGCAGTCTCTGGCTTCCAATGCTTTTGCAAGAAAAACTAAAAAAACCCCTCTAATTTTCCATGCGAGACGTCTTGCAAATTGAGAATCATTCGAAGCGAAAGTTTATATCAATATCTTCGGTGGGATAGTATTCTATAATTCTATTACAGTTTATACTCAAAGGGGGTAACAAATAGGAACCGTTCCTCGCATTTTGTACACAATAACAAAGTCGCTGCGCGATGGCCAATCACGTGTTGCGAAACTGAGATAGAGGCGCGAGGGGAAATCGAACGACTTGCGAGCTGGGCTTCCCAGGACCGCCGAAAGTTTCCCTGGGACAAGGCTGGAATCGTTGGTTCATGCAAATTCGACGTAGACGTATAGCGTAAATACTGAAAAATGGCCGGCTTAAAATATGCGAGAGTGTGCCACCCGGCGATAGGTGAAACTGTAGCTCGCAACACGCGTAATAAGTCGGTCGATGTTTTTCGTCAGTCGCTTCTCTTTTTCTTCTTCGGCGCGAACCAGGCCTAGTGCCTCGTCGATCAACGGATTAGCTTGCGGGACACGTGATTCTCGGTCAGGCTGTCGATTAATGGCAGCGTAGGCACGCAGGAAGTAAAATAAGGTAGCAGGGCTAAGTATAAGAATAATTATATCGAAGTAGACACTTGGAAAATTTGAAATGAAACAATTCCTTCGGTATTTTATTTGGTGCAAACGATCATGGAGCGGATTCGTTCCGAAATATTCAGAATTCTCTGGACTAATTTGTATTCGACGATTTCAAGCAACGGGGGCGATGTTGTAAAAGCGTTGCAGAACATTCTAACAACCGTCGAGCGAAATTCTACGCCGACAGAGAAGCTTTGTGTCAGGACTACAAAATCAGTTGGTCGCCGGTCCGTTTTGACGGAGGAAGATCACGTTAAACGAATAATTGCCACGCTTTACAGAATGTTCGATTGCATCGAAAAATATAGGCGCCCGGTTCATCAACGAGCATCGCACGGCGTTTGTTAATTGAGATCGTCAGGTTAATCAGCATCAAATGTTCCAGTCACGAGGGGTCTCGCGTTTTACCGTGCACACCATGTCCAGATGTATTTTCGAGTTTTATAACGATCAACAGGTTACGGATGCGCAATTTACCTGCCCAATGTCCTGTGCATTTGTGTCTGATGGAAATAGTTTCGCAATTGGTATTCGTCCCTTGATGTCGTGCGTTGTTACCATTCAATATTAATTCATTATATTTATCGTGTATGTTTCCCTCAATTGAAACGGCGAAAAATCGGACGGTCCACGAACGAAAACCAGTTGAGACTAAAAATAAAATATATCGCTCGCTTACATTAACAAAGAGTAGCATGGCTGCTGGTGCGTATTCACCGACGCGTCTCCTAGACACAGGCTCAAGTGTTAAAGGTTTAATTGCACGCAACCGCGATTCGTTCGGCTAAAAAATAATTGCAGCGATCGTTTTAAAGAATGCCACGTTAGTCGTCGCGAGGTGCCCGCACGTACGTGATCGCCCGGCTTGAACGTACGTGTTGCTCGAGATCCAAAGGAATCTCACAATCAGTCATTCGAGATATCGTTTCGGTGCGCCGTTGAAAAGGGAGAAATCTCGCCTTGGCTTCATTATCCTGACAATGGTCGGGGCCGCCTTCTAAAGCGCAACCCTCCACAGCCGTCTTCCGACTTCGTACCCCTTTACCTTTTTCCCACCCCCACCGTCGAAGTCATTTCTTCTCCACGCTTACCCCTTCAGCGCGGAGAACCATACAGATCCCTACCACCGCCATCAGCATCCCTCCTTCCACCCCCTCGGCCCATATCAACCGGCCGATGCACGCATAATAGCAGCGAAGCTGTACCATAAAGCGGTATCCCATCATAAAGGCCCCTTCAATTCAGGAACGGGGAAGAAAAGGGGAATCGGACTGAGAATGCTCTCCATCTTTCTACCCCTTTTCTCGAACCTTCGTCTCTTCCCTCCGCGTTCCCATTTTCTGTTCATTTGTTCGATTCTATCTTCTCTTTATTCCATCCACACTCTTTCTCCGTTTCTTCCGTATTAGCGGCAATGCCGGCTATTGGCGTTACTCGAATGTGTACGCAGAGCCTGAATGCAGGGGGTGACAAAAAAAACGAAGAAAAACTTTGCACGGAGGAATACGCTCGGCGGTGTAGCGCGGACAGATGAAAATAACAACAGATTAAGAAACGCGGGGGGATTCTTAATCTTTTAGCGAGCAGAGGCTTTTTGATAGACAAGGACGTCATCCCTTCGTAATCGTGACCTGCCGACGTTCTCGTACGTCCCCATCGCCCGGCTGCCCTTCTAATTCTATGTTTCGAACTTTCTCCTCGAAGTTGCGCGGCACGACAGCACGACCCCGTGGTGTCCCATCCGAAAATTTTCAACATCACCACCGGCCACGGGGACATTTTTACGATACAATTTCGCCGCGTCCAGCCGCAACCCAGATCTCCTGTTCTCCATCTACCATCGCGATCCGGTTCGCCGTTTCTCCCGCGATATACAATACACTCGCGTCCCCCGTTACGTTTTAATTCCGTGCAATAAAACCGTTCGAGGCGTGACAAGACGGCCGACAGTAAACCGTCGCCGGATACGATTTTCAGCGATATTATATTCCCGAACAACCAGGGAGATAAATTTTTACGCGACTGGATACCCTGTCCCCGTAACGAACAGCGAAATAAATTCGACGCTACGGCGTTTGGTGTCTCTGCCCATTGGTTGTTACACCGTATAGATAACCGAGCGCAAATACCACAACCCTCCCCGGTTGTCTCCCGCGACGAGAACGCAATATTCCGCGAATTTGCGTAGAAGTGGTACGGGGCAGCAGCGGGGGGCGAGTCACCGCGCGAAACCTAAGAAGAGAACAAGGGGCGGAACAGGGTGAGAGAAGCGGACCGTCGTCGACCGTAGATAGGGACCGACTTACGAGCGGCTTATGTTTCAATTTGTTCAACCTCGAATAAAATCGCGTTTTACGAGACATCGGGACGCCATTGTCCGACCTACAGCCACCCCGCCCTGCCCGGTTTCAATCGTTGAGCCATGGAGACCGTTTTTTCTTCGTTAATAGAGCCCCGTTACCGGCGGCTACCACTGGAATCCGCCAAGCTCGTTGATACCCCTAAACTCGCCCTCCTACCATAGAATTAATCCGCCCGTCTGCCCGGCGAAACTACTTTCTCAACGGCGAGAAATAAATTCGCCACCTTTGCGCGCTACGAGGATTAATTTTCTTGCGAGCAGAACCACGCTTTGCCCGCCGTTGGAGCTTCTCGAAACCGGCTCTTCCCAATTGATATTGCACCGTTCCGTTATTATTCGTTTCTTCGTTTGTCCGCCGGCCACCGAACGGATCAGAGAGGTTCGGTACTATCGGGGCGAGGTCGCGATATAGGCTTCATCCGGGTAATTCGGCGTACTCTTCGTTGAACAGGTTCATTGGGTTGACGAACTTGAGAGGATATTTCGGCGAGCGTCGAGCGAATTCCAGCGGTAATAATCGTCAACGGTGATGGAAGGCTCATGCATAACGTCTCGTGAATGAGTAAGGTGATGGAACTAGCGACAGATAGGTGAGTCTGATATCATCGAAGGGGACGGTCGAATCAGAATTATTGTTACTATTTTCACTGGCGGAAGCGACAACCAGGAAGCGATATCGCGTCAGATAGAAACGGATATAATTTTTGCCAATAATTGTGTACACCGCAGCCCAAATTGTTCTACGAGAAACTGCGTAAAGGTATTAGCATCGTTATTAGTGTTATCATTTCGATCGCAACTGAAACGGCCAACGTCGAACTTGCCGAACAGATTACAGACAAAGAGGGGAAATCGAGAGGGCTGGACGCAAATGCGTCAATCGGGCCGTATTTCGCCCAGACAATCAGCAACGAGAGACGAAACGTACCCGCGGCGTTCGTACACGAAATGCACGATCGTGAAGATCGTTGGCAGCCTAGAGGCATCCGGAACGATCGGTCCAAAGCACTTCCGCGCTCGGTGGGCTCGATTCGTCGTGAAGTCTCCTCGCCCCTATCGTTTCGGTTCCACTTTCGTCCCGACAGATTCAGACGCGATGGAACACGGGCGAAACAGCCAATCAATCTGTCCGCTCCTACTCTCGGCTCTATCGTCTCGCTGTCTTTTTGACTGGGTCGCGCGAACGTATCTCCGTGTATCCTCAACGGGCGCGCAGAGTGCTGCGCAAAGAAGACGCGGAACGTGAAACGAAATGTAAGAAGATGAATACACGGGACCGAAGTGGAGAGAGAAGGACGGAGATGAACAGAAAAGGGAAAAAAAAAAGAAACGAGAACGATCGATCCCGTACATTTTGCGATAGGCATTTTTTGAAACGACATTGTCTCGGTTCCGTTAGAATCGCTCCCTTCTCTAGCAATCGGCTTGCTCCTCTCTCTATACCCTTCATCCCGATTACCCGCGTACCATTTGCTCGGTGATTTAATCGATCGAAGGCGTTCGAACGTGCACGTTCCACGCGAGATCGGTTATACGGGGAATGGAACCGTGAGCCGGTCTTCAACAGGTATATATCGTGGATCGCTGTTAGTTTTTCGACTAGAAAAGGAGGATCCCGGTAACGGGGGAATCGTCCGACGGGTTTACGAGAAACCACCGAGGTAGATCGATGCGAAACGAACACGCCAGTCCGGGCAGAATAATAACGGGATAGAATAATGACATGGCCAGGCCATATGCAGCCCATTCTTCCGCCGTTCGCCGAATAAACAAATTCTGGTAACGATGCGAGCAACGTTACGCGGTGGTGTTACGAGCGCTCGTTTGATCCCCGCGTATTCGAGAACAACCCGTTCGAACAATACTCAATTCCGGTTGATGGAATCGTGAAATTAAGCGTTGCATGATATTAACGATATTTTTGGGTGCATTTGAATAAGAAATTTATGAAGGCAGTCGGAGATACGATCGTCCGCAAATATGACACTTGCCGCGCGCCTTTCCAGGAGCACGGGAAGTGGAATGCGGATGATAATGCGGAAGGAAGGAAACGGATATGGTCTACAGCGTAGGACGCGGGACTGGTGTGAAAACGGGAAGTTTATGGTGAACGGTGCGAGGGAAAAAGTCGCGGCAGCTACGAGGAGGAAAGTGTCGCAATATCGTGCTCGCAATTTCCTTGTTTAGGTGACAATCCATTTTATCAGCGCGGCGTTAACGGTTATTATTTAAAGATCGCGTTGATATTCGCCGGTGTACAGGTGAGATGTATGTATACGTGCAATATGCACGTGGGCAGGGAAGTCGAGGTCGATGGGGGATGAATGCAAAAAAAGAAATTTTCATTTGATGAACCGTTCGCTCGGATTGTACGCTGGGGATGAAATTGTTGCAAAATTCATTCCCCCCGCTTCGAGGATAGGTTACAGGCCGAATGGTGAACCGTTTTAGTCGACGTTGCGCTGCCGCGAATAATTAGATGCATACACGAGAGCTCCCTTCAAATGCCGGGATATATTTTTATTGATTCCTCTTTCTACTCGGTCGGAGTAAATTGGGTCGAGCTGTTTAACGCGAGCCGCATGAATATTAAGAGATTCTAATGCAGTGGCTTCGCTGCGCGCGAAAAATATCCACCGACAACGTCCAAATTAATTTCGCCAGCATGAAACGATATTTATTTAAACAAAAGGAATTAACGCGCCCTTGCTGCAACAAATCCTCACGAAGACGGACGCGAAATCAAATATTCCGCGATCATGACCGAGCTGAACCAAGCCGGAACCACAAGTTATCTCCCGAGAAACTCGTCGCGACATTTACCCGCGATGCTTATCGCGCCCCCTTTCTTCGTCGATCTACCCGAATTTACTCGGCGAAATGTTCGCCGAAGTTCCGTGCCAAGCTGGACTAACGCTAGATACTTGTCGCTCGCATGATGCCATCCGGAGCAGCTTATCCGGACAGGGACGAAGGCGGAACGCGGGAAGGACAATAACGGGTTTGGGGGGAGAAAAGAACAGCGACGTGCCGTGATAAGAGATAGCGGCGACGGCGGCGGCGGAGAAACGGGACAGAAAGTGTTTAGCGGGAAAGGCGAAAGAGAGCCGGCCGTGGAAAGGAGGCGAGCTCCGGATGGGAAGGAAAGGGACGACGGGGAAATTGGAAGGGAGAAGGCGTCGGTGCATGCGCAAGAATTTCACACGTGAGCCCGCGAATCCGCGAGAGGCTCACCTCCGGCGCCCGACGTCCTGGCGGTTCAGTGTCGTGCGCGATTCCGTACGCGGTGCTTGCCAGCTTCCGGCCGTGTCGGTCATCTCCGTGCAGGGGCCGATCGTTTCCACTCTCGACGCCCCACGGTCTGGCCCGTTAACTTGGACGATCCTCCTCGCCGGGCACGGTGCACGAAACGATTTCACGGTGAAACATGCACGGGGAACGAAAAGTGAGGCCCGTTACGGCACCGCGCCGTGAGAATTATCCCGAGGAGAACTCTTGACTCGAACGGTCGATGATGTATGACTTTTGAAAGCGAACGATCAACCAGGATGCAGCGATTCGGCAACGACCATGCAAACGATTGGGAATAAAATAGCAAGCGGACGGATCGTCGTGAGTGGATAGGGGGCAACGGTCGTTCGAGCACACTGGTTAGTGGTTAGGGGGAAAAGGGAAACAAGAGAGAGAGAGAGAGGATAGAGAAACAAATTCTCTGCGGGGATTGATGGTAACGCGTTGGTATAATTAAAATCGGTAGCCAAGCGCTGGCGCGGCGTGCGAGGGGCGGCAGAATAAATTTTCTGACAGATTAAACCGAGCCGCGGTAGTAATTTTCCCATTAACGGAGGAACAGTGGTACTCGTGATTCTGCCGGTTAACTTGGACCTTCTGCGTGCAGGAATGCTCGAATCCAATTAAAGCTCGCAAGCTGCTCCAAAATCGTACGCGTGATTCGTAAATCAGGCAACAGGCTCGACAGAGCGGCGGAAAGTCGTGATCTGGGAGCAGCGAAGTAATCGCGGTGATCGATAACGTCACCGGTTTATCGCGGCCGGTCATCGTTGGCCGCATCATCTTTCGTGCATCGCGCGATCAGAAACGGGCTAACTAACGATAATCGTGCGACCGGTCTGAAAACGGCCGAGGACGGCCGTCCCGTGTCGTATCTCCAGCAAGAGCATCCCGCGTGTGCGTTACACAGTGGAATCCCTCTCGTAATGACTCGTAATTACGCGAAGGAGGAGCGAGCGTCCTGCTGGAACGATTTAAGGAACACCTAACGCCACCCTCCCCCGCCCCCTCCGGCTATAATGATTAGGTGCACGCGACTTCAAGGATTACCTGGTTGACGTGTAGTGAGCCGAGGATAAGGGATTGCGGTGGACGTATCTGAATACGGAACGTCGACTTCGCGGCCGAGATAGGCTATCGCCATCCGAACATCCAGCCGGTTGCCCACGTAAATTACAGATCGACCGTCACGTTGTTGCGGCGATTTCTGCCTGGGCGTCGCGCCGGGTGGATTCAACGAGATTTAATTAAGGGGTATGTGTCAGTGCCCAATGTGCAAGTACTTCCCACCTGACCGAGAGACCGGCAATGCTTGATCCTCGTTTCTTTTATAGCCCCGTTTCGCTGCCCTTTCGCACCCCCGTTCGTAACTACGGTTCCCCTATCTCTGCTTCCGTTGTTCGTAAGTCCCTTTTTTCCCCCTTCACTTTCGCCGGCGCGGCGTCGCGTGTCTGGCCGGGTCGCGGCCGCGCATCATTCTCCTTAATGCTCGTCGACGACCCGTAAATCCCACTGAAAAACGTACTACCTTCTCGCCCCTTATTCCTTCTCCTCTTCCTCTCCTTCTTCTTCGCGTTCTTTGCGTTCTTTGCGTTCGCCGAGCCTGTACGCGCGCGCCGGTTCTTCAACCGGGTCCCTCGATTTCGCGTTTCCGCAGCCCGATGAGCCTTCATCTTCGGAACTAACGAGCTCGATCACGCTCGTCGGATTTCCTCACGGCGACGATCGGGTTCTTCGAATCGTCGCGCCGTCCCGTATATACGCCGACGAACGTCGATCCTTTCACGGCGACTCTCGGCTTCGACAGGAGGCTCGCTGAGTTACGGGTAAATTTCGTTCCAAGGGATTGTTTTCTTTCGCCTGTCCAACGACGGATCGCGGACGAGAGCCGGAGGGAGAGCAGACACGAAACGTGGCATTGTGCGCCACGTCGAAGCGCTCTAGCGTCGACTTTAACCGTAATTTGGCTAACGGGCGATAACAGGTTCGCGACGGTGAAACCAATATATTCGGGCATGCTCGCGATTCAGTTAATTATATTACAGACAGTACGATTGCGGGAAACGATCGAAACGCGTGGTTCCTGGAATTTCACCGCGGTTTCACTATTCGAGTATTATCGTTGCCATAATAACGCGCTATATTTCACCTGCCAGGGGCGCTGCGGGAGGGAGGATATCGTAGTAAAACTTATTTTCATACCGTTCGAAATAGCCGGGACCTGAGAACCGAATGAATAAAAATATCTGGGAAAGGCTAATCCACGGTTGAAAGATGCGCACTCGGCTTGGGTTCCCCCGGAAGCATTCACCATTCCACGTAACAGGCTTCGTTAAGCCGGCTGAATTTCAATTCATTTCCCTTTCGCGGTCAAATATCTCGAGTGCAATTGAAATTCGGCGGAATAACTTTTATAACTTTCGCGCTCGCACGAGCCAGGCGCGGGCGCGTTCGGTTTTCATCGAAATGCCGATATTCCCCCCCCCCCTTCGGTTTCTTAAATTCGCGAGGAAATAAGCTTCGACCGTCCCGCGACTCGTCGTTAAACGTTCCCCTTTCGTTTTCACGTTTCAGAGCAGCATGGACACGTCGCCGACGTTGAGCATCGGCGGCTCGAGGGCCAGGGCAGCGCTTCTGACTACAAGTGGCACCGGAACCGGAAGTACCGACAGACGCGTCGTCTTTTTAGCGAGTCAACCGAACGTTGGGAGCGGACACGAGACCAAGACCTGGCCGCACCATTGGTCACCGCATACGGTGAGTTTCCTGCGCTATTTTACAATCGTGCATTCATCGCGCGAGTAAATCGTCCGATCGTTTCTGTGTACGCGCTTGTAACGTCGCTTCGAACGAAACACCTTAGGCAAATTAGCGTCTACGAGGTGGGTAGTTTCGAACGGTCGACGACGTTCGTTGGAACGAGTAACAGGTTCGGGGGGTCAGCTGGCTATAAACTTGGTTTAAGTAAAACGTTTGAACGCGTTGGGAAAGGATGAGCGACAATTTTTGTTAGGGGACGCTGATTTACCGTTCGCCGCATATTCGGGCCAGCGATTCGATCGAAATTAGAACGATTGACCTATCGGCACGCCTCGGACGGCATAAGCACTTGAACGCACCGCACGGAAATATGCGGTGTGTACATGTAATCCGCAACACGCCGGGATGGACGGCGTAGCCAGATGTAATTGATGCACGGACGTGCTGACACTCGAGATCATACGCGTCGAGGGACGATAGATTGGTGCAGCAGTGGGTCCACGAAACAATAGGCCTGTTGTCGAATCGTGGAATTTCCTTCAAAGAAATTCCATTATGTATGTACATAGACATAGACTCAGATGACGTGTGCAAATTAGTTTTTTGCCAGAATAATTAGGGGCAGCTTAGTTCACCGTTCCGTAAAGTGGTATTCAATCGGGGATTCATATAGATCGTTGCTATCAGTGATACGGGTAGGACCTGATATCGTCATTTCTATTTGCTATCGTGAACGAGAACGTTCGCGATTCTAAACCTCGTTCCTATCTATTTGATATGGGAATAGCGCGTTGATCGTATGCGGGATGTATAAGCGTCCAACATTGGAGCTTAATAATGTTATCTGCCATTGATACGGAAACGTACCTCCGCGAGAAAGTAATGGATCCAGCTCGAAGCCAAAGGACTGTCTCTTCACAGAGCCGCGTTTCCAGAGATCTTCCGAATAGAGCAATTCGCGATTCTTTGGTACAAGTACGGGTATTAATCGCCAGTGAATTAGGCACAATTCGGTCCCGATTACAGTATGCATGTAGCGACTGGTTTCTTTTTATATAAATTTGTGCATCTTGTTTTAACAAGAGACTGTTAAATGCAATTCGGCACCCTATTAACCCCTTGACATACAAATGAAATGCGCGTCGACGCGTCCGTAGGATACCATTTAATTTGGCTTATTTGGAAACACTCGGGAAATCGATTTTTCTTTTCTTACGATTCCTTGGTGTACATATCTTCGAAAACATCTGCGCCAAAGGATACGCCGAATTTCGTAAAAATAACGGAGTGGCAGATATTAAAATCGAAATCATGTTTTCTAGCACGGCTGACATATCTCCAGATCTGGTTACTCGATCGATTTTAAATTTGGAGGGGTCCTTTGGAAGTACTAGAATCTTGAAGCAATCTTAATTTCTTCTAATTTTTTATTATTCTGAAAGCAAATTATTCGCAATAAAAATAATCAATCATACCAATGTCTGGAAATATTAGAGATCAGCTGTATCGTGCGTCACCTTGCATTATCCTATAACTGACAGCGTCGTTGGAAGACTCTGCTTAATCTAACGCGAAATTTGCATAGTTATTCGCCATAGAGGGCGAAGGTCGTTGCAGGTTGGCCTGCGGAATTCCAAACGCCAAATCACCTACCAGTCCGGAGTTTCGTTGCTACCCTTCCCCCCTTGCACCGTCGCTTCGATTAGCTCTCGCAAAAGTTGCAATGACAAATTGGCTCAGTGTCGATATTATTGGTTACGTATAGATATTTTTTTTTACACCGGCCGGCCATAATTCAGCGCACGCGGCCCGAGTTTCGGGCGTTATTCAATACGCGCCCGGCTCGCTTTTATTCCGCGTAACGCGTCAAAATGGAATAAAATTGAAAATACGTTTACGAGCAACGGCGGGCAAAACATTTTACGCGGCCGCGATAATAGTGTTCCTTTACTGCCGTTTAGATCCACCTTTCTGGCGCATTGGCGAAGAATAACTCGCTTCCCTTCGTGTACCAAAATAAATAGACGGGATGCTTCGCGGCGCATAATTGGAACGAGCCGCGCCAAAGAACAGGGAACGGTGAAGCGCAAGTAGTTCGGCAGAATTCGTTCAACGTAACGTGTACACAACAGTTCGACGTTCTTAATGGACGGAACCTCGCGATATTATTTACACAGCTACGCAAACACGAGTATGATAATCAAAGACAAACGCGTTTGACACATCACCGGGGCTGAGCGCTCTAAAGTGACACTTGCGAGTTAATTCCGCTAATCGACCATCAACTATACGCAACCGTGTGCGTCTCGTTTTAGCCCGTTCATTCGACAGTACACTAACATAGCAAGTAATCAGAGGCGCTCTCCGCTGTTCCATACGTCGCATCGGAAAATGCTTCGGTGTGGCGAAAATTATTTCAAAAATTACCGACGAACTGTCCGCGTTTCTCGTTTCCTCGCACTTTCCCCCCTCCACTCTGTCTCTGCCCCTTTTTTCCCCGTATTTTCCACGCCTGAAAAACCTACCGGGAAACGTCAACGAAAGTTCTCGTTCCCTGGTGGAGAAATTTCTGAGTTTTCGCCGCGGACAGGAAGTTCGACGCGCCGATTTCCCTCCCGTTGTAAATCAGGATCGCTCGATGATATTTTTCCGCGAACATTCTGTCCCCCTTTTCCTCTGTCCACGATTTCACCACCCACCTCCCCACGTCGCTCTTTCTTCCGCGAACATTTTTCCCCCTTTTACAATCCTCTCATATCTCTTCTTCTTTTTTTTCCCCTGCTCTCGACCCTAGGCTCGAGACTTCTCCTCCAGAGCTTTACCGCTCGCAGCCATTCGCACGAGCCTCGTATATCCGCAGACGTCCATTCGTATTCCATGGGCCCCGCTATATCTGCCGTATCAACTGTTTTGTCAGTTTTCGGCGCCACCGCCGGATGAATGGGACTTCTTCCTAAACTTCTTTCGCTCTTCGGCGCCTTCGTTAAAAATTATCGGTCCACACTTTCGGTCGTTCCGGCGGCGGCCGAAATATATCGGGCGGCCGTTAATGCAAAGATAATAATCCTGTTTTTACGCGTACCGCACCGGGAGATAGAGTCGTTCAATAGCTGTCTGTTTTGGTAATTTTTACGCCCGGCCGCTGGCATAACATTAATTGACTTTTCGCTCTCGCTGCCGTTAATCGTTTTCTGCGTTTATCGACGTTTCGTTTTTCGGCCGCTATCAAAACGGCGAATTGAAACGGGGATTTCGAGGCTCCCGCTTGGCTTCCGGTTTAACTCGCATTCAGAGCGAATTTTCGTACGACTGTTTACGCGCTTATAAATCGGAATCAATTGGCATCGTTCTTGTGTCGTTCGCGGAAATCAAGAAGCTGCGATTTCCCGTTTAAAAATCGTATAAGTCTGTTCGCCGGATATCTGTTACAATTGGACAGGTCACGCTTAATTCGTATGGGTGACAGTCGATCAAGGATTTTAATGCCCGAGAAACGGTGAATATATACATCTTGGCAGGGGAAGTTGGACACGACCGAATTCCAGAGACAATGTAAGGTGTACGTTGATCGAGCTGCAGCGATTTCTAGAGCGTTGATAGATGGCAGCCTATTTATTTGGTGCCTGGTCGAACGAAAGGCCGCCCTGTCTTCCGTACAACGCTGCTTAAGTGGCGGAGGTACACGAAGTTCTGGCTTGACAAGGAGGCCAGGGGACAAGGGTACTGAATTAGTGCCACCCTAGTACAACTAGCCGAGATTGATGATTCCTAGTCGCGCCTCCCTCCACCCTCGATTCACCTTCCGATCGAAGGAAATCGACGTACCCCGCGAATCAAACGTCACGGAGTTGTTGAACCTTTCAGGGAAGCGCGATTCACCGTTTGAACGCATTCCGTCAAACGAAACGTTCATTTAGATGGGTGTCGCGAGAGACGAGAGGTTACCTTCATTTTCTTTCGTTCCTCGCCCATCGTTCGAATCTAATTAGTGGTCGAAATCGAACAACGGTAATGTTTAAGATATTCTCGTACGACGAACTTGTTTGCGCGTTCAATTACGCGCCGACGTCGATGGCCGTGGCACTCGTTTTCACACGTGGCAGCAAACACGACGCCGCTATTATTGTCATCGTCGTAACCGTGATGCATTTGCGCCGTTCTCTCGCCTCTCCTGGTGCATCTTCCGGCTGCGTTCATACGCGGCTTATTGATCCTTTTATTGCCCCCGAATAACGCCGCCGTAAGGTATCCACCCTCGCGAAACTGTTATAGTTCGGACGATTTTACAGGTATTGCAACGAAGACGTACCGTAATGTTTACGCGGGGAACATCTGCGCGAAATTAACGTGCCCCGCCGAGCCGACGTATCCTTTGAGTGTACATAAATATGTGCTATCGTTGCGGGACGATATTTCGATCTGGAAAAATACCGATATCATCGCGAAGCCCTTCCGTCTCGTTCCAAAGGGCGAAGGTTCCGCGCGGATTGGAATCCGTTTGTCCGAATGGAACCGAACGGTATATTTTGCCTTCGCGTCTGTGAGGCTTCGCGGAAGGAAGATAGGTTTTTTCGAGGAAAGTCGCGGATTCTCGGAGGGCGGAAGCAACCTTCGAATGGAATCCTTCGATAGCGGAGAATACGCGGAGCCCCCTTCGGACGGCAAGGATCTGGTCGGTAGAACGAGTTGGCTTTGACCCCCCCACCGGTCGAGCCCGTCTCGAGGCAAATTGAAAATGGGAATTGGTCCTTTGAAGTTCGGGAAACGACCCGTCCATGATCTTCTTAATAACTTTCCCTTTCTTTCCTTCGGCATCTCGCTGGGTATCGTCCTGATTTCAACCGGCCATCTTCGCGCCGCGAATTACCCACCGCGTTATGCACACGGTGTATTCCATTCGTTCTCGTGTCAGCGAGACACGTCACGAACGCGGATAAAAATTGTGGCCCGATGCTAATTAGCGAGAGATCGAGATCCGAGACGACGGTAAATGACGATTGAATAATCTCACGAGTGATGGCGTTTTTCTCTCAAACGATTTGTTTATTTATACTGGCTCGCAGCATCGCTCGGTTGACGCCGACGAACGCACGTCATGCGAACAAACGCGAGTACACGCCGCGGGCATTATTTGTAGGGAATAATAATGCCACAGAAAATCGAATTCATCGGCAATTGGTTCGCGTGTAACATTCTGCAGCGCGCCGATGGAAGCGTTTTATTCCGCGAGCGGCCCTCAATTGGCTCGCGGAAGAAACAACAACGGTCGGCTGTATCGATACATTAGTAATCTGCGTCGGGCCGGAATGCAAATAATTTCATTTGTTAAACGCGTTTCGGATAGAACAAAGTCACACACGCACAATCAACCTGACAATCGTAAACGACGGAAGCCGAGGCTCTATCGACCCGTGGCTCGATGTCGTCAGTCTGTTCGATTCCGCGGCGACCAACGACGTACCCTCTTTGCATCCGTCGGACCGGGGACGAACGTTAATCGCGACACAGTGATTTATTAATCGTTTTAACGGGCGCACCAAGCGGCGAGACCGTGCCACATGCGCACCGAGTACACTTGGAAGAAGTATTTTTTAACGAGCGCAACATTTTCTTTTTCCCACTTCGCTAACGACTCGGCTCGCAGTATGGGGGTGAAATTAAAAATGATTTTAGCTTGGGAACGTTGCACCCCCGCTGGTCTGTCGGCAATGTACGTATACGCGGCCGCGAAGAAATAATGCATACGGAATGACATGACCCAGTTCACGACTATTTGTCTTCGTTTCCTTCGCACGGCGTATAAATAGAAAAACAACACTCTCTTTTTTCTGGCTCGATTTACGATTCGATCGGAAGTTAAGCCGGACGCATGGTCCGCTTCTCCTCGGACTTCCTCACTTTTCGGAACGACGGCTGTGTTCCTCTTCTGGCTCTCGGTGAAGAAAAAATTTCCCGAGAGTTTAACCGGCTCGCGTCCCCCGATGCAACGACAATAATAAAGTATCCAGTCGAGGGCGGGTCTAGAAAATAGGCGTCGTAAAGTGAATTCGTAGCACGGTTATGCGCACGGACTGAGCGTCGTTAACGTGGCGGACCATTACGACTTACGGCCGCCTTTTCTGCTTGCATGCACGCACGAAACTTGGTACTTTTGAGGGCGGCAGAGGTGCGATATTTCGCGTTCGAAACTAACTTCGAAATTCTCTCGCCCCGGGAAATGAAGGATTTCGGGCTGCAATGTCTGGTCGAGAGTTCACGTGTCGATCGGTGTAAAATGGCTCGCCGTCTCGAATTACCGCCGCTTCCTGCTGAATTGCCGGCAAAATGGATATCCAACTACTGGTGGGACAAACACTTGTCCCCTTGGTATTTGCGCTTTCTATTATCACGGTTGGAATCGGGGATATTTGTCGGCAAGCGTGATCTATATAAATTTTAAATAGTCCAAATGGCTAAGTGTTTACTCTGCGTGTATCGACAACAAATTTTCATTCGACACGCGAAGAATTAAAATATATTTAATATAGGACATTTAGCAGAAAAACTATTTATTGCACCATAAAATCTTTAAAGTAAAAGTTTATTATTCATTTGCACCCTTCTCATCGACTCCAAACGAAATTTGTTGCAGTGCGTTAAATAATGCTTTCAAGAAATACAAATCTCGCGCAACAAGAAAAATCATCCCGCCCATTCTCGTTTTATTCGCATTTCAATTAGTCTCAGATTCCAAGTTGATCGGCGGCTAGAGCAACCGTCGTTCCGATCGAGATACGTAGCTGAAAAATGTTCTCGTTTTCAGGTACGTAAAAATTCATCGGGAATTTTCCGCGTTTCTCACGAACGCACAGTTACAGTTCACGATAAATATTGTACGTATCGTTGTTCCCCGAAACCACAAGCAAGGGATGGCAGAAAGCGACATCGCGTCGCGAAAGCTACGAGGGTAGAGGAAGAACGACAGGAACATCTGCCGTTCCATATCGCGGTTAGGTAGAAACGAGCGAATCGTTAATTTCATTTAGCGCGAACCACGAATTCGATTAACGTCGTGCCTGACAATCGAAATGATCGTCGACACCTCGACATTGGCTTCCATCGAACCGTTCCTGCTTTCCATCCTGCGTTGTCTGAGGCCATCGTGTTTCCGATATTTGTAAAATACATTCGACAGACAGCGTTTTCATACAATACACTTAGGTAATAGAACACTTGGTCGCTGATTAAAATCATAGTACAGAAGGAAATAGAGGCTGAATTTTAATAAGATGGTACTGCTTACAATTAGAGGTCTTGCAATTACCATTGTACGTCTACTAAGGAATTAAGAATCCATGTTCGAAAGTTAGGAAATATTGAGATTCCTCAAAGATTTTACCACCGAAAATAGCGACGGGTCTTGCGAAGAAGCTCCCGAAATTTTCAGTAGATTCGGAGATTACGTGTCAGCCACGCCAGATAACATGATTTCGACATTCAATATCTTCAACTTCGTTCTTTTCACGAATTCTGGCATATCGTTTGACACGGATATTTTCGAAGATATGTATTTTAAGGAAACGTAAAAAAAAGGAAATTAATTTCTTCGAAGTTCAGGACACAAATACAAATTCTTTCATTTCTGGGAGTTGCGATGCCGATACCCGACATTTGATTGTACCGCGAATATGCAACGCACAATTGTATTTCGATACACTTGAAAATAAGGTTCTCTATCACCACCGCCGAATTGCACTAATACTTCATTTCATTCTCAATTAAAACCCCGACGCACGATCATTAACACCGCTCTCCGAAGAGCCACGCTACACACCCATACCACGAACAACCGAAACACAGCCTCAACAAGGTTTTAAACAAGCTACAGCAAAAATGTACACCGACGACTAGCTATTTGCACGAAGTGTGCTTGTTACGTCGTATCCGCTTCAGTCACCTCGAGAGCCAGCGTGTCGATCGACGCCGTGCTTGACCCCGGAAGACAGGTCGTTAATTTTTTACACGCTCCGGCAACGGGGCTTGAAATGGAAGCCGCCCGGTCCCTTTCACCTGCCGTGAACCGAAGTGATTAAAGATGCACATGCAAAGTCCTGCGTGGCTGTGTACACTCGCAGCGGGGTCGTGTCCCGCGATCCGAAGAATTTCTCGCGGTAACCTTATCCGCGGTGTATCGTACGTCCCGTGTCCGATGCTCTGCGCATAAATCATTCGGCAATTCGAAACGGGACTGAAAAGAAATCCAAGCCCCCTTGGTTGTGCCGTGATTAATTTCATTCGTTAAACACGGACGGACGTTTACTCGCGACAGACGTTGGCCAATTCCACCGCGAAACGGTTCGGGTCGCGACAGGCCGCGGACGCACGGAGATAACAGCAATGGGGAAACGTGTCGCGAAAACGTGGCCGACAGGATTCCCTCGCACCAATTTCGAGCGGCCCCGTTCGTCCGCTTCAGCCACGATCGTTTCCTCGTTTACGCGGCTCGTTCACTTCTTCGAGCTCGTCAAGCGAAACTGAAACATCGTCGGTAGGCTGAGAAGGGGGTTGGCCCGTTCCGCGGTTGGTTGCAATACCGTCACGGATCCTGCGAACAGGTTACGCTTCGATTCCGTTTCTTTGGGGATGAGGAGGGCGAGAGGGAGAGAGGGAGAGAGAGGGAGAGCTTGGTAGGCAGTAGTTAAGTAACAGCGAAGGGATAGTCAGGTTTATGCGCCACCTGTGCTTGTCAATTAAGTTTACGCGTCTCTCGGGCCAACATTGTGCAGCGTGCCACCCAGCCTCCACCATCACCCTTAGTTATTCTCGCCCTCGACACTCGAGCAGTTTCACCCTGTTCTCTTCTCCCACCCCGTTGCTTTCTTGTTCGCCGCTGTTACCCTTTCTTCCACGCTGCTACTCTTCCTACGCCGCGACTTCAACCGAATACCTGAGACGTCTTCTCGCTTTTTCGTTTATTTCCTGCGCAGCTGCGTCGCGCGGTCCCGATGAGAATTGTGAATTAATCGTTCGTTGGGACGAAAGTATTTTCGTGCGTCACAGAAAACATTGGACACGGGGCAAAATTCGTGCAACCACGGACGATTCGGTTAGAAGTTTATGCTTCGCGGTGCAAGTATTAATCGTTAAGTCATCGAAAACGTTTGTTGCAATACTGTAGATAGAGAAGTATTAGGTCGTGCTTCAGTTATCCGTATAGATAGGCGCAAGAGCGCAGCACGATTCCACTCGACCGCGTTCGGTCTCTTCGGCCAGCCACCTTTCAATTCCATTTGCGTCGAGGTCTTCTGAAAATTTCATCGCCCCGCGGGGAAAATATCTGCTTCCCCGTTCGAAAGCGTATACCCAGAAACGTGTCGTCGCGCGATTTACCCGGTCCTGCATCGATCCCGTCAATGGTGTCTGATTGAAAAAAACAACCGCGCCGGGTATGCAATATTAAACTTCGACGAGCAACGATTCTACAAAAAAAAGAGCTAAGAAAGTGTAAACAAAGAAAAAAATATCTGTCCGCACCAAACTCCATATTAATTGCCCTATTTCGCCGCAGCTTCACCTCGAACGCTATCATATGCAAAGACTTTCAGGGCGGGTGATTTCCACCGCCCCTTCTCATAGCAGTTATCCAGTCTCTTAAAGAGTGCTTCGCGTGATTGTAAAACCTGCCATTTCCGTGGCCCAGCTGAGGCCAAATCGGAAGATACGGGCCTTTTACGATGCAAGGAATCTCGTGCGCCACACTGCCGCGCCTAACTAAGTACAGACGCTGTTACGTGTCGTTTCGCGACTCGCGTACGTACCGTGTAATTTTTCGTCGAGTGGCACACGGTCGCGTGAAATATGATCATTGTTCGAGGGCACCGTTCGCCCGCCTTTCTTAGCAAACTGAATTTTATAGCTCGCACGGGGGGATTTATGAATGGCCGCGGGATTACGTGATCGTCGATCAACCAGTACACGTCAAGGGACGCGTACGCTTCATTCAATTCAACCCTAATTATATATATGGGGACGTCTTTTCGCAGCTGTTCCACGCGAAATCTCGTTAGGGCGAATTCGTTATGCAATTAGTAGGATTTACATTTTCCCACGTTCTCACTAAACGTGAAACACTTGTCGGCGCCTCAAGATTTACAACACTCTACAATGCGAACTGCGTCAAACACCCGGTTGCGTAAAAGTATCGCAAACGCCCAACAAAGGGCCTCAATTAAGGTACATTTAAGACGCCGCCGTTCACCCTTGATCCCGACAAAGGATGCTCGAGATCCGTTCGTTTGTTATCAAATGCAGCTAGCGCGCGACAAAACAGGTGCCGCGATCGATAGATTCAGCCGGCGAAAATGGCATTCAAGTATCGGGGATCGCGCCACAAAAGGCGGAGCGCGGTTGATTGTGAAGCGTGCCATTTTCGTGAGTTTGAACGATGTACGTAACGTGGTGCGTATTGTAGCCGGCGCATAATGGCCACGAGGCCGCATCCCGTTTCAGTTTCACGAGAGCGTGGAGCGCAGGCTGGTTGGTTGGCCGGCTGGCTGACTGGTTTGCCGGCTTGCTTGCGCGTTCGAAAAATCGGTGTTTGTTATTGCCGAACGTGCATGTATGCACGGTCCTATCCAGCCGCGTGTGGTCTGCCTCGATATCCGGAAAAATGCACTCACAGATATTGGGCCGACACGAAAGTAGTGTTCACCCCTCCGCGGCGTTCCTCCGGCACGGCTGAGTGCACCGGATTGTTATTGCCGAACAATCGATTTCTGATTTCACCAGCCACCGAAAGACTTCACCCAGGATCGTTCTTTCCTCCTTCGCCTCCGGTGTTCTCCGTTCCGTGTTCTTTTTTGTCTACATCGATCCTCCATTTTCTCTTCGACGTATTCGCGTCGTTCCGGCTACGACCCCCACGCTAATTTGACCCGGACTTTGCTTTCCTCGTTTCAGTTGACGATTTAATAACGGGGATCCGGTTGGCAGTTTATATATCGAGCGGCGAAATAGCATCGCTGTCAGGAATTGATGTCAACAATGCTGAAACGTGGCACGCGTTGCAGTAATTCCGCGCGCGATGAGGCGAAATTAACGGGGACGGAGAATCGCACGGGACAGTACTGCTACCGGTCCTGCTCGATCGAAGCTAATCACGCTACGTGTAATTTCTTGACAAGCTTTTCGATGCAGCCCGTCACGAATAAATACCGACGCGACCCTCCCTCGACAGGATAAACGAAGGAGCTGAGAGCTTCGTACAGTAAAACGTTACGAACGTCGACGGGGCACGCGTCACGGTTCACAGTTGACTTTAACCCGCGCCCCAATGGCAGAATTCGAATTGTCCCGGCTAATTGAAGTTATCAATATTAATTGCGCGCCGTTGCTTGAAACGCCAACCGGCGCCCGTTATGTACGTGCGTATATGCATCATTAGAGGCATTAACGTGGTACGCGGCAGAAATTACTTTAATTTAGTAGTCTCGCATTTCTCGAACGACGTTGTAATTAATTATGCATCACGACGGGGCCGACCGTGTCACCCGTCGTGAGTAACGGTGCGCCACGAAAATCTGATAATTCGCATCGTCGGCACGGGGGTAAATTGGCGAGGCTTCCTAAGGCGTCATTTTCCATGGCGTTTAATCGAGTCACGTGTAAACAAGCGCACGACTAATCCGCCGACGCGTATCGCGAGTGTATCGCACGCGAGAAATCGAAACCGCTCCCTCGAAACGCTGCAAGCTCGTATACCCTCCCTTCACTCTTTTTCCCGTGCCACGATGATTTATTTTTCTTTTGCACTTTTTTCACCCGCCGCCGCGTCGTCCGTGAATTTCGGCTACGAATTTCCACCCCCTTCTGCCGTCCCGTCGCGCTCTAAACTCGCCGCCCCCCTTTCGGACGAAGTGGACAATCTGATTTATTTACGTTTGTGTAACGAGCCCCTGCCTCGCGATCGATATCTTTTGGCTACGACTGTGCCTGCGTACTTACGTACGTACATACGTGTACGCGATCGTTTCTGTAACGCGACACGGTGCACGAGTGAACGTGGGAGTTCAGTAATTATACGGGAACACGGGCAAATTGTTCGTAATATTTGTGCGATTCGTCGACCGATCCCCCTAGGCCCTAATCTCAGTTCATCGTGAACCACGTTTCGTTTCGCGAACCCACGTTACACGGTGTTCACGTACTGACCGATGCGTACGGACGTTCGAACGATCGCGCCCCCCGTGAAAACGAGATACGCGTTAACGTTATCGGCACGCGTTCGATGCATTAAATAAAATCTAGCCCCCCCGTTTTACGCTCTCCATTGCAAACGCTCTTCATTATTATCGTCCCCCCGTCAAGATAATAGAAACGTATACACGCACGCGGTGTCAGCGTGCGGTTGAAAAATATCAACGTCGCCAAAATCGCCACCGTATATCGAACGCTTTAGGTAAGATCAGCATCAAACTCGATTTCGCTCGGATATAAATCTCGGAGGCCCCGACAAGGTGTATCGTGCCTTTCCAGAAGGT
This sequence comes from Nomada goodeniana, assembly GCA_963969485.1. Lineage (NCBI taxonomy): Eukaryota > Metazoa > Arthropoda > Insecta > Hymenoptera > Apidae > Nomada > Nomada goodeniana. Next base: position 21,457,847 of record OZ018303.1, read on the forward strand.
TGTACGGAGTCTTCGTGCCGGTTACACGACGGTGGTTGCGGCGTCGAAACGACACGGGGAGGGGGCTGAACCCTCGGCACGGGGGTAGGGGGTGGTTCGGAAGCGAGCTCACGAATATAGATGGCAGGTACGTGTTGTCCTGGGCGACCAACCCCTCCCGGACCTGTACTCGACTGATTTACTACCCTCGTCTTCGGCTCTGGGGTATCGGATTCGTCGATGGTCCGGTCGAGGGTGCCAATCGAAAGTTGTATTAAAACGACGATACCTTACACACGATACAGAGACGATGGAAATTCTTCTTCCGCTGTCACTTGTCGGGCATACCGTGACGCGGGGACAGGCGGAAGCGAGAAGGGAGCAAGTCTTTCACGAAGGGGAAGTTTTTCTGGTTACGACGATACGTCGTCGCGGTCTTTGTGGTCGTCCGGTTTTATTGCGGGGAAACGGATATGTCAAACGATCGGGAACGATTTCACGTGAAACCGGTCGCGGGGAAGGGATGGGGGGGGGGGTCGGCTTTACGCGGCGTACACTTTTTGACGCATGTCGATGAAACGGACCCGGGATGATTTACGGCGCTTTAGGAAAAATACTTTGACCGAAAAAAGTTCCCTCGCGGTTCCTCCTCGCGGATAGCGAACGGTTTCTTGGGATTTGTCTTTCATTCGTGGGGGAATAGGGATTATTTTACGACGGCGTGCGGACGATACGTACATTGCCAACGAATTTCAATAAAGCGGTAAAATAAAATCCGCGTCGGTGTCTCGCCTTGTGTTGTACCACACAACGGGGCGAACTTTCTAAATAGCGAAGATAATTGATTACGGTTACAGGAAGCTACTTCGCCCGGGAAAGCTTCCGCGGAATCTGTTGGTGTAGTTCGGCGAAGTAGTTCCCGACACTTTCAAGATTTCCATTCCATTTGAGTAGCGGCCAACTATTTTATGGTATTGCGCTTCAGCGATGAGAAGGTGTAATGAATTTGAATAAAATAAGACGGTCACGGGGTAACCCACGGTTAAACTCTGTCTACGTGTCCGCCACGTTCCCACGTTTCGCGGAAACTTTGGCAACTCACGAAACGTTAAACCGGCAGCCACCTCTCGGCGTCGCTTGTTCCGTCTGTAGTGCGTTTCCGCCGAGATGGCCGGCTAGTAAAATTCCTAAGGAGCCGTCGCAACGCGTCAGTTGGCAAATCGTGAAATCAAAGGTTGCCGTTCCTGTTGGAAAAAGAATGGACCGTCGCTGGGGTATGCAAGCACCGGCGAAAATAATTCGCGACACGTTCCACTTTCTGCCGAGATAAAACGAAAGTGTATTCGTCGGCGGAAATATACGAACATCACGAGTGCTTCCGTGTAAAAAAAAAAACAGAATACACCAAATCGTTTCACACGATCTCTCTGCGCGATGAACATAGAGTAGACCGTTATTCATCGTCTTTGTTCGTTCAAACAGCCGGAGTAATAATCCGAGCGATCGAACAGCCTGGAGAGGGGTCAGGCATGTCGTTAAAAATTCGCGTACACGGTCGGACAAATGGCAGCGATCCTTATCCCCGGCTGTACAGGCTGCTATTAACAAACGCCGCAAAAACCTGCAATCTGAGGTCGAAGATAAATCGCCCCCTCGTTCTGCCGCGATCTTCTGTGTAACTTGACGTAACCGCCATTTGTTCGCCGCTACACGGTTTTACGTTTCGCAGAACGAAAGTATTCGCTGCGGCCTTATCGTCTCCGGTGTCGACGAGATCGCGATGAGTTCGAATGGCTCGTTTGGTGGGGAAGGAAAAAAAGATATCGCGAGTAATGGAACGATAACTGGGACAAGGGTGTCGTGATATCTTTCCCCCTCGTTTTATTGGCCGTGACAGAGGGCCGGACGGTTTGTCTTTGAACACCTCCAACGTGGTTAAACGCCAGCGGACAAGAAAGATAGGACGTTCCCTTTTGGGGGTATGGTGCGTTCCAATAACGCGCCCTGAATATTATACGCCGCGTCATAAATAAACCGCGAGATGGGACCGGCATTGGTGTCCCGTTGCGACGAAATATCGCCCTCGGATGCCTTCTGCCTGGGATGCCAGACTTGGATTCGAATGCAGTCGAGACCTTACGTCCCGTGGGACGCACCTCCCACCGACAGAATGCTTTCGCGAATAAGGTCGGACGTATTATACAGTATCCCCGGGGCGGAGGAAGAAAACCTTTACGCCCTGTGATCTTTTCGGGCGGAATCGTAAATAAATCGGGATTTATCTTTGGATAGTTTTGAGAACTGGGAACATCGTCCCGGACGCGAGCAATGGAAATAAAACTGCGGGTAATCGGCTACACGTGCCGCGATAGAAAGAAGTTCAACAGGGAGTCGAGAAGCCTTTTTGTTGCTACCTTCAAGTACGCTTTCTAGACGAACATTTTTATCGTCTATTCGGGGTTGCGAGGAATTGTTTATAATTTATTTCTGTTGCGAAAGATTGCTTGATCGAGTTGGACCTAATTTAACGGAATATCGAACCCCGTCAACGAGCGGCCTGTCCCTGGCTCCTCTTTGTCCTTCTGCCTCTTGTTCCTATTTCTGGTCGGTGGTAATCTCCCGTGGAAGTTCCAGAGACGGATCCTCCCGGGGGATCAAAAGTGACGCTCGTCCTTGTAACCGTGTCGTCTGAGCAAACAGACCGAGGAAGGTATGCGGTTTACCTGGCGGCACGATTCGACGGAACCGAGCAGTAAGACCACTCGAGAACGATCACTTATTTCACGTCCTCTGCGTGTAATCGGCGCTTCAATATTCACAAAGAGCACGCGTAGAACGAAATTCAGAAAAAAAATTTCAATCGATCCCCCGAAGTCTTTCCAGACACTAAAGTCCCCGCTTTCGGCTTGAAGTGGTTTTAAGCGTTAGCCAAAAAAGGACCAGCTGTTCTTCCTTCGCCGTGATTTCGCATCACCCCGGACGAATGATATTCACGCAATGGCTGATAATTAATAGAATGACCACAGACTCACAGATTAGTCCCGACTCTCTGGGACGAATAGTCGCGCAAGACAATAGCGATCGATGCGACACGAAGGCATTTCAGAAGGGGTCACCGAATAGGGGTAACGACACCGGGACAGGATAGAATCGACACGGAAATCGTCACGAATTTACAGAACCGGGATTAGAAAAACCCGCACCACGGTCTGCGAGTTTGTCGGTGTGTACCTCTGGGAAGGGACCAGGATCTTTGGGTACGGTGTCAAAGCGAGCCAAGAGGGATGCTCGTTGGTACCTCTTTCGAAGGGCGTGCGTGTCAGAAGTCTGGTCACGTCCTGGGATCCCGGTGTGAGATACCAGTGCACCCTCAACCTTTCCACCTTTCTTTCGCCTCCCCTGTTGGACCTTCTCGAAGTAGCCGGGGCGTGTTTGTCGGCGTTCTCCCTTGTCGTGTGCTGTGTCCAAGATGTTGGTGCGACGAACGAGGAAGAAAACAGAGGCGTACTCGTTGCGACTGCCACGGTCGCGTTCCGGATTTCCTCGACAACTTTGCGATACGTTAAGTTTCAGTTCTGTCGGCGGACTGGCAGTGGTACAGTCTGACGCGGACGGAAACTTTCCCCGATAGGGGCAGGACCGGTTCGTTCTGAATAAAATGGAATCATGTAACGCGTTTCAGCTCGTTTCGCAATCGCGACCCGTGCAGCCTTTGGTCGCTTCGAACGGAACGCTGTAAATTATTGAGTTGATTAGAGACACTGATTTATGGTGTTGAACGGAAGATGGTGAATTCTTAGATTCTTATTTACCTACCATTATCACTCGCGGAGGTGAAAAGAAACTTGGCTGTCTTAAAAATGAAATGTCGTCGTAGGAGTTAATTAAAATTTAATTTCCTTCCGATAGGAATAACAGTGGCTGTTCAAACAGCATTCCCGTTGCACTCTCTACTTTTGAAGACGAGAAAGTATATCATGTGAATAAGGAGAATGCGAATAAAGTCACGCAGAGGAAGAGTCATTGTAAAGTTTGATGAAACGAAAGCGAATGCGAAGGTAGTGTTCGGACTGGATTCATATGTTGGCCGAGGGGTGAGATGATGTTTCAACTGGAACAGTCCGCGTTAATTCAGAAATCCAGGAAAATGGACGTCGCGCCGCGGAGGCAGCCGGGAAAAGTCGAATCGCGGAACAAGTTGAACAGTTTTCGGGGGGTGAAAGCAAGGGTGGGCTGGTTGTTCGGGCCGTTATTTAGTGTCGCTGGCGGCCACGTTATTTGAGCGCACACCCTCGGTTTGTTTAGCATTTTACAACTGACGGCCTCGTTGCTCGCCGCAAATGTATACGTTGGCGTGGCAAATTTTGCAATCGTTTCTGTCCCGCTCCATACGCGCGGGCCGGTCTCATTTACAAAACTTGCGACGGTGCTTAACGGCCATTAATAAAACGCTGAATTTCGCGAACAGTCGTCCCTCCCTTCAATTACGATCGATCGTACCGACGCCGCGATAAAAGCAAAAAGAAGCGAGGTATTTTTTTTTTCTTTTTTTGCACAGTTGAAAGCACGGAGGTCAGAATCAAGTTAAATGTCACGGTTCGAATAACCTATCGTGCGGGCAAACGATATTTTTTATTCAATTTAACGACGTCGAGAGCGGGAGCAAATTTCACCGAAATAAATTCTTCCCACCGCTGTTGCAGGCGAATTCTAGAAAATGAGAGAACGCGGTGTCTTGCACTCGCTGAAGGAAATATAGCGTGCGCGGCTGACCAATTAATTATCGCGCCGCGTCATTATATCCCAAGCACCTAGACCGTCTTCGCGAATTTTTGAAACTCGCAATTTTATTTGGTCTGCGTCGCGAATTTCTTTGCGAATACGTTTAATTAACAATTTCGTCAATGGATCCGTCGTCGCATACGCGCGACGATGAAACGCGACAAGAATTAATTCTCGCTTGAAAAATATTAATTCGTCCGCAGTATCGCTTCGGCGAACTGAAAACGACACAGCGTCGAACATTCGTTACCCGGGTCCGAACTTAGAAATGCACTTAGCGAGATAGGGAATCGCGTTTCAAACTTTGTGATTCTTCTTCTACGTTCTCCGACGTGCACCCTTCGGTCGGTCCGCTGCTAACCAGCGCAATGAGCAACGTCGATAACTTCGCAAGGTATTTTAATTGAAATCGACTTACCCGGAGCGCAAAATGTCTTGACGTATTCTATCCTGTTTCTCGCGCGAGACGCGCGGTGAACAATTCATCGGCAACGGCTGCAACGGGAAATTAAATATTACGGAACCGAACGGATATTAATCAACGTCCACGTCACGAGACGTTTACGACCGGTTCATCTACGATACGTACACGTGCGACACCAGATCCGGTAAAAACGTCCGTTTGATCAATTTCGCCGAAAGAAAGGAACGCACGGCCCCCCCATTCGAGGAACGGTATTCGAATCGCCAATAAATATATAACCCCGTTTCACGCGCGACGTATGTACAGGCAAATCTAATCGGCCAGCGGCAAAGTAAGAACAGAGACAGCGCGTGATTTGCGCGCTCGCTGGCGCATAAATTGCGGTACGCTTCGTTCCAAATATTTCGCTCGATCTGCGGGAGAGAACTCGTGGTCGCAGGTGCCCCGAATCGCATCGCAACGCCGCGGAGCGAAGTCATCCGTGTAACATCATTAACGAAACGGCGGACAAGAGAATAAAGAAAGAAGAGAAACAAGTCGAACAATTCCGGCTACCCTGTTCCGGCGTTCGTCTCCGCGCGGCACAAATGTTTCCCTCGATCGTGGCGAACAATGCACACCGTCTGTCAGTCGGTTGGAAAAAACAAACGTGGCCGTGTTTCATTCGGGAATCGATGCAACGGCGACCGCCACGCTATACGTGCTCTCGGTGTTTCGTTTGTGCTGAAAAAGTGACGGCGGCAGAAGAAGGAGTCACCGGAAAAGTGGGTGGCACAGGGCGAGACGCGGTTGTACGTCGATTCCGTCAAAGGGCGAACGACGGTCGCGCTTGCTCTATCCAAGCGGGAAACGATTACATCCGACGGGGAAATTTAACCGGAAACGCGCGGCGTGGCCCGGCGTGACTGTCGTGGGACATGGATCGGTGGTGGGGGGCAGAAAAAAAAATGCCGGCGAGGGAAGGAATGGTTGAACGAATGAAGCTAACTCGGTGGGAGAAAATGGCATGGACATAGTGGGGTCTGGTGGAGCGAGGTCGAAAATGAAAAAAAAAAAAAAGACAAAAAAGATATCACCTCGCGGTGGACGAGGAGATTGGCATTCACGGTTAGTGAAGCTTCGCTGGCTGCGAATGGAGAACGAGGTTTTCGACCGGGCAACAGCAACGGCGGAGGGTACACGGGGGTGGAAAGCACCTATCGGGCACGGCCGGTCAATTTAAACGGAAAATACAAAAAGTAAATTAGCCGGACAGAACGAGCGTTCGGTGGTTTGGCCGGCGTACTCCTCCTCGCTGGCCGAATGCGAGGCTGCGCGTCACGTGTGTCGGATCGTGCGGTGCCTGCGGTTCGCGGATTTTACGGACACCCGGTATATATTATTACAGTCAGGACACGGTGTGTACGCACGTGTGCGTGCCAGATCGAATCGCCATATGTCTCGGCGATATGCCACTGCGCGTAGTGAAACGTAACCGTGGTTAGTCTCCATATTGGTGCCGGTGAAAAGAAAGGAAAGAAGAAGTAGAAAGGAAAGAACCTACCCCTGTTCACCGTCTAACGGAGTTCAGTATCGACCTTGACTTTTCCACCACGGAACACGCGAACACCGCGACTTTTTCGCGACGAGCTTGCACACGATACAAGGATCGATAGGAACGGTGAATTTATGAATGTACAAAAAGTCGCGCGGTGTGCAACGTGTTCCATTCCCGGTTGATGGAAACGGGATTTTATTTGCCTTCCGTCCCAGCGATACTATCCCTCGTAACCGAACGGTGTGCGCGTCCGCGATGGCTATTTTTTATTACCAAAGTCGCGCGTCAAGCCGAAAGGCGTAACGTTGAACAAAGAAATCTCCTCCACTGTCTCTCCTCCTTTCTCGTCGGCCCTCCGTTGATTCCTGTTTCCCGTTGCACGGCCGTGGACGTCGCGTAACGTCTACATCGAGATTTTTCAATGGAATTACACGGCCGCCGGTTAGCGGCTTTTCGTTCGGCCCGTACGTGCACCCCCTTTGCGTCGATTAATCGTCGCGCGGTCGACGAACGAGTTAATAATTCGTTCGCCCCGGCTAAAATCTTCGGCAATGTTTGTCCCCGTTCTCATCAGGCCGTTGGCATCCCCGTTGAGCACCAGCCGAGCCTCTCGGAACTGCTATTCACGATATTTCTTGGAGCGCGAGGGATTTTATTAAGAGGGTACCAGACATTAAACATACCTCTTGTTTCCCCTTTCTTTCTTTCTTTGCTCCTTCCGCGTACTTTGTTTTCCCGACGGAAACTTCTCGTTTTCCCTTTATCCCATCCCCCTACTTCTTACTTCTTGCCGAAGTTTCACATCGCTTTCCCTCGCCTCGACCAGCTGTGTCGTTGATCCTGCCGCTGTTCTTCAATTCCTACAATCCGCGCCAAGGATATACGAATCCGCCAACATTGATCACTCTTCGCCGACAATCTGTCCCGTTCGTTACCCCGTTTCAATCCCATCCTTGTTTGTTGCAGCAAAACGTTACGGCGGTAGCATAAATAAATTACTGGCCGCGGCACGCGGTTGCCCTCTGCCCAGTGTTTCGATACCGCTCGAATGTTCGTTATTGTTATTTTTCGACAATCGGAACACCGGCGTGGCGTACCGATTTCGCCGTTTTCGATATTACACCCCGCGGTTGTTTTGGGGCCACGGGTAATAAACTTCCGCCGTAATCCTCGATCCAGGATTAGGTTGAATATCGTGTAAACGAAAAACTCCCGCTTCAGATCATTTCTCCTTTGTCCCGCGGATATTTAATGTTTTTCGCGTAAATCCGCTCTTATTGTTCCGGCGATGCTTGTACATTGTCGCGCGACTCGTATTGCTCATCGAGATAATGATCGAGTTGCAATTATGAAACGGGCTGGAATCGAAATTCGATAGGTATTGCCCCCTTTCGCGACTGTTACCCGTCTTCGACGCTGGATTATTTCTGCCACCCCCTAATTCTTCGCCACCTGTCCTCCCTTCGCCGTCCCTTCGGGATGTAAATTATCAACGAATGGTTACAACCGGCCCGAAAATCCCTCAGGTCGTGGCGGATACTCCGGAGAACGTTGCAAAATACCGGCAGTTCTCGTTTGCCGCGGTTGTACGGCTGCCAGGCATGATTAACAGCCGCTCCCCTGCGCTACTTCGTCTGCGGTTTGCTCGTTACACGGCTGCAATATTTATATTAAAATTCTGTAGCGACGGAGGCGGGGAGAGTTTAAGAAAATTCTGCGGAAATAACGCGGCCGGAACTTTCGATCCGCCTGCACAACTTTTCGCGTTCCTCGCGTAATCTTGAAATCGAGTCGCGCAAAAATATTCGTCCTCTTGAACGGAAATCTCTGCTTCCGCCATGCGAAGCGACTCTCCGCCAGTCTCGTCTGCATTAATGTGCGCGAGGGCCAATAAAGACCCGCGCCGTTTCGTTCGATATGCGTGTTTCGCCGCGACGATCCTACCCCCTTGTTACATTTCGTCTTCTTCATTACGTAAGAAGCGAGATCGGTCGGCGATCGATGAAGGTCGGACGATGTCGGAACACGGGAAAAGGAAAGGTAAGCACACTGGGGAAGTGGACTTTTTGAAAACTTATTACGTTGCTCCTTAAGCAGTGGTAACCAGCAGGCGGACGATCCTCGCGGAATATCGCTGATTCATCGATATCGTAAATAGAAGTTTAATTAATTCGCCGGTCGGCTAACCCGGCTGGCAGGCACACGGTAAGGAGAGAAGATTGGGATTACGCCGACGGTATAACGGCTTGCTTTAAGCTGCTAGTAATATAGCCCCCGCCTCTTATGTTAGATTCGGTTCAAGACCGTGGTTTGTCGAAGCAGCAGGGTCAGCAGATAGAAACTAGACCGGTTGCGTCAGATTTCTGTGCTGTTTTTGAACGGCCGACCTCGGGGCGATCGGGATTCAACGAGAAAGCTGTCGTTAAGTTAGCGTATTTAATTTAGTGGCATCGTGGACCTAATTATTCCAGCCGCTGAAGTAAAAGAATTGATTAGAGTTGATTATTAAATGAATTGAATGAATTGAATGAAAGTTTTGTAGACATTCATGCACGTTCGTAGTTAGACGTAAAGTAGACGAGAAGCCTCGTTTGCAGGGAAATGGTTAAATGTAAAATCCCTATACGTACGATCTCCTTCTAATAAACAATGATCGTTCACGTCGATTGAAAAAAACCACGCGGCATTAGAATTTCCATGGAGTCCCAAGATTTCCTGTATAAGAATTAAAATTAAAGATACGAATGGACGGCAGGCCTCCTGTTGACGAAATTAAAACAGGATTAAATGTACCAGGTGACTCGTGAATCGTTAGGTGCTTGTGTACGGTGCTTGTATATCTTTGCCTTGCTGGCATTTCGATATTGTTGTAAATATAACTGTTTTCGCGGGCCATACACGGAAATTCGCCCGGCTCGCGGAAAATAGGACTGTCAGGTTTTATTTGGGTGTACCGAAATGTTCGAATCTTTTTAACAGCAGCCGAATGAACTCTGCACGAAACTCGGTCGAGAATCGAGTATCCGATTGTCAAGAAGCTTCTTAGTTACTACGGCCAGATAAATTGTTCACCGTGAAGGCAACGTTCCATCATTTGTCGTATTTTCGATAGCGTATTACTGGATAAGCAAGAAACTCGTTTATTTATCAGGCAATGCTCTTAAGACGAGTTCCTCGCTTCGCCCCTGCCCGCGCTGGACATCGTTTCCGATCCAATCGAATTGGGAGTGGCTGCACTAATAATAAGATAAGTTTGGATAACGGGGAACGAAATGAACGGCATTGTGAAATAACGTGGCTAGGTTTTCCAATGATTTCATTGCGATACACTCTCGTGGAGCTTCGTCTAAGACGATTTTATTAATAATTTCATTCATTCGTTCGTTTTAAATTTGCTCGTTGCGCGACACTGGATTAGAGAAATATTCAACGCTCGAATTAATTATTTTCCCGTGATTTCGATTCACGCTCACCCGACACCGGGGCTAAAAATGACTCTCAACAGGAAAGCAAATTAATTTCCGCAGAAGAAACAATCAAAGCATAAATTACTAAAACGGATTTGCGATTGAACGAAATTTATAACTTTTTCAATACCCGCGATTTATGAGCGACAATTTTTCAATAAATTGTAACCCCGTTGTTCAACTAAAATTTGATCGAAGTGTTCCTGATTCCTTAAACCGTCCGCTCTCTGTTAACAAAAAAATCTCCACGCAGTGAGAACGTTAGGGAAAGAATTACTGAACTGCCAGATGGAGCGCGGTTTGGAATTTTTGAAACGTTCACTACAGGTCGTGACAAGATTGCTGACAATATCCGCGAACGTGGACGCGCAACTCCATTCTTTACCATCTACAAGCGGTCCCCGCGAATTTACGGGGCGAGTCGGTGTCACGCGTAAATCTCCGCAGTCGCGGGTCGCGGGAAATTGGAAAAACGGGCCCACGATTGGCGATTCATCCGGGTCGGGCGTACATCGATGCATATTTTAATGACGAATGGAAGGAAGCGATCGTTGATGGTCCCGCGACAAATTTATCCTGCCTCGCGGTTCAATATCGCAACGGACCATTCACGATCTCTCCTATTTTTATTAGCATCTTTTTTTTTAATCCACCCTCGCCCAACATTTTTTTTCACCGCTGCCACCGGTCGCAAATTTTACCCTCCATTCGGCTACGCTCGCTTGTACAGCCAATCGGGTGACGTTCGAATAACATTTAATAATAAAAGCCGTTCCGCCCTCCCCCCTCGTCTACCACAGCGATTCGTTCCTTCCGGCAACTCCATCGATCCCGTCGAAATGAAAAATAAACGTGGGAGCAGATAAGATTCCGGCGGCCGTCGTTCCGCCCGTTCGGTTCCGGGATCATTAACGAAAGACCCACGAACGTTGTTTCGCGGATACGAGGGAAAATGCACGATTACGGCGGGGGCGGTGGATCGCCCGCAGAAATTCGGCAACGACGCCGCGGGCGTTTCGACCGAAGAGAAATGGAAATTAATTTCCCGAAGGCCGTTAATATCGTATACCTCGTCGAACCGCGATTCGACCCGCCGTTCGTTCGTCTTTTCCGCCGTTAAAACGGAAACAACCGTATCGAACAGGCCGGGCTTGCCTTCTGATCCAGTTGCTTACACCGGTCCGTAACCGCGTCCCCCCCCCCACCCCTCGACCGAATACGATAAATTCGTTAACATGCCCATTTGCGTACGGAGAGCAACGGTAATACTGTGAATCGCCGATCGAGGACATATCCCGGCCACTGTTCAACGCCGGCTTATTGTCAGCGTCGTACGCTCGAGTTAATCGATAACGGCACGAATCGTGTTCAGAGAGCATCTCTAATATTCCCATTGTCTTTGAACAGTCGTCCCGGGCTGGCTCCGTGGGCGCAGCAGCTTTCTATAGGGTCGGAAGAAAGGCAAGGTCGGAAGCGGGAAGTTGGTATCCAAAGTTGGTCTCGCCTAATTTCGCCTCCATATCGTTGCGCGGAAGAGCGGGTGTTGGGGCGGGGGTGTACCCCCGGTTTCCGTACGTATTTATCCGTGTGCACGCCCATATAACATAATACAACTCGATACCCGTCTTGGCCTAAGTTTCCAGCCGCACGGCGGTGCTCATGATTAATCCCTGTTACATTCGTGAGGCAGACGGAGAAGTCGTGAAATCATCGTTGGGTTTCGACGGAACTTCCCGCCCCTGTGTATTGGCGGAAGAAGCGATACAGACGGGGGACGGCGACGCAACCCGTCGCGTCACGTCGGGTAAACTTCGTACTTGCGACGAATCTGGTTGGCGACATTAGTTTGCCTGATGTCGCGCTTAACCATCGCAATAAGCGCCTATTTGCCCCGGGAACGCGGGCATCCCCGAACGAACGGGGCGAAGTTGAATAAGGGCGAGGTACTGACGACGGTTATTATCGCGATTCCCGCGATGGTATTTGGCTGATTGTTTTTTAATAGGGACAGGCAGACGGGAACTGATATCGATCGATTGTCTGTTGAATTGAAGCGCATCGGAAGCTTGATTCTGTATCGTCGAACTAATTCTTAATTATCGTTGAACGAGGGTAATATCGAATTAATCACGACCAGAGGTGCACGGTTAATCGAGCAGCTCCGAGAAAGGAACGATCTCGAGTGGGGGGGTGTGGCGCCGTTTCAACGGCGCGGAGCAAACTTGTCGCGTGTAATCTTGAGATTGCGAGGTTGGCGCGAAGAAAGGCGGTAGAAACGGGGAGAAAAGAAACGGCGAGGGACAGGCGAAGGAAATGGAGGTAGAAAAATGGGGGAAGGGGGGGGACGAAGGAAATAGTAAGAACGATAGGGCGAGTGGAGGAAGGTGGAAACGGTAGCAAGAGTCTATCCGTAGGAACGTGCGACTAAATGAAAGGAATGTAAATCATAAAAAGTTACGAGCTTTTAAATCTCCTACAAGGTGGTGCACGTTCGCTTTAATTACCTTACATCTCTCATTCCTCCCTTGGCCCCCGTCGTCGGTGGGTGTTTCAACCTGGTGCCGGGGTCGCTCCGAGAGTACGTCAGACAGAGTTGGACGCGTTCCTTCCCTTTCGTTTCGTCTTGGTGCCCACCCGCGACCTCTCTCATTCTACCGCCTCTCATTTGCATTCCTCGAAAACGAGTATCTCCTTCTCCTACGGTCCTCTCCCCTATCTCGTTCCTCCGTTTCGCCATCTACCAGGCGCGTTCTCCCACTTGCAGAAATTTCCTACCGCGAATAGATCACCTTCAGGGCCGTGCGCCCTTGGGGATAATTAGCTACGTGGCCGCGGAGCACTCACGTTCTGATATGCGGTGTGTACCATAGACGAAAAGGAACAGGAAGAAGCGGTAGGACGCGGTCAGAGGGGGCGAAGGCCGTGGTTGATAAGGAGAGAACGACGGAGAGGGAAACGCAGAGGGACAGAGAGGGAGGGGAATAGAAGCTGAGAAAAACCATACGTACACGTTCCCGGTACGTTATTAACGCCGCCGTCAAGGGATTTGCTCGCAAATGCTGTGCAACGAAGATATGCAATCTCTTCAGACAGGACTCCAACCGGCACGTGGAGGATTGCTTTCTAAGTGATCGTGAGATAAGTGAAACGCTCCTTTCCATCACGATGTCTCCTTGGTGAACGAAATGCTTCCAAAACGAGGGGGTGGGTGTGTATCTTGATCCTCGCCGGTAACCCTCTGCCGTATATCCTTGCATATTCACTTGCATATTCGCCCCGCTGTTACTTCTACCGATGCAGCAGTGCGTCGATTTTTATCCGCCAGCAATATCGCGAGGTAGATAATGTATCGCGTATTACCCGAACTAAGGAACGTTCGAAGCATGCCTTTCGAGGGCGTGCACATTTCGTTTACATTCGGACAGCCAATGAAACGGTTGGTCGATCAGATGAATAGAATCGACGGTATCAAAGCGAAGGTAGAAAAAGGGCAGAAAATTTCTGTTTAACCGTCGCGTTAAAAATGTTGAAACGTGACACGAATTTAATCAGCGCGAAATGTTGCCTGAACGCCATTCCTGTAGCGGGGTTAATTAATTATGTTTGGCGAAGTCGTTCGGTGGACTCACGTCCAGTAAACTATCCCTCTCCCCTTGCGCTTCGTGTCTGCAGGAACCCTCAGGGACCGGGAAGTTATCCTTGTTTATGTTGCGAGGGATGCTCGGGGGGCCGGCATCGGCGGTGCCTCCAATCGAGTATCTTTGAAATTTCATGACGGCATGCGGCTCACTTGGAAAGCCGTCACCAACTCCTGTCGCATGTAGAAATTTCAATCGGATCGACTCGCGCTACCCGTGTTTTCGTTCAGTAAATCTCCTTTCCGTCCCCGGCCTCTGTTCTTCGAGAATACCAAGCGAAACGATGCCGGGGAGAAAAATTTCGAGTGATATTTCGAAACGTCTGAGGCAACGCGCGCTGGCTTACGTTCACGTGAGCAGAGGCACGGCACGAATGGCTCGCGTGTAATACACGTAATATATAAAGCGTTGTAATACGTTACGGAAAGGGTGGAGCGAACGTCGGGGTGGATGGGACATACGTCATGAAGTGACAGGCGGAACAAATGGAATCTGAACCAGCAATCCTCCGGTGTAATCTGCTTATGTATTGAAATCCGCTAGACGTCGCATACCGATGATCTAATAACACCGTAAGTAGCGAACAGCGCGGTGTGTTCGTCGAATTTTATCAGATTCGCCAGTCTCTACCGCGGGCGTGTATTCGTCACGGAAAATAATACTGAAAGGTATTTTCCTTCTGTACCACTTGTTCGCGCGCATCGCAGCCCCGCGATTTTATTGGAAACGTTGCAAATATTGTAAATACGAGGAGGATATCTTCGATCTCTTTCTATTTGTCGATGTGTATGTTCGTTCTGTGAAAATAATTAACGGGTAGGTCCAGATTGCGTTTGAAGCGTGTATCCCGTTAGAGTATTTCACGCTTCATAAATACAGAATGCGAAGAGTGTCAAACGATTTGACCGTGTATGAAATTCTTCAAGGATTGATGGAAATGAAATAGTCCGTTGACTTTTTATAGATTTTATTTATGTGTTTCGAGCAGACGAATGGGTGATACGATTGTTCAAACGGCAGCCGGAACCCGTGGGTACACATGTACAGCGCGAAATCAGAGTCGCACCTCGGTCAGAAGTGACCTCGTTCCTCGATCGTTTTCGTATGTAGGTTATTCTAGGCTTCGAAAGCAAGATCCATCGGCCTCTGTTATATTATTCAATCTTCTCGCAGAGTCTTCGCATGCTATCCCAGCTGGCATTCAGTTCGTTCCGCGGAGGCTGAACTTTCTCTCTTTCGTTTTCAGCAGCGGAATTCTGTGGCCTCGGTGAACAAAAGGGGCGACAAAACGAAACGCGGTTTACGGTAATACGGGGTGGTTAACGTTGTTTGCACATTGAAATTGTGTTGTAATGATAAAGTTTAAAACCCGGATAAAACCTCCATTCGCGGCACATAAAGAAGAGGAGAGGATGAAAAATACGTGGAAGCTTTGCTGCCTATATTTTTTACTTTTGTTTCGGCGTGAAATGAAAGGATATTTTACCTGTTGCAAAATAAAATTGTGAAATTCATTCGGCTACGCTGTAGCTTGGCACACGCAGATTCAACAATGAAATCGCGACACGGTTTAAACCAGTTATCGTATTACGATCGCTGGTAATATTTTTATAAGCAGATGGTTATCCTTTATATCAATAATGAGCGCGCGAAGCGATTTTAAACAGTTAGTGCTAGACAAGTTAGTGATACTTTTTAACGTCATCTTTTACGCCTTCTTTGGAAATATAAGAAAAAAAAAGATTAGAACAATCATTGCATACATAACTACCCTCCGTTCAAATAACGAAACATCTAAAGAAATATCTTCGTGTCTGCTGCTTCCACAGTCGTTTGACACGGTCCCCAGTTCACATCGCTCGAAGGGTCACGACAATGCGCCAGGATCAAACAATCGTCGCGAATTAGCGAACTAGCAAATCGCCGTCGCCGTCGGGACAATGGTTCGCCGGACGGGCGTGCGAAAAGGTCGGCGTGCCACGGAAAAATATGTAACTTGTTGACAGGACCGATCCCTGCGGGCCAGAATGTGATTATGCAGTCAAATGAGATTGTGGCATATGCATGAGCCCGCTCCTAGATCTCCCTTCGTGCCACGAGCCCTGTGTCCCGATTTCGACCTACGCGTTCCCCCCCGTGCCACCACCACCATACTTTATGTCGGCCTTTGCCATTCCTCTTGCCATCTCTGTCTATGCTGTGCCGGTCGTTCGCGAGGATTCGATGCCGCCACCGCCTCGACGAACTCTTAACGACGCACTCAGGTGTCGTTAGAGCAGTGACGATCTATGCTCGCGACTTCCGAAGGATCCTAAGTTCGGCCCCGTTAAGTTCTAAGCAGTTTGCAGCGGGGTTACAGGTCGCGGCAGTTCGTTATTAGGGGATGTTGGGTGTATCGGGTCGAACGAGATCGCTGGGGAATCGTATTGCATTGGAATTAATTAAGAATTGCTCGGAGTTTCTACGGTAAGTTGTGGCGTTGGTTGTAGGAGGACTTATGGATTGGAGTTTGTTTGCTGGCTTTAACGGACCGAAGTATTTTACGGGTAATTTCATCGTCCTTTGGTAACACATACCGCAGATACTTATTAAATTTATGAAATATTGAAGTATTATGAAAATGGCTACCGAGGTATTCGTTGCTACAATTAACCTGAATTACCGGCAAAAAATTTCAGTCGTCTTGAAGCACTGATCTAACGAACCTATGTCTCATTTCAACATCTTACCATCTCATCCGACGCTGATTTAACGAAGCCAATTTCTATTCTGAAACCCGATTGGTTTCCGGTTCCCCTCGTGGCTGCTGTCGCGGAAACAAAGGTAAATCATGATTTACAAGACACTGAGAATACGCGAACTCTGGAAATGTCGTTCGAGGGAACGGGGTGATGGAACCAACGCGCGAGGAAAATCGCATTCGCATACACGCGTCCAGAACGGTGGCAACGAAGATAGGCATAGGGGGAATGGGTAGATAGGGGGAGACTTGTCACATCGCGGTTTCATTACGGTGATGTATCATTGCGACACACGGTTTCGAGCTGACGCGTACGCGTGTATCGGTATCCGCGAGGTTGGAGCGTCATTTTATATTTATATCGTCGCGGTTTAATAATTCATGGAATGCTGAACACAGGAGAAGGACAAATACTTTATTTCGTCTGGGAAATGCGTTCCGCGACGTCTCGGGTGGAATTATTGAAATTTCCAAATGATTTAATGGCATTGGACATACAGTTATCGCGATATCGAGATTACTACACGAATTGTTGCGTAAAGCGAGGACAAGAAACATGAAATCGTCCTGGAAACAATATGTCACGAGTACACTTTAGGTAGACACAGTTTTGGATCCAACCATAGAAACAGTGATTGAATTTTCATTGATCTGCGTTGCCGGAATGGGAACTCGGTCTTTGCCGAATATAGGAGGATCGACCGTATAGTTTTTGCGGTCGGCAGGTTCTTATTCCGGCAATATATTTCGGGAAAGGTCAGGAGGCCGTGTATTGGGCGCATGTATGACTTCTTGCGAGGTGTCTCGTTGCGAAACGTGGCCCATTATTTCCGACCCGGCTAACCATTCTTCGTTCAAGTCTATATTCACGTCACATAACGTTACGTTCAACCATAAAACAAAGAGCATATCTTATAATATCATTGCCATTACGACAGCAATAGTATACTTCATTTGGTGTTCCTGTACTTTTTACTGGAACTTAATACCGGAGCTTTGTTAATTGATTTTTCTGATAATTGAATACAAAAGTCAATCGATTCGAGTGGAATTATTATTATTGTACAGCAATGTTCTTAATTGCTATTTACATATACCAAAAATCAATTAGCGCATTCCTCGCGCGCATTCCCCGAAGTAAATTCGCGAAACCCGTGTTTATGGGACACTTTTAACGTTAAGCCTACCACAATGAATGGGTCAACGATGAAACACAAGAATAGTGCAGATTTCTGGTCATCGACGATTCTCCAATTGTTGCTCGGAAATTGAAACTTCGATCCCCGCCGAGTCTTTGTCCGCGGTAATGCCCGCAATTTTGGGAATTTCCCTCGACCGAGGAAGCGTGTGTAGCAGAACGGACAAGAACTTACCCCGGATTCTCTAACCGTGGCAACACGACGCAGCCAGCATTACCTGGCCGAGCGGGTCTGAAGTCTTCGGAAGCCAAGACGATTCCCGGCGTCGATGACTCCGGGATTTCTACGCGGTCCCTTTAGTATCCATTGGCCAACCGGCCCTCTTGCTTCGATTCGTCGAATCGATGGTTCATCGAAGACTCTTCAACCGAACAAGATCGAATTTCTCGTCCCTGATCCATCCCGCTCGTTGTTCCCGCTCATGAATCGCTGTGTTTCCTCGAAAGTTTAGCGAGGCTTCGGTTACTTGCACTGATTAGTTCCACGCAGTCATCGCTATTTGTTACGCCACGGTTGTTTCATTCGATTTTACATTTCGCGCGACCCGCGATTCGGGCCTGGTTTTATTCATCCCCCACCGCAGCGCCGACGAAACACGGGTTACTAATGAACCACCGGTGGGTTAAAAATTTCGCACAACCATTCCAGTATGTTATAGAAATTGTGGAAACAATATCACGTATTTACAACGGGGCGAACGGGGCGGACGGGGCGTTTAATTCATTCCATCGCCGCGTTGAATTGATTCCGAAAATGGAGAATCAACTGTTATCATATCAATCGTATCGTCGTTGCATTTTTCGCCCGCGATCTCGAATGTTTCCCGTTCGAATTTCCACGCGACCGAGCACGCCCGGAGCTGCAAATTAATTGGCGAATCCAGCGGGGCTCCGATACAGGAAACGTCTCCTATGCCGTTCCGATCGATCGGAACCCTTGCGCCCTTTCAGTTCGGTCTAGGGAGGAATCCGAACGACAGTGCCGACTCAAGAACAGAGCGCAACAGTCGCGCGACGAAGTTTCAATCATCGACGCACGCTTTCCCCCTCGATTCCGGAACCGAACCCACCAACGAGTAACATAATCCGACGTAACGGAGGATAAAACTTTGGGCAACGAGGTTTAATCAATACAATACCATCGGGCTTGATCGCGGCGCCCGCCGCGTTACAACGCTCGAAGCAGCCGCGCATTTTCGCTCGTCGTTTACGAATTGATTCGCGCGCCGTACAAATAGAGTCGTCCATCGTTTATTCCCTTTCGCGATTTACCGTACGTACCGTGGGCTCGCCGGCAAATTTTCCTACGCAGAAGAATACATTACGCGAGTGGCGTTAATTAGAAAATCGGGGGAGCGTCTGATTAGCGGACGGGGATCACGAATCTCCCCCGGGGTGAACGGGGGTATGATGGGTTGAAAGGTAGAGAAACCGCGGTGCAGCTTGTACGCTCGCGATTACGCGTGTATAAAATGGTGGACGGGGGGTTGGTTCCGGATTCCAATGGATTGGAATACCAATAGCGGTTTAACCGATGCCAGCTATCCCGAATGGTATATTGAAATTAACGATTGTTGCCCTCGAATCTTTCTGTTTTCTTCTTACCCCGTTCTTATCACGTTTTACCAGTCTGCGGTGACTTTTGCTCTCAGCCGCGACTGGTTGAGGCCAGTCGCTTGTCGCGGACGGCGAATATTGGACGAGCGAAACGAGGTCGAAATTACCGGAAACAGAGGGATCCATCGGGAATGGGAAACCGTTGATCTCGTCCTGTTTTTTCCGTGTGTCTTGCCCTGTGTAATTTAAATAATTGAGAGAGACAAGGGGGCGGCGCGCGAAAGAACTTGCCTCGACCCTCGGCGACCGGGCTTCTTTGATTACCGCACGCCAAGTCGTAGAGCAGAATGTTTGCCAAGGGCGGTGAAATAAAAACGGAATTTCTGGAAAGATTTATCCTCCGACAGCGAGCTTCGCGAGTTCAACATGGCGTGCTTGCGTAAAGGGACTTGGGATTTATAAATGTGAAGTCCGTGGAGGATCGCGACTCAATCGGATGCAGTTTCGCTTCACTTTACTAGCGTACAGTTATTCGTGCATTATGCGTTAGTATTTATTATTTATGCAAAGTGTGGTGGCGTTTCAGCAAAAATTTCGGTGATCTTCCAGCAACTGCGCGGTCAATATTATTCTTCCGTTTAGTTGCACCAACCGAAAACATTGCGGAGGATAAAGTGAATCGTATTTAACAAGATAGCATTGCCCACTTGTAGCCATTGGCCATAACGATTTTTGTGCCCGACCAATGCATTACAATTGCGGGCGCGGTTTGTTGAAGTTCGCCAAGCGGTCAGTCCTTCGAGATAGATATAAGAAAAATACGCGATCGAAGCCGGATCATCCCTCGGGAGGCGAGTCATTTCGCACACAGAAGACCTTCGAACCCGGGAGCTAAGATGGATACGATCGATATATCGGGGCGTCAGTTTACATTGCGATCCGCAAACGATGCACATTACTTATGCAGCGACGTGTTCCGTCTCTTTGATGCGCTCCTGGCTGCTCCGTGCTTTCGTCCCCCCAAGCTACCACTTTCCACCCCGGTGAAGTGAATTTTCCGATTAAAAATCTGTTTTCCTTACTACTGCAGATAGACGTGGAGGGAAGCTCTAGGATGTGGGAAACCAGTCGCGGTGTACCGCTGAAGAAAGGTCGTGATTAAAAGTACGAGTTAAAGCTCGACCGACAAATTAATGACAAACAATCGACGTGTTTGGGTTCCTAAACTGTTTTATTATATTTTTGTTTAGTTAGGGATGCTATTATGCATTTACATTGCATTGGAGTGTAACCCAGACGCGTCGTATAGACAGGTAAACCAGAAATTTAAAGTTCGTTTTATGGAGTAGTTTGACTTCGCAGACTATCCTCCGAATAATTCCCGCCTGGATTCTCGGAAATGGAAGTCCGTAAACTATTTCGGAAAGTATCGTATACAAAATGCGTAACCCTTTCGGAGTTCACAGTTACTTCATAAACGCGGCAGTGGGATAAGAATTAAAAATCAATATGACAAAAGGAATATATGTCGGAACGGAAACGTGGGCTAAATCGTTGCTGTTAAACCGGAAACCCAGCGAGAATTGATTTCCACGGGCATTTCGGCGTACGGCATAATTTGTCCACGACATCCCGCTGCCAGTGAAAGAAACGTGGCCCGCGGACTGCGACGATAAATTAGGCGGTTGAATAATATATAAGCTTTCGGGAAGTAATAAAGCGGTATCGACGTCGTGTCGGTCCGCTGCGAAGCTGCCAGTCGATATCGTGGAAATCGATTATCAATATATCGTTTCGCGTCACTCATCCTCCCTCACGGTCCCGCTCTCCGACACCCCCCCCGCCTCTCGTTGCATTTTTTCTTCCACCTCGCCCCCCGACAGCTTCTTGCCCTCTCTTATTTAATCCCCGCCGACAATTCACCAACACTGTCGCCGGTTCGCCCAAGCGCGCACACCAAAATCAACAAAGCGGCCAAAGCGTAATAGCGGCCGCGAAGCAGCGGTTCAACGTAAGTTGGCCAGGATAGTTGTACGACCCCGGCCAGATATAGAGTGGAGACATTTCACGCGCCGGGAAGTACGCAAAAGTTTACTGCTGATGGAGTAGCGCATTCTTCGATTCCAGCTTTACGGTCAAACGACGAAGAGGGAACAGCACTCGGTCCAGGATCTTCGACGTCCCACCATTTCCCGCGATCTTGCCATTTCTCGAATACTGCCATTCTTCTCGTGCCGTCGCGTCGCTGCGACGCAAGTCGAACAACCCCGCTGCCCCCGCCGCCCCCCAAGAGACTGTTTCATGATATTCCAATACGCGAAACGAACTGAACGGAATCGAGCTATTTTTCGTCCAGGAAGAACTGCCACTGTGTTATTCCTTTCGCCCGCTGCCACCCTCCTCTACCTCGCTCGCGCCCATTCTTTTTGCCCCCTAAGCTAGCCCGCCCGTACACCGCTTTACCCGTGCCACGTACAGTATCCGCGATTCGTGCCGCCGCGAATTTACCGTTCCTGTTCGCGTGGCGATCTCGCGGCGCGTATCGCGTGAACGTAGCCCCGGTGATCGGCGGGAATCGGCGTGCACGGAGGAGCCGTTCCGTTCGGGGGGCGGTTTTATTAAATTCGGGGCGAATACTTCTAAATACGTGGCGCATCGGCGCAACAGCGAAACGGTTTTCCGATAGAGGCGCGCTCGCGGCACCGGATTGTTTTCCAAATAGTTTCGACCTGTGCGATCCGTTGTGCACGCGGAGCGCCGCGCCGCTAAAGCGTAATCGTGTAATCGTTAATTTTATCGATGTTGCCGCATAATCGACGCGCCACGGTAAGCCGCACCAGCTTGGTAATAATTTGGCGACGCGAACCGGCACGCCGTTGCCGGCAGACTGTCGAAGCCGCGAGTCGAGCGTCGATTTTATATTCGGGTTGCTCGCACGCGTGCGACCGGTGAAATATTGAAACGGCGACAACGAGGAGGCGCAAAGTAACCGCGTCTGATGTAGCCGCGGTAATTAACACCTGATAAAACGAAGAGCGCTTCAATGGAGCTGCGAGTAGCGCGTACACTTAGCGCCACGTGCGGTGCTAAACGACTGATAACGAGTGACTAATTGTCCGAGATGCGAATTCTCCTGTTGGTCTCGATGTAGAACGGCACGGTGAAAAATGTGAGAACAGAGGACATTTCAATGGTGCAAAATATCGCGGGATAAAAAGTTGCCAAGTCACATTTCTCGACCGCGACGTCGAAATTCAATAAATGTTGTTATACGTGTTGGAAGACAAAAAGGAAATGGGTTATTATTTTGATTCTTCTAAACCGTTGTTGCCGTTCTTTGTACAGTGTGCCAAAATAAATCATTGGACCGGGTATACGTATGCCTTCAACTTCAATAATTCATGAACGCATCTAGACACGTCGACTTCGCAAGGAACTATCACGCGCGGCGTATCGTTTCCAACGAAAACCCGGACACACTGTTTTGTCGATTGTGCTCGCAACAGCGTCCACGGGCAAATAACTTCGTCACGCGTCGCGGTGAGCGGGGGCTATCGACGAAGCCATCGTTATTGGCAAGAGAGGAAGGAAGAATACGCTCTCGTATTTTCCGTTGACCCGTTATTCACGGCAAAGATACCGTCGTACGATTTTTACGACACCGCCAATTGATTTCGAAATGGCAGAGCCCCTTTCCCCGCCGGAAACGACGGGCTACCAACTTTTCACTCGGTCGTTTTACTTAACCCCTCTCCCTCCCCCCCCACGATTATCCGGCTATCGCGGTGATATATTTATGAATTTAACGTCGAATCTGGTTTTACGAGCGCCCCTGTTACACCCGAAATAAAAGCGGAAAAGTAAAGTAACGCTTTAATAGTAATAAATAGCTTGGAACGCGGTGGAGAAACAGTGGATGAAAATAATAATAACAACGTAATAGTTCCCTTTGCCGTCTCCCATGATCGTAAATAATTGACGTATTATAATTGCAGTCCAAGAACAATCAGTGCCGTTGAAACGCACCGTCGACGGAACGAAGAAAATTATCCGAGATGAATCGATCGATTCGATCCGGCCCGACGTCCGATACCTTTAAACCCGCGTAGAACGTATCTCCGTTCGGTTCCGTTCTCCAAGTCGATCGATCGAAGCGGGTAAAAACTATCGCGGGTAAGGCGGAGAGCGATTGGCGAAAATGTACGATTAAATCGAAACCAATGCCCGGATCGATTAAACAGAGAAGAACTAATGGAGCCGGAACGTGGCTCTCGGCGGGGCGGATCGAGCCCCGGTTCTATTTAACTTGGACGGATAATAGATTGTTAAGCGGCCGATTCTCCTGGAAAATTTGTTGGTTCGCTCCGTCGACGAGGTATATTCGATTTATACACGCTTTGCGCCGCCGCGATGCGCAAAGTGGTTTATATTTCAATTGAATCGGATAGGTAGCGAGAAACGGGACGCGATACCCTTTTCACGAGCGTCGTCGACGACGCTTGTGATCGCGGGTCGCGAGATGGGTCGAAGTTTCAGCGGGCTCGGACGGCGAGGCGGGCGACGAACGAACTTTCCCCTCGGCGAGTTTTACGCTCAAGTATTTATTATCCCTTTATTAGCATCGCCCGGGGTTTATTTCGGGGGCGGAGCGCGATGTAAAAACGTCCCGTTTAATAGCAGCATCGTTGGGTGAACATCGTGTACATTCCGCGAACTTTCGATAAGTATTTTATGAAACCGAGAGGGAGATTCGCGAAGTTAAGAATAAAAACTGATTCGAGTCTCGGGAATGAATTAGAACGCACGGGGACACGAGTGCAGTATGTCGTTCGAAATTCCATAGGTATTCTACGATCTGGGCATCGATCAGCTCCATAGTTCCATCCTTAATTACGAAAGATTGATCCCTTCGTTCGAATTCCTTGGCGTCGAAACGGAGATAGCCGGGGATCGGGCACGGTATCTCGCGAGAATCGCTTTCGGGGACTCGGGTCTGTTATAGTTTCGTGGTGGATCGAGGTTAGATTCGTGTCGTAGCACGCGGGTATAGGGGAGATAGGCGGTGGTTGGTCGAAGGACAAGGGGATGGGAATAGTGGGATCGTCTCACGTAGGCGAGGTAAGAATGAGACAGGAACGGGGAAACGATTGCAAGAAGGGCGGAAGGTCTCGGACTCATCTTCGGCATTCCTGCCGTCTGAAATTAAGTATCGAAACGTGCCTTCCCGTTCCTTTATCTCGCAGCTAAATACCTCGCCGTTTCGTTATTAATAACGCGACCAACGGTATAATAAAAGTACGTGCACTATCTCAAAGCGGAATTCATGGTATCGTTTTCGTAATAAATTTTCACGCCGTGATCTCGCGTATTTAATATTGCGCTCCGCGCTGAACGAACGCCTGCACGGTCAGCGCGAAGAACTCGCGGCGATCCCAAGGTATGCACACCGCGTTTGTAGATCATCTGCACCGATATCATCGAAATAAGTATGCATTATGTTACGTGTCTCACAGCTGTCTCTTGTTTGTCTTTTTTTGCTTTCTCCAACCAGTTCTGACTCGCAAACGCCGTTTGGAATTAAGGGACGGTCCTTAGCGTGTAACTGAAACCCCCGTGCGTGAGCGGGAACGGCCCGGACGAAGACAGCCGCTTAATCCGTTTAAACCGGCTTACGAGAATACGACTGGTTATCGTGAACCCCTTCTTCGCATTACTTATACCGCTATCCAGCAGTTTCGAATATTCGCTATCAGCCGTGCACCTCCCGTTGCTTCCACGGAAGGAGGAACGACAAGGAACAAGGTAACACGATTCCATGTTCTTTTATCGATCAACTTGATATCACCGGGCACAGTTACGTCCACACGCACCGTAGATGTAGCGAGAACGTACACTGAATAGTGCAACCCCCGAAACGATCTCCGCTAGCAACGCATGTGGCCCCCCCTATTGTTCCACGGATTGAACAACCTTTGCAGGTCGTTAATAATGCTTCACTAAATGACGGACAGTCTGTCGCAACAGAAACGAGAAAGGATAGGCTCGAACGTATAAATAAACAAGAAGTAAAAAAAAAATGGTAAAAAAATCGTGCCAACGTAATTCGTTCATTTGCACGGGTAATCTCCCTCGAAATGAACCGCGACAGAGATCGCGATCCATGCTCGAAGCATAAATACTGGACGCACGACGCGACACCGGCGCATTTAAATCGTACACCCGTAATAACACATCCGATCGGATGCGGTTTATCCTTCGCGTTTTAAGGGGGCTAACACGGATAGTACAATTTAATACCTGTTCCCATCGCGATTAGCGTACTCGTCGTAATTATTATCTGAGCCGATACGTGATACAATGCTCGCGTGGCTCTTCCATGCAAATGGCCGACGTTCAATATCATCGTGGCGTGGTTGGTAAAACGTTGGCCTTCTTTGACCATCAAAGAGCTCCGGAACTCCGTCTAGCCGGTGGTGGTTGGCCGTGGGGGGTGTGGGTTGGAAGTCGGAGCGATACGATCGGTCGTGGACTGGAGAGATCCACAGGTTCAGGTGTCGTAAAGCTCGGTGCTTGCGAACCCGTAAGATAGGCATTAGCATGCATAGGTTGGCTCGGCGCATTTAGCAAACTCGTCCCACCGACGCCAACGCCATTCCCTTCTCGGTCTCTTGGCTTGTTTGGAGGGTTGGCCGACTTCTCGGCTCGGCGCAGGGCTAAGTTCACCGGAACGGGCCGAGTTGGCTTGAACCTGAGGGACGAACGGTGGCGTGCACAGCTTCAGCCGCGTATCCGGCGCAACGGCAGCCTTTCCTTGCTTTTTGTCGCACACCCAGCCGGCTGGCTACTCGCTCAACTATGCATCAATTTTACGCTTGTACTTGCGCGAGCGCGGTCCGTTTCCGGGCTCGTCTCGTCTTCCTGCTGTTCATCAAGGGAGCAAGATTTTGGGGGTGAACGTGCGAAGCGTTTGAACTTCCAGGCGAAAAGAGGTTTACTGCGCGGGGAAACGTTCATTGTTCTCGTTACAGTTATCCCTGTTACGATTTTAATCGCTGCCTTTGGATAGATTTGGAGGCAGATTTCGTTTTCCGCGCACGTCGAATAAAAGCGACAATCCTTCTTCCTGGCGTCCGACTGCGCTAATTGTGAAGAAACACGAACTGGTTTTAATCGCGACGTATATTCTCGTCGAGTAAACTTTCCCGATGACTAACGTGGATAGAAGTATTGCCTTCGTCTTTCGTTGTCGATGGACGTACATCCAACCGGATGACACACGGTGAATTATTGGTGGCATCGATCGTGAATATTCGAGTGGCGAGAAGTGGCGGCAGCAGCAGCAGCAGCTCATAAGGTCGTAGGAAATGTAGCCGGGTAACATGTGCGAGATAATCCGAAACTGCTCCCCGTGGTGCCGTCTTAACCCAATTTCTCCGGTGTCTATCCTTACATCGGGCCGGTTATTCACCATTTCGGTTCCGCCTTCCGCCCATATCATTTCTCTATTCTCCTTGTGCACCAGCTACTCAATAACACGCCGGTTGACTACCGTCGAGACTTTATCTTACGGTTCGAGCGGGGCCATCGATGTTTAACTGGCACGTTGTGAATCTTCCCCTGGTTTATTAGATGCGTGTACTCGGAGAGGCACTGTTACTCGGGTAGTGTAACAAAAATAAAATACTTCGTCACCCGTTTCGCTAATATTACGGATATAATAAATAGTGACTTTTATTTTTCTACCAATTATCAACGAATACCTCAACAATAAAAATTGTTCTACCTTTCTATCTCGTATGTTTCAACAATTTTATAACGTATCGGCGACCCGAGGAACACATTAAATTCATCGACGATTATTTGCTAACAGTTGTGTTAATACGCGCCCGTTCTAAAAGATTCTCAGCGGCGTGGATAATTACCGGTGATACAAAGTTTCGCGATTGTTACAGGGGAGCGTGATAGAAGGAACGAGACGTTATTACGCAGTTATGGGTCCCCGTAGGTGCATAGGTGCGTGTTCCAGCAAGTTGGGTTCGTGTGCTGGGTGTTCTTATGACGGTGTACGTGCTCGCAGGGTGGTCGTACACGCGAAACTAAGCTAGTATGCTAATAAAGGCCCGACTCCGAGTGGACCCGCTACACAGAATCGCACTTGCATTACAAACTTCAAGGCTGAATAATTTTGCTATTCGCGTTCCCGAGATAATCCTCGCTTTTTTATTTTTGCCGATCGCAGTCGACCCGGTGTCCACGATTTGCGCTTCGCGTCGATGAAGCACTGGCTATCGAATTGTCGACGAATTTTACTCGGAACGCGCCGATGGATAAAACGACACAGTGAACGGTCTCGAGGCGCTTCTTCGCGAAAACACCCGCGAAACTTCGGTGGATTGCGTATTTCAAGTTTAAAGAGTAATTATGCGTACAACTGATTAAATAATCCATTCCGCGGATGAAGTTTTCCGCGAGGAACTGGGTTTCCTCAGTTCCCACGGGCGTTTTTTGAACTTGTCGCCCCCTTCCTTTCGAGCACTCGTGGGTACTCCGATCCCCACACTATCCCTAAAGTTGCCCGAGAAACTTTCGAAAATAATTTGTTCGATCGTTCCGCTGTTCCACCATTCAGAATCGGATGAAACGCAACGCAGAAATACCGCGAGTGCGTCGCAACTTTATTGTTTCGACACGGGTTTCGCTTAGAGAATTCCGTCTTTCCGTACGCTTCTCTCAATTGTCTATTAAATTGACAATTTTTAATGCCACGCGTTGTCGTATTAACTTCCCCAAACGAAGAATGGAAATTAATGGAGTCCACGCGAAAATCGGGACACTCGCAGTGAATAATGGCGTGCAAATTCGCCGACCAATTTCACTCGACAAACCCCCGGATCGACGGCGAAATATTTTAACTTTAATTCCGTCGCACCCGTCACAAACGCCAATCCGACTCTCAGCTCGAATGATCGAACGTCGAGACCTGATTCGTCGTAAGTCTTCATTTCCAATCGGCGCGCGAAATCGAACCGGCATTATTGTTTCCATTAAACGAGAACGAGACGTTGTTTCCCGTCGGTGTTCGCCAATAAAAGTCACCGACAGAAGTGGTTAGCCGTTAATCCAGTCCGGCAAGATGATGGATCGACGCGGTGATGAATGCGAACGGTCGATCGACGGAAGCGCTCGCGATCGGAAATTGTCACTCCCCGCCGGACTAATGCCCTTCCGGCGAAGATAACGCCGGCTGTTACGTTAACACGGCTGTCAGAACGATTAACCATCCCCGGACTTTTGCGTCGTGATACTCCTACGTACGAACGTTTAACGGGTTGCCCGACGATAATTCGAACGCGCCTCGCCGACGACGAGACGTTCGCGAATCTTCTCGGGACCTTAAATATTCATCGCGGCGGCGAGATCGAGAGGGCGGACCGTCAGAGGTCCGGTGTTTGCACTGGGTTACAGACGCATCCGTGCGAATTAGAGAACTCCGTCGTTCGGAACGTTTCAATTTCCGTTGGGGGGTAGCTGTCTATAAATATTACTGCTGCGAGAGCTTCTTAAAGCGGGAAACGATTTACGTTCCGTCCGATTTTTTCGCCCTCGACTTCGGATAATATTATGGAGGCTCGCGTGGCGTTTAAATCCGCGCGGACGAACGCGAGCGTAATTTTTCGTAATGCGCACCCGAACGTTCGGCTCGTTCGGATAATTCGATTTACTCTCTCATTGGAACGATCTCCGCGGGAATTATACATCGATAACGAAGCGGGTTCAACAAATTGCTTCGCGTCTTTGACGATGGTCGGCTGTTAGCGGTCGTGGAACACGACGAACGCGAAGGAAAGGCGGTTGGAGAAGTAGGAGAAAGGGGAAAGGGGAAACGGGCAAAGGGAAGTGAGTAAAAGAAACAAGATTTACTAACGGCTATTCATAAGCGGGTAAGTCGGACTCGGTCGTAATTAAGGCAATTACCAGACTCTCGAGCATGGAAGGCGGCCGACTCGTCGCGACGACCGCTTAAGTACTTCTCGTATGTACCGCTGGCACACACCGTACAATGTTGCAATTATGCGAACCAGCCGCGTAAACCGGCGCTATTAGAATGTCGGCAATTAATTTCTCGCGGGGGCGCACGCATCGTCGCGATCGTAATTTATCGGGGAACTGTTATACTCTGCGAGGACGTCGGCGATCGCGGTGGAACTTTGCACGTGCTCGTTGGACGACAGGAAAGATTTGCTATAGAGGAAAAGAGATTTAGCGAAGAAAATTAAACGAATCTTTCGATGCAGTCTGCGAGAAATTATATTGCTATCATCGCGCACGTTCTTTTGTTTAGAATAATATCATTTTTTACGTGCCAGTGATTGACCGATACGCGTAAAAGGGGAGGAGCGAATGAAATATATTTCTTTATCTGAATATTAGTGCTGCGCTACGTACAATTTGTACAATCGACAAAGGTCTGAATTACCGCTGAAACGATTAGCCGGCTGACAAATGTTCGCTACGTCTTCCGGTTTCCTTTAGTAAATTCCGCCAGCTGTACAGTTTCCACCTATGCTTAGAAACAGCCTGTGCAATAACAGGAACGCCAGGCCAAGGTTCGCCAAAAATATCCCCACGTTAGACGCATAATATAAGCTTATCCAGCGCTGTTCATTCGAAACACGTTAAAGCGGTGCTGTTAAACATCGAGCCTATCGCTGCAACCAACGCATGTCAACGCCGCTAATTATATCGGCATCTATTTAAATACATAAATGCGAACGAACGCCTTCCACGCATCGGTGTATGAATTCCGCGAAACGTATCGCTATTTGTACCTCCGCTAACTCGCGCCCCCGTAGTCGCGAGCTAACGAGGTAATTGCCAAAGTTTATCCTCCGCGAAGACAGCAAAAATTAATTACAGAGAGATAGCTCCGCGTTCGCGCCTTAACGTTCCCTCACTTTCATCTTGTTTACGCGTTACGATCTAACGAAAGCGAGGCGTTTCAACTTTCCAACTTCTCGGGTTCCAGCAACGCCCGTTGCCACTGCAACAATTTTCCCGGGCAGAACAAGTTGCCGCGCGTAATTTCTCGTGCGAGCGATTTCCATCGAGGGCTCGTTTCGTCGTCGAGTTGATACGTGTCGCGATACGTCGGGTGTACGTGACATCGTGGCATTGTTCGTAGCAGCGGGCCGCTACTTCGTTACTCAAGCGCGTATCAAACACCGATGCTTAACCTTGCGCGACGCGTCGAGCTGTAATCAGGCAGGTTCGTCATCGCCTTGAGGTACAACGGGAATTAATTACAGGTGGGATAACTGGTCGCTCGTATATTCCACGCGAGCCGCAAACCACCCCCTCCCAGCCACCCAGCCCCGTCGTTGCTCTCAATCGCGTTCTTTGTACGCATTTACCTTCGAAACTACTTTCCGGCCTGCTCGTTTCCACCCTGTCTTTGTCTTGTCCCGATGCGTGGGACGTTCATTGTCTTTGTCTCCGCTCGTGCCTTTAAGCCGTCTATTCTACCCCTATTCTTTAGGGTTGTCCTTCTCTCCGCAGCACGCTCTGCCTCCGTCGGCCCGACCCTCATTTCCTTTTACAGAGGCATGTATGTATGTGCTTACATGCACCTTTTTTCACTTCCCTTCCAGCGGCGTTGCTCGGCCTTCTTTGTACTACTCTCGCCGTCGCCCCGGGCATTATTTTCATCGCTTATTTCCGCACAAATAACCGGCAGCTTGGCGCGATGGCAAAGGACTGGTAGGCGAGAGATAGGGAAAAAAATAGCGGGGCAAAGGAGGATAGGCAGATCACAGCGGTGGGAACGGTGGAAATACGGGGAGGGCGGGGCACGTGTGATAATTATGTGTAATTGCACGCAATTGCGGCGACTCGTCGCGACGTGCGGACGTTATATGGGAATATATGGTCGGCGACAATGACTGCGATACAATCGCCGTGCCTTCCACGTCGCGCTTCCCTCCAAGTGATTCGTTTCAAGGAAATTTCAAGACTTTTCTTTTTTCGCGACACACGGATTGCTCTCTGCTGTTCAATTTTTTTCGACAAACCCTCACTTCTTTTCGCTCGCCTGTCCGTTCATTTGTCCGTCGTCACGACGATATTGAATCATGCGAACAATTAACATCGACAATTGGCAATTTGCCTTATCGGATTGTTATCTCCGGCCCGCGTAACTGTTTTCATTTACGATTGCTGCACGACGCCCCGCGAACGTTAAATCATTCGCCGGTTATATTCTTCCGACGTAATTGTATTAATTGCATTTACTTGCGTTTCAATTAGTACAAGGCACAACTAATTATTTCGCGGGGCACGCCGCGTTGCCGAGACACGTTTAATGCCGCATAGCGAATCGATAATTAAATGTCGGCGGTAACTCTATTGTCAACTTTGCCCCCGTACGTTCTCTTATTTATTCGACCGGGTACACCTGTTCGTTGAATTTCGCTGGGCGAACGGCGCGGCGTGGCAGCCAGATTAGATTCTAAAATTCTTGTTGCTCGGATCGGTCGTTCGGTTTACGTGGGCAGACATTATTAACGCAACGGTAAGCAACGTTCGTCGGCGTTAACTGTTACGCTGATTGATAAAACTCTGCCACGAAGCACAATTTTCCACTGTCGTAAATTATTGAACGACACCGCGATGTTAGTAATCCGGCAGTATTAACGGATTGATGGATATTTTTCACCCTTTCGTCTGTCTCGATTAACTCTATGAAAAATGTATCACCGAAAAGGAAGCCGGGTTGTGTCTATTCTTGTTGACTAATTGGTTCTTAATTGATACGCTTCACGTTACCTGTCCTCGTTTCCTATTCTGATCAAATTAAGAACTCCGTATTCGATATAGCATTTGTGTGCTGACAGTTCATATTTTCGTACATACAATAACGATCTTTCGAATTTGATCAAATGAAATAAAACTCGATTCAGAGGGGGGGGGGGGATATGTTTTTTACGCGTCTAATCATCGACTTTAATCGATCGCGTCTGCCGCGGGTCAATCTAGACGAACATAAAACGCTACGAACGATTCTTCAGCGGCAGTCATCGTTAACGGCACGTGGATCCAGCGAAAAGTTGCTGGCACGCGGCGAATGAAAATAATTTTCCTTTAATTAATCGAGCCACGGGTCAGCGGCGCGAATTTTCTTGCACGATCGACCGTTCGCGACAGAGTTTGCCTCGTTTGCGCGAGTTTCGACGTCGCTTTGCGCGAATTAACTATTCGTTAGCAGCGCTGTACGGTCTGTAGCCTCATTAGCGAGCGGTACGTACAGGCGCGCACCGAATTACCGAGTACTCACGACTGTAATACAAATTGCATGAAAACTGTAACTGCAAGGCACGCTTTGCTACCGGCACTTTGTTCGCCGCGGCGAAACACCGATGCCCGCTCGGGTAAACCCCCGTTTCACGAATAACTTAACGACTCGTCCGCCTAAAAATTTGCATATCTCGCGATTCTTTTCGACGAAGACTCCCTTGTGCCTCGCACGCTTTGGGAAATTACGTATTCAGAGGGCGGGAACGAGAGGAGACGAGTGAACAGGGCGTCCTATCACGTGCTTGTTTGCTGCGCCGACAGATATTTGGTTTTCTTGGTGAATCGGAAATCGAATCAAGATCTCTGTTTGATTAATAGTGGCCAAACGAATCATGGACGGCGTGTAATTACTTGCTAGTCACGGCAGGCAACCACCAGTTGATTTTTCCTTGAATCCTCCGTAGCCGCCACTTTTTTCTTGCAGAATTCAACGAGAAATTATATAATTCTCAAACAGTCGATATTACCCTTTGGATCGGTGTTAGTAGCAGTTTCTCTCAACGCTTTGGAATCAGTTAGAAGTGTTTAAATACACGATACATATTACAACGGTGAGAGAAGTTGTAGTGAAAGGTGCGTGCATGCGTCAATAAAAATTGTACCAATTATACAAAAATGAAAGAAGAATAGGAAGTAGCACGTGGCAATGTGCAGGGGACATTCGTATCGTGGAAACATGTTCTGTTTGGCGTTAATTCGACTGGCTACGAATTTCTGGAAAGAAGCGGTTGCTCGCTGAGACCGTGGCCTTCGAATCTTGGATGCTCCCGGTTTCAGAACTCCTCCTTGTTAAACATAAATGGTTTTGCTCGCAACCGGAGGAATAGTCGGCGAGCAGTCCAGATGGGGGATGGAAGGGAGTCGCGAAACGAATGGCAGAAAAATGATCTCACTCGACAGAAACTCGTACCCTCGAGCTCATTTGGCCCTAACCTATCTTTCTATCTCCTTCCCATACCCGCTCGCGTTTTTCTTTTGGTTTTTCTTTCTTTTCTAAATCTTGGACCTTTGCATTCCGAACGCCCAGCCCGGCATGTAAAAGCAACAACGGCCGCGATATACGTACCGGGAAACTGTTCAGCATGTTGCGCTTATACCCTTTCGATACGCGATTTTATAATACGAAGATTTGCTTACCGCGCCGCCGCTTTCGTACGAGTCAGAGCGGCGAGCTTAATCCGGACGTGAAGCATCTGCGTTTTACGTCATCCGATTCACTTTGAAACCGCCTGTGCGCGAAACGTTCTGGGGGAACTGCCTTTGTCGGAAATTATTGGAAAATTGGGAATTGTAGAGTTACAGGAGGAGGCTGATTCATTGATTCAGACGCATTACTATAATGAATGCGAAATCCTAAACGCACCACGATTACCATCGTAGGGCGTATAAGTAATTTCGCGAAATTAAATCGAGCCATTCAATCGTCGCTAATACAGTATCACCGTGAACCGACTGTTCCCTAACGGGGCATCCTCTCGCCGCTGAACATAAATGACAAATAAGTATATCAGCTACCGTTAACTCCCACCCTGATCGTGTATCACGCATACACCCGTATTACAGAATCACGGGGAGAAAACGTTCGAATCGAAGGGCGAAGAACGGCCCACTGAACCGACTGTCTCGGTAAGCGTTTCAGTGTCGCAACTTCTGGCAGCGAGAATATCCGGTGAGCGGAGTACAGGCACGAGCCAAGGTGTTGGTTATTTGGCCAGGGAGGTATTAGGTGCTATCTAACGCTTATGTGGAAGTTTGTCGAGGAGGAGGCTGCTCTCCGTGTTTCCTCGAGGGCACCACGTATCCGTGGCACGATTCCTGCGCGAGGGTGGTCGTGTTCCCGTGTGTATACTCGGCCAAGACTCGACGATCGTTCGACGACGGGCGTTTGTGTGCACCCGATTGGGGAACGCGCGTTTCCCACCTATACACGTGGACGCGAGTGGTGTGCACGGGCGTCCGGGACGTTGGCAATTTCCCCGTCGTTGTGTACATCGATAGCAGCGGGCCACAGTGGCGGAAGCCCGTTATAGTCAGACCAGTGTATACACCCTTGCATATGTGCCCCGAACGTGCGCGCGGGCGCGCGTGTGTGTGTGCACGTAGCGCGCAGGCACACAAAGGCGGCAGCGGTTAACCTATCTGGTGGGGCGTGAATAGAGTGCGCCATGGAAGGTACACGATGTCGGACAGAGCCTCTTGCTCGCCGACACGAAGACGGAAGGGGGGGATCGGTGGTGAAAAGAGGCACAGAATACGGGCAAGACGCCTTGAAAAGCTTGCCCGCGGTGAACAATCGCTCGTCGATGTCGTCGCACGATGATTCTCTTCCTTTCAGAGACTCTGGATTACGTGGGGGTGTACACGTAGGTGGATGAAGGGGCGGATGTTTGCCGGCGGTTTGCTACTGTTTTGGAACGGAATGGGGATTCGTTTATTGACCGCTTGCTTTCACGCTGGAGACACTCTTCCTTTTACACGGTTTCGAATAATTTTCTTCCACCGTTCCTTCGCTTCTATTTATATTGCTGCGTGGACGTTCGAAACTCGCTGAATGTTCAATGAACGGTGGGCATATTTTTTAGGAATAACCAACAAATTGTTATAATCGGGGAAATCCGGTTTTTACTATTTTCTTCCTTCACATTTTTGTTTGCACCCGTAGTCTACTTCCATCGGCGAAAAGAACTTCGCCAAGCCATCGGCAATCGAAGCACATCCGTGTAACGTTACAATCTCGATCCGAATGTTACCGGGTGACGGATGTTCCTACCGGTGGGAGTCCAAGGTAAAAATCCCACGTGTCGCATAAAACCTGACCGCTGTGAAGCGTCGAATCGAAGTTGAAATCTCTACACGAGTCGCCCTCCACTTTATATTCCACGTTGCGAGCGCTGATGCAAGCCTTAAGGTAGGTGTTCGAATTCCCGACTAGCGCGTCCCTCGCCTTCTACCACCGAGATCGCCGCTCGTGCAACGGGCGAAACTACAACGGGCAAACATAAACCGATTCTGATCCTTACCACCGTCCGGCTTGTTCGCGGCATTTTATTCTCGTACACGGACGGACAGCTGAATCAGACATTGTTATACATCGCCCGCGTCGGTTAGTTGTAAACGTCTTGCCCGTGCAACATTGGAAACATGGGAACGTGAGCAAGTTTCGTGCCGCACCGTTGTGTATCCCTGGTTTTCCGGCGAATTCACGCGTCGACTTTGGTATTGTGTCTGGTTTCGCTGTCCAAACCTGTTCCTGTTGCAACCGGTTTGCTTCGGATTATGCATCTCGATATGTAAACCGTACATTTCGTTCCGTGGGTAATGTTCGTTGCTGTTCCATATCAACAAAATACGTTGCCCCATCGAATGCGCTTAAAGCAGAATCCACTGTAATTGGTTAACGTGTCAGCAGCGAATAATTTCGTAACAGGCGAGTCCGATAATCGGGCCATTTTTTTAACAATAAATTCGACCACGAACAAAATATTGTTAAAGTTTGAACACCATTCCGGCGAGTTACTGTACGCAATTACCGCGGGTTTTTTTGCATGCGCGTTCAAACAATCGAATCGTTCGCGAGAAAAATCTGGAAAATCACCGGCGTGCGGTTAGTTTTCAGCCGCGCTGCAAATCGAGGGTCGACGGTCTCGTGGTAGGGATAGGTCGATTTGAAAAGGGAATCGACACTCGTCAACGTGTCCGGCCGCGTAATGTTGATCGGAGATCGAACAACCGGCGTTCGAGCGAGCCGCAGGTTAATCGCGACCCAAGCTCTCGTCGCGTTTCCCCTAAAAATCCATTATATCTTTATTCCGCGGCGTGCTCGTGCCCAGGACGGTTAGCGAACGAACGGGGGGAGGGTAAAGGGTGCACGGGAAATAGCGGGCAAAGGAAGAAAATAAAAGAACGAGAAAGGAGGGGAACGGGCCGCGAAAAACACTCGCGAATAATGCCGCGATGCGAAATGCACGGTTCACCGCGCATAATTACGAGTGCACGACACTCCGGGAACTCGAGTTCTGAAATTATTACGGGACCTGAAACGAGCATGACCACGCGTGCCTCGGCCGAGGGGATGCCAAATGGGGGACGGTGAAGAAGGGAGGACCGAGCGACGGGGAAAAAAATAGATTGGATGGCGAGGAAAGAATACAGGGACGGGGAACAAATGACGAGGAAAGCGGGGAAATGATGAATATTCCGGACTTTTGAATCCCCGAACAATTAGCTGCAAGGCACTGGAGATACCAAACAGTTTAAATCTAATAACGCCGCGTCGTCCGCGGCCCTTGTATCGTCGGAGCTTGCGTCTTATTGTCACCCCTATTTGCCTGACCTCCCTTGCCTGTTCTCCGCTATCGTGACATTTGTCCCATCTTCGGGGTGGGTTTTTTGTCTTACTCTCAGACAATTATATCATTCAGCGCAGCCTGCTGGGAAAAATGCAACTGCGAAGACTTCGGCTGGAGTGTCTTAAATGGGAACAGTGCCTCGCGGACGGATGAATGGAAATGAAATTATTAGCAAAGGCGTGGAATTTGTATGAATTTCGGGGTAGCTCTGCGCTGCAATTTTTTTTTTTTTTTTTGTGTTTGCTGTGCCCTGTTTTTTGCAGTCGTATTTTTGCACAGATTCCGTATTTATTTCTCTCCCTCTTAGAGTCGCGAAAAGATATAATTCTTATACCTTCAATATCTCGCCGATAAACGTATGTAATATAATTCAATCCATTCATTAATCCATTTATTCTGCATAATTCTTCATGTAAATTTTGAAACAGCTTTATAAGCACACTCACCACATGACAAAGTGATGAATAAGCACGTTTATACTTTGCTCTATGTATCATTGTTCTTTAACAATGACAAACGGCGATCGGGTGAACAAAATATCAGAACGGATGTTGCGAGATTGCAGGCGGTGAAGTTTCGTTGTTGAGAAGAAAAGTCAAAATATGGCAATAAAAAAAAAGCGCTGTCGGCGAACTGGGGATACACAAACATGCAAGACACACACCGGTGATACCTGGAAAAGAGATCCGTGCCAATGACAGTTCTGACTAGGTATCGCGGATTCAATACACCGCTGCTATTCAATAGAGAAAGCTGAAAATAAATACGCGAAAGCTTTTTTTTTCTCTCCCACCGATCGCAGTGGGTTTTGTCGAGGCTCGATCCTTGCCTCGAGTAACACGCGCTCGTAACAGGTTCGAAAACTGTGAAAACCGAACAGCGATAGAGGACCGTTTCGAATATCATCGAACTTGAAACGCTTCCGTTCGAAAACGAATATCATCGCGTTAACCCGCGAATCATCGACGTCACGATTTGTCTTATTTTGCCTTAGGTTTTGCTTTTATTCGCGTACCGGGGGCTCGACATTTGGACCGGTTGAAAAACGAACCTGCGCAAACAATCGCACCTCTATGCTATCTTTTTCCACGGTTCGGTGCTCGTAGAATTTTGTCAACAGCCCTCCGTGCCTAAACTAGGTCCCCGTGTACTCTATTAATCGTTTAATAACACGCGAAAGGCCTGGAAAATTCAACAAAACCGACCCGTTTCCTATCGCCCGTCCTTTCTTCTACCCGAAATCTTCCACGAACGTTCCGAAGATCCCATCCCGACAGACACTGCGTTTCATAACTGGAAAATCTGAAATTTCCATGTTCTGCGTGTCACGACTGAATCCCCTTAACGCTCTCGCCCTCGAAAGGATCGTTTTTCCCCGACTCTGTAGTTAGTTACGCGGACGCGGTGTATTTTCTGACATGCGATTCCAAAAATCATCCCCCTCCGATCCCCCCCTAGCAATAAATAGCCCTGGCTCGTTGCTCACCGACTCGACCACAAATTGGCGCAACCGTTCCACCGGTGACAACTTGACAAATGTTCCGTGCACGTCCCGTCGGACGTGTTCTCGATGATCGATGCCGCGTCTCTATCGGTCGGCGCCGCCGTTGGATCTTCGCACTTGTCGGGCTCTTTCGTGCCGCTTAGAATCGCGTAGCTACCGGCGACGCGGTTTGGAACGTGCCTCCCGACGCCGCGGAGGGTGAGAAATTAGGGAAGGTTTAACAGTGGCCACAGAGTGGCGGGCCGTGCTCTAAGTGATCATGGATTAGCTGCAGGAGGAAATGTAGCGGTGTTGGAGGGAGGGGCGGGGATGGCAGTGCTTGGCAAAACCATGCACCAGCCAACTAATTACTATGGCACGGGCCACCGACGGCGGTTAGAGCTGGTCCGCCAGCTTCAGTCATGATCGTTACGGCCATCCGGCCGCGAGAGGGTGAAATCCCGTGCTTTTGCCAGGCCGCCGGTACGAAGTCAATGATGTGCTGTACTTGCGCTCATTATGACCAGCTAATGGAAGAAGTTTAAATCGGCGTTAGCTGGCGGCTAACGGATCGGTGACCGAATCGATTGGTGTGCACGCGCCCGTCAGAGGACCCTCCCGTTGGTGAACTTTGCTTTGCGTGGGTCGAGTGGTCGGGCGCACAATAGCGGGCGAGGGAGGAAAGGGTAGGAGGGAAAAAAAAAATTGTTGAACCGTCGGTGCCTCGTTAATGCGATAACGTTCCACATTTGTCGAGTACATTTCTGGCAGCGGGAGAAGGCACCATTTGCGCCGTTGCGTTACGACCATCGAGCGAAACAAAAGGCTACGCGGTAGAATGTCACGAGCGGCGGAATAAAAGTAAAGGTCGCGTGGTTTCGTTGCCCATATTTACGTATGAATATAAAAGGGTTTGCGGAACGGGACCGGGACGGACGGGGGGAGGGGGGGGCGATTCTCGTGCTCCGCACGTTTCGAATTACGTGGGATAATCAAACGGTGAATCGAGAATGTGCAATCTCGTCGGAGTGGGTTAGGGACGATGCTGTAAACCGAGGGCGGAGAGAACCGAAGGGAAAGATTATCGTCGCTTAGCCGAGGAGCAGGGAAAATGACTAGGAGTGTGATAATTAACCGGCTCCGAGTACACTTCGGTCTCTGACACGGAGGCCCCTCCTCAAAAGATGTTTACGCCGTGAGAGGATGCTTTAATCGAGTTGAAGAGATGAGTCGAGTAACCCAATTAACTCTCTCTCTTCCGTTACTTCTACGCTGCGCTTTCGCATCATCCCCTCTAAACCGCGCCCCGGCCACCATTCTCTCCGTCCCTTCTTCTTTCCATCTGACGGATACGTTTGGCGCGTCCCCTTACCTGTCCCATCGACTTTCGTCCGCGGGTTTGCGTTTCGCCGCGAGCGTAAACGTCAACCGGCTGCTCGACGAAACGGCCTCCCCATTGGGGAAAAAACATTTTCCTCGGCTACCAACCGCTTGAATTCCCTGGGACATAGATTTCGCTCGACGTTGACGTTACTGGTAACGCGGATAATTAAGTTTGCTAATTGAAGTCGGTACTCCGCTGTTTGCATGGCTTGGGTTTGTCTACGGGGAAGAGCCGTCTCTATGACGAGTTTTGACTTACGTGTGACTTGAATGCATAGCGTTTAAACATTGACTGTTCTTACATTATCAGCGGGATGCATGCAAATTTGGAATAAATATCGGGTATTATTAAATCCATTATTCATTGATTTATCGTTAATTAGTACGTGCACGAATTTTAATCAATTTGAGTACTAAATACTGTTTCATTACAGTGAAGGGAATTGTTTTATCCCAGAAATGAAATTTACTTGGCGGTTGAATTTTTGAACAACGCTACATTCAGTTTCACTTGATGCTTAATAAAAGCTATTATAAATATTGTGAGACGCTGGATTTTCTTTATTACTTCGCCAACGCGTTATAGGCACAGGGATGATCAACAATACACTAGTTAATCCACTTGTTCCCGACAAATGCTGGACTGGTTGAACAAGTATTTGAAGGAACCGGACGGGGTGGAAAGTTCGCCGACGATCGAAACGAAAATACCACGCGAGAGAACTTCCTTCTCAAGGCAAGAATGCGATAATTATAATTTCTGTGGAATTTTTAGGGCGGAATCTTTTCTGTATCAAAGTGCTCGCCGGGTGAACTTCGACTTACCTGGCTGAACTGGCTGTTGTTTTTTTTTTTTCAAAAATTTCTCCCCTGCCACTTTCTGTCCGACACGCGTACCTGTTAATGAATACCAAGCTGGTCCACGTTCTCCGCTTTCTGTTCATAAATGTCATACCGCGTGCAACTCTGCTTGCGGTTGCGTATCGCTGGAATTACAGATGACAGTTGGTTAAAATTAACTAGACCGTGCGCGTGTTTTTTAACAAATTTTGTCCGGTGTTTCTTGGAACGTGAAAAGTTTTCATGATTCTCAATGGCGACTTAAGGTGCGCGGCCATTCTCAAATATTAACAGGGAATGTGCCTTTTAAATTGGAAAATTCTGGAGCTAAAACGAAATACAAAATTTCATGGAAATATCGTAAATAGATATGCTTGGTCGGGTCTGGATAATGGTTCGAGAGGGCCGACCGATCGTTCGGAAATAAAGCGAGCTCTCGTTGCCATAGAATATAAATAAATGTCGAAAATGCTAGGAAATATAGCGTTAAACAAATGCGATACGGTTTCGCGTGGTATATGGGACTGAATTCTTTTAGAAAAAATATTTTAACGAATATTCATTCTTGCCCGGTCTCGAACGCGTCAAATTACGGATAACTTTTAATTTCGATTAAATGTGCGGCTTGGTTCAAAGTGATATAGCATTTCAAACCAATCAGAAGTATATTTCTGGCACCTGTATATGCTTTCACAAGTTTCAAATTCGTGCAAATATATTTGCCTGTTCCATTAAAAATGTTCATATCCACGAATTATTCTTCATTACATTCGAAAATGTATGCACGCCCGTATTTATTCCTCTGCGCTGCTTCAATTTGTGCATAAATTCTGAGTCACTGACAAAAGGGTGCGCAACAACAACAACAGAGCCCTTCCGAGTCATATGGTTCCACGATTATTCGTCAAACAATATTTAACCCCCTGTCCGCAAAGAAATGCTTTTGGCGAAAACACCGAGTTACCTCTTTCAGGCAGGTTCGCTTATGACGTGTAGCTTAAATCAAAGAGACGGTGTCACGCGTGGCTGTCTACCAACCGTGAAGCTTTTCCTTGAATATCGTTCACTTGGACACGCCGCGCGTAAAGCTTCCTCGCTTTCATGAACTACCCGACCTTCTATAAGGGCATCTCAGTCTTATTCTGGGAATTCTCTATCTTTTTTTCTCCATTGGTCTGAGATCAGAATGTCGTATTTAAACAGAATATAAAATAGTATTTGAAAGTATCGTCTATAGGATGGATGAAGACGGAACAGTTGCCAAATTAATGTAAAAGTGAGCGGGCAGTTTTGAAATCTTAACGGTAGCAGCATTTGACCAATTTATTAGGAGAATACAGTTGAAATTCGGTCTGACCGTTGGAAATGAAGTAATTTCAATTGCAGACGAACGTTTGCAGGCGACATAATTGTGCTGTATAAAAACGTTGCGGCGATGACTTAACGTGGACGAACGAATGCTTCTAATTACAGCAGAAACGGGTACATTTCGGTGTAACGTTTGAATTGCAGTATCTAAGTCAGCTTAGCATCGGAGAATGCAGTAATTAATGTATCTAGTTTAAATGTTTGCTTCGTTCGGAGCAACAAAGTTCGCACTGTAAGTATCAATCTATATGTTTCAATTATTCCATGCACACTTAAAGAGCATCTTCGAAAAATGTGTTCACGGTACATTTTTTTAATACACTCCCAAATTGTGCGCGAATCAAATCAAATCGATTGATAGTTTTCGTTTGACGCAGTCAAGAAGTAGCGAAATGTGTCAGTTATCTGAAAGTGTTTGCCCGCAGAGAGGATTGACCGCTAGTTAAGCGTAATCGGCAATTTGCAGTAAAAGAACACGAATTTTGATAACGCCCCGTCATCTGCGTACATGGAATTACCTCGGGACGCTTAATGCTTTCCCGTAAGCCGAAATTATTACGCGGTACGTCACAAAATTCAATGAAAGTGCCCATAGTTTCGTGTGTACGTGGATGAAACTCGTCGGGTTCGCGCGGTTAAAGAGATAGAGATAAAGATAGAGGCTGATAGATGGATAGATTAGAGGAGAAACAAGGTCCGCGCGGCTTAATCAAATCGCGAGTAAAGCGGCTACGAACGTAACACGGTTATATCCGCGCGAGTTTATCGTATTGCGACTTTTTTTAAACGCACCTAAACCATGGTTGACGTCGATTAGAACAGTCGCTGAAAATTATTTCCGCGGTTTAACCATTAACTTAGTTCAGCAATTCGAACTTGGGAAAAATGTGAGGAAATATGAGAAAATGTACGCTCTATCTAAGAGCACAGCATTTTCAATCAAATAAATATAACAGTATAACGATGGGAATGAATCATTTACCGCAGTATTATATTGCAATTTATTATTACAAAACGTTTCCTTTGCTCAGAAATCTTTCTGTCGATTTATAAACATTTTACAGAAGATTTCATTCACCTGACACGTTCATGAAAAAGTTAATGACTTCGCTAGCCTCTTTCGTACGCTTCGCTTGCCGTCATCGCGAATCTCTCTGTACCCACCAAAACATTTGATCTCCATTAACATATTCCAACTCGGCACCGGATACATTACGTCTACATACGTCTCCGCACGCGAACGTGTTGCGTTCCAAGCGTCGCGCGGATAGCCATGTAATCTTGGCATCTGGGCGAAATGGCAGAGTAATGTCGCCCTGTAAGCGCCGACTAAAGGACCTGCGCGTAATTGCTGTAAAAACGATATGATTACAGAAGAAGGTTGGCTTGTCGCGTGGTCCCGTTGCCCGCTCAGCGATCGTCGACCCGACCGTTCACATACGCACAAAACAGTTTCTCGTTTGTGTACGTGCGTCTCTAACTACCTTCTTTTCGAGCTGCATATGCACGGTGCTCGAGCATTAAAGCCACCAGCGCCTAGTTGCAGACGGGACGGCAGGGGATGGTGATTTGTAGCTAGGCCGGAGTTATGGCCAATAAACTACGCACGGGGATATAACGGGTGGGGTGCGCGAAGAGAAAAAGGGGAAGCGAGATATACGGAACAGACGGGGAGGGTTTGAATCCTGGCGGACGAAAAGTCGAGGACCCCCACTTTTTCTTCGCGCAACGACGGCGGACGTAACAGAGGTATGAGAATTGTGGCGTACCTGCGATAAATGAATATTTCATCTGTCTTCTCGCGTGGATGTAACTAATTCGAGGGCGCCCTGCGCGATGTCCCTTAAACGCCGCGTTAAATCTCGGCACTTCGCGCCCTCCTGGTTTATGGCACGGGGTCGCACTCGAGAACGCCACCTCTGTCATCGTCGATCAACATTTTCGTTCGTAAGTACGCGTTCGGTATTTATATTCGCGGTCCGTGCTTCGACCCGCTTTACGAGCGTTCGCCTATTATAGCGCGAGACTTATGCGCATACATACATACCTACCATCCACCGGGGTATTGTTCTTTTTCGATTCTATTCACCGCGGGCTTCGGCCTTAACTCGGTATTAATTATCGTGTCGTTAACCGGAGACATTGTTCGAGTTAACGTGCAGTTGAATCTGCTTCGCTTCTGAATAAATAAAGTTACGAACGAGAACAATGGAGGTACAATAGAGGAGCCACCTCTTTTTCCGCTTTTTTTTTTCTTTTTTTTTTTACGACCACCGGGAGAGGTACGCCGCGGTGTATCTAGCGTAGAGTTTCTGCTGCTCCGGCCGCGGCGATTTCGTTCCCTGTATTTCTGAAAGTAGATCCGACGGCGAGGTGGGAAAAAAAAAGGTAGCCCACGGGTTTGCCAGAGGAAAACGTGGAAATGAGGGGGTGGGTTTTATCGGGGTTCACGTGTTAATTCGCGGAGATGCGTGTAACAAACTGAAGGGCCGGAACGATGGCGAAATTGCTTTAGCAAATATTCCA
Organism: Nomada goodeniana; assembly: GCA_963969485.1. Lineage (NCBI taxonomy): Eukaryota > Metazoa > Arthropoda > Insecta > Hymenoptera > Apidae > Nomada > Nomada goodeniana. The sequence goes on from OZ018303.1 coordinate 21,502,468, forward strand.
AGTCATTAAATTTCTCGGGAACACAACTCGGTACGTGTTAATAGAAAGGGAAGCTTATCTTTTCCCGGCCGACCATTAACGAGTCGCGTCGCGCCCTGACGCTTGAACGGTGGGCCGACGATGAGGTTGGCGATAAAAAGGGGAAAATAAAATAATATCCCCCTTAATGGCGCTTAGTAAAACGCTGGTCGAACGTTCCGCCGGTGGACAACGAGTTGCGGAGAGTTTCGTTCAAACGAATTGCAACTCGCCTGCTCCCCCGGAGTGGCGGTGTTTGCACCGTGTTGCGACCCGTAAAGTCTTCGCGGGAAACGCGCAAATATTTAACCAGCCACGTTTGCCAGCCGACAATGAATATCGCCCGGTAACGCAACGTTCGCTGATCATTTAGCCGCGAACCAAGAATCGGCGGCGAAATCACGGTTACGATTCGACAAAATATCTCTACGTTATCGAGGATATCTTACGTGGATCACGGGGTCGCGGTAATTGAGAAGTTTCGCTGGTTGGTTCGTTAAGAAGCGGGAACGTTGGCAAAGGGACGAGTTGAACGCGATATCCCATAATTATTGCACGGGTTCGGTCGCGGAAACTGTACGGTTCCTTCCTTTGACGACCGCTGGAAGTAATCAGAACTTTGAATACGGTTTGTCTAATAAGTCGCGCGTCAAAAGACACAGGAGTGGCTTGCGCTTCATTAACCAGTTCGAAAACTTGCCGGCTGATTAATACTGATGCGACGCTTCCGCTGGACTATCTTGCCCTGGACCATTGGTCAGCTACTGGAGCTCTTAATCCGGCATACTCCTTTGCTCGGTGTTGATTTTTGTATCGAGAGGAACGGGCGAGCGATGTTGGGTAATTAATGCGTTCTCTTTTTGTTCGAAGTGTAATAGAGTCGAATGGATCGTTCTTGTAGCACTTTGCTGCGGGAAGCGCTGCTTAATTGGATGATTTTTTTCCACGATTTTCTTCCCTTTCCGTTATAGCACCTATCTCTAACGTTACTCCCGGAGAATCTTTCCCTTCGACACATAGGTCGTTGGTTGTACACGTGACGAGAAAATTAAAAGGTTGATATAAAGGCCCTTTGGAGGCTTATGAACTTTCTATTACGTCGCAACACAAGGCGCTTCTGGTTACAAGCCTTTGAGTTTGGTTTTATAGAAATTTAGTAAAGAAGAGAGAGAGAGAGAGGAAGAGAGAGAGAGAGAGAGAATGGCGGAATACTTTTGAAAAGAGAAAAGGCAGAGCCGCCTTCAGAAGATTGTTCAAGTAGCGAGATTCTCGGCAGACCTTTCTGGCGTCAGGTAATTTCTTAGGCATATGGCTCGATACCGTTGCGAAAAAGGACAGGATCTTCTAATTAATCAATTCCATAATACTAACCGAGTTACCTCGTTCGAAGTGCAATCGATCAATATCTCTCGACTTTCGTGAATCGCAGGCGTCATTCAAACTTTCCTCAGCGAGGGATGAAAGCTATTTGTTTTACAAAGAAAACTGGAATTTCTCTCGTCACATTTCCCTTCCCCGTCACCGTCTATTCGTCTTCCTCTGGACTGATTTGCATTGTTCCAATACGATCGGTGTTTTTCCCGTGGAAAGCCCGCAGAAACGTCGAAAGTGGCGGGGTAGAGTAAAATTTTATTGACCTGCGAGCCGGAGACGGCAACGTGGCTACAGGGACGAACGGAAGGCAGACTTAGGCGATTGAAAGCTCGCTGTGAAACGACCAAGGAAGTCTTGATACCATGCATTATGTATGGGCCTATGCAACAGCACCTGCACTTTGGCACGCGAGCCACCCCCACGTACGAACGATCAGCAATTTCGTTGGGTGAACCGGCGACCCTTCGATCTGTCGGATTTTTAGGAAAACTTGTTCCTGTTCTTTTTGCG